>RYFJ01000337.1:0-600000 GCA_003991445.1 Oryza meyeriana var. granulata | reverse complement strand
CTAATTGAGCTGATTGTAAGTTGCACTCTACGTTGTCACAAACTATAAGAAATATTCACCTAGCATTACTGTAGAATTTTTTTTGCACTGTTGTCCTATCATAAGCATGTGCTTTTGGATTTTCTTTTGTGCATTAGGAGGTCTTGTGTTGCCATGTCTTTATATATATATATGGCAACTAAAAGAGTCTCCTTGTAATTTTTAGGTTCTTACGGAGAAGTCTACCATGCTGATTGGAATGGAACTGTAAGTGGTTTTTCCTCTTTAACTAGTTTAGGAACAGATATTGAACTTAGTGCACCTATGTCAAAGAATGGTCTCTGTCTTGATGTCTCAGGGATCCTCTATGAAATAATTTTGATGGAATCCCTTCCTGACATTAAGAAAGTTCTTCTGATATCAGCTGATCATTATGATGAAAATGTGACATTTCACTTATTTACAGGAAGTGGCTGTAAAGAAATTCTTGGATCAAGAGTTTTATGGTGATGCTTTGGATGAATTTCGTTGCGAAGTATGTGGACAATTTATTCTTTTGATTTTCACTAACTTTTCTGAAATGCCATTTTATTACTGTTATTTCAGCTCATTGTTGCTGAATCATTTGATAATTCTCTTTTAATAGGTGAGGATTATGCGTCGGCTTCGTCATCCAAATATTGTTCTCTTTATGGGTGCAGTAACACGGCCTCCACACTTATCCATTGTATCAGAATACCTTCCTAGGTATAGCAAGTTGTGTTTTTGAATAAACTAGGTCATAACAGGTGTGGTCAGTCCAATATGGCACCAGCTATAGCTGTACAGAACTACAGTAGTAGTAATGCAATGTTTCATCCATGACTAAATGAGATGTCGACTATGATGCTTGTAATAAAGGCGAGTTGGTGTTGTTGGCTAGCTTTATATTAATGCATATGTTAGATTGCATGCATTCATGGGCTATATGAATGTTCAATTTTTCACAGACAGTGCTCTGTTAGGTTAGGCTAAACCTGTTATCATGAGTCTGTTGCGGCAATTCTTTTTGTCAGTATTGCTGTATTGGATTAAATGGTTCCTGTTTCAGCATTGACCTAAATCAAATTGTTATTTCTTTTCAGGGGAAGCTTATATACGATTATTCATCGCCCTGATTGCCAAATTGATGAGAAGCGTAGGATTAAAATGGCCCTTGATGTGGTAAGGGTGATGCTTTGGATATTGTATTTCCAATTTTCTTTTCATGTGCCCATACTTGTCATGATTTGTTTGCTCTGCAGGCTAGAGGCATGAATTGTCTTCATACTAGTGTACCGACAATTGTTCACCGGGATCTAAAATCACCAAACTTGCTGGTTGACAATAGTTGGACCGTTAAGGTATCGATCTGCTTTCAAGAACCAAAGCCTGAAAGCTTATTGTTAGCTAACAAATTACATTTACAGGTCTGTGATTTTGGACTTTCACGTTTGAAGCACAGTACATTTTTGTCATCCAAATCCACTGCAGGGACTGTAAGTAATTACATTCAGACTAGGATGATTCTTTCCTAAGTTGCAGAAAGCTTAATGTGTTCTCTCTTAAAATTTATGGCTTTCCCCTCTTAACAGCCTGAGTGGATGGCACCAGAGGTATTGCGGAATGAGCAGTCAAATGAGAAGTAAGTGATTTTTAGCACCATTTTCCGCCGCTCTTATTTGTTATTTATCAGCTTAGGATCTAACAAATTTCCTGTACTTGGTACATGTTTACCCTTAGCTTAAATTGCACTCTCTACCTAATGAGGTTTATTCTATAGAGTTTAGACTAATGCAAGCAGTAATTTGACTTATATGGATAAGCCACCATTGCCTTGGCTCGCAAGAAGTCTCTGAGTGGTTATCACTTTATAAGCTGTCTTGACAGAAGTTAGGCTTAATAGAATATTATCTATTCTCTGATGTGTCTATGTGGAGCGTTTTGTGGTTAATTGCTTTCTTTTTTTAGTTCAATGTGATCTGTCCTAGATTCCAGAACCCATACGTCTACTTCATTCTTTTTCATTGAAATTGGAATTGGATATTTGCAACTTATACATAACACAAACTGGATAGAAAATTAGTCTGTAATATGTAGCCTTTGTGGATTATGAGGTGCCACTAATAAGAATGGTGAATTACATATACCATGGAATGTTCTTAAATTCATTTACTTCATCCCTGATGCCTGTCATGTCAATGCCAAGGAGGGTGATGAATTTGAAATGTCATGCAATATGATTGTGCTCAATTTTCTCTTGATCTGGACTGACTGAACCCTCTATCCAGATGGCTGAGGGTGCCACGGAAGGCACTTGTGCCTTTGAATGGTGTGACTGTGCGGCACATGATTCTATCCCCATTGCACATTCTGCTGCACATAGTGCAAAACTACATTACTAAATACCAATTGCGAAACATCATATATTGTCTTGTAGAGATCACATCTATCATATGCATTGGTATTATCTTATTCTCTCTGAAGAATTCAAGTTAAATTTCTTCCTGGCCTTTCTTTGTGTTGGCATACTACAGACAACACGTTGACAACTGCAGTTAATCATCGTTGAAAGTTTTGCAGGTGTGATGTTTACAGCTTTGGTGTCATCTTGTGGGAACTAGCAACACTACAAATGCCATGGCGTGGGATGAACCCCATGCAAGTTGTGGGTGCAGTTGGTTTCCAGGATCGGCGGCTTGATATCCCCATGGATGTTGATCCTCTAGTTGCATCAATTATACGGGACTGCTGGCAGAAGTGAGTTTTTAGAGAAAAAAAACAAACATAATTAACCCTCTAGTGTTTTGATCAGGAGGGCCATGAAGGCTTTATTCTTTGTCGTTCATGGATTTATTTTTAACTTCACATTTCAGTTGTACTGATACATGATTTATCTCTGTTACCATTTTCACTTTCAGGGATCCAAACTTGCGTCCTTCTTTTAGCCAATTAACTAGCTGTCTGAAGACATTGCAAAGGCTAGTGATCCCTTCTCATCAGGAGACACCAGGATCCTAAGTACCGCAAGAAATATCGTTATATAGGTGAAACTTTACCCATGAGGTCGTCATACACCAACTGTGAATAAAGAGCAATTGTGATTTTGCCGTTACTTTTGGGTTCAATAGTCTGCAAAGGCATGGCTTGGTTTAGAGCCCCAGATCCTGTCCAGATAGCAGTCACCCTGCTGTTGCAAGATAAAAAAGGCTTGGCAGCGGAGTAAGTGTACAGTATAGGCCAATCAGAGAAACAGTCAGGAGAAAATTAAATGTCACCTTGTTTTATTTTTCTTTTTCATATTTCCCCTATGTCTGTCTGAACTGTGGAAAATCCCCCCAAAAAATCAGGGAAGAAAAATGTGTAACTGTATGGACGAGTTTACCTTATAAAGAAGTTAAATAGTCTGGAATACTGTGCATATTGCGTGCTTGATTGGTTTCTGGCGGCTATGTTTGAGAAATAGATGTTGCTTACATCTTGTTAACACACTCCATATCTGACTCGTAGGGTAAGATTGTAGCTAGTATCCTTTGTTACATTCACAGCAGTCTGAAAGCGCTCGTATTTTATCGCCTTTTCAGAGTATATCATCATGCTGCATGCGCTAAGTTTCAGATGTTCAAGATGTGATCAATCATCTCAGGCACATTTATCTTTTAACAGTTTTAACCAGCATGAAACATTTTTCAACCAGGAAAGTTGTACTAGCATTTATCTTTTAACAGTTTGCAACTGTATGGACGATCTTGGAAAATGTAACCAGCATGAAGCTCCAGGCGTTCAAGCGTTGGCTCACCTACGCCTACACCGATTCATTGCCAAAAGATGCATGGTGACGAGGGATGCGCCATGGCCCAGCATCTGCTTGTGTCATTGAGCGGCTGAGGCTGCTATGCGAGGCTAAGCTGTGCCTGTGCAAGTACATCGAGGGGCCCAACGTGGCGACAGTTCTGATCTTAGCCGAGCAACATGAATGTTCTGGCTTGAAGAACGCCTGCTTCGAATTTCTTGAGCGTCCTGGAAACATGGCAGCTGCCATGGCTACACAAGAGTATGAGTACTTGAAGAGGAACTACCATTCTGTGGCGGACGAGGTAGTAGATGTGCTGGCATCTCAGCTTTAGGCTTTGCAGTCAACATCAGGAGATTTTGATTCACTGATTTTAGAGAGAGCACACCTGATGCTCCACTTACGTTTATCTCTCTGTGTAGCCTTGCAGGATCCTGTAACCTATTTGGGCATCGAGGAGGGGGAGCGATAGACTCCTAGGCCTACTGGGCACGTGACAGCCGGCATGAGTAGTAAACTGAACACGGAAAAAAATTAGGTTGTTATCTCTATTATTATAAAAATAAATAGTGTTTTTATCTTTTTTTTATGTCGGTCCAATATTACTGGAGCAATCCGATTCTCCGACGATCCGACTCTATCTCTCCCATTGTAGATGGTGTCTTTTCCACTGTGGTTGCTGATGAGATAATGTCTTTAGATCTTTAAAGCATGTACTATGATTGCAAGCTCCAAATCATGAGTATGGTAGTTATTCTCATAGGGTCATAGCTGCCGCGAGGCATATGTCACGACTCATCCTTTTTGCATCAGCACACATCCCAAACCCTGTCGGGGTGCATCACGGTAAACTTGGAATTCTTTCTTGGAATCTGGCACGATCAACACAGGCGCGGATACAAGCTTCTTTTTCAGCTCTTGAAAACTCTGCTAACACTCTGGAGTCCATGAAAATTTCACATCCTTCTGAAGTAGACGGGTCATGGGCTTCGTGATTCTAGAGTTCTCTATGAATCGACGGTAATATCCCGCCAATTCTAGGAAGCTTCAAATCTCCGTAACTGTTTGCGGCTGTTTCCACTTGGTCACTGACTCCACATTTGTTAGGTCTACCACAATTCCTCAAGCGGTGGCGACATGCCCTAGAAACTTCATCTTTGAAAGCCAAAACTCATATTTGCTGAACTTGGCATACAACTGATGCTGCCGAAGGGTCTTTAGAACTATACGGAGATGCTGCTCATGTTCTTCCTTAGTCTTGGAATAGATGAAGATATTATCGATGAAGACTACCACCAACTTATCCTGGTATTTCATAAACACTTTGTTCATCAAGTTTATGAAGAAAGTAGGAGCATTTGTCAGTCTAAAAGACATGACGGTGCACTCATATAACCCATACCGAGTGGTAAAAGTGGTCTTGGGAATGTCTTCCTCCCGGATTCTTAATTGATGATAACCGAAGCGAAGATCTATTTTGGAGAATAATGTGGCTCCTTTTAACTGACCAAACAGATCATCAATTTGAGTAAAGGGTACTTATTCTTGATAGTAACCTCATTGAGTGCACAATAATCCACATACATTCATTGGGTTCCATCTTTCTTTTTCACAAAAATGACCGGTGCTCCCTAAGGCGACGTGCTAGGTCTGATGTACCGTTTAGCAAGTAACTCAACTTGCTTCTTCACTTCTACCAACTCATTTGCTCCCATCCTATACGGTCTCTTATGGATAGGGGCAGTGCCCGGGGCTAGGTCTATTCTGAACTCCATATCTCTCTCGGGCAGCATTCCAGATAGATCATCAGGAAAGACATCAGGGTAATTCCGTACTACAGGGATTTCTGCTATAACGACCTGGTTCAGAGATGCTGAAGAGGGTGAGGTAGAAAGGGCACGAAAGATCACTTTCCTCCCAAAGGCAGGGGTTAGAGTCACTGTCCTAGTGGCACAATCAATAATTCCTTTGTGTCGGGTTAACCAGTCCATCCCTATGATGACATCTATCTCTTTCGATTTTATCAGAATCAAATCGGCCAGAAAAGGGGTGCCCTGAATTTCTAAGGTCACAGAAGGGCTAAATTGGGTAGTGTGCATTTGATTCCCCGGTGTGTTAACCATGATAGATTTATCCAACTTCCCCATCTGAAACCCGTGTTTTCTTGCAAAACCCCTTGACATAAAAGAATATGTAGCACCCGAATCAAACAAGACTGTTGCAGTAACTGAGTTAACAGGGAACATACCCAGGACGATGTCTAGTGTAGTCTGAGCTTCGTCTGCAGTGACGTGGTTCACTCTGGCTTTGAACACGTTGCTGGTGGTTTGTCCTAGTGTGGCTGACTTGACACGCTTGGGCTTCGGACACTGGGAAGAGTAATGTCCCGGTTCTCCACAGTTGTAGCAGTTCAATGTCTTCCCTCCAGCCTCCTTCTTAACTGGCTGGTTTGGCGCCGGGGCAGCAGCTGGCCAAGGAGGAGGACGGTTTGCTCCAGCATTGCCGCCTGTATCATTGTTGTAGAATTGGCGTTGCAGACGAGGTGTCGAAGAAGATCCTCCCTGCTGAGTCTGAGGAGGTCCCGTCACACACGGCTTTTGACTGGTGGATTGTTGTGCTCGAAAGCTTGCAATCCGGCGCTTCCTCTGCTCCATCCGATTGTGTTTGTCCTCTTGTCAGATGGCCTTGTCTACTAGCTTCTAAAAACCTGAGTAATCACCGGAGATCAGTTGAACTGAGAGTTCATCATTTAATCCGTCCAGAAACTTCTCTTGTCGCTTGGCATCTGTGCTGACATCTTTCGGTGTGTAACGAGCAAGATGGTTGAACTCATAGAGAAACTTGGTCACCGACTGGTTTCCTTGCTTCAGGGCCTGGAACTCACGTTTCTTGAGCGCCACCACTTCCGCAGAGATATGCGTCTTCTTAAAGGCTGTGGCGAACTCAGCCCAAGTGATAGGCTGATCGTCAGTTCTGTTGGCGCGGAAATGGTCCCACCACTCTAACACGAGGCCGTGCAACTGGTGTGAAGCAAAAGAGATCTTTTCCTGGTTTGTGCATTGCAGTAAGTCCAGCTTCTTCTCAATGGCATGCAACCAATCCCTAGCTTCCATGGGATTAGTTGTACTAGAGAAAGTGGGAGGCCTGACTCTCAAGAATTTTGCGAGCTTGTTCTGAGGTGGAGGAGGAGGTGCTTGCTGATGTCCCTGGTTTTGTTGATTCTGCATCTGTTGGAACATCATGTTCATCAGCTGTGTTTGTGTTGTTGAAGAATAACAGTGGGAATTGAGAGTGGACTGTAGTAGTAAATCCTTTGTATTGATCTCAAAAACCTTGCCATTACAGTGCCCTAGGTGCCTATTTATAGGCCTATAAGTACAACTATATGCTCTAGGGTTTTATTTACAGGTGGTATTACATCATAGCCCTTGATAGGGACAGCTACAAGGGTAGTTTCGTCTTTTCTTGACTGTAGGCTCCTTGATGGGCTATTGGGCCGTCGCGCAGGCCGGTGAGGCCCTTATCTAGGGCGGGCCCTCGGTGGGCCCTTCGGCCTTTTCGGCCATCTCTTCTTAGTCGGAATGGCCGCCACAAGGTTCTGCCCGCGGGGCCGCCTCTTCGGCCGTCTTGGGGCCTTCGCCCGCGGCCCTTCATCTTTGCTGAGCACACTGCCACCTTTGCCTTCAAGCTCTGCCCTTCACCTTCATGCCTTCGGTCTTGGGCCGCCGAAGAGGCTTCGTTAGGCGGCTTCGGTCTTGAGCCTTCTAAAAGGAGGACGATCTGAAGGGGTTGCAGCCTGTCTCCAACAGTTTGGTTTGCCAAGACCTGGGCAATAGTGAGGTTGTCATCCATAGGCGGCGGTCCATTGGGTGCACCTCCATGGTTGTTGTTTCCAGTGTTACCATCTTGGTTGCTACCATTGCGTGTGTTCACCATATATAGAAAGCAAAACAAAGATGAGAAAAAGAGAAAGAACCCTTAAGACGGATTTCATATTACTTAACCTTTACTTTTATTACTCTGAACTGAATGATTTACACTTATGTGGTTTAAGACTCACACCATCATGAAACTCCTAACTTAAGCAGTTACATCACCACCCTCTGACATAAACTGCTAACTAAACTCCACACACACAAGCATCGCTAAGCACACAACTGCTAACACAACGCTCTAGGGTAAACTCATACTAAGGTGCTACTACAGGGCTTCTCAACGGGGCGAAGGGCTTCTTCTTGTATCAAAGTTGTACTCGGGTTCTTCTTCATCGTCTTGAGTATCACCCCACTCCACTTCAGAATGGGTGCGAGTTTCACTGTCTCCTGATCTTTCCGAAGGCGTGCTGGCTTCCGACTCCTCCGAGTCTTCTTCTGCATCATTAGCATATGCCATAGGCGGAACTACCCTGAGTGGGACTTGATCATTCAGCAAGCGGGTCCTTGGTGCTAGCTGAATCCGAGGTGGAGGACGAACCCTCTTCCTTGCAGTGGTGTGGATCTTGGCTCCTCCAGGGGGTGCTTCTCCTTTGGCCAATGCCAGCTCTCTCTTCAAGCGATCCACTTGGTTCTGCAGCCTGCAGATTTTGATGCTGTTCTCATTCTCCCGTTCATGTGATGCAATCACCACATCCGCCCGAGCCTTGTCCATAGCACTTAGCATCCTTACAAGATGTTGCATGGTTGCACTGTTCTCTGCTCCTGGATTCTGGTAGTTGTTATACTCATCGTTGTGGGTTCTTGATGGGTGGTAGCGATAAGTGGTGTTCCTCAAGCGAGCGGCGTAACGGTGACGAAGTTCTCCAATAGCTTCCAATGCCATCTCTTGACATGTATGCTCAAAATTCCTTCCTCCAGCTCCAAAGATCATGGATGGGACTCCTTTCTGTTCGGTGGAAATTGTAAGTCGGACGCGGCACTTCTCTTCACATGGGTTGTGAGTGACCTGTCTGTATTCTGGGGCTGGATTATACCCTATGGTAAAGGCCATGTCTCGTAGTTCCTTGACGAATCCACCAACTCCAAATAGATGCACTGGCTCTCGGTTAGCCATCTATAGAGCATGAGAGGAAGATTATTGATTTTAACTAAGTTAACAGAACAAACATGTTAAAAGGAAAAAGGAAGGTAGTAAAATTTTCAACAAAAATTAAGAGCAAAAGAAGTAGCATAAAGTGAGGGAATTGTTTTTTTTAAGAAGGATCATAACCAGTACAGTAATGAATGTATAGTACTAATTAATGGGAGGGTAAAGGAAATTGCAAAATTAAATAGATAAAGATTTTAATTATTTTTTTCAAGGGAAACATCAATTTTTGAGAGAGGGAGTTAACTAAATCAAAAGAGATTTTTTTTGTACCGTCAACTTCTCTAATTAAAAGAGAAAGAGGAGAGGACAGATCTAATTTTTAAAATCTTTTCAGAAGGCTCTTAGGGGTACCAAGGGGCTTATCCTATGGTCAAGGTGGCTCTGATACCAACTTGTCACACCCGAAATTTCCATCCAAAATTCAAGTGCTTTATCGTGTGAAAATCCTTGTCCAGGAATCAACCGAGACACACTTGACAAAGTTGATAACAAAGTAATTGTTTACATAACGAAAGTATTTCTTACATAGGTGAATGGCACCTCTCAAACTAATAAAGCTCTAAGCAGCGGAAATAAACTACAGATGACGACGTGATGACACCCACTCCATGCACTTGACCAGGCTCCCGCTTAGTCCTCCAAGAAATCCTCCTCACTGTAGATCTCCTCTGATGATGTTTGTTGATTGCAAGGTGAGTACATGAAATACTCTGTAAGCCACATAGCAAATATACAAGTGCACGGGATAATAAAGGACGGCATAATATGGCTCAATTTGCATAAATAACATTTAATAAAACATTAATTATTAAACAATATTAAACAACACTATACTGGTCACCAAAACAGTATAGGCCCAACCACTCCAACCTGGAGCTAAACATATTCCAATATTCCATACTCAAATTAAAGTAGTATGAGACTAATCATAGAAAACATTGCTAGGCTCGCCCATTAACTGCGGGCACGGCTATTCGAATAGTTTTATTCTGGCCAGAGGTGTACCAATTTACCCACAAGATACAACTCCACAACACATCACTGTGCGCCTTAATACCACCACGGTATCTTAGAAAGGAGTTGTGACAGGATTATCCGTATAACTCGCACAATAGGAGAGTCTCCCGCCAAGCCTCCGGTCTCCGGTAGGGATGATCAAGTGCCTTCCCACGAGACGGCCCGATGCCCAAACTCATGGACTTGTTGACAACTGCCATGTGTGGACTTATACCAGCCACAAACCAAGCCCTGGTGCCTCCTATTGAACTCGGCACACTTCAAATCCTGCTATTACCCATTCTAGCTTGTGGTTAGCACGAGTGTTGCTTCGCAACAAGTAGTTCGCGAACCGGTCCTTAACTGTCACAAGCACCGCTAGCAACAATCACAACCCTGCTGCTCGCAACCCACCATTTAGTCATATTTTAGTAGACCATTAAGCCATTCTTACACGACCACAGTCGTGAACTAAATCATCATTTCATGTGAATAGAATATTGTAAAGAGGGTGCAAACGATAGCCCACAAGTTATTCTATAGTTTGCTAAGCATGGCTAAGCAGGGTTCTAGGATTATTCTAGCTAACCAATAAATAAAGCTAGCTAGTCACATTTGTCCCATAGGTAAGACGACAGGTAATCAAATCAACAAGGCCGTAATCAAAGATAAAGGCGTCCCATTCCGATGACATTATGAAAATAAATGTATAGTTGAAGGAAAAAGTAGCTTTAAACATAGGAACAATATGCTCAAAGGTGTTGTGGAATCCATGTGACTTGCCTTGCCGTTCTGCACAAACTTCCGAACTCTCCTCGAGAAACCGCGACTCTTCTGGAACGTCGATGGCTAAAGGCAATAAACAAAAAGAGTAAAATAATATATAAGCACACATCAACAGTACAATATTATATTTTTAATGGGTAGATCTTGATTTTTAAAGAATTTTGCAAGTTGAATCATCGTAAACGGAGTTCGGATGAATTAGTTATAAATTTTAGAAGTTTTAACCCCTTAAAAGACTATTTAAAAGAATTAAACTAATTTATTGAGTCATTTAAGATTTAATTTAATTCGGGAAAGGATTCATGACGTCATCAAAGGGAGAGAGAGGAGTGGGCCGGTAGCTGACAGACGGGGCCCACTGGACAAAGAGAGAGGGGACTCGGGTCCACGGTGAACCGAGTCCACCGAGGTCCACGGGATTATCAATGGTATGGATTTAATGAGATCAAATCAGACGGCTCAGATTGCTCGATGGATTTGAGATGGATCGGAAGGCTAGGATCTAATCTACCCCTGATCGAACGGCCTGGATTAACCCTAGCAATCTACGGCTCGAATTAGATCAGAACACGTGGACCCGTGGCTGACTTGGCTCCCCACGTGGCATCCACGTCGGCGGCCACATAAGCGAGAGCGACGGCGGTGACGGCGACGACTTGGGACCCTATGGTCGCCGGCGATCAGCGGCACGGCGGCGCGCAATGAGTGCGGGAACGGGTAGAGGGAGATGTGGTAGTGCTTACCAATGGCGGAACGGTGAGGAATAGCGGCAGAATTGCCCGGTGTCTAGCTATTGGCGGTGGTGTACTTCAGGTTCCCGACGGCGATGGTGCTCTGGTGGTCTTCGAGGACGGCGAGGCGGCGGCCTTGCTCCTAGGCGCTGCAGTGAAGCTGACCGAGGCGACGGCGTGCACTAAGGGTGACTGGAATAGTGGGACGCGGCGGCTGGACCACGGCAATGCGATGGCGTGGTTCTGAGCTCGAGGATGACAGCGAACAATGACTCGACGGCGGCGGCTCGGGCTAGGGTTCGGCAGCGGCGCTCAAAGGCTATCTATTTATAGCTCGGGCAGGGAGAATCCGCCCCGGGCACGGAGGGATGACGGCGGCGCAACCCTACGCAGGCGGCGGCGCTTATCCGAACACGGGTTCGCCACGGATAGGAAGGGATTCGGCCCGATTGTTGAGGGGTTCGGTGGAGGAGATCAAGGGGAGTATTTCCCCTCACCCGATTGAAGGAAAACGTGATTGACTCAGCCAGATTTCACGGGATTGCGGCGGTCCGAGTCGGGGATGAACAGGACTCCCGTCCAGAGCTTGGAGGCAGGGCTAACAGGTGGGCCCCACCTGTCAGTGGGCGTCCATAGGGAAGAGGCCACCAGGCCTGCTGGGCCAAGGTGCGGCGCGGGGAGAGAGAGAGGGCAGGCATGCCAACTAAGAGGGAATAGGAGCGGGCCGAATGCGGCCCAGAAAATAGGTGTTGACACCGAAAATCACCGGCAGCATTGGGAACGAGCCGATGATATGGTTCGATGCACTAGACACGCGAAGGCCTGGGAGATTTGCTTAACTCCAATGCAGGTCCTAAATTTGAGGTTCGTAGGCGTGCCAGTCAATTTGACCCTGCAATTGACAAGGAGATAGAAAATATTAGACCAGTGAGCCAATCGGCTGGAAGCCGATTTGGACTCGTTTCATCGGCCGATAGCCGATATGGACTATAGCACTTATACATCGACTGGAAGCCGATAATGGCATAAAAAGATAACTGCAATAAGTTGATGATAATATAATGAAATAATAAACTAGCCGATTGCTGATAGAACATATGCATCGGCTGGAAAACTGATGATAGTGCAAATACATAAAATAAAAATAATGCAATCGGCTGTATTTAATAACAGATAACTTATCGGCTAGGCACTCCGATAAAACATTGCATAAACATCCATCGGCTTAACAAGGATAAATCTATTATTATCAATCTAGTAGTTCAAAACTTAACTGATGCAGCACAGATTAATAACGATAAAAGAACCTCGATGAGCCAATAGATCTAATGCAATCGTGATGTAAAATAGGATAACTTATTGGCTATACATCCTGATAAGACGTTGCATAAAATCTATCAACCTAGTAGGAATAATTTATCGCTAGCAGTTTAGTAGGTCGGACCTAACCGATGCAGCACAAACTGATGATAATTACACCTAGTAAGCCGATAAATCTATGCACGCGTGATGTGATATATCTACTCGGACTATGAGATCAAACCTAACTGATGCAGCCGTAGACAGAACAGATATATCGTGGTAAGCCGACTACCGTAGATCAGCTAGAATATGGGACCTAACCGAGGAAGTCCTAGCCGATAAGGTAGTCGGGGTAACGAGACTTACCCTCTCGCAGGAGTTCGGACCCAACCGATGCAGCCCGGCTCGAGAAGCAAGAACCCGTTGAAAAGGGTGGCGATGCGCCGAAGTTGTATTGATCTGTGTGATAGTTTATATCGTCCCTGGGCATATATATTTATACCCCGAGTTGATACAGTCCTGATCGGATACGAAACATGAGTTTCCTAACTATAAAAGAAAAATTAACAAGCCCTGATCGGACACGAGATCAGGTTTCCTAAAAATTATTATCTTTGCCTAATTTACAGATAAGATATTAACTGCCTTCCCGTGGTCTTCACGATCCTTTCCCAAACCCGGCTTCCTCTGGATTAATCCCCGCTAATTGACTGTGATTCCTCCCTTAATCGAATCTGATAAAGAACCATACCAAATTTTGGCGTTAACGCATGCCCCCCAATTTCGGAGTTTTTCATAAGACTTCGAAATTCTCTCGTCTGGGCTTTCAGATTCCTTTCACACTGAGGCGGCCCAAGGTAGCCCACTTTCCTTAATTGTTTGAAACAGTGCCAACGGCCTCGATTCCCGCCCGGTCATCATTCCTCTATAAACCGCTTCGCCTTCCTAGCCTCCTTTCTTTATGCTTTCACATCACCAGAGCCCTCTCGCTTCTTCCGAGACTTCAACGAACTCCGGTGATCCAGGCAAACCGCTGTAACCTTCTTCCTCAACCATCGGTCTTCGCTCATCTTCTTCTTCCGCAATGGCTTTAGCAATCGCTGTCCCAGAGGTAACCTTCTTGTTTGATCGCTCTCTCTGCTTTGTAACTTAGATTGAATCTACCACAACCTTCATCCGTTCTTCTTCGTGTTCTTGTTTACTGTAGAACCTTAAGAACCAGATTTTGATTCCGGCCGCCGACTATCCAAATTTCTTTTATCATGGCCCCATGGGCAGCGAAGACCCTATAGATTTCATCAATGCCGAAACCCAACGTCTCCCTTTCAAGAACTCTACCATGCTAGCCAGCGATTGGACCAACAGTTTCAGGTCATGGCCTAGCAAACTTCCCGGATGGAGGAACTGGTATATCAGAGTATCGGCCGCAAAGAAAACTCTTTGGGACGAATCAGATATCGGCCACTGCATCAACCTTTCCCTGGCCGAGATGGAGAGGAATGAACCTCTGCTTGCATCAGCTCCATACTTTTGGTCAGACGCCCTCAATGCTTACCTATTTGGACATGGTCCGATGACTCCAACTTTGATAGATGTAACCATGCTCACCTGCCTCAACACCACAAGTTACATCAACCCCCTCAACCTCCAATTTAAGCCTACTCAGCGGCGATTGGTCCAAGTATATATCAATCCACAACAAGGGAACTGGGCCAGTCGGCGATCGGGAACATGTTGCTTTCTTGAACTTGTGGTTAGAACGATTCATTTTTGGTGGGGCACCCTCGGCCCAACAACCAACATGCAGTGCCTGGCAGAATGCCTGGCCGATCAGAAACAAGTCCCCTTGGGGCAATACCTTCTTGGCGCCACTTATCAACTGCTGCATCAGGTGGCAGTCAAGCTATCGGCCGGCCAGCCAGTCGGCTATATTGGGGGTCCTTGGTGGTTTGTGCAATTATGGCTCAACGTCTACACCTCCAAGGCCATTTCTGGGACTTCCTTCCTCAATCTATCTTTCCCAGCCGATCATCCAGAAGACCAGGAACCCATCTACCGCCGATGTATCTCTGTGGGCGAAGCTGCATCGGCCCTCCCTAGCTGCAAAATGACGCCCGTCGGACTCAGCCAATGGTTCAAAGGGTTTTATTATGGCTTCACCAGGGATGCCACACTTTGGTTCGCATATGACGATGCAACATCATTTGAGATGCCCTTCAAGTTCAATCCTCTTGACGCATTGGCCGATGAAGAATCCAAGACCATATTTTTATCGGCCATTACCCCCTACCTACTGCCGATTGGCTTCTCTCAGGGCCGATCACAACCATCATATGAATTCTATCATCCATTGGTCGGCTCCCGCCAGCTTGGTCTTGGTCAACTTCCAATCGGCCTATTCTTCATTGACAAACTTCAGGCCCGGGGCAACGTCAACAATGCTTTAGAGTATGATCGGATGCGGACTCTAACAGAATCCCTACCTCTGGGCACCCCCACCGACGTGGAAGTATGTACTGCCAATACAAAGCTCTTTGCCCGATGGTGGTCAGAATGGAAGAAACACCTGTTCAACTCATCGGCCATCCATTACTGCTCTCGCCTCAACGCCAATTACGTCGAATCCGATGAAGAGGTAACATCCCATAAGCCTTCATCATCATCTCCGATCATCTCTTATAATCTAATCTTGCGGGTTGTCGACGAGGAGCCACTGACAACAAGCACCAGTGGCCGGCCGATCATATACCAACCGCCATCGGCCAATCCGCACTTAGGGCATGGTGCTCCACCTCCATCGGCTCTTCTCCAGGCGCCACGGCCGACAGGACCAAAACGCAAGAAGCTGGCGTCTCGTCCTCCTCAAAAGAAGCAGAAAACCAGTGCCGATGTCGTGGTTACGGTGCCAGCTGCTATTCAAACAACACCGGCCCCTTCATCCCCTCAGGTATGTGCTAAGTCTTGATATTATTATCTGTTTCCCATCTTTACATTATCGATCTTATTTTCAGCCCGAGTCATCGGCTCCCGAACCTCAACCTTTTGCTGACATCCTTACAAGCATCGAGCCAATGATTTCTGCAGCCGTTCCAATTCCAGCATCTAGCCCCCAAACCGTCGTTGAGGACGTTCTTACTACTTTGCCGCCAGACATCGGCCATCCTGAAGAAAAACCCACTCATCCACTTGATGCTGTTGTCGCTCAAGCTGCCGATGTCCTGCCTCAGGTAATCTCTTTACATCCATATTTCATTTTAACTCTTTACTGATCCTTTTACCGATGTCAATCTACAGTCCTTAGCCGACCTGTTCTCCTTTGACATCGGCAAGTACTTGGAGGCAGATGAAGAAACAGCCACCAGTGCAGTAACCAAACCATCTTTTTCAGCTGACGTGCGCGAATACTTGATGAATATTATCCGTCTGCTGGAAAACCCGATCGACGCTTTAGTGGAAGACTGCGGGCCGATCTGGGCAAGATTTGTAGAAATTGAGCATCATTTGCCCGAAGAGCTCGTCGACGCATTGACTCCTGCAGCATATCTGGAATCCCACAAATTCCAACTCATCAAGCTCAGGCAGCGTATAGCCGATCGTGCTAATCAACAGAAAATAATCCAAGATATCCAAAACGATCGGCTGTCAGCCCAAACAGAAAAGAAAAAGCTTGACGATATGGCAGCTGCCCCTCAAGAACTTCAATCCAAACTAGACCAGCTAAAGAAAAGGGAAACCGATTTGCTGGCAGAACTTGAAAAAATCCGCAAGGACATCGAAACAACAGAATCCTAGCTCATCGGCCTGCCACAAGCTGTACAAAATCAAGAAGCCAAAGTTGCAGCAGTAGTGCGTCAAGTTGTTCATCGGCGCAAAAACTTAAAGACTACCCTGAGCTCCGACGAAGAAGACATTCATGCCATTGGTGAGATTGACCAGATCCGCCTGCGCGCGATTGAAACAATCCAAAAATTCTTGTAAATCTTAACATTAATGACTGATGGTTCTCTGAAACATGCCGATTAACCTTTTGCTGTAATATAACTTAATTAGCTCTGTTATTTATTCATCATACTCCATCTTCGCTTGGTGATGTTTTATTTATTTATTTAAAGGCAATATCAATGGATATCGGCTATCTTTAGGCGATGTAACAACATCGGCTCTTGCTCTGAACTATATTAGAAATCGGCTGCATCTAACCGATTCAAGAGTTGATCTAAATGCTAGGATAGTACTTCTTGAGATATTTCCTATTAAGTGCTTTAGCAAACTCTGTTCCCTCAAGATCTTCTAATACATATGCATTGCTAGGTACACAACGATTGATCCGATAGGGCCCCTTCCAATTAGGCGACCACTTTCTGAATTTACTATCTTTGGACCCGATCGGCAAAATCAACTTCCATACAAGATCTCCCTCAGCAAATAATTTATTCATCACCTTTTTATTATAATGCCTAGCCACCTTACCTTTATTTTCCTTGATCCTTTCCAGCGCCCTTAACCGATTCTGAGCCAAATCCTCGAGTTCATCTGTCATCAAGTTATAATAATCATCAGCTGTCAATTGATTTTGCAAAGAAATTCTCCTAGAGCCGATGTTAGTCTCCCAAGGCAAAACTGCTTCATGCCCATATACTAATTGGTATGGTGGTACCCGAGTAGACCCATGACATGCCATCCGATAAGCCCATAATGAATCAGCTAATGTAGTATGCCATCGTCGCGGCTGTTCATCAATCTTCCGCTTGATTAATTTGATCAGACTCTTATTCGAAGCTTCTGCCTGTCCATTAGCTTGAGCATAATAAGGTGATGAATTCAGTAACTTAATTCCCATACTGGCAGCAGATTGTTGAAACTCATCGGACACAAAAATAGATCCCTGATCGGTAGTTATCGTCTGAGGAATTCCAAACCGATAAATTATATGCTCTTTTAGAAACTCAATCGCATCCTTGGACGTGACTTTCTTCAATGGAACTGCTTCCACCCATTTTGTAAAATAATCTGTTGCTGCCAATATGAATTTATGTCCCTTACTTGATGGAGGATAAACCTGGCCGACCATATCAATTCCCCATCCTCTGAACGGCCACGGTTTGATGATAGGATTCATAGCCGATGGTGGTGCTCGCTGTATATTTCCAAATTTCTGGTAATCTTGACATCCTTTATAATATTTGAAGCAATCTTCCAACATTGTCGGCTAAAAATATCCTACTCTTCTCAATATCCACTTCATCTTATGAGCCGATTGATGAGTTCCACAAACGCCCTCATGCACTTCGCACATAACCACTTTGGCTTCTTCCAAATTTAGGCATCTCAGCAAAACCCCTTCAAAAGTCCGATAATATAATTCTCCATCAAGCAACACATACTTAGTAGCTCTATACCGAAGTTTCTTGGAAACCGATTGCGATGGATTTTGTAAACAATCAATTATTTCCTGTGTCCAATCATCAGCTCTATCCCGAATATCACTATCGGCCATTTCAACCTCAATCTGTCTATTCAGCCGATAACCCGAAGCAATCTGTGCAAGATCATTAGCTTCTAAATTCTGTTCTCTAGGGATATGATCCAACGATACCATCCTGAAATCCTTCAACAAATCTCTGCATTCTTCATGATACGATCTTAAAATATCATCCCTGCATTCATACTCCCCAGATAATTGCTTGATCACTAATAAAGAATCTCCAACAATCTCTATGATATCGGCCCCGATCTCCTTTAAAAGTTGAAGTCCTTTCAGCACCACCTCGTATTTTGCCTGATTATTGGTCCGGTAGGGTTTAATTGTAAAGGCAAACTCAAAACTTGCCCCCCGAGGCGATACAATGACCAATCCAATACCAGATCCATGCTTGCAAACCGATCCATCAAAAAACAAAGTCCACGGGATCGGCTCCACATAATCTTCATGAACTCCTCTATGTTGCACAATGAAATCGGCCACTGCTTGTCCCTTGATCGCTTTAGCCGATCCATATCTCAAGTCGAACTCTGTTAGGGCAAAAATCCATTTACCAACTTGCCCTTTTAAGACTAGAGCCGACAACATGTATTTCACCACATTGGCTTTGCAAACCACCGTACACTCAGTCGATAGGATATAATGCCTTAACTTTGTGCATGAGAAATATAAACAAAGGCATAATTTCTCCACCGCAGGATATCTCGTTTCAACATCCAAAAGCCTTCTGCTTAAATAGAACACGACTTGCTCCTTGCCTTCAAACTCCTGTATTAAAACAGACCCGATAGATTTTTCATCGGCCGATAAGTATAATTTGAATGGCACTCCTTTCTGCGGTGGAATCAAAACAGGTGGGGAACTTAAATAACTCTTAATCTCATCAAATGCCTTCTGCTGTTCTGCCTTCCACACAAACTCTTGATCGGCTTTCAACTTCAACAATGGAGTAAAAGGCTCAATCCTCCCTGACAAATTTGATATGAATCTCCTTACAAAATTAATCTTGCCAATCAATGACTGTAGCTCCGTCTTATTACTTGGTGGCTCTGTATTCTTGATGGCTCCGATGCTCCGTTGACTAACTTCAATTCCTCGCTCATGAACCATAAACCCTAAAAACTGCCCAGCCGATACACCAAAAGCGCATTTATTGGGATTCATCCTTAATCTGTATTTCTTTGCTCTTTTCAGCACTTTTCGCAAATCGGCTATATGGCTTTCATCACTCTTGGATTTAACCACCACATCGTCGATGTAAATTTCCATTAATAAGCCGATGAGATCATGAAATATATAATTCATCGCCCTCTGATATGTCGCACCAGCACTTTTTAATCCAAACGTCATTACCACCCACTCATATAAGTCGATAGCTTCAGGACATCGAAACGCAATCTTATGTATGTCTTTTTCTGCCATAAAAATCTGGTTGTATCCTGCATTGCCATCCATGAAGCTAATAATCTTGTGGCCCGATGCTGCATCCACCAACAAATCTGCTATCGGCATTGGGTACTCATCCTTGGGGGTAGCTTTATTCAAATCCCGGAAATCGATACATATTCTCAATTTTCTATTTTTCTTTTCCACCGGGACGATATTAGAAACCCACTCAGCATATCGGCATGGCCTTATAAACTTTGCATCATATAACCTTGTGATTTCTGTTTTGATTGGCTCATACAACTCTGCTTTAAACCTCCTTGGAGCCTGTTTAAACGGCCGATATCCTGGTTTAATAGGAAGCCGATGTTCAACAATTGATCGACTTAATCCTGGTATTTCATGATATTCTTAAGCAAAACAATCCCGATACTCTTTCAACAATTTTATCAATTCTTCTTGGAATTTAGGACACAATTTTTTACTTATGTACGTCGGCCTTGGCTTATCTCCTGGTCCTATATCAATTTCTTCCAAATCATCGGCCGACGTAAATCCTTGTCCCAACTTCCCCTCGAAATCTTCAATGGTGCCCATCAGAGTAGTAATTCTGAGCCGACTTGTCGAATCGGCTGTATTCCTTGATTGGTGATCTTAAGATAATCCCCTTCCCACACTTTTCTAGACAAACAATCGACACCATCGGCTTCCCAGACCGGTAAATCAGTCATTGCAATGTTGGTTGATTGATCTGCTAAGATTATCTCAAATTGATCTCCTTGCCACTGTATTAGACTTTGATGCATTGTCGACGGCACACAAGAGCTTGCGTGAATCCAATCCCTGCCAAGGAGTAAACTATATGATCCTTTTCCATCGATAACGAAAAACATGGTAGGTAATGTCTTGTTCCCCACTGTTAATTCCACGTTCAACACGTCTTTCGTCTCCGATGGATTCCCGCCGAAATCTTTTAACACCATATTTGTCTTGATCAAATCTTCGGCGGTTTTCCCCAGCTTTCGATATGTAGCATACGACACTAGATTAACAGCTGCCCCCCCATCAACCAGCATCTTAGTCATCAGCTTTCCATTCACATAATCCTTGATATACAATGGCTTCAAATGCTGATGCTTTGATTCCTCAGGCTTATTAAATATAGCCTAGTCGAGTTGCAGTGTTAACTAAGCAAAAACTTCTTCAATGTCTTCCTCATCAGATGAAAGTGCTTTATATTCCCAGGGCAAAAAGAAAACCATGTTTACTGGAGCCGATGGATCAACCTCATCGTCACTCTTCTTCACACGCCATACCCGTTTAGTCCTCTTGTGACGATGATCGGCTTCTTTGTGATCTCGCCGTTGCTCTTCCTGTTGCTCTCGGTGTCGTAGCCGATGTGCCCTTCTTTTCTGATTTTTTTGTAAATATCCCACTAGGACACCATTGAGGATTTTGGATTTGTTTTTCATGTACTTCCTCTTCATCATTTTTTTCAAAGAATTCTTCATGGATCGGCCCTAATCGGCGATGTACCGATGCTCTTTTCCCAAGCGGCCGATCTCGTGAAGATTCCTCATGCTCAAAATTCCGAGATCTTGTAGCATTACATTTAGGACAATCTCTGATCGATGGCAATCTAATCCCTCGCTCCCAACAAAATTGAAAGAACAGGCAATCCCAATGTGGATTGTATCTTTCCTCGTAGGATGAAGCCCGTTGCTCCTCTTCGCGCCTTGCATATTTATCTATCAGCTGCGATGAAGTAATTCTAGATCTAAACTCTCGATATCTTCCTTCATCGGCTTGATCCATCGATGATCCCGCATGGACCATGTTCACGGGGAATGGATGTCCATCAATTTTCATCGGCTTCTTGTCCTCAAACTTGATCCTTCCCTGTTCTACAGCCGATTGGATTTGTTGCCGAAAAATTTTGCACTCATTAGTGTGATGCGATATCGTGTTGTGCCACTTGCAATATCTCTTCTTCTTTAGTTCTTTGGCCGATGGAATTACATGATTTGGCGGAAGTTGTATCTATTTCTCCTGTAGCAATAGATCGAAGATTTTATCGGCTTTATTGATGTCAAAATCGTATCGCTCCTCCTTGCCAATATCCTTCACCCACGGGCATGATACTGATTTCTTATTTCTAGCCCATTCCACCAATCCAACTTCAACATCGGATCCGTCATCGTCTGAGTCCGATGAATAAGCTTGCACCTGAGCAACCCTCCTCTGAAACTTCTCCTTTTTCGCTTCTTGAAATCGACTTTCATGAGCCGATACCTTCTGTACCAGGTGCGCCAGACTTTCGAACTCCTGTGATGAAAACCTCTCTTTAATTGGAGCCAAGAGGCCTTGGAAAGCCAACTCGGCTAGATGCCCGTCGCTTAGATTCAAACTATAACATCGGTTTCTAACGTCCTGAAAACGCTGAACATATTCCGGTATTGTTTCGTCTGGCCTTTGTTTAACCGATGTTAAGTCTGTCAGCCTCATCTCGTAGATCCCAGCAAAAAAGTATTTGTGAAATTGTTTTTCTAGATCAGCCCATCCTCGGACTGAATTTGGTGGTAAAGAAGAGAACCATGTAAAGGCCAATCCGGACAATGACAAGGGGAAAAATCTAACCCTTAGAGCCTCCTCAGCCGATGCCTCTCCACACTGTGCCAAGAATCGGCTAATATGCTCAAATGTAGATATGCTGTCTTGTCCTGAGAACTTAGAAAAATCTAGGACTCTGTATCGGTGTGGCAATGGAACTCTGTCAAACCACTCGGGATATGGATGCCGATACATAAATGTTTGCTCTTTTGGTTTTATCCCAAACTGTTCCCTTACTATCTCTGCAACCCTTGTCGATAAATCCTCCTCCCTTGGGTTTTCCTGTTGATACTGTATAGGTGGAGTTGGTAACCGATTCTGCCTAAGATATTCTCTCTGATAATTACCTGAATTGGCAATACCTCCTGGATAATTTTGTTGATATCCCCTATAATAAGCCGTTTGATGGTATCCCGCAGGAATATCTTGTTGCCCCCTAGCTTGGTTCTGCGAAAACAAGTTTTCCGGTATATCTTTTCTGGTGCCAAAAGTGACTTGATTTGGCTCTATCTTCGGTGGGAGGTAAACAGGACCTCGAGTAGGCTCTTGAGCAATCGATCCATCCACTGTCTTCTTGATAAGGTTATGTAGCGTGTTCACCAATATTCCTGATTGATTGATAAGCGCGTGATGCACTGCTTCATTCACCATCTCTTGTAAGGGTTTTGGTGGATTTTCAGGTGATGCACGGCTCGATTCACCAACTAGAACTAGTTTTGGGAATTGAGATTTTTGAATCGGCCCTTGTCGCGTCATGCCAAAAGATTCCAAATAGAGTTTCTGAAAATTGGCCATATTCTGTTCAACTTGCTGTCTCTGCTCGTCCGTTAGATCTTCCATGTTGACCGGAATCACGTTGTCTATTTTGATCTCTTTTCTGGCCATGTCAAAAATCCGAGTCCCACCAGGCGTGCCAAAAACGTGTTGACACCGAAAATCACCGGCAGCGTTGGGAACGAGCCGATGATATGGTTCGATGCACTAGACACGCGAAGGCCTGGGAGATTTGCTTAACTCCAATGCAGGTCCTAAATTTGAGGTTCGTAGGCGTGCCAGTCAATTTGACCCTGCAATTGACAAGGAGGTAGAAAATATTAGACCAGTGAGCCAATCGGCTGGAAGCCGATTTGGACTCGTTTCATCGACCGATAGCCGATATGGACTATAGCACTTATACATCGACTGGAAGCCGATGATGGCATAAAAAGATAACTGCGATAAGTTGATGATAATATAATGAAATAATAAACTAGCCGACTGCTGATAGAACATATGCATCGGCTGGAAAACCGATGATAGTGTAAATACATAAAATAAAAATAATGCAATCAGCTGTATTTAATAACAGATAACTTATCGGCTAGGCACTCCAATAAAACATTGCATAAACATCCATTGGCTTAACAAGGATAAATCTATTATTATCAATCTAGTAGTTCAAAACTTAACTGATGCAGCACAGATTAATAATGATAAAAGAACCTCGATGAGCCGATAGATCTAATGCAATCGTGATGTAACATAGGATAACTTATCGGCTATACATCCCGATAAGACGCTTGCATAAAATCTATCAACCAAGCAGGAATAATTTATCGTTAGCAGTTTAGTAGGTCGGACCTAACCGATGCAGCACAAACTGATGATAAATTACACCCAGTAAGCCGATAAATCTATGCACGCGTGATGTGATATATCTACTCGGACTATGAGATCAAACCTAACTGATGCAGCCGTAGACAGAACAGATATATCGTGGTAAGCCGACTACCATAGATCAGCTAGAATATGGGACCTAACCGAGGAAGTCCTAGCCGATAAAGTAGTCGGGGTAACGAGACTTACCCTTTTGCAGGAGTTCGGACCCAACCGATGCAGTCCGGCTCGAGAAGCAAGAACCCGTTGAAAAGGGTGGCGATGCGCCGAAATTGTATTGATCTATGTGATAGTTTACATCGTCCTCGGGCATACGTATTTATACCCCGAGTTGATACAGTCTTGATCGGATACGAAACAGGAGTTTCCTAACTATAAAAGAAAAATTAACAAGCCCTAATCGGACACGAGATCAAGTTTCCTAAAAATTAACAAGTCTCCCTTAACCGAATCTAATAAAGAACCATACCAAATTTTGGCGTTAACAATAGGGAAAAGGTTTTGTTTTCTTTTTCTTTTATTTAAATGTTGTGAGACTTGTTTAATTCCCCAAAAATATCTCCCTTAATCAAATAAATCCTAGAAAATTCTAGGAAATAGGTAATTAAGCATAGTATTTTATGAAATTATTTCCAGGCCCATTTTTGTTATAACTTTTCTTTGATTTTATTGTTTGCACTCCTTGAGGTTTTTAATTTAATTTTCTAAAATTCCTTTTTCTCAATATATTTATATGGGATAAATTTTAGGGTGTTAGAGAGGTGCTGGTGTTGATGGAGCTTTAGGAGAGTGGAGATGGAACAACAGCGTCAGAGTGAGCAGGGAGGCGCAGCTCTGCATAACTTGTCGGGTTGGGAGGGCTGGAAGCAACCTCTGGATAGACAGCGCAGGTGAGGAGGGGAGAGGTGGGCACGCCACCAACTAGGAACATGGGAGAGGAGGGGATGGAAGCGACTGCAAGGACGAATAGATCGATGAAAAATAGGGATCAGCGATGCCCAGCCAGCCGTGCGGGTGCTATACACTTTGAGATTAGTAATATATTACTTCCTCCGTTCCAAAATAAATCAACTCCTAGATTTTAAACTTTGTCCCAAAATAAACCAATTCCTACCTTCTTACCAACCCTTGGTCCGTAAATCGAGAAATTTTATCCCTTCAACACCCCTCACCAATCCACCCATCAACACTATACTTCAATTAATAAGGGGCAATGCAGTTTTTTCTTTACCCCTAAAGCTACCTTGATATGCGAGGGTTTGATTTTTTTCTGAGACGGAGAGAGTAGTTGGCAAGAATCTAGCATAGGGCCTCAGTAGTTGGGGTTAAAGGCCCCATCCCATGATTATTTTCCCCTCCCTTCCTGTACAGTAGTACAACGGGTTTGCTAATTGGTGCATATGCACTGCTAGTGCACACTTTTGTACCATGAGGCTCATGTCAAACTTTTAGATGAAAAGTTTCCTGATGAAAATTTTTCAAATGAAAGTTTTCATGTAAAAATTTTGCAGATGAAATTTTTACAGACGAAAGTTTTCAAAAAAGTGTGTGCTAGCAGCGCATATGCGCCAATTAGCATTCCTGGTAGTACAACACGCTGACGGAACAACATGGGCCTTGATGGATAGCCCATTTAGCTTCTTTCTTTCCTTTTTTCCCCTTCACCTGGTGTTGAGTTTCAGAGTGATGATTTGGCTAGATTTTTTTTGTTTCACCTGGTGTTGAGTTTCAAAGTGATTATTTGACTAGAATGAAAAAACAATCAAGATTTGATTATAAGACAATATATTAATGCTTTGTCCTATCTTACACCTTGAAATAAAATGATGTTGTACTGAATGTGTAACCATAATAATTTTATTTGTCTTAGTTAAATCATGTAATATCTTATAAAGTACATGTTGTAGCACATAGGTATATAGCTAGTACTTTTTATACATCTTTAAGATCTTCCAATCAACAAGGTCCTTTCGTCCCAACAGAAATGAGGGATGGATGGGGTTGTCCACAAATACATTTCTATGTTGTTTAGCAGATATTAAGGTTGAGGAGAAAAAACGTTGTTGTCACTCATTAAATAAGGGGGTTGTAAGGGTAGTTGTCGATAAGATGGGAAAAATTTTTAATATGAGATAATTAATGGGACAAATAGCACTCTAAATGCTATATTTGTGAATAAATTTTAAACTCTTGGAATGCTTATGTTTGTGAACAGAGGGAGTATATTCTTTGGTTCTACTGTTGTCTTGCATTTGATCCCTTCCACTTCCACCAACACTCACCGGCAATCGGATCGCACATTATGATCATTTCCTAGAGATTATTGTGCCAAAGCTTACCTTTCTATGGCTATTACTGCTACTTGGGCCTCTTGGCCATGGCATTGGCACATGGCTCATCCTCCCTGCCACCACCAGATCAAATTTCCAATAATTCTAATGAAGAAGTCTAGTTCTTATTCAATGCAAGGCATGATACAACTCTTACAGTAGCTGTCGATGTTTTATATCGGTAATAAGGAATATGGGGCTATGTGTCGGACCTAAAGCTGGATGGATTTAAAAGACAAGAAGATTTATACAGGTTCAGGCCCTCGGTGAGAGGTAATGCCCTACTCCTATTGTGGTGGATTGCTTTCGCTTGTGTATGAGTTGTTTCCCCGAGGAGGCTCCCTACATGACCAGGGGCAAGAGTTACAGGGTAGGAAACCCAGTCGGATATGACCCAGGGTTCCTTTATCTGTACATAGGGTACCCGGTTAGGACTTTATCCAATTCCTTGTTGTGTAAGGTAATATGAACCGAGTCCTACTCTATCTCTAATTACATGGGACGGCCCACCTCCTATTCGGGTAGCCGTATTAGCCTCCTGCTGGAGTACCTGGGACTCATGTCCTCCACAGTAACCCCTGAGACCTTCATAGTCGAGTCACAGCTTGCTGTTGAGTGCTCTTCCTCTACGGTGAAGAAATTTCCGAGTGCTTCCTTCTCGAGTACTCGTCTCCTGAGTGCTTTTCTTCCCGAGTCAGCTTTAGCTGGCAATGAGGCTATGAATGGCTTCATAAAAAATATGGCCAAATAGGTGCACCTATTAGATGTAACCCCCCGACTCTATGCATTGCTGTGAAGCAACTAAACGTAGAGTCAGAAACTTTAACCTTTTAGTCATTCCCGAGTGACAACTACTCGGAATAATAACTCTTCAATCAATAATGATCGGAATTTTTGTTATGGCAATTTGGTTAAATTTATAAGCCTTTAATCACTATGGACTCAGGCCCAATGCATGATGAGGTGTACTTGAGTGATATCTGCATCCCAATTTTATCGAAGACTAGCTATCGATCCTTATAAGGACATATCCTCAATACTTTGAAATAATCAAGATACCCAACTGCAATACACCCGACTGTCGGCTTAGCATGAAGCATATCTAATTATTTATCAGGAATTTGTGGAGGACATGAGTCCCGGGTACCCCAACAGGAGGCAAATATGTCCACTCGAATAGGAGGCGGGCCAGCCTATGTAATTAGAAATAGACCAGGACTCGGCTTTATGTTACCTTCATGACAAAGAAAGGGATATAGTCCTAGCCAAGTACTACATAGAGCCCTGGGTAGTATCCGACTGGGAATCCTACCTAGTAATCCCTACCCCTCGTCATATATAAGGTAGGTAGGGATCCCTCCGGGGAACACTCATACACAATAGCGAAAGCAATACACTACAACTGGAGTAGGATATTATCTCACATTGAGAGCCTGAACCAGTATAAATCGTCTTGTCTTTCGAATCCATCTAGCTTTAGGTCCGACGCATAGCAGCATATTCACTATTATCGATATAAAACATTGATAGTTGGCGCACCAGGCAGGGGAAGCTCCAAGATCATTGTGAACAAACTTGATGGATCCAACCACCAAAATCGCCGGCATCAACTTCCCTCCCGGGCAACCCTTCCGCTTTGGGAGCCTTGACTTTCTCGCCAACGCCTTCGGCGACGTGTCTCTTTTTGAGTCGGATTCAACTCAATCGGAAGGAGATCTGGCCAACCATGCACCAGTTGGCCTTGGTGATGCTATAGCAATCTTCATCAACCTGCTTCAACGGCATCCAAGACCTACGGGATTTGAGGCAACTCTCTTTCCCAGTATTGACTCGAATACAGCCCAATGCCGGTCGAGGTCAGATATGGGGGAGACAGGATCGTCAATTCCTCACTCAGCTTCACCAACGCTGCAGCCGTCTTCCACTCCATCTTGAGACAACACCCTCGATCTCCCAAACTTCGATCCGGACATGGCCGAGAGCCAGTTGAGCTCAGATCTAGGAAGGTTGGGGTCATCATCACTTCGCTACAATTTTTCGACTCTGACTTAATCGGACTACAGTACCGGGAGCTTCTCCCCCTCTCCCATGAAGTCTTTATGGCGTCAAAAGTAAATCAAACCCCGAGTCAAGATGCTCGCCGACTACACGATCAACAGGAGGAGGAGGCTCGCTGACTACGTGAACAGAAGAAAGAGGAAGACAGACACCGATAAGCCGAACAAGACGAGCGCAACCGTCAACTGTGCAAAACCAGGTGGCAAGCACAACGGGACATCCTCTAGACCAGGATGGGTGACCACGACGTGTTTGTTACTCCCCAACAGAACGTCGTGGTCGTAGCAACTCTACTCGATACACTGCAGTTGGGACATGATCACACGGTGACACTGACAATAGCAAAGATCAAGGCCATGATAACAACTGCAGCAGTTCAACACAAACAGGAATATTTTAGAACCCTGATTTTCTCAAGCAAGTCAAAGTCCGATGCTGCTACTTCAAGATTCGTAAGCAGGCACTCAACGGGCACTTCTAGCCAAAGACCATATGAACAACCTCAACACGGATCTCAGTTCGATCACCGCGACGATCGACAGAAACAATGCGACAACTACGGCCGCCGCGATAGGGACGTTAGGGATTGGCCATGCCATGATCTTCGCCATGACATTCAAGCTCGCCGTCGTGAATGCGAGAAAGCTAAACGACGTCAACTAGAGGATGAGCATGACCGCTTTGGCCTCCACTACGCTCACTTCAGCCGAGGAAGTCGGAGCCCACTTCAACAATCACCAGATCATGGAAGCCACTCGGATGACGGAATTGTGGCCTTCACGCCCGAGTTGCACCAAGTCGACTGGCCAACTGGATTCAAACTGACCGGCATCGAGAAGTACGACAGCAAGACGGATCCTGAGTCCTGGCTCACAGTTTACAACTTGGCAATCCGAGCTGCTAGGGACGACCACAAGGCCATGGCAAACTATCTTCCTATTGTCCTAGCAGAGTCAGCACGGACCTCGCTAATAGGGCTTCTGAGAGGGTCTATTGATTCCTAGGGAGCACTTCGAGACTGATTCGTGGATAATTTCCAAGGTACCTACGAGAGGCCAGGCACAGAGTTCAACTTGTACCAGATACATCAGAAGAAAAACAAGTCGCTCTGAGATTTCATCAAGCAGTTCTCTGAGAAAACAAACACTATTCCTAAGATCAAGGACGTGACGATCATCGTTGCCTTCTGTAAGGGAGTTAAAGACTCACCGTTCATCGCCAAGTTCACTCGAAAAATGCCGACTACACTCAAAGCTCTCTTCGAGATGGCAAACAAGTATGCCTCCTTGGCTGAAGCAGTGGCCGAGTTGTAAGAGGACAAGCCCCGATAGGGAAACCGACACGAGTCATATGACATGGGACCATACAAAACAAGGGACATCAAAAGGAAGTCTGAAGACATCGTTGCGGCAGTTGAGCGTAGCCGTCCTTGTCTTTCGAGAACAGAAGACTACTCGAAAGTCATGAACGAACCGTGTCCTTTCCATCCCAAGGGGAAGCACACGGCCAAGAATTACTTTATGCTCAAGAAATTCATCTCAGAACACGAGAATACATTAGCAGTTGGCAATGCCAGCAACTCCAAGGACAAAGACAAGCTGGGCGTTGATGAAGCAGGAGAGTTCTAGGATCCCCATACCGAGCTCAACCATATCTTTGGTGGGTCGTTGGCATACGAGTCCAAGCGTAAGCAGAAACTAACTGCTTGAGAAGTCAGCACCGTCATAGTTGATGCTCAATAACGGACAGGCAGCTTCTAGTCAGATGTTCAAAACCATTAGTGACAAATACTACCCTTAGATTATCTGGAAATTAAGCTAACAAAATCGAAGCAGGTCTTCTTGAGCCCAAGGTAATGGTACTGATCTGCCAGCGCCAGGATGAACGCCACCGTGCCCATGTCGATGTACTTGCATAGCTTGCTCTCACATATTAGCTTGAGCCTCTCATGTCGTATTTGTCGGCTATGATGAGTAGATGCTGGTACATGGCTTCTTCTCCCCTTTTCATCTCTAGCAACGAGTCAGTGTACACGAAGAAAAGCAATGCCTTGAACTCCTTCGCATCCATGTCATTGATGCGAATGACGCATGCAACGTCACGCTCTTTCATTGCGCCGAAGAGCTCCACCGTGAAAACCTTTGATCGAGCTGTGAGCACGCACCGGTGCACGGTGAACTTGTCATCGCCGACCTCAAATGCCACATCGGCGCCCTTCCCGATACGGAGGAGTTCGCCGAGGTGGTGGTGCAGGTCGAACGATGGGGGCTCAGCGACAATAACAAAGCTTTCGGGCGTCGCCGCATCATCCTTGGGACAGAAGTGGAGCTTGGTGATGACGACGTCGCAGCGGACGGTGAAGGAATTGTTCTTCATATACCTCGACTTCTCCAAGGCTTCCCTCTTGACAAACTCGCAGCCGAACCAGCTAGCATAGCTCTGAAGATGTGGCGGCGCTTGCTCATCCTCCGCTGCGTCGTTGGCAAACCGAAACTGGTGCTCTGCCTGTAATCTGCTTGGTCCAAGTTCTTGCTGTTGGGGGTAGTAATGGATGGACCAGCGATGGCCTCCCACGGTGAAGGAGCACGATTCCGTGTACTCTCTGGTGGGGATGCCCTTGGTGCGCGAGTAGTCCTTGATCCTCAAGAGGTGATACCCGCTTGCGACGTCGACGGCAATGGTGGAGGTGAATAGCGAACCGCCATTACGTACGTATGTACGTATAGTACAGCACAGACCTTGAAAATGCATGTGTACATGTGTAATCTTGGTCTTAGTTTTTTATTATTACTAGAAAATTGCCCATGCGTTGCAACGGGTGAAGATAATTTAAATTGTATATATTAAATCTATTCACATGAACGATTACAAGCAATATGTTGATATCATTATGAGGTAAAATTATTTCGTATAAGCCACTAATTCTGTAACCATTATAATTTTATTTGTCTAACTTAGCTAGGTCATGTAATATCCTTTTGTTTAATTAATTAATTAATTATAAATTTTTAGTTATTTACTTCTTTCTTTTCAGAATATAATTATTTCTGGCTATGTACCTTGTCAAGGTACGTATATATTTTTGGAACATAGGGAGTAGAGTAATAATTTTAGTTTGGAATTCCTCTTCAAATTCGTGAAGGCTATGAAGTGTACTTGGGTCTGCCACCTAGCTATGTTCATGAATTTTAGTTTTGTTAAGATGTTGACCTTTAGTTAGAAACATTTTAAGCGATAAGAATACTCACCTAATCATAGGCAGAGTAAGAAACGTATCTCTCCGTCAATGAAAACGTCCACCGCCAACTCTAGTTGTATCGTCGTTTGCATTCACATGCACAGGTAAGTAGGTAATTATATGCAGTTCACACATATCAATCATCATCAGCCCACTACTAACCACCTTAATCTCTTCCCATTTACCATCTATGTTACGATAATCTTCATATGGATACGCAATAAAATGCATCAAGCGAGAGAAGTAGAGATTAAGAATTCATTATGATAATCTTTTATTCGGCTGGCAAGACAGGGCTGATGTGAAGGGATCCATGCCAAGGAACGCTCGCATGTGAAGGAAACATAATCAGGTGTCGCGCACGTGAAGGAACTTGGACCCATGCGATCTCTAGAGGCGGACCAAAAAAGAGAAGATAGGCAACGGCGGACCAAAAATTAGTGACCAATGGACGAGGAAATATCTTTACAAAGAAAATCATATGAAAATCGGACAGCATACTAAAAATTGGCAGAAATAACTTTAACTTTTACTGTTAGCATGTGGATGACGCGCAAGACGGGCGCGCGGATGCGAATCGGATGTGCGAGATGGGCATAATGACTATAAAACTATAGATAGAAACTATCCTTTGGATTTTTGAATCGCATGGAAGTCGGACGACTTACCAATCGTATGGGAGTCGGGCGACGTACCAAAAATTGACGAAAACAACTTCAATTTTTTATAGTAGGTAATGATGCATGTGTATGTATGTACAATTGCCAATTTGCCGGTATACTGATCGAATTTAGTCATGCATTAGTACACTGATCGGATTCGGTTGTACGACCTCTCCGATTCATCTGTCTTGAGGTCTTTGTAGGTGTTCCGTGAAAACAAGTCCGTTGATGTGTACAACTTTGGGTGGTAGGTTATTTTTATTTTGTAATAATACTAGAAAAAGTGCACGTGTGTTGCAACGGGAAAAACTACTCGTTTAGAATCGTAACACCTACATATTTAGTATCTGTGCATTATAGATCGTAACGTTGGCTCAGTGGCTAGCTATCGTATTGTGTTTTCTTCATTCCAATCATAAAAATCTCTTCGCACTAAATGACGGAAGAAAATCATACATTGAAATCATTGAAACGGAATTGAACATAATATCATAACAAAAATAGAGTAGGACTTGTCACACGTGAAGCTGAAACAGAATAGGCGAGCCCATACATGAGGGATGACACAGAAGCACGTGGGATCGTATGGGAGTCCAAATAGAATGACAAATAGAGTCGAACGCGGATAACAAAAATAGAAGAATGGCAAGCATAAAATACAAACTTCTATGTTTTTTATGTAGATATAAGAAACAATGTGCATACGATAATTCTTAGATTTCTACATTGGGATTTAATTTTCTGGTCAAATTGAGTCAGAGGACGGGAAAAAAGAGATTAACACCGAAATTGGATAGTTAAATTTATTAATTAAATAGTGCTTGATTAGTTGGTGGCTAGTAGATGCCCACTAAAGAAACAAATAAAAAAAGAAAAAGCGTCCGTAGAGGAGAATCCTAGGTATCAAACCTGCACGGTAAAGAACAACAAATTTCTAGTAGGCCTCCTTAACCACTCAGACATGTCGGCGCTGCGGTTTGATGCCCCATAAATTTGTTTATCAAATAGAATCGCATGAAGTCTACACGGATTATAAGAGTCTGAAGTATATCTTCATCCAATTAGATCTAAATCTTAGGCAACGGAGATGGTTAGAGTTGATCAAGAATTATGACATTGGAATCCATTATTATCCGGAGAATGCCAATGTGGTGGCTGATGCCCTTAGTCGGAAAAGTTATTACAACGTCACAGAAGGACAATAGTTATCTTCAGAACTGTGTAAAAAGTTTGAACGGCTGAATTTGGGCTTAGTCAGTCAGGGTTATGTGGCAACTTTGGAATCACAACCTACCTTGGTGGATCAAGTTCGAGAAGCCCAGAGTAACGGCCTAGGCATTCTAAAAATCAAGAAGAACATGAAAAAGGGGAAAGCTACTAGATTTTTGGAAGATGAACAAGGTACGGTATGGTTCGGAGAGCGAATCTACGTACCGGACAAAGAGGAATTGAAGGAGTTGATTCTGGATGAAGCCCACGGTACTTAGTATTCCATCCACCCCGGCAGCACCAAGATGTATCAAGACATTAAGGAGAAGTTTTGGTGGTCTAGCATGTGAAGGGAAATAGCTGAGTATGTGGTTGTTTGCGATGTGTGCCAACGGGTGAAAGCCGAGCATCAGAGACCAGCAAGATTACTGCAACCCCTCAATGTTCCAGAATAGAAGTGGGAAGAAGTGGGGATGAATTTCATCACCGTATTGCCAAGGATCGCGTCCGGATTCGACTTTGTATGGGTAGTGGTGGACCGACTCACTAAGGTAGCCCACTTCATACAAGTCAAGACAGCCTACTCTGGTGGTAAGTTGGCAGAATTGTATATGGCCCGAATCATGTGTTTGCACGGTGTGCCATGCAAGATCGTGTCAGATAGAGGAAGCCAGTTTGCCTCCAAGTTTTGGCAGAGACTCCAAGAGGAGATGGGTACGTGGTTAAACTTCAGTACTGCATACCACCTGTAGACGGATGGTCAGACCAAGTGGGTTAATCAGATCTTAGAAGACATGTTAAAGGCTTTTGCCATAAACTTCGGTGGAAGTTGGGACAAGAGTCTACCATATGCTGAGTTTTCTTACAACAACAGTTATCAAGCAAGTCTCAAGATGGCCATATGCCATAAAGTTCGAGGCTTTATACGGACGGAAGTGCCGCACACCCATACTTTGGGATCAAACTGGAAAACGACAAGTATATGGAACTGACATCCTACGAGAAGCAGAAGAGAAAGTAAAAATTATACAGGAACACCTACAAGTGGCCCAGTCTCGTCAGAAAAGCTATGCGGATAATCATAGTAGAGACCTCAGTTTTGAGGAGGGTGACTACGTGTACCTACGAGTCACGCCACTTCGGGGAGTTCACCGGTTTTAGACGAAAGGAAAGCTGGCACCATGTTACGTGGGACCATACAAGATATTTGGACGAAAAGGGGAAGTTGCCTATTAGTTAGAGTTGCCTCCCACCTTGGCTGGGGTACACGATGTTTTCCATGTGTCCCAGCTGAAGAAGTGCCTTCGAGTACCAATCGAAGAGGCTGATCCGGAACAGATAGAGATTCATGAAGATTTGACCTATGTCGAGAAGCCTATCCATATTTTAGAGACCAGTGAGAGGAACACTCGAAATCGGGTGATAAGGTTTTGCAAAGTACAATGGAGTAATCACTCGGAAGAAGAAGCAACGCAGGAACGCGAAGATGAGTTGAAGTCCTCTCACTCGCACCTCCTGATCTTCCGAATCTTGAGACGAGATTCTGTTTAAGGGGGATATGTTTGTAACACCCTAAAATTTATCCCATATAAATATATTGAGAAAAAGGAATTTAGAAAATTAAATTAAAAACCACAAGGAGTGCAAACAATAAAATCAGAGAAAAGTTATAACAAAATGGGCCTGGAAATAATTTCATAAAATACTATGCTTAATTACCTATTTCTTGAAATTTTCTAGGATTTATTTGATTAAGAGAAGTATTTTTTATGAATTAAACAAGTCTCATAGCATTTAAATAAAAGAAAAAGAAAATAAAACCTTTTCCCTGTTCCTGGGCCGTATTCGGCCCGCTCCTGCTCCCTCTCAGTTGGCCTGCCTGCCCTCTCTCTCTACGCTGTGCCTCGGCCCAGCCGGCCCGGTGGCCTCTTCCCCGCGGACGCCCACTAACAGGTGGGGCCCACCTGTCAGCTCCGTCTCCAAGCTCTGGATGGGAGTCCTATTCATCCCCGACTCGGACTGCCGCAATCTCGTGAAATTTGGCCAAGTCAATCGCGTTTTCCTTCAATCGGGTGAGGGAAATACTCCCCTTGATCTCCTCTACCGAACCCCTCAACAATCGGGCCGAATCCCCTCCTATCCGTGGCGAACCCGTGTTCGGATAAGCACCGCCACCTGCGTAGGGTTGCGCTGCCATCATCCCTCCGTGCCTGGGGTGGATTCTCCCTGCCCGGGCTATAAATATATAGCATGTGAGCGTCGCTGCTGAAACCTTGTCCTAGCCACCGCCATCGATTCGTTGTTCGCTGTCATCCTCGAGCCCAGAACCGCGCTGCCGCACCGCCGTGGTCTAGCCGCCGCTTCCCACCGTTCCAGTCACATTTAGTGCGCGCCGTCGCCTCGGTCAGCTTCACCGCAATGCCTACGAGCAAGGCCACTGCCTCGCCGCCCTCGAAGACCGCCGGAGCACCATCGCAGTCGGGAACCCAAGTACACCGCCGCCAATAGCTCGACATCGGGCAATTCGGCCGCCGTTCCGCACCGTTCTGCCTTTGGTAAGCACCACCGCGTCTCCCTCTACCCGTTCCCGCACTCACCGCGTGCCGCCGATCGCCGGCAACCATAGGGTCCCGAGCCACTGCCGTCACCGCCGTCGCTCTCACTGATGTGGCCGCCGACATGGATGCCATGTGGGGAGCCAAGTCAGCCGCGGGTCTGCATGTTCAGATCTAATTCGAGCCGTAGATTGCTAGGGTTAATCCGGGCCGTTCGATCGGGGGTAGATTAGATCCTAGCCTTCCGATCCATCTCAAATCCATTGAGCAATCTGAGCCATCCAATTTGATCTCATTAAATCCATACCGTTGATAATCCCGTGGACCTTGGTGGACTCGGTTCACCGTGGACCCGAGTCCCCTCTCTTTCTCTCCAGTGGGCCTCGCCTGTCAGCCGCTGGCCCACTCCTCTCTGTCCCTCTGATGATGTCATGAATCCTTTCCCTAATTAAATTAAATCTTAAATGACGCAATAAATCGGTTTAATTCTTTTAAATAGTCTTTTAAGGGGTTAAAACTTCTAAAATTCATAACTAATTCATCCGAACTCCGTTTGGGATGATTCAACTTGCAAAGTTCTTTAAAAATCAAGATCTACCCATTAAAAATATAATATTGTACTGTTTATGTGTTCTTATGTACTGTTTTGCTCTTTTTATTTATTGCCTTTAGCCGCCGATGTTCCGGAAGAGTTGCAGTTTCTCGAGGAGAGTTCGGAAGTTTGTGCAGAGCAGCAAGGCAAGTCACATGGATTCCACAACACCTTTGAGTATATTGTTCCTATATTTAAAGCTACTTTTTCCTTCAACTATACATTTATTTTCATAATGTCATCGGAATGGGACGCCTTTATCTTTGATTACGGCCTTGTTGATTTGATTACCTGTCTTCTTACCTATGGGACAAATGTGACTAGCTAGCTTTATTTATTGGTTAGCTAGAATAATCCTAGAACCCTGCTTAGCCATGCTTAGCAAACTATAGAATAACTTGTGGGCTATCGTTTACACCCTCTTTACAATATTCTATTCACATGAAACGATGATTTAGTTTACGACTGTGGTCGTGTAAGAATGGCTTAATGGTATACTAAAATATGACTAAATGGTGGGTTGCGAGCACTAGGGTTGTGATTGTTGCTAGCGATACTCGTGATAGTTAAGGACTGGTTCACGAACTACTTGTTGCAAAGCAACACTTGTGCTAACCACAAGCTAGAATGGGTAATAACAGGATTTGAAGTGTGCCGAGTTTAATAGGAGGCACCATGGCTTGGTTTGTGGCTGGTATAAGTCCACACATGGCAGTTGTCAATAAGTCCATGAGTTTGGGCGTCGGGCTGTCTCGTGGGAAGGCACTTGATCATCCCTACTGGAGACCAGAGGCTTGGCGGGAGGCTCTCCTATTGTGCGAGTTACATGAATAATCCTGTCACAACTCCTTTTCGAGTTGTGTTGAGGAGTTGTGTCTTGTGGGTAAATTGGTATATCTCTGGCCAGAGTAAAACTATTCGAATAGTCATGCCCACAGTTAATGGGCGAGTCTAGCAATGTTTTCTGTGATTAGTCCCACACTATTTTAATTTGAGTATGGAATGTTGGAATATGTTTAGCTCCAGGTTGGAGTTGTTGGGCCTATACTGTTTTGGTGAGCGGTATAGTGTTGTTTAATATTGTTTAATAATTAATATTTTATTACTCTCTTAAATGGTTTATTAAATGTTGCTTATGCAAATTGAGCCATATTATGCCGTCCTTTGTTATCCTGTGCACTTGCATATTTGCTGTGTGGCTTGCAGAGTATTTCATGTACTCACTTTGCAATCAACAAACATCATCAAAGAAGATCTACAGCGAGGAGGATTTCTTGGAGGACTAAGCGGGAGCCTGGTCAAGTGCGTGGAGTGGGTGTCATCACGTCGTCGTCCGTAGTTTATTTCCGCTGCTTAGACCTTTATTAGTTTGAGAGGTGTCATTCGCCTCTGTAATAAATACTTTCGTTATATAAACAATTACTTCGTTATCAACTTTGTCAAGTGTGCCTCGGTTGATTCCTGGACGAGGATTTTCACACAATAAAGAACCAGAATTTTGGATGGAAATTCCGGGTGTGACAACCTCCACCAGTACCACACCTGCCTCCCTCTCTCATCAAGCGAGGAGAGCTTAGCTGGCCGCCACGTTTCGTTGCTGCAGGATTCGAGTGTGGGTCGCTCTCACCAACAGATGGGGCGCAACACGCCAATGGTCACGTTGACAGACTTAGAAGTATGTCCTGTAGGTGCCTTCATTCCCTTGCGTTGTGGCTACTTCTTGGCCAAGTGACTAGGCAAGCCACACACACAGCAAGTTATCTCCTTCTGATTCTTCTTCTTCTTCTTCTTCTTCTTCTTCTTCTTGATTGGTGGTTTGATGGGCTTTGACAAATTTTCCTTTGTTCTTGCTCAATGGCTTCTGCACCACATTGGCGCTAGATTGCCCACTATCGTCCTTAGACGCAACATTATTTTCCCAAGCTTTCTCCTCAACATCAAGAGAAGCTATGAGACCCTCAACGGAGTGCTCTTGTCTCTTGTGTTTGAGTGTGTTTGAGTGCAGTACCGAAACTCCTCCATGAAGGGGGTAGTTTCGCAATAATGCACGCAACAACAAACTTGTCGGGTAAGGCACACTTCAGCAGTTCGAGTTCATTAGCGATAGTCAGTATATCATGAGCCTGATTAACCACAGGATGGTTGTCTACCATCCTATAATCATGGAACTGCTCTATGATGTACAAATCATTGTTAGCATCAGTAGCACCGAATTTAGTATTCAGTGCATCCCACAACTCTTTTGCGTATGTCATGTGCATATACACCTCGACCAGACGATCACCAAGAACGCTAAGAATGCATTCCACAAAGATAGTAGTGCCTTCCTCAAATTCCTTCTGCTTTTCAGCAGTAATAACTCCTTCGGGTCTGCCAGTACTAACCTAGAATACTTTCATAGCCATCAGCCACAGAGTGACCTTAATCTGACATCTCTTGAAGTGCACAACGTTGAATTTATCCAGCCTCAGTGCATTGGCATATCTAGCCATAATAAAATCACAGTATTTATAATAAGGTTTTTGGATTGTAGGAAATATAAGTACATATAGATTTAATTTATTCCATAAATAAATCATGACATTAAACGCATAAGCTAGCAGAACCATCTCATATGATATATACATGTATACAATGGAACACACATGAATAGATCGACTATGTTATGATGGATACGTACCGGCGATTCTTTTTAGGAGGAGGTTTTGGAGTAGCAGCGAGCACCGCACGTACGACGCACAGAACAGGATGTTGACGACATCACGTAGTGCCCGAATGTACAGGAAGAAGAGCCGTGGTGGATGAACAACGAGAAGTCACGCGGAGCGCTTCACAGAGGATGGGCAAAACCCTATTGTATTTCGTGTGTGTTGTGTGCGGGCGGTGATTCAGTATTTATAGAGATATCAGGACGCATGATCAGGGCACCTGCATGATCTCTATATTTCATAACCGAATCGGATAAGTCCCGCGTAATCTATTCGGACTATTCAAGCGTATGTCGCGGGCGCAGCCCCCGGCCTTGACCCGTGCTTGGCGGCGAGGCGAGGCGAGCGAGCGCGCACGTGTGTTTCTCTAGTTATCTCCACCACATATTGCTCAAGTAGCTAGGAGAGCACTACCCTTTTAAGGTGGTCTCTCTCCTAGAATAAGTAAGATGATACTAAAATTCACATGCATGCATCCTATAAGGTGCGCTTTTGAGATTTTTCTAGAAATTATTCTCTCTATGGGCCTTAGGCCCACTAATAATTTCAACAGAAAGATGAAATGGTGTTGCTTTGATCCACACCGTCAAAAAAATAGGAGCGGAAGATTAGCTCTGATCGGTATGGCTGAACGGGCAAGGGTATTTCGGTCTTTTCGTCAACAATTTGTATGAAGAAAAAGAGAAAAATAAAAATAAAAATAGCCCAAAGCCCCTTAAAATGGCATATTATTAAGGTGCCAAGGTACTGAGTGGTATTTTATCGATTACATTGTACAGGATGACATTTTATTGAAGCCACATGTAAAGAGTGGCATTTTATCAATTTTCTCGGATTTTTTAGGGAACTCTAGGAGATCTGCACCTTATTCTCACTGCTTTAATTTGTTTGTGCATATGTGTTCACGAGATTGCGCTTGAAATGGAATGTTATGGGCTTAATTATCAGCAAATTTTTTTGAGATAAAATAGCTGCAACGTTTAATAGTCACTTGACTCCAAATCAAACACCAGGGACCCCTTCAAAAGAGGGGGTACAAAATACCAAATACTAGTAGTCATCCTGCTGTTGCAAGAATAAAAAAAAACTTGGCAGCTAAGTGTGCAGTATAGGCTGATCAGATAAACAGTAGGAGGAGAAAATCAAATATCACCTTGTTTCTTTCTCTTTTTCATATTTCCCTGCGTCGTCTGAACTGTGGAAAACCCCCCAACAAAAAATTAGAGAAGAAAAATGTGTAACTGTATGCACGAGTTTACCTTATAAAGAAGTTAAATAGTCTGGAACATTGTGCAGTTTGCGTGCTTGATTTGTTTCTGCCAGCAATTTCTCTAAGTTTGAGATATGGATGCTGCTTACATCTTGTCAACACACTCGAGATCTGGATTCGAGGGGTAAAATCGTAGCTAGTATCTTTTGTTATATTCACAGTAGCCTGAAACCGCTCGTATTGTATCACCTTTTTAGAGTATGGTATCATGATGCAAGCACAAGTCTTAAATGTTCACGATGTGATCAATCATCTCAGGTACTCCTGTCATTTTTAATAAACACCCTGCTCTCACAGTAATCAGAGAAACAATTTCTTGAACAGTTTTAAGTTGATCCATTCAGCATGAAGCATTTTCAACAGGAAAAGAAAAGGAATACATATTTCAGTTGAAGTAGAAGGCTGTAATTCGAAGGTGCAAGTGCAGAACTGCAGATGGGCAAAATATGTTTCAGGCAATCTGTAATGAGCAGATCGCAAGCCAAAAACACAGGTTTTAGTTATGCAGAAGGCTGCAATGCGCCAAACAGAAATTTCCTAGACATGGAAGAAACATCAAACATCCCTATGAACGTCATTTTGCTCGTGGACGTGAATGATCCTAGCATTCACACCTCTCAATCTCTGATATCGATATCACAAATCACACTGCAGAAAATTTGTCGGCGTGTCGATGACGATGCCGGTGACTTCTTCTGTGGGCTCGCACCTCCCTTCTCTTCACGATAGTACCTTTGTGCTCGGCGGACTTGTTGCTTTCTATGTTGCTGTCTGGAGAACCAAATATACAAGCCAGTGGGTCCTCCATGAGGTCTCCAAATGATCTCTGCAAACATAAATATGACAAAAGTTTAATCATCTTGCAGGGAATTATTCTGAACATTTCGATCCTGGACACAACTCACAATGTTTGTAGTTCTTTGTCCAGAAATTGATCCAGACCCATCATTTGAGTCCTTAACTTCAATCTCTTTCACCCTTTCCATAAAAGTGCTGTCAACATAAGTATGGCGTAGACGCCACCTGAAAAGTGGCCTATCTTGATACTGATCACTAAGCAGATGCTCAGCAAAGAAGTGCACTTTTACAGCTTCAACCAGTGTTTTTTCATCACTATGCTTATTAAGTATTCTGTTAATGAAACAAGTAGTTAGTTGGAACACCTGATACACTATGAAATCAAATTATTTGATTTATTTCACAGCACATACATATTAGCTAGCTCCATCTTCATGCGTTCTTCTCCACGTCTCAAAATTAATACAGTACTTGCTTGCAGGGCTGAATAATACATCACCTTTCCAACAAACCATGCACTGCCTGAAATATGGCACCAATAAATTAGCATTATCAACGGAGAAGATAAAATCGAACCACTTTGAAGTCAAATATTTTTGTAGGTTCTGACCAAGGTTCATTCCACCGAACCACTTTGACGTCCCAGACCAAGAGAAAAGTACTAGCAGGTTTCATCCACTGCTGAGTGTAGCTAGCGAATGATATATTCTATCAACTATGCCTAGTTGATTTTACAATATACTAGCTAAATGTCCGTGCTTTGCTACAGATAAAAGGAAAAAATATATCATAATATTGCCTGATATAATAAAAGCATATTTTCCATGAAATATATTGCCCACCTTTTTTCTATATGGAATACTCACCTTAATTTAATTTTATATGTGGATACCCATTTAGATTTAGTTATGTAATATTAAGAAGTTCAAGGGGTAATATGTAAAAACTACAATAAGAGTAGGTGGAGTGGCAGATTCACTGAGTATAGAACTATAGATATTGCAAGTTTAAATGCATACATGGTGGCAAAAGCAATGTCATAATGCACAGACAAATGGGGATAACTCTTCCTAAGAGTAGCCAGCTTGGAGCCATCAAATTTGACTTTGGTTTTGGAATATTAAATATACATTATGAAACTCAAATAACATGTCCATATATGTTAATGCTTTCTACATATTGTTAGAGAATCCCCAGCAGTGGTAGCCTAATAGGTTTTCAGTTCAATTGTCAATTTGTCATGTGTGAATCTCAATGAGCAAGCCACCTGTCTTTCCCCTCGTTCCCTGCTGAATTGTCCAAAAATTGGTTCTGGCCTGGCTATGTTTTTCTCTTGGTACAGGAATAGAGTAATATAAAACTTGCCTGCAACTCTGCATGCGATCATTGAAATACAAGAGTTCAATACAAGATCCAAAAAGCCTTGAGATTTACCAGCAGCCATGCCGATTTTTGGTAACCGAGGAACAGGTGGTTCGCCTAATAATTTAGGTCCTGAACAACAGTATAGGTAAGAAATCGTGAGTTTTGTACCTAAAGCAACTTTACTTTATATGAAATCGATTTTGTTAAAGCTAAATTGTTTCCTATCTTTTAAATAAACCCAAACAGTAATACAAAGCCCAAACTTGTCATAAACTAAGCCAGAATGCTTCATATGTAGCATTCATGGTGAGCAAATTTAGGAAGGCATATAACCCCATCATTATTTAATGTGAAAAACCTACTTGATCATAATAAAAACAACACCACGTCTGGTGCAGAACTTACCAAAGGTGATTAGAAAAATGACAATACTGATTGCCTATGATAAAGGAACAGTACAATTTCTTCCATTTCAGGAGGATAAACTGTTTATTAGATGAAATGGTTATTTAGAAATTGGGAAAACACTATTATTTTCTTCAAAGAGAAAATTATCACTTTCAACCAGTACTTTTGTTTTGAGTTTTGGTATATCACAACCATTTTTATGTGAAATTTTAACCATATTCAATATTTTTATATGCAATTTGCACATATAATTTCCAACACTAAAAGCACACATATGACTTGAATTTATGAACTAACCTACATAATACCACGAAATGAACGACGTTTATAGACATGTTCTTATTGCTAATTTCCATCCAAAGCTTGCATTCTGGATAAAATTCACTGTCCATAAATAGATGGCCAGTCTAGCCAAATTCTCTCGTCGTTTTATAAAATTCGATGTCACTTGGTGTCTCCTACCAACACATATTTGTTTCCTCGCTCGTCTGACTGCTTCTCGTTTACAACTACCAGAAAAACAATGGCATCACAGATTCACAGATCGAGAAGCTCACCAACGCTGAGAGCATAATGACCCCCCGCACCAAACACCGAGGTGACGATGGCCCTTAACAGGGCCGCGGTCAACTTGTAGGTCCGGATCGTGGCCTCCTCTTGTAGCGTCATGTCGCCCTACAGCAGCAGCACCAGCAAGGGGAAAAGCACAATCAAGAAAGGGCGGAACCAGAAGGGCGCAAGAAGAAATCTGTTCCTGCGAACCTTGGCCCGTAGGGATTCCTCCAGGTCGAGAATCACCGGAGTCACCTGCATGCAATAGCAACGGAAGAAATCCCATCAATCCCATCAGTCTCACCGCATCAAACAAAGGACGAGAGGAGAATCTGGCTGGAGAAAGCACAAGCCGCAGGGGGGGGGGGGGGGGGGTTGGGTATGGAAGGCGTTTCTTGCGGGGACGCAGCGCTGCCAAACCTTGCCTCGGAAGACGTCGCCGACCTCCTTCAGTACCTGCAGGCGCTCCATCGCCATCGCCGCCGTCTCGTCCCCTCTCCCTACCTCCCCTACTAGCCCCTCCCCTCCTCTTCCTCTGAATTGGGGAGAAGAAGAGGACGACGAAGAGCAGTTTGGGCTCGGAACGGCGAAATGGGCCGGAAGCATGCGGCCCAATATAATCTTGGCCCATATATAGATCCGCAAGCACATGAAGTGGGCTGGCTCGGGACGGGATTGGCACGCACGTGAAGAATGTCCGACAACGTTGCGGGGCCATCGTCCAGTACTGCTCTGAAAAGAAGCATGGGCCGGATGCGTCACGGGCCATTCATAGATCAACTATTCATGTAAAGTCCCTATTCATAAGTATATTTCGTGTCTAACTAATTTAGGACAATCAATCAATAGTTTTACATGTTTAACTGGAATTAATGATAGTAAAATGAAATGCGAAGCAATTATTCTTCCATCTAATTCATCCCATCTTGCCTATGTTTCTACAACATGTTATTACAAGCTACACATATTATATCAACTCTTCTTCTTATAGCTCAATATATTTTTTCTCTAAAACAAATAATATGTGCGTCTCTCAATAGTCTTTCGTATGTGCTAGGTAGCTGTCATTAAAAGGAGAACCCAATTTCTTATCTTTCTACTAACATGTTACAATTAATTTATAATCTATTTGAACTTCCATCATATGGAAATAATTGACATAGTGCATTTTACAAAAATTTGCCTATTAGCTTGATTTGTTCTTAAATATTACTTGCATAAAATATTCATATGATTGAAAACAGGAGTAAGACCTCTCATGTGACTTGGTATTAGTATGTTCAATTTTAATTTAGTTCGTTGTTTCATAAAAGAAGGTAAAGATAAACATTGGACTTGCAAATTTAATCGGTCCAATCAAATTTTTTCTTTTCTTTTCTTGAGGTTACTTTTCTATAGAATTTGGTCGGTTCAACGGAAAAAAATCTTTTTATAAGATTACTTTCATACAATATTATATATACAATTACATAACACCAAAATAGATGTAATTTAATATTTATTGGAAAGGGCCCCAAATTTTTTCTCGCTCTAGGCCCCCGAAATATCAGGCCCTGTTAAGATCCACCCGAAAACTCCATCTTAATTCATTCAAATTGGACTGGATGAATCCTTAAACAAAATCTAATTAAGGTGTGTTACATTCAGCATTGTACATTAGCGATCACATCCTTTGATCATGGACAGGCAGCTTCTGACGAGATGCTCAAACCCGTCAGTGTCCGCGACCGCCTTGAGACGATCGACCGAGTTGATGAACTCCAAGAACGCCTCCGTCAGCGCGTCACAGTAATGCTGCTCGGTGAGGTTGCTGTGTGAAGCTAAGCTGATCAACATGGCACATGATCTTAGTTGATCCATCCAGCTTGAAGCATTTTTCAACCAGGAAAATAAAAGGTAACACATGTTTCAGTTGAAGTACAAGGCTGCAACGCACAAGTGCAGAACTTCAGATAGGCACATTAGGTTTCAGGCAATCTGTAACGATCAGGTTGCAAGTCAAAAACACACGTTTCAGTTGAAGTAGAAGGATGCAATGCGCCAAACAGAAACTTCCTAGACATGGAAGAAACATCGAACATCATCCCTATGAACTTCATTTTGATTGTGGACGCGAATAATCAATTCAGAAATCTATTCGTAATGGCTGCCTGCGACTGGAAGTTCGAAGGACTATCCTAGCACTCACACCTCTGAATCTCTGGTATAGATATCACAGATCACAGTACAGAAAATTTGTTGGCGTGTCGATGATGATGCCGGTGACTTCTTCTGTGGGCTCGCACCACCCTTCTCTTCAGGATAGTACCTGTGGCTTTCTATGTTGCTGTCTGGAGAACCAAGTATACACGCCAGTGGGTCCTCCATGATGTCTCCAAATGATCTCTGCAAATATACACATGACAAAAGTTTAATCGTCTTGCAGGGAATTATTCCAAAAAATTGGATTCCGGGCACAACTCACAGTGTTTGTAGTTCTCTATCTAGAAATTGATCCAGATCGATCATTTGGGTTCTTAACTTCAATCTCCTTCACCCTTTCCATAAAAGCGTTGTCAACATAAGTATGGCCTAGATGCCACCTGAAAAGCGGCCTATCTTGATACTGATCACTAAACAGATGCTCAGCAAAGAAGTGCTCTTTTACAGCTTCAACCAGTCTTTTTTCATCACTATGCTTATTAAGTATTCTGTTAATGAAACAAGTAGTTAGTTGGAACACCTGATACACTATCACATCATATTATTTGATTTATTTCACAGCACATACATGTTAGCTAGCTCCATCTTCATGCGTTCTTCTCCATGTCTAAAAGAAATCAGAACTTACTTGCAAGACTGTAATATATCACCTTTCCAGCAAACCATGAACAGCCTGAAACATGGCACCAGTCAATTAGCATTATCAATGGAGAAGATAAAATTTAACATAGTACGAATAAACAAGTGTCAATCCATCAAATATTTTTGTAGGTTGTGACCAAGTTTCATTCCCCCGAACCAATTTCACGTCCCATACCATGAGAAAAGCGCTAGCAGGATTCATCCACTGCTCAATGTAGCTAGCGAACAACATACTTCATCAACTATGCCAAGTTGATTTTACAATATATTGCAAGTTTAAATGCATACTTCAAATTTGACTTTGGTTTTGGAAAATCAAATAGATGTTATGAAACTCAAAATAACATGTACATATATGTTAATGCTTTCTACATATTGTTAGAGAATCCCCAGCAGTGGTAGCCTAATAGGTTTTCAGTGTGAATCTAAATGAGCAAGCCACCGGTCTTTCTCTTTCTCCCTCATTCCCTGCTGAATTGTTCAAAAACTAGTACTGGCCTGGCTATGTTTTACTCTTGGTCCAGGAATAGAGTAATACAAAACTTGCCTGCGACTCTGCATGCCATCATTGATATACAAGAGTCACTATAAGATCCAAAAAATCTTGAGATTTACCAGCAGCCATGCCGATTCTTGGTAACCAAGGAAGAGGTGGTTCGCCTAATAATTTAGGTCCTGCACAACAGTATATAAGGAATCATGCGTTTTGTACCTAAAGCAACTTTACTTTATATGAAATCGATTTTGTTAAAGCTAAATTGTTTCCTATCTTTTGTTGTGGTATTTGGGTTTTTCCCCAAATTTCAAACAAAAAAAAGAGGAAGAAGTGCACCTGGCTAGGCACATGGGCCACTCAAGGCTTCAGAGCCGAGCAGCCCATGTGGCCCAACCGAGTAGCACAAAGGATTTTTTATTTTTATAATAAAATATTTACAAAAGTATACCTTCATTCTAAAAATTTACAAAAATATACTCCCAACGCCCTCTGGGAGGGCTTTTTTAAAAATTCCCCTCCCAGAGGACGATTTAATGACATGGTAGACGACCGTCGGCCGCGGTTGAGGACCGTCAGCACTTTTTTAGGCGGCCTCCTGGCTGCCAAAAACCACCCTCTAGGAGGGCGGCAAGGGGGCTGCCTGCAAAATAACCACTTTATTTTTTTTCTTTTTTTTGATATTTTTTCTCAACTAGAAACTCTAGAATAGCAAAACCTCATGAAGATACAACTTAAACTGATGTAAGATATGGCCTGTAGAAAATTGTGAGTGTACTTTGAAAACCGTGCTGAAACTTCAGACCTCGAAAACTCAATCTTTCCTGCCGAATTTCGCAAAATTTTTTTTGACAAACCCAACAAAGTTGGGGAGAAGCGGATGTAAAATTTTCTGTAGATGTCTGCAGAGTACTTATTTGCCCGATTCCAAAACCGTATGCGAAAGTTATGACTATTTTAAGATAGTTAGCGTGCATTAGGGAGAAATAGACACAACTTTCAAGCGGTTCTATACCCGGCCGGTCCGACCGGGTTGAGGCTTACGGTCCGACCGCCACCCCCCTAGAACTGCTGGGCGGTTCTGTACCACCCTTATTTTGCAGGCGGCCTCCTGGTTGCCCAAAAACCGCCTGCAAAATAGCCGACCCATGGACCGGCCATTTTGCAGGTGGCTCCCTGGCCACCCAAAAACCGCCCTCTAGGAGGGCGGCAAGAGGGCCGTCTGTAAAATGGCTGGCCCCCAGGTCGGCTTTTTGCAGGCGGCCCATACCGCCCTCCTAGAGGGTGGTTTTTGGGTAGCCAGGGGGCCGCCTATACAAATGTTGACGGCCGTCAGTTGCCCGGCCGACGGCCGTCAACCACGTCATAAAATCGCTCTATGGGAGGGCGATTTTTCCCAGAGGGTGGTAGGAGTATATTTTTGTAAATTTTTGAAACGAAAATATACTTTTATAAATATTTTATTAAATAAATATAAAAATAAAAAATTCCTAGCACAAAGGGCAGGGACGTGCTCCTGCTAGGTTTTCTCATGAGGGGATTAGGAGCGGCGGCGGCGGCGCTCGCCTGCCACCCGCGTCTCGGGGCGCGGTCGTTAGCGACGTGCCCGAGCCGTGCGGAGGTGGGCGGCTCCCCCTCGTGCTCTCCCCGGCTACAAAGAGGTGGATGAACTCCTTCCTCGTCACCCCTGATTTGATTTTGCTACACACGAATCGACTCCACTCTTCTTCCTCGATCCATTTTCTGAGTTCCCGGAGGCCGGCGACGACGGCTTGCCTGCTGAGTTCGTTCCCGGCTTGCTCTCCCGCTGCCCGTGTGCTCTCGCGAGTGTGCACGTGCGTGGCGGTGCTGCTGCAGGTGGCGACTCCGGTGGCTTGCTGCGACGTGTGGCGAGCTCGGCTTGTGTGGTGAGAGTTTGTGGAGGCGCTGGTCGTGGTGCTTCGACGTCGTCTGCCTTGGCCAGGTGCTTGGCCTTTGTTCTGTGCGGCGATCTCCTTCTCCTCGGGATTGTGGTGCGGTGTGCCCCGCATCACGGTTAGCGGCATCGTATCTCCGTCGACCAACGCCGGTGAATCCTCGGCATAGAGGCGGTGTCTCGGTTTTCTAGGACAGCGTCCTTACGCGATTTGCCACTTGACACCGGCAGCTGGTCAGTGTACTGTGAGTTTCCTGTTTACTCAATTTACTTGTTCTTGCAAAGTGCCATACTCTTATACTGTATTGGGGATCTTTGCATGCTATATGTGACGGATTTGGTATTTGCTCAGTGAGGATAATTTGCCCTTGTACGAGAATGTGTGTGACAATCTAATTACTAGGTTAGGATCAAATTTCTGATCTTACATGTCCATGCTTGCTTGGTTTAATTCTGAAGCGGTGCATATTTTTTCTTGTTATGACTTTTTCTTCTTGTGCAGTGTTATGCACTATGTTGTATTTTAGTTCTTCTATCTCAACTTATAATTTATTTATTCTATTTTTAAGGGTTCTGACTCTACTTAGATAAGATTTTTTTTCTAGCTCTAATTCTATTTCTTTTCTCCAACTTTGGTTTTTTCTTTTACACATTCAACGCATCCTTGTTTAAAGCATAAACTACATATAGCTCTATTTTCTTGACTAGAATAATATATGCAACATGCACATTTTATATTATAATCTCATTTTCCTCTAATCCAATCATGTTCACAAACAAGTTATCTATCCTGCTAATTCATCTATTAGATTAGCATCATCATCACTTGACTCATAATCTTCTTGATTATTTTCTACTTCATGTATCTCTATGATTGAATATATTGATTTATCATCTTTTATTTCTTTATCACATACTAATATATTTTTATTTATACTATCTACTATTAAAACCCTTTCTTGCTCTTCATATTTACTAGAATATCTCTTTTGATCTTTGTTTGGACAAGTTTTACTTAAATGATCGGGTGAATTACATATGAAGCATCTGTAAGTTTTATCATAATTTTTTCTAGGATTTTATCTTCTTACATTTCTTTTATGTAAATATGGAGCTTTATTATCTGATCTTTTTAGGAAATATCTTCTTCTTGTCCTAAAATTGCTTTTATTTTTCTTTTGAGGTATATAAAACTTATTATTTCTATGCCTATCTTCTCCATATGATAAGGGTATTTGGATAATGTTGCTACAAAAGTTATAATCTGACTGTTTCATAGACCTTTGGGTTTGTATATTGGTACATATCTTTTTTAATTGCTTGAATACAAAGTTTATAGCTTGAGAAATATTAACAGTCATTCCTTCTGTTTCTTTTTTATATTCTTCAAATACCATTGCTCCTAAAGGATTAGATAATTTATTAAAATATCTTTCTACTATATTTTTATTATAACTTTGCTTAGCGGTAGTGGCATTATATAAATAATGTTGAGAAAATTCTTTTATGCCTTTTCAACTGGTTAATGTTAATTTTTTTATTTCTCTTAACCTTTCATTTTGCACGGTTGTATTTTCTAGTTCTGGGTCTTTTGCAATAATAATATTTGATATAATATTTGAAAAGTTATTTGAATTATTACCGGCCCTTTTTAACTCTTCATAATAATTAGTGTAGGTTTCTACCCATTGTTTACATAGAATTTTTACTGATTCTTTCTCTCTTCTACTTTATTCCAATCTTATGTTGATTATATATATATATATTTGTACTATCAAAATTTTCCATATGCTTATAATATTTGGTCAGTTAATAGGGTCATGTGTGGCTAAATTCAATATTGCACCATCACTTTTGTAGTTTTGAAATTTTACTGTCTTTTCAAAATTTCTTCTTTTAGAGCCCATATATTTATACTGTCCTATTATATAAGTATATGGATTATTATCCTTCTGGTGTTGTCCAGATGTCCTTTGTTGTCTCTCTCTCTTCTTCTTGTTTTACTGAACTTTCACCATATTTTTCTTCGTTTGGCTTTTTCTGAGTCTATTTGCATAGCTTCCTTTGCATTTGCTAAATTATGTAAACTTTCATCATCTAATGATTCTATAAAATCATTATAATGCTTTGAAACATCTATATTGGGTGTATCATTGTAACTTTCATTAACTAATTCTTCTTCTTCTTCGTAACTTTCTAATAATAGTTTATTGTTAATATCCCATTGTTGTTCCTCACTTATATTACTTGGAATATTTTGCTTCTCATTTATTATTGTTTCTTTTTTATTTTCAGCTTCTATTTTCTTGTTATTTTGCAAATTTAAATCTAGCATTTTATTCTTTTTAATCTTTTTTAGCCTAGATAATTCTCTGATGAAGAAGAGTTCCTTTTCTCTTATAGCCGGCTATTTATTAGTCATACTATTGTTATATTTCCATTCTATACTTTTTAATTTTTTTTCATAATATAATATTTCTTTATCTAGATCAGGTCCTTCCATAAATTTAGATACACTGACACCTTTTAAGTTTTACATCTGGTTCTGAGATAACTGAATCTACTGATTCTAGTTCATCTACCCCTTTTGATTTATAATTTATAAATCTGATACTAGTACTACCATCATGTTTTTGCTAACTTATGTAATCATTAGGCTGTGCTATATTCTTTCTTTCTATTAAGCTGCTTATATTCCATTCTTCTCCTGCTTTTTCTTTGAAACTTATTTTTAGAGGACTCATAAATTTAATGTCTTTTGACTGCATGCTTTCAATTACATTATTAACATTTACTCTATATTTTGAGCCACTATTATTAGTTAATCTTCTTATCAAATGATTTGTTCCTTTAAAATCTTCATAACCTTTGGTATGAAAACCAAAACTCATTTTTTTCTATAAATTCTCTTACAGGCATCATTAGGTTTGGAGCAATATAGGTTATTAATCTATTTTCATTCATATCTCCTTTAAGAAATTCTAATGCTGCTTTTTCTACTGTGTCCTATCTTTTATCTGATAGTGTTATTAACACCTTTGTTCCCAATTTCTTTTCTGTCATTTCTTTAATTTCTATAATATACATAGCTTGGTGTGTATATTTATAACCTGAATATTTGAGTCCATTTTCAATCTGTTTACTTACAATTCTTAATTCTACAGGTTGTGTTAAAACACTTCATTCTATTTCTCTAGATTATTCTGTATAAGCCATGTCTATTTTCAAAGAAACCCATCTGTTACATTTGTTGTGGTTTTAATCTTCTCATAGTATCTTTCTGATATCTTTCTAAATCTTTATCTATGTCTATTAATTCATCTAAATTGTCAATATCATCTTGCTTGCATTTTATTTTGCTCATTAAAGACAAATGTCTTGAATCTTGTCTAATTAATTGGATGTTGTCTGATCTTGTTGGATTTTTAAATATATCTGTTTTTTCTGAATTTATGGCTTTAGAAGATGAAACAATTTCTGATGATGCCAATATTATTTCCTTTTTGCTTTCTTCACTATTAATCTTGTTTAATATTTTAACTAACAGTTGAAGAATTGTATTATTTTGCCTAATTATTACTTTAGAATCTTCTTTTGGGGAATCATAATCTGAAAAACCAACAAGCTGGTGTAGATATTTTTCTGTTTCTTTAAGAGCCTGAATATATTCTGACATGTTTTAAGAACGAACTAAAATTTTAACTTCTTCAATCAATCTTTTGATTATACTTATGTCTGATTCTGATACTTTGAAGTTTTCTGAGCTTCCAACAAATATTTTTTTAAGAACAATCTATTTTTTTCGTACTAGAGTGGTTTCTTCTTTGATATAATCACTGTTTTTGTAACTTTTATTATATGTTACTTTAATTTCTTCTAATAATTGCAAGATTAAATTAATTTTATTGTTTATTAAAGGATATTGTTCTTAAAGGCCTTGATATCCTTTATTTAACCTTTCAAATTTTAGCTCTAGGATTGTCTTGTCTTTTACCCCAAGTTATGTAAAAATTATATAATATGTCAACTAATATATTTAGCTAGCTATGTGAGGTATGCCAACTATGTTCTTTTAAAGAATTTAACCTATACCTTTTAGTTATAATTAGCTTTCCTGTATTTACTTCTAAGTTTAAGTATGTTAACCTTTCAATCTTGACCAGGCTTTGATACCAAACGTAAATTCTCATGAATTATTTAAATTCTTGCTATTATTTTTAAATTCTTGTTATTATTGTTAAAATATGCGCTTATATAGATAGGTATGGACTAATTAGATTATATTCGTGTGCTAATTTGTTGTTATTTCAGTATCGCGAGGTTGGCGAAACCATAAAGAAACAGCCGGAGATTGTTTTAAGGATTAAAATCCTACTCGGTTTTCACTATATTTCTCACTTGTTTGTTTCTATGAGCAATTTCTCTGAATATCCCTAGCCATATTCGATCTAGATGAGAGCTTATCGTCTTCCCAGGTAGTCCCACCCGAAAGAAACACTTCTCAGCGGCTACAGGTTCTCTTGACGCCAGTGCAAGATGCAGGCTATGAATGAGAACTACTGAATAGCTTTTTCCTATAGGGTCCTTAGCTTGTAGGTCCTTAGCATAAGCACTCAACCAGAAGGAACAAGCAAGGAATTTTACAGAAAATTACTTCATATTAACAAACAAGCTTACATATGGTTTTCCCTTTCAGGAACCCTGAAACTTGCTATGTAAACAGAAAATTACCTTATAGAAAGCTTTGTACAGACACTCAGACTAATTACTACTATGTTACAGATTTTTATAGTGGACTACTAAGGGAGTCGAAGCGCTCTCGCCGGGTACGCTTGTTAGGATAGTTGTGCTCTGCTGCTTTTCTTTAATCTGTAGGAGTCTCCTTTTATAGCCGAGCGAGCAGCTTGCCCTTGCCTTCTTTATTGGATAAGTATGTTTTCACATAAGTTATCTGGTCTCTTCTTTTAAAGCGGTGCGTAGTGTTTTGAACAATCAAACTCTCATTTACAAGGCTTGACATGTAGCACTATTCTAGTCATATTGTTGCAAATGAGCTGTGTTATGCCCATTCGTCTTTGGCTGGTATCATTTTGTTGTTAGTATGTTGGTGCCATGCATCACGAATCATGTAGTGTAATCAGGATGCTTGTTGTTATCCTTTATTTAGGTTTTTAGCTTTATTCGCTTGTTATTCTCTATTTAGGTTTTTGGCTTTACCAGTTATTTAGGTTTTTGAGATAGGTCTTCCACGTCTCAGGTTTTGATAGTATTCTGTTAAATATTAAGCTCAATTAATATTTTGGTATTTTTGCTAGTATTAATGGTTTTAGCCTAATTGTGACCAGTGATATCCATTCCATCTGTATCTGACAATGGTATATTAAATTTTTCATCATATGCTTTTTTGAATTCTTCAAAATTTTCTTCCATATCTTTTTTGATATCTTTGAGAATGTCTTCATTTATTTCTAATTTCCATTATAGAGATATTTTAGCAAATTTTTCATTTATCTTCCAATCTATATATGACCCATCCAAAGGATCTACTTCTTTTATTAGGCATTCTTTGTAGGATTGTTTTTGTGATGATTCTTCTTTTTTATATTAATGAAGGATATGATTATTGAACTTTTCTTGCTAGTTACCCTTTTGAGTTTTTGTATATATATTTTAATATAATAATTTAGGCTTAATATTTTTCTAGCTTGGTCTAATGCATCATCAACCTTTGTATATTTTTTCCATGATATTCCTCCTGTTAATAATGCATCTCTCTTCTGGCTTATTACTTGTTCAAATGATGTATATATTCCTAGAGCTCTTCCTTCATATACAACATAAAGTGGTTTTTCTTCTATATTCTCAAGGCTTTCTGAAGTAGGCATTAATTCATTTATCATATTGAAATATTCTGCCAAACTGTTTAAGATTGATAACATATAGCCTTTATCTTCTCTTTTATTGTTATATTAAAACCAGAAATTGTCTAGGAGACATTCTTGAACTCATCAATTATTACATGGTATTTTGGCTTAAATTTGTATGTATTTGGAGGAAATATTCTCAGCCTATTTTCAGATCCAAAGCTAAATGATTCAACCCCATTGAAATTCATAGATCTCTTCATTCTTGCAAAAGAGATGAACGGGAAAACAAATCAGGAAGATTATTGTCTCTCTCTTTTATATGCTCCAAGATAACTTTATAGCCATTTCCAGTAATTATATCTTCAAATAAAACCCATCTTCTAGTTGAGCTTTTCTTGCTATTGATTTGATTAGATATCTACATATAGCTTCATAATTCGTTTTGACTGTGAATTCTTTGAATCCTAAGTATAATCAGAAAGCATTTATAGCATATATAATTGCTAAGATGTCCCTATCCATATTATTGATAGCATTTAATTTATAACTTCTAGATACATATCTACATATTTTTTCTTCTGTTTTACTAGAGTATTTATTTGGCTTTTCTTTTAGTATAGCTCCCCATCCCAATTTAGAAGCATCAGTTTCAATAATAAAATAATAATCATCTAGTGGTAATTCTAAAGATTTCAAATTTCAAATTTTATCTTTTATGATTCTTACTAATTTAATGTTTTCAGAATTAAAATATCTTTGACCATTTTTTCTTAATTTAGCATATAGTGCCCCAGTCAGTTTTGCAAATTATCTATATAATTTCTGGCATAATTTACTGTCCCTAAGAATTGTTGTAGGATTTCTTTATTGTTCATGACAGCAAGAAATTTTAGTATTTTCTTAGCAATATGGTCTTATAAATATATCTTTCCTTCACCTATTTCATGCCCAAGAAAATTAATCTTTTCTTTGCAAATTTTCATTTTCTTTTTTGATAGTATTAATCCATTTTGTTCAGCCTTTCTGAAGAATACTTCAAGATGAGCAATGTGCTCTTTATAAGATTTTGAAAATACTAGTAGGTCATCTATATATACTAGTATAAATTCTTGATTTTCATTAAAAATATTTTGCATCTTTCTTTAAAACAATGCAAGTGCATTCTTTAAACCTAAAGACATAACAAGCCACTCAAAATGTCCTTGTGGACATGTGAATGCTGTCCAAGGTATAGATTCTTCAGGCATTTTTACTTGCCAAAATCCTGTCCTCAAATCAAACTTTGTGAAATATCTGCTTCCTTGTATCCTATTAATCCATTCTTGTTTGTTTGGTATATTATAGGCATCTTCTATAGTATTATCATTGAGTCTCTTATAATTAATTACCATTCTAGATTTTCCTCTAACTAATTTAGCAGGATTTATAACTATAAAAGCAGAAGATCTATGCGGGCTCCTACTTTCTATCATTGCCCCTAATTTAAATAATTCTTCTATATGCATCTTAAATTTTTCTATGTCTTTTGGTGTGGCTTCTATGGGACTTGTTTTTATAAAGTAATCAAGGTTTATTATGTTTAATTTACACACTATAGAATTTTTATGTCAATGTTTCATAGGTATTTCTCCTATTATTTGAATATCTTTTAACCTTTGTACTATCTTTTCTATATCTTTTTTAGATTTTATGTCTCTATATCAATTAGGTGCGAATGATTGTAATCCTATACATTCTATATGAGTATTTTCTATATGGTATTCATCTATGTTATCACTAAGTTCTTCTGCATCTATTTCATGAAGTTGCCTGGTGTAATTTTCTCCGGATTCAAGATTAGAAATTTTTAAACATTCCTGAGGGTAGCCTCGTTTTAACACTTCAGAGATATCGGGAATATTATCTTATTTTGGGATAAATGTAATTCTTTGATCATATATAATTGTGGCTTGTAAAGAGAATTAAATAGAGGATAACAACAAGCAGATAAAGCCAAAAACCTAAATAAAGGATAGCAACAAGCATCCTGATTACACTACACGACTCGTGATGCATGGCACTAACATACTAAACAACAAGATGATACCAGCCAAAGACGCATAGGCATAACACAGCTCATTTGCAACAATATGACTAGAATAGTACTCCGGGTCAAGCCTCGTAAATGAGAGCTTGATTGTTCAAAATACTATGCACCGCTTTAGAAGAAGAGACTAGATAACTTTGTTTGTATGCGGAAACATACTTATCCAATAAAGAAGGCAAGGGAAAGCTCCTCGCTTGGCTATAAAAGGAGACTCCTGCAGATTGAAGAAAAGCAGCAAAGCACAAGTATCCTACAAGCGTACCTGGCTAGAGCGCTTCGACTCTCTCATTAGTTCACTATAAAAATCTTATAACATAGTAGTAATTAGTCTGAGTGTTTGTACAAAGCAACGGAAGAAACCCGAAACCCATCGATCCCACCAGTCTCAACTGCACCAAAGGAAGAGAGGAGACGAGACGCTGGAGAGAGCAGAAGCAGGGGGTAGGGAGGGCGTTTCTTGCGGGGGGACAGCGCAGCCAAACCTTTCCTCGTACGATGCCGGTGACCTCCTTCAGCATCACCATCGCGGCGGCCTCGTCCTCTCCCCTCCTCTTGCAAGGTTCGTGCGGAATAGGGAGAAGCGGCGACGGAGGACGAAGGATAGTTTGGGCTAGGAACGGTCAAATGGGCCCATTTGCTCTGCGGAAGAGAAGGCCGGATATGGGCCTAGTACTGCACTGAACAGCAGGATAACTATGGGCCAGATGCGCAAAGGCCCATATGTAGATCCACATGTGTTGTCGTATAGGCTCCGAACCGGTCCATCATGCTTGGACAGCGAGTCCAACTTGCAAAGGTAAAGGTACAGATGCGTGTGTGTTCAGTGGCACTGTATGGGGAAGATCTAATGCGCATGCACTATCGAACGCGCTGCGTGTGTATAGCTAGCTTACTCCTTCGGCTTAACATAGTTGGCCTATCCGCATGTTCTTTAGCCTATGTGTATTTTCCTCTTTTTTCTAGCAAGTAACAACCTAGAAAAAATTATACATATAAACTTTATACATAAAATCTTTATATCTGCAAAGTTTATACATATAAACTTCATATATAGAAACATTTAGTATTAATACATTTCGTATATAAATTTTTCGTGTATAAAATTTATACGTGACAACATAAAAAAAGAAAAATACATACAAACTTTGTACATATAATCTTTATATATCTCAAGCCCACGCGGCAAGCCTAAAAAATGAATTGAAGGCCCACGTGTAAAGCTGAATCAGAAACAAACTGTTACGAATCCTTATCTCTTTAGGAGATAAAATTCTTTCTTGTAGACCAATCCGAATTAGTTAGAGATAAATTTATGGTTCTTATCTCTAGCCTCATTTACCTATAAATAGAGGGGCAGGAGTGTCTTTATTGTACACATTGATCATTGATTAATAAATAGAGAGCAACACCCCTAGATCTGTGTCTCTTGTGTTCATTGTCTTCTTCTGTGGTGTGATTGTGCGAGAAGGGATACAGTCTTCTACATCTTCTCGATGCTTCATCTGCTGTGGGAGGGAAGGGAGCGGATCTGGGCGATCCGTCGATGTAGCCATTCTACAACACATTATCAGTAGCTCTACCGGCTGGGCTGACATCAAATCCTCTCGCGCCAATCAATCTACGGTAACAAAATTGGTTGTTTATCAATTTGTAGATTGATTTTAGACTGGTGGATGCTTGTTCTTTATTTTTTTAGATGCATGTTTTGTAGTAGATCTGTTATTAGCAGTAGATTTATTTCCTACTTTTACTCTACAATTGCATCTGTTGATAACCGAAGAAAACTGGAGTAAAACCATGTACAATAAATTGTAATTGATCGGTTTTTCCCTATTCAGGAAGCGAACCCGGTTTGGCTAGGCCGAACCAGTTGTCTTCCTCACGTTTCCTCCGCATCTCTCTGTTCTCTCTCTCTCCGATGGATGCCACGCCAGGAGCTACCGCCGCCGCCGTGGAATCGCCCGCGCTGCTGGGTTGATCTACGCGCGTGGCTGCCGCTCGCCGTCGCTGCTGGGAGCGCCACCGGCCCTTGCCACCGGTGTCGCTGTGGGAGACTGCCATCATCGGAGGAAGCCCCAAACCCATGTTGTCGCCGCCGGCGCTGGTTTTTTGATGCCGAGACAGGGCAGCCGCCGCCGTTGAGCCGTGGTGGGAGGACGATGGGACGAGTGGCCGCTGCCAGAGGATTGAGATTCCGCCGGGACATCGTGGCCAGAATTCCTCCATGATGCCGCCACCGCAGGACCTAATACCAAGGACGGGCAGTCACCGTCGTCAATTTCTCATCGACGCACCTTAGAGCCGTGGTGGGAGGTCGATGAGACGAACGGCCGCAACCTTAGATTGGGATCCACTGGGACGCCGTCGTTGGATGCAAATCGGTCGTCGTCACTAGAGCTTTGGTTGTCGACGTTGAGCTCTGTTAGTGATATGCCCTAGAGGCAACATGGAGATGTTATATATATCACATGCTATGTTTATAATGTATTGATTTGTTACCTTGAAATAGACATTATCATTGTTGATCAATGAGTATGTGACTTATTCATGAGACTCTTAATGTCAAATATTGCTATTTCTAAATGATCCCTGATCATATATCATATGAGGAACAAATATGATTGTAATATCAGCATATGTATTGATTGATGATCATGTCTCATGGATCATGGTATGGAGATACCAAATCGATAATATGAACATATGTTAGTGAACATATGTTGGATAGACCCGCCATGAGATACTGCAGAAATTTCATGTGTCATCAGTTAGTCTCAAGTACTGTTTATGTAGAGTCCTTAGACTTGAGATCATCATGGTTCTCAACATACGTAGTAGCTTATTTTGGGACTACTAAACACTACTCCGTAACTGGGTAGTCATAAAAGTGGTCTTCGAGTTTGCTATGAAACATGTAGTGGGATATGAATGATCAAGATAGAATTTGCCCCTCCTTATGGGAGAGATATCTCTGGGCCCCTCGATGTAATGGATTATGGAAGTGCATGGCCATGTTACGATGATTGAGGTGTCAATCACAAGTTTGTAATCCATCACAGGATCGAGAGAGTGATTGAGCTATTAAGAGGATGACACAAGTCTCGCCTTGAGCTCAATCGATATCGTGAGGCAAAGGGATTTGTACATAAGGACATTACAGGTTCAGCCGATATGATCTTTACGTATATCTTGGGGCTAATATGCCTTGCTAGAGGCCGCTATTAACAGGGTGACCAGAAATGCGTTTCTGGGTCGCGACAAAATATACGTGAACCTACAGGGTCGCACACTTAATGGGTTGGAACACTTATTCGAATGTGATTCGAATATGGGCTCGATTCGGATAGAGATCCGAGTAGACTCTTACTGGGCCTCGGTCCACGAGGCCTGAGTAAGGAGGTCTATATATAGGGAGGCGAGGGGCTGAGGAGTTTCAAGTGTGTTTTCTGTTAGCCTCGAGCAAAACCCTAGCCGCCACCTTCCGAGCCAAACCCTAGTCGCTCACGAGTGCTAGTACACTCGCGATCGGCGTTCCAGCCCCGGACGTGTGGATACCCGTAGAGGCGCTGCTCGTTGCGGCGTTGATCGGCCGGAGATCGACTACTTCCACTACTACCTCGACGCGCGCGTGGTTGGACCGGCTTCTCCAACTCTTCTTCCGCTGCACTGCGCGTCTAGTGGTAACGATCCATGATCCCTTCTCTCGCATGATGTCCTGGTGTGCGCGGTAGAATTTTATTTTCTGCTATCGTAGCCTACGCGTACTCCTTCAAGCTCTACCTCGCCGCCGTCTTGAGGATGTGTGGGTCGTGGCAGAGCTCCGCCACACAATGCCGAGCCACCGCCTCATCGATTGCTGCATGGAAGCAAAGCCACTGTGGGGATAGGGAAACCCTATTTGTGTGCGGAACCATCAACTATGGATAATGCGGAACCATCACGCAGATCATCCGTTTGTGTGCGGAGTTTCCCGAGAACCGCATCAAAACGATTCGGATGAATAATACGGGTGAATTCACATCAAAGGCATTCAATGACTATTGTATGGCCTGAGGCATTAATGTAGAGCATTCTGTTCCTTATGTTCACACTCAAAATATCCTTGCTGAGTCGTTGATAAAAAGAATCAAGTTACTTGCTAGACCATTGCTACAGAGTAGTAATTTGCCTACTACATGTTGGGGCTATGCAGTATTGCACGCTACAAAGCTAATCCAGTATAGACCATCTGTATATCACTTTGCTTTACCCCATCAACTGGCGCGTGGTCAAGAACAGGTAGTTTACCATCTGCGTAAGTTTGGCTGTGCTGTGTATGTGCCGATCTCGCCACCCTAGCATACGACTATGGGACCGCACCGTAAGGTGGGGGTTTATGTGGGTTATGAGTCTCTGTCCATAATCTACTACTTGGAGCCTAAAACTGGGGATTTGTTTACGGCTCGGTATGCTGATTGCATCTTCGATGAAGAGTATTTTCCGGTATTAGGGGGAGAAAAGTACCTCAACTCTAAGGAATGCCGTGAAATAGAATGGAACTCGAGTAGTATCTATACTCTTGACCCGCTTTCGCCAGACATTGAACGGGAAGTTCAACGTATCATACACCGTCAAAACTTAGCTAATGATTTACCAGATGCTTTCACTGATCTAAGAAGAGTGTTGAAGTCGCATATCCCTGCGGCAAATGCACCGGAGGGAGTGGAGATATCCATGGAGGGAGACTCTACTCTAGCCCCTAAGCCTAGGAAGAGGAGGAGACACCCGGATAGTCCAACTTGGGCTAAGCGGAGACGTCCGCAAGAGCTGAATATGGAGCCGCCTGCATCACACTCCCATTCAGTAGTCTCTAAGAAGACCTGTCTAGGGGACGGTTGCCAGAAGGGTAGAGGCCCTAATGGACAAGCGCGTGCACCTAGTCCTACTAGCGAATCAAAACCCTCTCCTGTTTTGGGAAACCAGGATGAGAAAATAAATGAGAAAACTTCCACAAACTATACTATTTTAGGAGAATCGTATGATCGGAAGATTACACATGTCGACATAAATTTCATTTCTAAAATCGTTAACATGATGGATCATGATCATGAACCTAAGTCCATGGCAGAGTGCCATAAGCGCTCGGTTGGGTCAAATGGAAAGAAATGATAGAGACGGAATTATGCTCGCTTGCTAAGAGGCGTGTCTTTGGGCCGGTAAGCCTGACGCCCCCCACTGTGCGCCCTGTTGGGTATAAGTGGGTTTTCGTCCGGAAGCGGAATGAAAGCAATGAAGTTGTGAGATACAAAGTGAGGCTTGTAGAACAAGGGTTCACGTAGAGACCCGGCATCGATTACGATGAAACATATTCTCCTGTAATGAGTGGCATAATGTTCCGATACTTGATGTTTATAGCAGCTGGCATAGAATTTAAAATACAGTTGATGGATGTGGTGACCGCATATCTGTACGGATCATTGGATTCGGAGATTTACATGCATGTCCTTGACGGGTTGAAGGTCCCGGACAAAGTAAATCGTAACATGTACAATGTGAAATTGGAGAGATCATTATATGGACTAAAACAGTCTGGTCGTATGTGATACAACCGACTGAGTGACTTCCTTTTGGGGAAAAGATACGTTAATAGTGAGGACTGTCCCTGCGTGTTTATTAGAAAGTCCCAAAGGGGTTTATGTATCATCTCAGTCTATGTCAATGATTTGGCCACGCAGAGGGCATTGAGGAGGTGGCTATCTATCTCAAGATGGAATTTAAGATGAAATACTTGGGTCAAACCAAGTTTTACTTGGGCCTACATGTCGAGTATCTACCTAACGGGATCTTAGTGCACCAGTCGACCTATACTAGAAAGGTCCTTGAGAGATTTAACATGTCAAAGGCTCATCCTTTGAAAACATCCATGGTTGTGAGATCTCTTGATCGGGACAAAGACCCATTCCGTCCTAGTAGTGAGACTGAGAAAGTGTTGGGACCGAAAATCCCATACTTAAGCGTCATAGGAGCACTAATGTACCTTGCGAACTACACCAAGCCTGATATTGTGTTCGCAGTAAATTTGCTAGCAAAATACATTGCGTCTCCTACTAGAAGACATTAGGTTGGCGTTAAGATAGTACTCAGATACCTCCAGGGTACGCAAGATCTCGGCCTCTTCTTTCCAAGGCAATGATAGTTAACCATGGTGGGCTATGCAGATGAAGAATATCTGTCTGATCCCATAATGCCCGTTCTCAAACTGGTTTTGTGTTTCTTTGTGATGGTACAGCCATTTCGTGGCGGTCTTGTAAACAGACTTTGGTAGTGACGTCTACAGACCACTCAGAGATTATTGCACGATATGAAGCCGCACGAGAGTGTGCATGGCTTAGGAGAATGACTCACCATATTGAGTGATCATGTTGTTTGAGTATCCCCGATATCCCCACCATTATCTATAAGGATAATGTAGCATGTGTTGCACAGATGCAACTAGCCTATATCAAGAACAATATGACGAAGCATATTACTCTAAAATTTTTCTATCCTCATGAGCTTCAGAAGTAAGGGGAATTGAAGATCCTGCAGTCTAAGTCATGTTACAACTTAGCAGATTTGTTCACTAAGTCTCTTCCAGCTTGTACTTTTCGAAAATTTGTTCGTGAAATTGGGATGAGAAGACTTAGAGACTTGTTGGGTTCAAGGGAAGTGAAACCCCTGAACATAGCCTAGTCAGTGGATCGGCGAGTTCATAATGTTGTACTCCTTTTTCCCTTAGTTGAGTAGAGCTTGTGATCCTCACAAAGGTTTTTTAACGAGGCAACGGTGTGTGACACATGGTAGCAACTATGTATTGTTTCTCCTAGCCTTTTTTCTCATTGGGTTTTGGTAGGAGTTTTGACGAAGCATGTGTTGGTCGCGGATAGGTTCAAGGGGGAGTGTTACGAATACTTATCTTTTTAGGAGATAAAATTCTTTCTTATAGATCAATCCGAATTAGTCAGAGATAAATTTATGGTTCTTATCTCTAGTCTCCTCTACCTATAATAGAGGGACAGGGGTGCCTTAATTGTACATATTGATCATTGATTAATAAAGGGAGAGCAACATTCTTATATCTATGTCTCCTGTGTTTATTGTCTTCTTCTATGGTGTGATTGTACAGAAAGGGATACGGTCTTCTACATTTTCTCAACGCCTTATCTGCTGCGGGATGGAAACGAGCAAATTTGGGCGATCCGTCGATATAACCGTTCTACAACACAAATAAGGTAAAAAAATGAAAAAATGGTCCATTCACACGCTATTGGCTACGTGCGCTCATAAGTAAAGTAGCCTTTTCGCACTGTAGTTACCTATGTACTGAGACTTAGAGCCTTCAATCTCTATCTTAGCGTGTGTTAGGAATACGCACGTGTATGTGTTGTGCGTCTGTGTATAACCTGTTCATACCTGGTAATTCGATTGCCGAAGGAAGCACCCGCAGAAAGTATTTTTACACTTGGGACTTGTTTTTGTGACTGGTCGATCACGTTGGTAAAAACCATGCAGCTTGGTATAGACTGATGATGGGTGTGAAGTTGGTATCGGAACTTCATGTCTAGAAACCCTGCAAAATCTTTGGTAGGCCTCTTGGGATTGGTAAGGGCCTGGATGGCTGGACGAGCCGTCTGATGTGCGAGATGGTGAAGATCATCATGCTAACAAGTGACAGTAAACAGTTTCTCAAAATTGAACGGCTTGTTTACTTTATTGTTAAAACCAAACTTATCATATTTTATATTGTTAAATTTAAGTAGGGCAACTAAATAAACAAGACTTTACCATCGTAACTTTACTAATCCATACTAATATTGGTAATTTTAAAAACTTCTATTTACAAAACCATACTAAAATTTGGTAAGGTGTTCAACCAAACACCACAACCATGTCTTGGCCTTACCAAAGATTTGGCAATGCCAAATTTTGACTTTACCAATAATTGGTAAGGTTTATTTTGACAATAAACTAAACATGCCCGAAATATAAATATTATATGAATAATCATTTAACTGTCTATGAGCAACATTATTATTACATACTAATACCAATATAAACAGTAACATGCTCGTGCCCACAGCATATCTAAGATGACACCCGACAGAAAGCGACGAGTACAATGAAAGAACAAGTTAAGCCCAAGCCAGTTAAGAGACGTAGGGTACGTACAAAGCAACATGCATGTAGCAAAGTAATTAAGTTAACGAAGTATGCATGTGGCAAGTAATTCAGTAAACGAACTAATCTATATATAATATCTTTGACTTTTGAATATACGTTTGACCATTCATGTTACTAAAAAATCACATAATCATTATTTATTTTATTGTGGTTTCTTTTAATCTTAAAGGTTCTTTAAGCATAACTTCCCCCAAAAAAACCATGACTCATATTTTTACATATTTATATACACTACCACAGAACAATCTACCCAGCACTAAAGAGGCCTTCCCGCCCCCCACCTCGTCCCGCGCCTGTGCAGAAAAAAGGACCAATACTGATGGCCACCTATCAGTGCCAGTCCAAGGCATTAACCGGTATTGATGAGTGGCCCCCTCATCGGTACCGGTTCTAGCCATGAACCGGCACTGATAAGAATTTTTGGCGGCAAAATTTTTAATTTTTGGACAAGGTCATCTGTGCCGGTTCGTGACGCCACAGATGACCTCGACAATATTAGTATCGGTTTTTAATATAAATCTAATTTTTTCATACGAACTCGGATGGAGATAAACTTTATATAAAATTGTAGCTTTTGATGAGACCTACAATTTTATAGTTGGCAACTTTTTTATTTGATGTCATTTAAATACTCAAATATATGTTTTAAATCTCGGATATAGAGGGTCAAAAAGAAAAATATCCATGGACAAACAGAATTGGTGTGTAGGTAAGTTGGTAAGGATAGGAGCACGAGAGAGGGAGGTTTAGAGTTCGAATTCCACCATGATAATTTCACTTGAAAAAATAGGTGCTAATAGTTGGGATTGTATATATACGGTTAAGGATGGTAGTAGTATACGAAAATATATTTTTTTATTTTTTCCATCCAAAATTTGAATTTTGATCCTACTATCAGTGCCGGTTTATGGCTAGAACTAACACTGATGAGGCATCATCAGTGCCGGTTTTAAAACCGGTACTGATGAACCCCTCATCAGTGCCGGGCCTATACCCGACACTGATGGGCTTTAAGGCCCGGCACTGATGAGGGCGCTTGTGGTAGTGATAAATATTTTGAATAAGACAAATGATTAAAGCGTACGTCCAAAAATTAACAATGTTATATTAGGGATATTATAGCCGATATGATGTACATGTCTTGTAAAGGCTCCCGAGATTGTCAATCTCTGTAACTTCCCATGTACTCCCCATGTATTTGGCTATATATGAAAGATCAACCCCCCCCCCCCTCCCACAATGGGTGTGTGGTGTGTTTTCCTAATTCTATATGGTATCAGATTAATCCTCTTCCACTTCTGTTATTCTCTCCTTCACGCAAAATCATCGCGCCGCCGCCACCCACCGCGCGCGCTATCCATGCTGTGCCCTTGGTGTGCCATCTTCTCGTTCTCGCGTTGCGTCTCACCATGGAGACCGGGCCCCAGCGTGACTTCTCCCTCCAGCGCGCACGCCTCGTGCTCGCCCGGCACTCGCGCCGCGCCCTTTGGTGACCGTGCCGACAGGACCGTGACCACATCCCCGGGATCATGTCGACCGACGGTGACTCCACTGCATCGGCGACGTCTTCGGCCACTGTCGCCAGCACCTCCCCTACCTCTATTCACGGCGTTCTGCCCACTACTCCCACCGCCAGTGCCTTGATCTTCATCAACCCATACGCCAGCGTCGCCGTCAAGTCTCACGTTACGGTCGTCTTGGAGATGAAGAACTCCAACTTCAACAAGTGGTCCTCTTTCTTCCGTGCCATGTGCGGCAAGTTCGGCCTCATGGCACACATCGATGGCTCTGCTCCCCCGCAACCCGCTGATCATCAGTGGGAGCAGGCCGACTGCTCTGTTCGCAGTTGGATTTTTGGTTCAGTCTCCGACGACGTTCTCGACCTCGCCATGGAACCCAATCAAGACACGCACGCTCTTTGGGTCGCAATTGAAGAACTTTTTCAGGCCAACCGGGAACCCCGTGCTATCTTCCTCGCGCATTAATTCCACTCCATGACGCAAGGCGATCTATCCATCTTGGAGTACTGTCAGCGTGTCAAGACTGCAGCTGACTCCCTCTGAGACATCGACCACGGAGTCACCAAGTCACAACTCATCCTCAACCTCCTCCGCGGCCTCAACCCTCGCTACTCCAACACCACCGATGACATCGCCAACATGCCGGTGTTCCCGACCTTCTCCAAGGCACGCAACATGCTTTTTCTCAAGGAGCTACGCACGGTGAACGAAGAAAAGATGGCGGAGACCATGGCGCTTCTTGCCGCAGGGAATCCTTCCTCCTGCGGCTCCAGCGGCTACCGCGCCGCCTCATCGGCCTTCTCTGGCGGTGGTGGCGGCGGCACCTCCTCCCGTGGTGGCGACGGCAAGCGTGACAAGCACGGCGGCAGCGGTGCAAAGAAGCAACAGCAGCCCACGGCGACCGCGCCCCGGCCGACTGGTCGTGGTTCTGCTTCAGTCCAGGCTTCTCGACCCAGCTTCCCGGCCACGACCCCAATGCCTGGCACGCCCTCGGTGCCGGCCTCCTTGGCCCGTACCCCTAGGTCCACACGGCCTTTGCGCCGTCCTAGGTTTCGCTGCCACCGGCCCACAGATGAGACCAACCAGGCCTTGTGGCGGCCCTTAACCAGATGAACATGCAGGCCACTAGTCCCTGGGTGCTTGACACTAGAGCCACTTCCCACATGTCATCTACGGATGGTATTCTTTCCTTCTGTCTCCCTTCATCTCCTACTCTCATTACTGTTGGCAATGGCTCCACTATTCCTGTCACTTTGCGCGGCCGCTCTTTCATCCATACTCCTCGAACAAAATTCATCTTAGACAATGTCCTGGTTGTTCCTAATATTATTTGCAATCTTCTTTCTATTCGGCAATTCACTTGTGACAACTTATGTTCCATTGAGTTTGACCCCTTTGGTTTTTCCATTAAGGACCTCAGGACCCGGTGCGTGATTCTTTGCTGCAATAGCGATGGCGACCTCTACACCTTTCCGGCGGTCGTGCCATCCACCAATGCCGTCGCCGTCCTTGCCATGTCCTCCTCTATTCGCAATGCCGTTCCCTTCATCCTCTTATACAACAAGCCTTCGGACTATAGCCATCTTAGGGTCTTCGGCTGTCTTTGCTATCCCAACCTCACAGCCACCACACCTCACAAATTGGCCCCTCGTTCCATTGCCTATGTGTTTTTGGGCTACCCTCCTCTCATAAAGGATACCGTTGCCTCGACCTCACCACTAACCGCATGATTATTTCACGCCATGTTATTTTTGATGAGTCGACCTTTCCATTTGCAGCGACATCTCCATAGCCACCTGCGGCCTCGTTGCATTTCTTCCTTGATGACGACGTCGCAGCGGCACCGACCTTCGCGCGGCCTCCGCCTTTTGACGTCGAGCACCCGCACCAGTCTGCGGTAGCTCCGTCTCTTCCAGACATTGAGCGACCACCTTCTCCTGTGGTAGCTCCGTCTCCTTACGATGTCGAGCGGCCACCATCTCCAGACAGGCTGAGCATGCTGGCGTCCGACGCTCCTTCTCTGGGTGGGCTTCCTCCTCTAGGCAGGCCACTATCCGGTGGTCCTTCTCTTGCATCCAGCCACTCCACCAACTTGGTCCGCCACAAGCCTACCTCTAGCCCGTCACGCACGGCCCAGGAGGCGCCGGCGCTCACTGGGCCTCTGTGCCCGGCCCACCGCGGGGCGGCCTCACCTGCACCTGTGCCACGCCCAGGCACAAGGCCGCACTCCATGACGACTCGCACGAAGGCCGGCGCCGTCAAACCTGTCCATCGCCTTAATTTGATGGCCTCCCACTCCTCCATCTCGGCCCTTCCATCCAACTATCACAGCATCCTTGCCGATGCCAATTGGCGTGCTGCAATGGCCGAGGAATACAATGCTCTCATCTCCAATGGCACTTGGCGACTTGTGCCTCGGTCTCCTGGGGCAAATGTGGTGACCGGCAAATGGATCTTCAAGCACAAGTTCCACTCCGACGGCACTCTAGCTCATCACAAAGCTAGATGGGTCGTTCGCGGACACTCACAGCAGCATGGCATCGACTATGATGAGACATTCAGCCCTGTCGTCAAGCCTTCCACTATTCGAGTTGTCTTAAGCCTGGCTTGGCTATCTCTAATGCCTGGCTCATTCATCAACTTGATGTCAAGAACGCTTTTCTGCATGGCCACCTCAAGGGGACCGTCTACTGCCAGCAGCCTTCCGGCTTCGTCGACCCCTTTGCTCCTGACCACGTTTGATTGTTGTAGAAATCTCTTTATGGTCTCAAGCAGGCTCCCTGTGCGTGGTACCAGCGCTTCGCCACGTACCTTCGACAATTGGGTTTCACTATATCGACATCCGACACCTCCCTCTTTGTTCTCAAAGATGGAGACCAGCTGGCCTACCTACTATTGTACGTCAACGACATCATCTTAACTGCCTCCTCGACGGCCCTCCTTCAGGGCATCACCAAGCTGCTGCACTCCGAGTTTGCCATGACGGATCTGGTGACCTCCACTTCTTCTTTGGCATCTCCGTCATGCGCTCCTCCGCCGGGCTCTTCCTCTCCCAGCACCAGTATGCTTTAGATCTTCTCTGATGTGCCGGCATGGCAAAGTGCCACTCTACAGCGACTCTTGTGGACACTCATGCCAAGCTCTCTGGCTCTGATGGCACCCCCGTCGCCAATCCTTCGGTGTACAGGAGTCTTGCTGGAGCCCTCCAGTACCTCACGCTAACACCTCCCGACTTGGCATACGCCATTCATCAAGTGTGCCTCTTCATGCATGATCCCCGCGAGCCCCATCTTGCGCTCATCAAGCGCATTCTGTGCTACGTGAAGGGCACTCTCTCATCTCGACTCCACATTGGCACTTCCTCACCTCGGTCCCTTACCGCGTACTCCGACGCGGATTGGGTCGGCTGCCCCGACTCCTGACAGTCCACCTCCAGCTTCTGCGTCTACCTCGGCGACAACTTGGTTTCCTGGTCCTCCAAGCGACAAACGACTGTCTCTCGTTCGAGTGCCAAAGCCGAGTACTGCGCCGTTGCCAAGTGTTGTTGGCTTCGTCAGCTTCTCCAGGAGCTTCATGCTCCTCTTGCCACGGCCACCGTTGTGTACTGCGACAATGTCAGTGTTGTCTACATGGCCTCCAATCTTGTACAACATCGCCGCACGAAGCATATCGAGATCGACATTCACTTTGTCCACGAGAAAGTCGCCCTTGGACAAGTTCGTGTACTCCATGTTTCGTCTTCGCACCAATTCGCCGACATCATGACAAAAGGACTGCCTGTAGAGTTGTTCACTGATTTTAGTCTAGTCTTTGCGTCCATGACCCTCCTGCTGCGACTACAGGCAGGTATTAGGGATATTATAGCCGATATGATGTATATGCCTTGTATAGGCTCTCGAGATTGTGGATCTCTGTAACTTCCCATGTATTTGGCTATATATGAAAGATCAGCCCTACAATGGGTGTGTGGTGTGTTTTCCTAATTCTACATGTTATACATTAAAAATAGAAGAGAGTACTAACTAAAATTTTGATTTCCACAGGCGCCGGCCAGAGCAGTAGCTGCTGGCTAACAGATCGATCGAGGTTTGTCATGCATGGCCCATAAATGATCATGCATATGTTGCTTGGTTGGCACGCACGCTAGCTATCTCAAGAGTTAGCTATCAAGTACTCCGGTCCCTATTTAGGACTTACCTACGGGTTGTGGGCCTGTGGGTAGCCGCTAGCGAGCGATCGCCGGCGCCTGTTGGACAAAGGGTGTGGATCAGATAGGTTAAACTAAGGTATAGTTTGGAGTCGAGGGAAAAGAAGTAAGAAGATGCTCACGCAAAATAAGATAAGTTATTAGCACATGACTAATTAAACATCAATTATTTTAAATTTAAAAAATAAATTAATATGATTTTTTAAAGTAACTTTAGATAGAAATTTTTTTAAAAAAACACATCATTTAGCAGTTTGGAAAGCGTGCTTATGTAAATCAAATAGTTTTTTCACCAATTCACCAAGAGGCGAACAAGCTAAGCGTGCATGTTGGGCAATTCGGCACGGAGACCTCCGATCAGCCGTACGACGCAACTATCTAAACACTTCCTTTGTTCTCTTTTAAATCGTGGATTAGTTTAAAACAAACGTCGTTTAATAAAGAATGGAGGGAGTATACTGGGAAAGTCTGTGGGCACTCTCGGCTGCACTTGGCTGTGGCTGCGACGTGGTTTTTTTTTTTTGTGTCCGTAGCTGTTTTAAAAGGAATGTTCTGTTGTTTGTTGTGTGTTATTTATGAAAAATTTTAAAATAATTTAATAAGATAGAGCAATATATAATATACCACTCTATAAATATGTATTTGTCTAGATAGATATCTGGAAATACATTATTTTTAGGATAGTGGTAGTAATATATTTGAATTATGTATACTTGTTATAGGAAAATTTATAATCATATCTAATTTGTAAATTCTTCCATAACATTGTTATAATTTTGTATTAAAAGTTTTATATCGAAAATCGTAAAATGATGGAGTTAGGCAAATATGGATATTAAGAGAAATTCTAACTTTTGCCATGAGCAATGGCTTGATTTTACGTTTTGCCATCGATGAACATCAGTTTTAGAAAATATCATCAAACAAGTTAATTTGTGTAAGAAATACCATCGGCATTAGGGTTTCATCGATTTCACTCCGTTACCCCATCCCATGTTTTCTATATTACCAAAGTACCCTCTCCATATACATATGAACCCAAATCAATCAGGGCGACGACGCTACAGTTTCAGGGTGAGGACGGTGGCGGCTCGACTGTTCCAGGGATCCAGCAGGTAGCGGCATGGCAGCGGATCCAAGAGACAGCGCAGCAGGATATGCTGCTCTTGCTCGATCGAGTTCACAGCCGCGGCCAACAGCATGCCTGCGGCGCTAGCTCAAGCTCCAACTGCAGCAATTGCATGCGGGCCCGACGGCTGCGCGAATCAACTGGCGAGATGGCGGCAGCCACCGTGAGCTCGTCCAGCGGTAGGGTGGCGGCGTTGCCATTAGCAGGGCTAACAGGAGAGCCGTGGCGGAGGCGCGAGCCTGGCCGGGGATTCGCGACGACCGCGCGCCGCGAGCACGACCAGCGGCGGTTAATGACGAATTTGCCTCGTTATTACGCATGGAAAAAAGAAGAAAAAAAAAGAGATCCTTGTGGATGTTAATTTTCGTTTGTTTGCCCACTGAATCACCTGTAAAGGAATCTTTTCCCGCATTCTTCGATTGCTCCATTCCTACGTTAGGTAATTTCCTAGTATGTGCTCACAGGGGCAAAATGGTCTTTTCATATGGAATAGTGGAACGCAATGGAGGGAAAGATGACGTGGCTTGTCATATATAGATTGGCTTATAGGATGATATTTTCTAGAATAAACAAGTCTATTTTACTCTTTAAACTATTTCATTTGATCACTTAAACCTCTAAACTATTTATTTCTCATTTTACCTCCTAAATTATTAAAAATAGTTCACTTTACCCCTTAATAATATTTTCTATTTTGTTTTTTTTTCTTTATACACGACGTATTTTAAGCTGAAAATTTTTAGAGCAATAGATGACACCATTAACAAAGTTTAAAAATCTTTTCAATTTTTTTTATGACAATTTGCTTGAACTTTAAAATTTTAATGTTTAAATCAGTTCTAGGTGCTTCCAATCTATATAAACAATGTAAAAATATTTTAAAAATATTAAGACATAATTTGTAATACATTTATCATCCTACCAAATTTCAGTGTATAATACGACTTATATAAAAAGAAAAAAAGAGAAATATCGTTAGTGTGTACAATGAACTTTTTTAATAATTCGGGATGTAAAATAAACCAAAAAATAGTTTAGAGGAATCTCGCACCCCTCAGCTTCGCAGAGGGAGTACAGTACCGCTGCGCTAGTTTGCAATTTTTAATAGTTATATGCAAGTTAAAATATAAGTTATATTGTACCTATATGTAAGTTACAATATAATTACACTCTAATTATACTATAGTTATATTTGAAAGTTTAATATAATTAAACTTTAATTATATTATAGTTTTTTTTTCTGTACTTTATTGAAGCTCTCCGTCGGTAGATGCAGCATCGCCTCATCGGTCACATACGCATACTCATAAGGACGACAGCTGCCATCGACGACGAGCTTTGGTTATCCGCGCATGGTCGACGACGATATCACGATACTATGGGTCAACCAACTTTAGCTACCGTCTGTTTCCATCCCACATATATATATATCCATGCATATATATCAAACGGTCAATCATTCCATGCACACGCGCGGGCCGATCTCGATCGTTCCACTGTTTTCCACGAACACAGCAGCTACCTTACCTAACATCTGCACCCTGTTTCGATCAATTCCCATCCTGCCTGCATCTACATCTGCATGCATCGCACACAAGAAGAGACCAACTTGCCATTGCCATCCATCTATATATAGACTTCATGCAATGCTTCCATTCTTCACAACAACACATCCCAAATCCAAGCTACTAGCTAGTCACTGCAGTCCTAGAATCTCGATATATCTAGAGCTAAGAAACCATGGCGCTCCGACGCCGTTCAAGCCTCCTCCTCCCCATCGCCCTGTTGCTCCTCGTCTCCTTCATCGCCGGCCCGGCCGCGGCGAGGAAGACCGGCCAGCTGACCGTCTTCTGGGGCCGGAACAAGAACGAGGGCACACTCAAGGAGACCTGCGACACCGGCCTCTACACCACCGTCATCATCTCCTTCTATAGCGTCTTCGGCCACGGCCGCTACTGGGGCGACCTCTCCGGCCACCCGCTCTACGGCATCGGCGCCGACATCAAGCACTGCCAGTCGAAGGGCGTCCTCGTGCTCCTCTCCATCGGCGGCGGCGGCAAGGACTACTCCCTGCCGTCGTCCCAGTCCACCGCCGACGTCGCCGACAACATCTGGAACGCCCACCTCGGCGGCTCCCGCAAGGGCGTCTTCCGCCCCTTCGGCGACGCGGCGGTGGACGGCGTCGACTTCTTCATCGACCAGGGCGCGCCGGACCACTACGACGAGCTCGTCCGGAGGTTGGACGGCTACAACAGGTTCTACCGCGGCGGCCGGAAGGGCGTGCGGCTGACGGCGACGCCGCGGTGCGCGTACCCGGACTGGCGCGTGGAGCGGGCGCTGCAGACGGAGCTGTTCGAGCGCATCCACGTCCGGTTCTACGACGACGCCAAGTGCTCCTACAACCGCGGCGGGCTCGCCGGCGTGATGGAGCAGTGGAACAGGTGCACGGCGAGGTACCCGAGGAGCCAGGTGTACCTGGGGCTCGCGGCGGCGAACGTGCCGGGGAAGAACGACAGCGTGCACCCCATGGCGCTCTACGACGACCTGCTGCCCAACGTGCAGAAGGCGCGGAATTACGGCGGCGTCATGCTCTGGGACAGGTTCTACGACAAGCAGACCGGCTACGGAAAAACCGTCAAGTATTGGGCTTAACGTAATTATACTGCAGTGTTTAATTACACATACTAATTATTAATATGCGTGTGTGCTGTGCATGGTCTAATTAAGATGCGTGCATGTATGCATGTCTGAAAATAAGATGTTGTACGTGTCGTGTCATCTGGTACTGTACGAATAAAAGGAGATCCATAACGAGATCTCAAGTTGCTTGTTTGCTGGTCATCAATCAAATAAGTCTCTGAACAATAACGAATTATGTGGTCATTCAGATTGTGTACAATTAATGCAGAGTTGTCAGTTGTCTAATGCCTTGTACGTATGACCTTCATTTGGAATTTTTATTGTTACTAATTTAATTTTTTTTAATTTACAAAACTAATTTTTGATTTGGGTCAATTGCAGAAATAGCCTCTTGCCGCCCTGGGCCACGGCGGTTTTTAAAAACCGCCGTGGCCCAGGGCGGCGAATGGCATCCCCGTCAGGCGTGGCTAACGACGCCGGCCGCCGTTAGCCTGGGGAGGCCACGTGGCCTTGCCGCCCTGGGGGACGGCGGCGAATGCCGCCGCCGTCCCCCAGGGCGGTGAATGCCCCCAGGGGGCTGATTGCAAAATTGCATTCGCCATGGACATCTCATCCTCGACCACATCGTGTTCTCCAGAGAAACCCTAGACCTCTACCTCGGAAAAACCGGCCGCAGCTTCATCTTCCCCGGCGCCGGCAGCCGTTCAATCCAAACCAACTCAACTCCGGTGAGCATCATCCTCTTCCAATCACGGGAACATGTTTATCACCTCATGATCATTCCTTTTTCATACTTCATAGCCCTAAGTTTGCCGGTCGAAGCCGCCGTCGTCCTCACCTTCGGGTTCAGAGAGCGCCGCCTCGACATCCCTGCTGTTCCGGCCGCCTCGGAGCAAGTCCGACCGAGTAGCTGCGCCACTAGTGCTGCCTGAGCACCAGGAACAGGACGCCCCAAGAATCCCCCAATTTGGTGCAGCGAGGAGGGAGATCGGCCGTCGTCTTCCTTGTCTCCGGCCGAGCTCTGCCACCACCAATTCGTCCTCTCTGGTGAGCCTCTTTCTGATTCCTCGCTCTCTCGCCACTCCCAGGGGACCTCTAAAACGATGGACATCTTCCCTTGGCAGTTTGTCGAGCGAATCAAGCCACCGCTGTCGCTCAGTGGATTTCCGCCGCCGCCGAGCCTTTCACTCCGTCGCCGCCATTGTCCAGCCCTCCTCCGCCTTGAGCCATCGCAGGGTGAGCATCCTTGCACCTAGTAGAAACTCCCGCATGCATGTGCATAGCCAGATCGAGTCCAAAACAGGATACACATTGTCGACCCGAACGCAGCCGCCGCTCGAGCACACCGCCGACGAGCTACGGTCCATCACCGGCGATCTTCCGACCACCGTTAGTTTCGCAGGGACCTCGGCTACGTTTTCTCTTTTGTCCACACCGGCAACCAAGCCGCCGTTCGCCGCCGGCATCGGCGAACAGAGCCGGCGGCCCAGGCCACCTCGCCCTGCTCTGCTTTGTCTTTATGCCATGCTGGCCCCACCTGTAAGAGAGAAAAAGAGAAAAAGAAAATCCGAGAAAAACAAATATTTGGTTTATTTTGTAACTGAAAAATAGGTAAACTTCAAAAATACATAAGAAATCCATCTTAGCACATTTTTTAGTGAAACCAATTTTGTTAGTTCTATAAATTTGTGAACTTTAATACTGTCCAATAAAATGTGACCACTTCTGTACAGAAAATATCTATAAAATAATATAAATCAAAAGTAACTTATTTTGTGCCTAGACATTTGGAATATTTCTATAAAATTCGTTATAACTCCTTTTGAGGTGAACCAAATTTCTATGGATTCATAAAAATGTGCTCTTTAATTTTATAAAATAAAAAGTGGGAACTTTTGTGTGGGATTTTTCTCTAAAAATGGAAATATCTATTATATACATCTTTATAACCTAGAAGTTTATAAATTTTTAGAAAATTCATCCTAACTGCTAAAAATATGAAACCACTTTTGTTTAACTCAGAAAATTGTAGCCTTTACTGTGGATAATTTTTATTTTACCAAAACTACCTCTCAAAATAGGCCTAAGTATTTTCTAACCTTTCTTTTTGATAAACTTGTAAAATTCACAACTAAATCATTTTTAATCAAATTTCAGTGAACCAAATTTTGTTGGAACCAGTGGGTTATGCTCTTTTTATATAAAAATACATGCCTTCTTGAAATCTTAATAGAAAATGCCAGTCAAATATAATAACTTAAGGTTACAATATAAATAATTACAAAACTGCCATTTTCAGCCTTCCTATCTTATTATTTTTGTATCTCCCAATCCAGAGATGCAAATGACCTGGTTCTTTCTCCCAAAATCTTGTTAGGACATGCCCTACCTACTGTATTTATCTCAGATTTTATTGATCATTTTTGCATGAGCATATTTAATTGATTCTTATTTGCATATTCACTTTTATCGGGAGATTCAGACAATTCGGTGTACGTGGAGCAAGAACCAGAGATTGAGTGTGACCACTTGCTGCAACAAGGCAAGCATCTAAGTATATTGAACCTATATTTTCAATAAATTGTTTTGTTTGCAAAAGCAATATCTATATGCATGTTTCGGTCTTTTTAAAATGAAAAAACGGGTAGAGTCAATATTACCCAATTGAATGCATTTCCGTTCCTTGATTGTTGATTCCATATTTATACCTTGTAACCCCTGGTTAAGGACTTTGGGATACTTTTATTTTATCGAATGCTTAGCCATGCTTAATTCTAGACTTAGAAAAATCCGATAGATGGAGCTATCGGTTCAAAACTAGTTTAATACGAATGGATGGGTTAAAATCTGACAAGAATAGCTTCTGATTAATAATTGAGAAAATGTTTGACTTGGACGGATGATAGGGCGATGACGGGGTGGTGTTTCCCTGATGCAAGTAGCTCCGTCTGGGTCGTTAAGGACCGAACATGTTGACGTCTATTCAAGCACCCTACGTACTTCCACACGCCAGTATGGGACGGCTTAACTCAGTAGCACGGGAGGCTGTGGCCATCTACGCCTGTCCGTCAGTCGTGAGGACAGAGAGTCCTTGGAGGGCCTCGAGCGAGCCTGGTTTTGGCCGGAGGTGTCTCCCGCGACGGTGAGCCCGCCTTAGTTACCACGCACGCACGTGACTAAGTCATCGGGGGCCTAGACGTGGTTTAGGTGGTTGGGGCTAAGCGTGCAAAAGGTTCTGTTGTGACCTCTAGTCCGTACTCAATGTGTAGAGTGTGGGTACCGACGGGTACGGATCAAACTAGAGTGTAGTTGTTTGGCTTCTATCACATCGTGTGGGTAAAAACATACATCTCTGATCAGAGTAAGAACTATTCGAATAGCCGTGTCTACGGTTACAGGACGACCGCTTGATGTGTTAGTTATTCATGTTAGCATCCAACTTGGGGTATGTGGTTATGGGATTAGGTTGTTATACCATGACTTAGGATAGTCATAGATGGATGGGTTTATATAAAAGGCTTTGATGTTAAATATGACTTGGATTAGTCATGATAAATGGTATGCTTGTGTAGTATATATATAATTGGGCAATGGTGGCCCATGGATAACGATTAGAGCATGGTTTGTGCTCATTTTTACTTACATTTCAGAACTATAAGTTTGCTGTCCTAAATTTTCAGATTGAGCTATTTCACAAATGATTATGTTTTAAATATATTACTTGCTCAATAAAATCAGTTTTATGCAAAATCAGATCAACCTAGCCATACTCTTTGTTGTAGAGACTAGCATTACTCCTTTGTTCTATTATTATTGTATAAGTCTAGCTGAGTACTTGTGTACTCACGCTGCATCTTTCAGGTGAGGATATCGACGACGCTGATGTGATCTACTATTATTCCGCCAAGGGTGGCGAGGATAATGTGTAGTTGAAGTTAAGTTCTGCCCCAATCGGTTGCCTTGTGGGATGGGTATGGCACCACTGGTCTTATCCTTTATGTTGATATTCCGCTGCTATTTTTTGCGCTACTCTGTGATGTATTAGGGTGTGTAAACCCTCTATGTAATATATATATATATATATATATATATATATATATATATATATATATATATATATAACTCTGCTGCTCGTTTATCCATATTTAGAGTACTTGTGATGTTTATCAATTGCTTACGATGAAAGTGTGAAGTTAGTCGTTTTCCTAGGGACTAGCTAAACATGAGTATGAATTTAGAAATGATGAGATGCATGGACGTTGATTCAACCATAGACCATGTCCCCAGAAGTGTGTATCGTGTTTGGTTACCATCATCGTGTGGTTTGACGGGCACACTTCGCCGTTTAGGACTGGTGAATCAACTCTTTAAATATCTCTTTATTTCTGAATTCGGCGTGTTGGATTTATATTGTGAGTGGGTAAAGATTATGGCAAGACTGCGATGAGGATGGATGGTTACCGCATTTATTCGGTTTTTATTCGAGACCCTATCCATCTAGATATTTCACGTTCTCATAATAATTATTCTCCATAATGCACTTTCGGGGTGCCCACAAATTATGCGCTAATAACTTACCTCGTTTTGCATGATCTTTTTCTTTCCTCTTTCCTTATCTTTAAACTATCCATTAGAGGCTCTTAAAAAGAATTTATGCAAGCCAGTATATATCTTTTCAAGATTTCCTCATTTCAGTTTTTGTTTCCAAAGTTCCCTCTTCCTCTTAAACTGTTTCGGCTGAAATGGATTTGTTTTGTTTGTCTTTAACAAATTTTCGATGATAATTATGGTCATCTCAAATAGTTGTACAATATGTGGTGATACGAATGCATGTTCTAGAAACTTATCAGATGATTCAGGTGATTCGCAGAACACAAACTGAAGCTATTGAGTTATATTTGCAAGCTAAGGTACAAACATACGTCACTCTGTAAAGTGATTTCTAATTACAACATTTGTAGGATTTAAATTTTATTGCATACCCCTACGACTTCCTTCCCCCGCATGCTATCCTCTTAAATTTACAACATCACACTCGACAGCCGTGGTCGAGCTCGAAGCTCAAATCGGCAGAGTCCTTGCTCGGCCGGAGGCCGGACATGTGCAGGTGCATGTCGGCCGGCGGGACGACGACGGGCGGCGCGTCCTGCGCCTCGCCGTGCGGCACCCCCTGAAGACCGTCGCGATGAACCGGACGGTGTGCGGTCGTCCCTCGCGTAGCCCGCATGCTCAGACGCGTCCCTCCTTGTCACCATGTTCGTTCACCGTGAATCTCCTGATTCTGGTGGTGCGGGTGAAGCCCACCCGTGGGTTCCCGTCGTCGTCGACCAGCCTCGTCCTGACCTGCGCCACCACCTCGCCGCCATTGCTCTTGGCGCGGCGGAGACGGACGAAGAACTGGATTAAGTCGGCGTCGCCGGGGATCGAGCTTGCCGTTGGGGTAGTACTCGACGAACCATTGGTGTCCTCCCCCGCTGAACAGCCGGGATGACGCGCCCTTGCCGTTGGGAAAGGACGCCTTGATGCGAGAGTAGCCGTCGATGGTGAGGTCCTAGTGCTCGCTGACGGTATCGGCCACGATCGCCGTGGCGCGGCGGCGGCGTGCACCGACGCAGGCTGCTAAATAAGACGTTGTTTTAAGTGTCAACCCAACACGCTACTGGACCATAAAATAAATATCATAGACTCACCGGGATCGGTGGGGCAGCTTGATTATTAACAGTGAGCTAATTTCTAGTTACTAATCATATGTGCATGCATGAAACATGGATGTCCGATTCGTCTGTCAATTCTGAAAAAACAGAAAAGGATCAGCAAATTTCATGTACAAACTAGCAAAATGCTTGCCCGTAGGTTGTTACAAAATTTAAAAAATTATATTGACACGTTGCAAAGAGAAAATCTATTTTAAATTTTAAAATTAATTAGAGGTTTTTGGTTGCTAAATTTCAGTCCCGTATAAAAATGCTTTAGTTATTATTAGCGTGTAAGAATGATTATGGTTTAGAGCTCTAAGGTCTATCCGTAACTTTTACTGTTTAATCGTACATTTGGTTTGAAGAAGAATAAACGGTGGTCTCATATTTTAGAATTTTAAAGAGTTAGAGGTAAGGTGGTAACAGATTTACCACTCAGCACTATCATTGCTCTCTTTTAAAGGAGTGTATATATATACACACACGGCCATTACTGAAAGCACTTGTCCACGTTCTTTCCTAACCTCGCAGCAAGCTTGGACATTATCTCCTCCACAATTGAGGGGCACCTCGTAACGAGGATCTCAAATTCTTCGGTCGCCTTGATGGCCTCCAGTTTTTCAGAAGACGTGATGATCTCGATGCACGCTCTTCTGAGCTCGTGGCAATGGTGCCAGGCGGCCACCATCAACGTGATCACCACGTTGTTCGCATCGATGCGCCTGTGCAGCTTGTCCTCGCACATCAGCTTCAGCCTCCGCAGATCGTACCTGTCGGCCGCGATGAGCAAGTGCAGCGCCATGGGTTGCAGTTGTTCCTCCTCCACCTCCGGGAATGAGTCGGTGTAGATGAAGCTGAGCAGAGCCGCGAACACCTCGGGCATAATGTCCTTGATGCGGACCACGGTGGTGGCGGCGTTCTCCTTCGAGCCACAGAGCGTGGCCTTAAACACCGGCGACCGGGCGGCGAGCACGCACCGGTGCGCCGTGAATGTCTCGCCGCCGTCGAGCTCAAAGATCACGTCGGCGAAGTCCTTGCTCGACAAGAGGCCGGACATGTGCAGGTGCATGTCGGGCGGCGGGACGACGACGGGCGGCGCGGCCTGCTCCGCCGCCTGGCACCCCCTGAAGACGGTCACGACGCACCGGACGGTGAAGCGGTCGTACTTGGCGTAACCCGCTTGCTCAAACTTGTCCCTCTTCATCCGGAAGCCGGTCCCCACGCCGTTCGCCGCGAACCTCTCGATCTTGCTGGTGCCGGAGACGCCTGCCCGATGTGGGTTCCCGTCCTCGTCGAGCAGGGTCATCTCGACCTGCGCCACCACCTCGCCGCCCTTGGTCTTGGCGCGGCGGAGGTGGACGAAGAGCTGTATTACATCGGCGTCGCCGGGGAGGAGCTTGCCGTTGGGGTAGTACTCGATGCCCCATTCGTGCCCTCCCGCGGTGAACGGCCGGGACGACGCGCATTTGCCGTTGGGCAGGATCGCCTTGGTGCGCGAGTAGCCGTCGATGGTGAGGTCATGGTGTTCGCCCACGGTGTCGGCCACGATGGACGAGGCGGCGTTGGTGGGTGACGACGCGGTGCGGCGGCGTGGATCGGAGCAGCTGGACGCTGAGGAACCCATGGACGCGCGCGACACCCTGAATTAATGTTGCGATTTGCTCCGGTAATCCTGGTTAATTAGGGCTTAACACATAAATAATAAAATAAACGGCGTGCGTATTGCTGAGGGATTCCTTCAGGAGGCTACTGACTCGGAGACATTGTTCTTAACGGACAAGGGCTTCAGCTGATCAACCAGGTTAATGGTTCGGAAAAAGAGTCACGATGATGATACGGTAGTAGTACTATCCATATTTCGTATTGGGTTTAGACTAGAAACAACGCTTTAATTAAATATATTTTGTGTTGGGTTTACACTTGAAACGTCTTAATTAATCTTTTTGCCGGTTGCCGTTAGTTAAAAGCGCGCATCAACAATATACTCCCTCCGATCTCTAAAGGAACGTCATTTTAGGCTAATAATTTGTAACGCCCTAATTTTTCGGGACGGTAAAAACCCTATTTTAATAAAATCCTAATTTCAAAATTCGATGTTCATGTGTGTGTCTAAGGACTAAGTACCTTAGATCTTAATTCATCCCTCTTTGAAATCCCAAATACCCCAGACAAAATTCCGATCCAAAGTTTAAAAATCTCAGATTCGAATTTTGCAATTCGAATTTCCATTAGAAGCCCTCCATCAAAAATTCAAATTTCATTCAAAACCCCTTGTTCAAATATCCCTTGGAAATATCCCTCTTAACTCTCTAGTTCAAGAAAATTTCAAAAAAAATTGAATTCAAAATTCCCTTGAATTTTCCTCCCTTTTTGCCTTCCTATCCTCCCTCCAAATATTTCAAATCTGTTTCACAAAAATCCCCAACCATAGTAGTGAAGCCATGCTTTGAACTCCCAAGAATTTTGCAAGACCAAATATGAAATTTTGAATCAAGTACCTATTAAAAATCCTCAAAAATTCTCTCCAAAACCTATCCCTGAAAAATCCCTGGAAATTGATAAACTTCACTATTCATACTAGGTCGCCCTTCCTCTCTCCTCGGCCAGCCCATCTCCCCTCACCCAGCCCACATACCCCTCGGCCTCCCTCCCTGCACCCGATTGACAACGGAGCCCTGCCCGTCAGCCCCTCTAGCAGACGCGGTGTCTCCGACACGCAGACCCTACCTGCTAGCCGGGCTCGTGCGTCGGGACTGTCGTCCTCCTCTCCGCTCTCTCTCTCTTGCACACCATGTGCTCGATGGATTGCACACGTGGCCAGCCGAGTGCTGTGAGCGTACACGGCTCTCCCCGCCCAGCGCCACTCGACCGCCTCAGCCTCCCCGCCGTGAACCCGCCGCCCTAGACCCCGCCGCTGCATCCTGCCTGCCGCCTGCCACGTCGTCCTTCACGCTGCCGTGAAGACCATACCATTGCCATGCCCGCTGCTCGGACCTCGCGCCACCGCCATGCCTCACTCCACCGACCTCCTCCCTTGTGGCCTTACATTGCCCCGTCCCTATAAATGGCCGCCGCAGCTCGCTCCTCCCCGTCCCTTGCTCGCCACCACCGTGTTCGGTCCAAGCTCAAGCTCGTGCTCCCGAGCTGTCACTACTGCGATCCCTTTTCTCTACCTCTCAGTAAGCAGCTCTTCTCTCCTATCCCTCTCTTCTCCTTGCCAACACAGGTGATTAGTGAATTAGATTATTTTTGTCATTTTCTCCTCTTTTCCTCCATTATTTTCTTTCATCTTTCTTTAATCATTACCTCCTAACTTTAATTATCACTTCTAGGCGAAGCCGTCGCGGCTCATCGAACATTCTCTGTTCAAACAAGCCATGTTAGCTTTACTAACATCCAACGAGCCGTCTCAGCTCCTAACTCTATGGTGTCATACCACACCTCAGGTCACACAGACCTATTCCCAACCACTTAGGTCTTCCATCTGCCACACAGGCAGACTCTGGCAACGATTCCAATCTCACAAAACCATTTTCACAATCAGCGGCAAAACAAAACTACGCTATGAGAATCACCTCACATTTGCCCTTAACCGTGGGCACGGCTGTTCGAATAGTTTAGTTAAATTCTGTAGAGGTTGTACGCTTTACCCACACGATACGAATCTGATACCGATTACCCATCGGCATCAGAAGTTCGTGACAAGGCCTTTCTAAAACTAACCCATAAAAATCCCATGCTACATAGTTGGGTCGAGTCTCATGACCAAGCATCTGACAAGTTCATGCTTCATTTACTCAGGGATACCGGTAATGTCTTCTACTTCTACCATCAATAGAATATAAATGCCATATAAGCGCATAAGTCCATATGCATACGTCTCCATCTCCTACATCCCGACATCCCACAACTACTAGCATACAAGATAAACATGGACTAGCTAAGTACTCAACCAAGAGTATCCCATAATACTCGCATGGTTGCACTGTTATATGTTTGGATGGAATTCCCAAAGGAATCGGTCCTTAACGACCATACATAGCGCAATCGTGGAGTCGGACCAGTGGTCCATAGGGGCGGCGGGGTCGGCTCCTCCTTCGACCAGACGGTCCGTCAAGTGTGGTGGCGGGCGACGGGAAAAGCTGGCGCGGTAGGGGGCATTGGCGAGACTCGCAGTGTGTAGGGAAAAGCCATTCGGTGCGGCGCGCGGCGATGCAGATGCGGCAGAGGTGTGCGCGGCCTGGTGGCGGTGAGTCCTGGCAGGCGCGGCACGGGCGGTGGCAGCAGCTGGCGGGATTCGCGGCCGTTGTCCCCATCATGGGTACGGCAAAGCCGAGTGGCGCGGCAGGGGGCGTCGGCAGGGGATGGCGGCGACAGCGACAAGCGGGGAAAAAAAGGGCGGCGGTCAGCGAGATTTTCAGGCATCATCATCGGCGTGCGACAGAGTGCTTGGATGCGATGGGACGGGGAGGTTGCCGGGTAACACGCGGCGGCGGGGCAGAGATTGGTCGGCACCGTGGCCCTACTCGGCATTTTGCCAAGCAGCTGGCGGGCGGGCTCAGCTAGCTCGGGGTGGGGGGGGGAGGGGGAGAAGGGGGCTGGGTCGAGAGGCCGTGGCCCATGGTGAACAGTGACCTTTCATTATTTTTCCAGGGGATTTTCAAAAGGGATTTATGCTTGGAATTGAATTCAAACTTTTGGGCTATATATATAATATATGTATGTATGTATGTATGTATATTCTTCTTATACAATGAACAAAGGGATGGATGGTTGGAATGGATAGAAAAATGCATAGAGATCTCCTTGGCATATTCAAATGATATTAAAAAAAGTCAATTAAGAACTAAAGTTTCGAATTTAAATTTTTACGGAAAAGTATGTTTTTGTTTTTTTGTAAGGACCAAAAATAAGGGTATTACAAACCTAACCCCCTTACAAGAATCTCGTCCCGAGATTCCACCGTTAAGTGAACAACTCTAGGTACTTCGATCGGATGTGGTCTTCGCGTTCCCACGTGGCTTCATCCTTTGAGTGATTGCTCCACTGCACTCTGTAGAACTTTATTGCCTTCCTACTTGTACATCGTTCCTTTTCTTCGAGGATCCGAATCGGACGTTCTTCATAAGTCAGGTTTTCTTATATGTTGACCATTTCCAACAGAACTTGCTCTTCTGGGACACGGAGACATTTCTTCAATTGAGACACATGAAACACATTGTGGACATCAGCAAGTCCTGCAGCAACTCCAGCTGATATGCAACTTCTCCACGTCTGGCAGTGATGGGATAGGGACCAATGAAGCAGGGGCTAACTTCCCGACCATTCCAAATCTCTTTGTTCCGCGTAGGGGTGATATCCGGAGGTAGACATGATCACCAACTTGGAACTCGAGATCTCTTCTTCTGTTGTCCGCATAGCTCTTCTGTCTAGACTGGGCCACCTTTAGACATTCTCTGATTAGTTTGACTTGTTCTTCTGCGTCCTTCAGAATGTCTGGCCTGAAGATCTTTTCACCTATGTCTGGATATTGGGGCAGTGCCGAGCATGAGCTCAATGGAGAACTCAACCTCTCGATCAGGCGGCATTCCGGGTAACTCCTCAAGGAAGACGTCCGGATATTCCTTGACCACTAGCACTTCCTCCAAAGGAATGGCTTGGACGCTATTCAGGGTTGGTTTGTTTCTAAGGCTTTCAGACGGGGTGAACTTTACTTCCTTTCCAGTTGATCCTTGCAGTGTTATGGTCCTTGTGGCACAGTCTATCTGTCCTTTGTGCCTAGCTAACCAATCCATTCCTAGAATCAGGTCTAACCCTTGCAACTCTAGGATAATGGGGTTGGCTATGAAACTAAGCCCTTCTATCACCAGGTTAACCTTTGGGCACGATAGATCTGCCTTGATCTCCTTGCCAGGGGAGTGTATGATCATCAATACCCTTAGGCCCTAGGTATCCCAACCATATTTATCCACAAAAGCTCGAGAAATAAAGGAATGCAAAGCTCCGAAATCAAAAAGAACAACTGCAGCTACGGAATTGACAAGGAATGTACCCATCACAACAATTGGAGCCTCCTGAGCTCTCTGTCTGAATGTGGTTGACACGGCCTCGTCCAATGGTTGGGGTGGCACGAGAGGCTTGCCCACTAGCCTAGGTGGTGGTTCTAGCTGGAACTGGTGCTGGGGCTCTGGCAGTACTGATATTAGAGCGTGTTGGGGCAGCTGCAACTTGCTTTTGAGGGCATTCTCTGGCATAGTGTCCCAAGTTCCCATAGCGGTAGCACGCCACGTCAGCTATGTTCTTTGGCTGGGTGTTGAATGATGTGGGGTTGCTTACTCCAGTGTTTCCACTATAAGCATTAGGCTGGGTTGGTGGAGTTAGGCGTGGAGCATGAGGGCGAGGAACATGGCTCTGAGTCTGCTGTGGAGCTGACTGGCGGTACTGGGCAGGTGGATAGGTCCTAGGGCATGGAGCACCATGAGACTGGAATCCAGACTGCGCGATCTTGCTCTTGCAGAAGACTTCAACTTCCTTCCTAGCATCTTCCACCATCAAAACCCGGTTGATCATGTGCTGAAAAGTGGGGAATTCATGAGTAATAAGTTGTATCCTTATTGCCACATTAGTTCCTTTTAGAAACCTTCTTATCTTCTTTTTGTCAGTGTTGACTTCCTCTGTGGCATAACGAGCCAAATGATTGAACCTACTCAGGTACTCATTGATATTGGAGTGTCCCTGCTTGAGGTTATTGAATTCCTGCCTCTTAATGTCAATGGCACTCTCTAGGACATATGCAGCTCTAAAGGCTTCCGCAAATTCTGCCCAAACAATGGTGGTGGCATCGGCGTGGGCAGCACAGTAGTTCTCCCACTAATTGGTAGTTGGGCCTATGAGCTGATGAGCAGCAAACATGGCTTTCTCAACAAGAGTGCATTGTACTAGGTTTAGCTTTTTTTCTACGTCCTTCAGCCAGTTGTCAGCCTCGACGGGCTTGACGGTTTGTGAGAACTCTGGCGGACGGGACCTAAGGAATTTAGTGAGCTTGGACCGGCCATTGGGATGTGGAGCTTGGTTGCATTGGGGCTGTAAGGCTACTAGGTTCTGGGTTATCCCTTATAGAATCTGAGTCTGGATGGCCATAAGGTGCTGAGGATTTGTTCGAAGCGGAGAAGGTGGAGGTAATCCTCCTTGGGTAGCGGTTTCAGCGGCGTTAGTACCCTGGGCGACGGTGAGCTCTCCTTTCCCCGCGGTGGCGAACATTTTCCCAGTGATGCACTCGAACAACGCTTAGGCATAAATGTCATGCGCTAGCCGAAGCTTGTTACATCCCCTGTTCTCCCCCTCGCCGACATCGTGTGTCGTCGTAAATCTCCCTCGGCACCGGCCTCCTCCTCCTCCATCTGTGGCCATCGGCCTTCCCCTCCCCCCTTGCCCCGTTGGTGTCGCCATGGGAGACCGCATCTAGTCGCGCCGCCCTGGATGCCTTTCCCCCTCTCTTGTTCCTCTCTCTCTCTCACCACCGCCGTCAGGTTCTCGTCGCCGCCCACCGCCGCGGTCGAGCTCCTTCTCCTCCTTTCTCTCTTCGCCGCTGGCGAGACCCTGTGCGCAGCCATGTTCCTCACTCACCGCCGCCGTCGAAGAATTTCTTGCAAATACGAGCCGATCAAAAGACTCACTTTGATCCCTTCCTTCCGTCGAAGCTAATGGCATGCCGGCGTTCGCTGTCGTTCGCCTGATCCTCTCCGCCGCCGTCAGCCGTCGGATCAGCTAGCCATGCTCCTTCGCCCCCCTCAGCCACCGGTGCCCCTGGTCCATGGACCATGCTCCACTGCCAGTGGGCCACCTCCCCTTGTGTCCATCGTGCTCCACGCCCGTGAAGTACTATCCCACCAACATGCGGGCCCCGTGAGCCAGCGGCCCACGATGGATTGACTACTCTGTGTGACCGACATCCCGGACCCACCATCCACCGCTGGCCCCTGCGTCCCTCCCTCTCCCTCACTGACATGCGGGCCCGATTGGCCAGTGGGCCCCGGCTTTCTGTGGCCAGTGGAGATTCTAGGGAATATTCCCTCCGAGAATTTAATAAATCCTTTATCCAATGATCCAAAATTCATTCTAACTTCGAAAAATCATATCTTGCGATCCGCGACTCCGATTGACTCTATTCCAACACCAGTAATTTTCTGAAATTGAGATATATCTAATGGTACTATTTGTAGCACTAAATAGGGTCTATTTCTTGCTCTTTGTGTGTTTGCGCATAGTAACCGGTCGTCAGAAATATCGTTTCGAAGCGGATTTCGCGGTGATTTCTTGAAGACTCGCGAAGACTTAGAGCAAGGCAAGTCACCTTTGATCAATCAAGCCTATAATTGAAATTTAAATTATTTTGATTGCAAAACTTGCATCGATAAGCGTGCATTGATCATCCTGTCCCGACTGCGAGTCAGATCAGCGGACCTTCCTAAACTTGCTGCATTTACATCCTCCCTTGGTGATTGTTATACCATGTTCCCTTGTAACCACCACTGTCGCTTGTCAGTATTCGTGCAATATTGTACGAGTATTAACGGTCACTCCTTTAACCTAAAATCTAAGAAACTTCTTGGGTAAAACTTGGTTTTATGAAATATTTGGAAAACCCGACGCTTGGGTTAGTGCCTTATGAAAGCAAAATGAGTTTTAAAAATAGAGATTCACGACGCAAGGCTGGTCCGGTGTGTGGGATGCCTGTGTGGTCTCTTTAAGGACCGATTCCTTCGGAATTTCATCAGAACATATGACAGTACAACTATATGAGTGAATTGGGAAGCTCCTGGCTGAGTAACTGGCTTCCTAGGGACGCCTTGCATGCCATTGGACTGGGATCATGCGGGAGGGCGTCGGGGGTGCCTCTTGGGTTCCTGGCACAGCATGGTCCCGGACCTACCCTGTTGTTGGTCTTGAGGACCCCTCCAGTTGGCATGGGGTAACCTGGGAGGGTTTGGGAAATGCCTTGTCACGAAAACCTCTACATCACCAAATCATACCCAACCCGTGTGAGGTAGTGACTAGAGTAAGTCGTGTCGTGTGGGTAAAGTATACCCCCTCTGCAGAGGTCTAAACTGTTTGAACAGCCGTGCCCATGATCATGAGCGAATGTGAGGTGATTCCTTAGCGTAGTTTTATTTTACCTTAATTGCAAAATGTGTGTGTGGTTTGGGAGCTGTGGGAAGTAAATGCCATCAAAGATGTTGGAGGTCCGATGAAATGGCTTGGCTGTTGTGAACAGCAGAACTCAGGAAGTCCAAAGAAATGCTTTGCTTTAAGAGCCCGATTGATGTGAATTCTAGAGTTTGCGAAAACTGGAGAAATAAAGATTGATGCATCTTTCACTCCGATCGGGCGAGACTCCACCTCGCCTTTATTGTTGAGAAGCACACACTAGCAGATTTAAAAGAATTTAATTAAAACGGATTACAAATTATCCAGCCTCTCTTTGAAGCCTGCAACAACCACCTATGTTCCCCTGGCTTACTGAGTACGTAAGTACTCACCCTTGCTCTATCTATATAGTTCTCCACCAAGAGCTGGATGCTGGAGTTGCAGTGAAGAGAAGATTAGGGTTTTGTCCTGGTTCCCAGCCGCTGCCTGTGTGTTGGGACTTAGTCCACTGTTCCATTGCTGCCGCTGTCTCGTGCTATTCGTTGTTGTCTCCGGCTTGCTCCAAAGCTACAACGAAAGTTAAGGTATATGTATATTTAATTATTTAAGGTTCTGCAATGATGTATATCTGATTTCCGTGGATACCAGCGCTACGTCCTAGGACTGGTATCGGTATCGCGGTTCTGCGGGGAGATAGGTCACACTATTTTCCTGTGGCATGCCCTATTTGGTGCCATTGTACGGCGGTGCCAGATCGGGGTGTAACAGATTTCGAGTTCAAGGACAAGGGGACAAACTGAGATCCAGGCACAACATACAACACAACACACAAAGATCAAAATTTTCACGGGTAGTTTTTAGCAAAATATAGTTTAACATCTCGCTGAAAGCGGGGCATTACACCAGCGTTCCATGATCACTGGCATATAGGATAAACATGAATTAACAATTTATTTTTCTATGGGTATCCCACAATACCCGTGTAGTCGTACTATAAGATGCTTGGATGGAATTCTCCAAGGAATTGGTCCTTATATGTGAATACGAAACCAAGCCACATAGGCAATAATACCACACCACGAGCTTTCGCAAACCACATTTTTCTTTCAAACCCACCAACACCAAGTGTCGGGCTTTCCAAAAACAATTCTCATACATTTTTCCCAAAGTTGTCATTTATCAGTGCATGTGGGGGTTTGACCGATACCCATGCTCGGTGAGCATGGATACCGAGGTACCATTTTGGTGGAGCGACAAAAAGTTTGAGGGTTACAGCATCCTATGGAAAGTAATGCAACTAATAGGTAGGTCTGTCGGTTGCACGTAAACCAAGGCCGATCAAATTAAAGTGTACACTAATTATGCAATCAAAACATTTCAGAAATTAGGAGAAAAATGATCGAAGAGTGGTTTTCCTTGGTATTGGTCTGCAATTCTTCGAGATCCTTGCGTTAGGTGAAATTCCGGGACGTTTGCTACGCGGTCAACAAGAGGAAAATGACATAAAATCCTATAAATAAATAGTATTTATTATTAACTATTTGTGCCATTGGATAAATATCAATTTTAAAAAATTTAGAGAGCTAAATGGAGTCGATCGGACTTATGGTTGAGGAGTTATGAATTTTCAGAAGTTTAATGAATTTCTAGAAATGGGAAAATGATTTGTTAAAATGGAAAAGAAATATTCTGAGAGAATATTCTGTTCGGTCTGACAGGTGGGATCCACTGTCAGCGAGGGAGGGGAGGCTTAAGTGTATGGTCTATGGTGGACCTGGTCCACATAGTGGTGAGATGTAATGGCGGGTGGACTCGGCCCACGAGTGCGAAAAGGTGAGTGGGTCGGTCGGTCCACCCGGAAGTGGCCCATGGAGGGATTGGAATGAGGTGGCCCATAAATTAGCGGGCCGGGGCAAGGTGTGGAAAAAGGGTGTAAGTGACACAAGCATAAGAGGAAATTTAAGTAGGTGTTGGGTGTTGCGGGTCCACATGTCATTGAGACATTAGGAGAGGATTAGGATAGGTCGGTGTGGAACCTACGTGTCGGCGACTCACATTCTCTCTTCCTTCACCCTCTTTCTTCTTCTCCGTCGTCCTCGTGCAGGGAGGCAATACCGATGCGAGCATGGACACCGGCAACCCACGGCAGACGGTGGCCGAGGTCGAAGCTTGGTGGGGTGGCCTCCAGCAATTTGGCGAAACCGGCGGCCATAGAGGTGGCGTTGCACGGAGGCCATGCAGCTTCAGGCACGGACTTCTCTATCTCTGTCTTTTGCGCTTTAATCTCATGCTGCTCCTTCTTGGTCAAGTCCTCCACGGTGAGAATGACATCTTCGCCTAGATCCATCTTGCTTCTATTTTTCATGGGCGGTGAAGATATTTCTCTTGATTAATTTTGGCCGTATTAATTGTGGCCAAAAACTTTTGACCGTGTAGATTAATAGACTGTCTTGTTATCTCCTGGTACATCCAACGTGTGCACCATACAATGACACGTGAACCCTGGTAACAAACCATGTGAATGCAGCAAAAATCTCAGCATATTTGATTAGCCGATGCAATGCAACGGCTTCTTTTTTTATTCGGAAATACGTGCACAGTACTCGATCGATCTGTATATTTGACACTGTTCCACTCGGTGCCCTAGTCCGTGTGTCAGCAGTCACCGTTGCCGACGCGTATACGTTTTTTTTGGGTGTAGATCGGTTCGTTTCGGCTGAATAGGTTGGCCAAAAGTATGGATTCCTCGGTGAAGTCTTTAATTCGTACTAGTGCTTTTTTCGTCAACACAGAGTTCACCTAATAATTTATAATGTTATGTAGTCGTTAACTACGTTGATCCTGAGATAGGTTTAGAAGATCAAAATCCACTAACAGAGCCGATTATAGATCAAAGCAGTCTTTAGACCAATTTAGATCGATATAAGGATAAACACATGTCTCGTGGACGAATCAAAAAATTTATAGAACAAACGTATAAAGGATATCGCACTCTCGTAATGAATGAAAATAAGATCAGGGCACGGACGAAGAATTGATTCTTAGGTTCTAGGAAGAAGAAATGGATGGACTGGGAGAGGAGGATGAAGCATAGGCTAGCTGACTTTACGGGGGATTGGTATATCAGCGCTAACGCGAGTGGCGTTGACATGTTGTACCTTAGTACCATGGTAACTGGCGTTGAGGAGGCACACACAGGAGACATTTGTGCCAAACGTTAGCGTTAGGACTATTGGTGCTAACATAGGCCACCTTAGCGTTAGGAGTATTGGTGCTAACATAGGCCACCGCAGCACCATATCAGCCTGCACTGAGGTTGGGACCTCAGTGTCCTGCTGAGCGCCACGGCAAAGGTCGGAGGCTCAGCGCCAAGGCAGATGGCACACTAAATCCTTGCTTGGTTGATCAGCCAGTTTAGCCACAGTACTACAGTGATGAAGGTGATGGCTATCTTAGCTAGTGCTGAGGTGTTGAACGTAAGTGCCATTGGATTGACGCTGACATTCCGATCTATTTTTAAAATAAATTTTTTCCATGACATAGTTTTGAAATAAGTTTTCCCAAAGAGTCAATTTGTCAATTGTCAAGTGAGTTTGGAGCCCACTGTGGATTGCCCAGACTTGGTCGCTGCCATGGTAGCGATTCAATTCCCGTCGGCCTTCGTGGGCCCATCCCAGAATTCGATCCAATCTTCACTGATTTTATGGGCCTTCGCCGACGATTGCATACGACGGCCGGCGTCACCATGACCGCCGTCGTGATCATGTTATGCTAGCAACCGGAAAGAAAATAATTTCTACCATATGCATGATGGGGTTAAATTATGAACTGATTTCTGCAGTTATTCTTGTTGCAGCGACAGATAAGTTTTCAGGTGCTTTAAAATTCAGGAGAAAAATTGCCTTGTTTCAAAAAAAGAAGTCCAAGGAACAAGATTACAAGATTAGCACCCATGTTCCAAAATGCAAGCTCACATTAGCCAAAGATATTTTTCATAGTCAGTATGGACCTCGACCGAAGAATCAAAGACTACATATTGACTTTTGATGACTTAAATCATTTTTTAATTGAGGTTGATGACTTAATCATGGGTTTGCTGTAAGCCTGTGATGACATTGTCTATGCTCAATCTGAGCTGATGCTCAAGTTTGAGCTCCCTAAACTAGTTAGAGTGACGAACAATAACTAGTTTTCTATGTTCAGTTTGACCCAGAAAAGAGAAAACTGTTGCACAGCTAGGCAACAATAATAAATTTTTTATGTTTCGGAAAAGAATCTAGCTAGCCAAGATCCTGACAAGTTAGGAATTAGAGGTATAAACTGCAGGCAGGGTTTACAATTTCGTTTTAGGTATTTATATCGGGGGACACCAAAAATTTCGAAATTTCGGATATCTCAGAATATTTTGGACGAAATTTGAACAGATTTTCACCAAATTTAAATGAAATTTGATCGAATTCATAAAAAATTTGAAAAATTTAAATTTTTTGGGCGAAATGGTGTGTGGGGGAGGGGGGGGGGGGGGGGGGGGGGTGGGGGGTGTTTCGAAATTCCCAAAATTTCAGGAATTTAGGACCGAAATTGCAAAGCTTGACTGCAACACGGGACCTGAAGAATAAATTACTCACTCTTCAGAACAAAGATACTATCCTCTTTTCCTCAAATTATCTCTAGTCGAGACAATATTCTTGATCAAAAGCCACAAGAACACCTCAAATTTCAATTGAAATTTGGCTTTTCATATAGATTTAAAAGGGAAGATAGCATGACTCATTTTTCTGGGCCTGAACAAAGACTGAACATTGAATTTTGTCCCCACTTTGATACCAGGAGGTTTTATCTGAATCATCAATCAAACATGAAAAATAGTTTCTAACATCGAAATGATCGTAGAGATATCATAAACTAACATCAAAACAGGGATGAAATTACTTTTACTACTCTTTTAGGACAGAGTTAAAGCACAAATGTTTTTATTGCTCAACATGTTCCAAATCAAGCATACCCAATGGAAGTTTAACACCGGGTAATAACTGACAGTCCTTCGAGATTGGATAGTGAAACTGCAGCGATATTAACAAACACGGTTAAAGTGGAAATATGCTTGCCTCCTCCTTAGGATAGATGTAGTCACAACTCATAATGGCATGGAATTACTAATGTCATACCATATACCTCTACCTCATAACAAAATCCTAGACACTGACACAGGGTGTACAACTGCATGTCTGCATGCTAAAATAGGAGAAGAGAACCACGCGATGACTAAGGTTATAGAAACCAAATGCTAGAACACACTAAGCATGCATGACTCAGTGGAGGCACCAGCATCGCAACACCAGCTCTTTCATAACAGAGAGGCAGCTACTGCTCAGGTTGGCCGGTGAACCGAGAAATTTGAAGCACGCTGTCTTCGACGACATGCTGCGGCGATCTCCAATACGCCCGAGTCCAGGGACAACTCTTCCTTTCAGTGTTCGACTCGGACTCGGTTCTGAGCCGGCCGAGATCGGGCCGAGAAGGGAAGAGATCGTCAACTTCCCGTTCGGGCTCAGCGACGCCGCGGATATCTACAATCTACATCCGACGTGGCAAACCCGATCCCCTGGAGTTCGACTCGGATACGGCTCCGAGCCGCTCGAGATCGGATCTAGGGAGGTCGGAGTTGTAATCACCCCCATCAACTATTCCGACTACGACTCTCAGTCGGACTACGACCCCCAGTATATAAGAGGAGGAGGCCAACTGTCGATGTTTTACACCGGCAATAAATATATGGGGCTAGTCGGCGGATGTAAACTCGGTGGATTGCAAAGGAACACAGAAGGATTTTATACTGGTTCAGGCCCTCAATGTGAGGTAATACCCTACGTCCAGTTTGTATGTATTCCTTTGAGGATATACGGTGGTGGTTCTGATGAACTTATGTGCACCTATGAGCTTATGAGTGCTCTTCTCATGCTTGCCCTCAGGGGGCGCCCTGCCTCCCCTTATATACTGGGGACAAGGTTACAAGGTAGGAGTCCCCATCGGATTACGACTAGGAGATCTCTCCTGCCTCCCCTTATATACTGGGGACAAGGTTACAAGGTAAGAGTCCCCATCGGATTACGACTAGGAGATCTCGCCTTAGAGATATAAGGTACCCGACTAGGACTGTATATTCCTTTCTATACAAGGCGAAGTCTGCCGAATCTAGCTATATCTCTAATTAAAGGCTAGGCCCATCCTCTATCCGAGTGGCCCATATGCTTGTCATGAGGTACCTGGGGCCCATGGCACCCACACGCAGTGGTGCTGATCAGCCAGCACCAGCATGTTCGTCACCGTGCCCACGCTAATGTACCTGCACAACTTCTCCTCGCAGATCAGCTTGAGCCTGTCAAGGTTGTACCGATCCGCCGCGACGAGCAGATGCTGGCACATGACGTCTTCCTCCTTCTTCATCTCCGGCAACGAGTCGGTGTACACGAAGCGGAGCAACATCTTGAACACCTGCGCCTCCATGTCCTCGATGCGCACGACTCCGCCGGCGGTGTCGCTCTCCTTCATCGAGCCGTAGAGCTCCGCGCAAGACTGGTGACCGGGCGGCAAGCATGCACCGGTGCGCGGCGAACGTTTGGCCGCCGACCTCAAACACCACATCCGCGCCCTTCTCGGTCTCCAGAAGGTCGCCGAGGTGCTGGTTCATGTTGGACGGGGGCACGGATGCCAAGGTTCCGGCGGGGAGTATCTCCATCGTCTCCTTGGCGTGGATCTTACAGACGACGGCAATGTCGCACCTGATGGTGAATGAGTCGTTCATGAGATCCTTGGACTTCTCAAAATCTTCCCTTTTGATGAACTTCGTATAACCCCAACACCAAGAACCTTTATCATATGTACTTACCTCCGATGCCAACGATGGCGGCCTATCCTCCACCTGGCCAGTGTAACTAATCTGGAACAGCATCTGCGCCTGCACCTTCACATCCTTGGTGCGCTTCTCGTCTAGCGAGAGGTAAAGCGATACGTAATCGGCGGAGTTTGCGCTGTCGCCGTTTGGGTAGTAATGGATGCGCCAGCTGTGGTCGCCGACGGTGAACTGGCTTGATACAAGGGCCGTGCCGTTGGGGGTCCCCTTGATGAGCGAATACCCGTCGATCTTAAGGAGGTGGTACCCGGTCGCCCTGTCGGCCACGATGGCGGATACGGACCGCGAGGAAGAAGACATGGCAGGCAGCAGGACACTAGTTGCCGGCTTGCTGGAGAGCAGATCTTGTAGGGTTTAGCGCCGAGAGGGGTGCAGAGGACGAGGAGAAGATGACGCGACGGACTTGGTTGCCTGGTTGGAATTTGGAAGATGCGGGACTTTGAAACAATGAAACAGATGGAATCAATCTTGTAGGGTTTAGCGCAGAGGAGGACGAGAAAGAGACGACACGAATCTTGTAGGGTTTCTTGCTGAAACGAAGAAACAGATGGGCCTTTCTTGGTTACCTAGGCCTCCAGCAAACAAAGGTACGGGAAGCAAAATAATCCACTCAAAGAAAAAACGAAAACTGAAGCAACACAAAATAAATCAGCATGTGTCGGATCCATAGATCGAGGGAGACATGAGAAAAGCAGGTGCGGCTGCCTTCTTTTCTGATTGCTCTGTACACACGATTCGTTGGAGAATTGGAGTCAAGAAATTCTCCTCTGTTTCTCTGTCCAATTTCCTCTATTTTGCACTCTTTTCAAAGTTTTGTCAAAAAATTAACCATGACAGCCCATCTTCCACCTTCTCTTTTCGAAGGAAACTTACCTTGTAAAACCACAGCAACAGATGGAAAAAGAAGAAAATAGAACAGATGTTCCACATGCAAGGTCCTATATATATTTGCACATTATTCATATTCAATATGGACCTCTACTAAAGAGACTGATGTAATTTGACTGCATATTGACTTGGTTCATGATTTAGTCATTGGTTTGCTGTAGCACTGACATTGTCGACTGTTGTCGGATTTAGCTTCCGAAGGTAACACAGCTGTTACTGACTTGCGTAAATTTTGAGTTTTGACGAACATGGAGGATGACAGCAAGAAATCTTGCAGGATCTTTCGAGATACAGTGAACTACCAAAGTTATATCTGGTACCTAGCAAAATATTTATTGAATTAACATGAAAACAAGTGAGTATATTTCATAGCCAACATTAGACAATTAAGAGACTGATGATTACAATTAAGACGGTGATTGAAGTTTAACACCGGGTAACAACTGACAGTCCTTGGATATTGAATAGTGAAATTGCAGTGATAGTAACAAAACACGATTCAAGACGAAATATTTTTACCTCCTCCTTAGGATAGATGCAGTCATAACTCAGAATGTCATGGAGTTACTAATGTCATATACCTCTACCTCATAACAAAAGCCTAGACACTGACACAGGATGTACAAATATACCTCTGCCTCATAACATTAATGCATGCCCGCATGATAAAATAGGAGAAGGGAACTACGTGATGACTAAGGTTTTAGAAACCAAATTTTAGAACACACTAATCATGACTCAGTGGAGGCACCAGCATCGTAACACCAGCTCTTTCATAACAGAGAGGCAGCTCCTGCTCGGATGCCCGAAGCCGTCGCCGGCGACGACAGCACTCAGGTTCGCCGGTGAACCGAAAAAATTGAAGCAAGCTTTCTTCAGCCCGTCGCAGTGATGCTGATCAGCCAACTCCATGATGTTCAACAACGTACTTACACAAATGTAGTTGCACAACCTGTCCTCGCAGATCAGCTTGAGCCTCTGTAGATTGTACCGATCTGCCGCAACAAGCAGGTGCTGGAACATGAACATGACGCCTTCCTCCTCCTCCATCTCCGGCAACGAGTCGATGTACATGAATCGGAGCAACAGCTTGAACACCTGCGCCTCCATGTCTTCGATGCGCACCACTCCAGTGGTGTCGCTCTCCTTCATCAAGCCGTAGAGCTCCGCGCTGAATACTGGCGACCGGGCTGCGAGTACACACCGGTGCGCGGCGAACGTCTGGCCGCCGACCTCAGACATCACGTCGGCGCCCTTTTCGGTCTCCAGCAGGTCGCCGAGCTGCTGGTTCAGGTCAGACGGGGGTACAGTGACGAAGGTCGCGGCGGCGGTCTCGGTCGTCTTCTCAATGCGGATATCTCTGATGACCGCTATGTCGCACCGGATGGTGAAGGAGTCATCCCTGAGATCATTGGACTTCTCAAAATCTTCCCTTTTGATGAACTTTCTACGACCCCAAGACCAGGAACCCAGACCACCATACGTGCGTACTTTCTTGGATGCCAATGAAGGTGGCTTCTTTATCTTGCCGGTGAAACTAATCTGGAACTGGAACTTTACCTGCACCTTCACATCCTTGGTGGCCTTTTCGTCTAGAAAGAGGAAAAGCGATATGTAATCGGCGGAGTCGGCGGACTGCCCATTGGGGTAGTATTTGATGCGCCAGCGGTGGCCGCCGACGGTAAACTGGCTGGAATTGAGGAACGAGCCGGTGGGGGTGCCCTTTGTGTTCGAGTAGCCGTCGATCTTGAGGAGGTGGTAGCCGATCGCCGTGTCGGCCACGATGGTGGAGGCGGACGCGGAGGCATGCCGCGACGGGTTGCCGCGGCAAGCGGCGGGTGGCATGGCAGAAGCAGAACGCTGCTCTTCTAGTAGGGTTTTAGCGCAGATTTGGGGAGAGATTTGGTGACGAGAAGGAGACGAAGCGACGGACGGCGGCGATTGGTTGGGGAGTTGGCTATCTGATTTTGGGCCTTTACTGGGCCTCACACAAAACAATGGAAACTAAGCGGTTAGCCCCCAAAATTGACACATACAGCAAAAGTAATTGGTTAGGCCCAAATCTAAAGTGCCAATGGATAATAGATGATGGATGAAAGTGGGTTTATAAAAATTATTTGAGGGCATAAAGGACAAAACTATCGATCGGGCCTCCGATCGAAAGCAAACTATCGGACGGAAACATTTTAAGAGTGTACTTGCAACATTTTTTATAATCACTACAACAAACTAAATTTTCATTGAAACGAAATTTGAAGTGTGGATAACGAAACAAGAAACTTGTTTTTTTTAGATAAAGAAACTTCTTAATTGCACAAAGAACTACTTTAAAGACGACATTTGTCTCTTAAATAATAGATGCAGCACCAGCAAACATCAACTGCAACAACCCAAAAAACCAATTGCAACATTTCTTATAAGGTCTTGCAACATTCAAAAATAACCTTTGAAACAATCCTACTAGTTGTGCCAATGGCCACAGAATTTTGATCATAGCACGTTGCAACAAACACAAACGCTAATTGAAACACAAGAGAGAGGGAGATGCAACATTTGTCAAAGATGTAGTAACAACCATGCATACCCCGAGGATGGAGGCATGGACTGCATCACCGTTGCCATTATCCTCCTCGTTTTGCTTGCATCACCATCAATCCATCATTGCATGGTGCGGACTCATCATCCATCATAATGTTAAATTTGGGTGCAACTGTCTGTTGCTCTCGACCCCGGGCAAGCCCACGGTGCTAGATCTGACGCCATGGGAGCCGTTCAATCGCAAGCCGGGCTAACCCGTACACAGTCCATACACTGTAACGCCTAATTTTTCGCGTGACGTTAAAAAAATTAATTAAAAAAATTTATGCATGAAAGTTTCACTTTTTAGGTGTTGTTTCGTAAATTATGTCACGGATCTCAATTTATCCCCTCTCTTAGATATCAAAACTCAACTCAAATTTTTATTTAAAATAATCCCCAAGTTCGAATTTTCAGATCAGGGACAGAGTAGGGAAAAGGGCAGGGCGGCGTCTGCTCGGCCAGGCTGGGCGCATGGCAGCGGCAGGCTGGCCGGGTGGTTGGGTCCAACTGCTGTTGATCAACAGCGGCGTGTTGTGCAGGGGCAGCCAATCCCCGCGCGCCGTGGCCGTACTACGCCGTACTAATCACTGTTATTAACTACTAATCATCCTCCTAAGTACTATTATTAGTACTTAATAATTTTTAATTATAAAATAATACATAAATAATTCAGATTCTTGATTTCGAGAAGGTTCTAGGGTTTCGGGAAATAACACCAAACTCTAAATGAGAAAGGGGACCAGAGTTCAAGGTTAACGGAGAGACATCAAGGGACTGAGGCAGAAACCACCCGAGAAGGGAAAAAGAAAATAATTTTATTTTTCATAAATTTAATTATTGAGATAATCTTTATTTCATTGAAATTAATTCTAGAGCTCCGAAAAATCTAAGAAAATTTCAGAGAGTTTATTAAACCATGAGGAATTTACCAGAGGCAAAAACCACCATGAAATAAGAGAGAATTTATTATTATAAATACTTAAATGCTTAAAATATTCCGATAAAACCCCAGGGAATATAAAAACATCCAAGCATTAATTAAAATTTCAGTTTGGGATTTTTAATATTGGAAAAGTTCAGAATTTTATTCAGACGCTTTCACAAACATTTTTTTCTAGTGTATTCTTGTATTTCTATTTACCTAAAATAATTTTTTAATTAAGCCGATTTTCAGGGTGTAACACCGAGCCTTTCCGAAAAGGTCAATAAGCCACCGGTGCAGCCCTCCCTCTACGGGCCCTGCTCCTCCTTCCACGGGCCAAAGCCCATCCACCGATCCAATAGGCCGATCTGCTCTACTCTTCCTCTACTCCCTAGGTGGATCGAGTCCACCGTAGACCCATGGCTCTCCCATTCTCACTAACACCGGCCCCAACTATCAGCCGAGGAATATTCTCAAGAAAATCTATTTTTTGATTTAAATAAATCCTTTTCTTTTTCCAGAGAATCCTTTAAACTTAAAAAAAATCATATATCCCTATCTGTAAATTCGATCGACCTCGTTCAAGTCTCCAAATTTTTCTAAAATTAATATCTACTTAATAGCACTAATAATAATAATAATATTTTATTTTTAGGGTTTTGTGTGGTTTTCTCTTTCCGCGCGTAGTCGACGCTTCGGAAATTATTTTAGACATAGAATTTCGAGGATTTCGAAGATGAAGACCTGAGGAAAGTCACCCTTTAATCATATTACTCCTAATTTACAAAATAATTTATTTACAAAATTGTATTATTAATGTGCACATTAATTTGACCGGCCTTGGTTTGCATGACTAGCAGACAGACTTACCCAGTAGTTACAAAATCCCGTAGGCTTTGATACCCTATCCTTGTCGCTCCACCCCGTGGTACCTCAGCATCCATGCTCTTTGAGCATGGGTATCGAAGGTCCCACCTGACTCACCCTTGTTTGTCAACATAGGAAAAATGGGTTTATGAAGCCTTTGAAAACACGGGGCTTAGTGTCGGCGAGTTTGTGAAATTAAAAAGGTTTGCGAAAACCCATGATGCAAGGTGACTGCCTGTGTGATGGTGCTTCGTATTCGCATATAAGGACCGATTACTTGGGGAATTTCATCAGAGCATCTCACAGTGCCGCCATACGGGTGTATAGGATGCCCCTGGCCAAGTAATTAGTAGATCCAAGATTGTCAGGTTGCTAACAACAGAGGAGTAGTTAGGACGATATACTCATGACTCTGGGTACAGGAAACATGTTTCTGATACTTGGTCTAGGACCCTTCTATAGGACAATAGAGTATCCTGGACTTGCTTTGGAAAGGTCTTTCATGAATCTTTACTAACGACAAGTGTGGGAAGTAAGCTCGTATCGTATAGGTAAAGCGTACACCTTCTATAGAGGTTCTTAAACTGTTCGAACAACCGTGCCCATGGTCATGGGTGAATGTGAGGTGATTTTCCTAGTATAGATTTGTTTGCTTGTGCTTTGCGAAGTGATTTGTGGGATTGAAAACCATTACCAGAATCAGCTATGATGCCTGATGGATGACTATTATTGGCCTGAAACGGATCTATGTAGATCGGGATGTCGAATGCCATCATAGATTAGACTTTCCAAGTGGAAGCAAGATGTGCTGGAGATTATAGATGGCTCAAGAAGCCAAAGAGATGAGAATATGAGATAGGTTACTTCGTACTATTAAGTACGTATAGAGAATTGAAACTACCAAATCATTTTGTAATTACTTTTGTGATTTATATTCTCACTGTCTCTTTTAAAAATAAATTATTGAGAAAACTTAATACTTGATGCTCTATGGATTGTAACTAGTCTTATGCCACATAAAGATCACATTTAATATTTGGTTATTATTTTTAATATATAATACTATCTTTATTTTTAATATATAACGTTGTTAATTTTAAACATAATAATTGACCATTCGTCTACTGCTAGCTAAGGGGCACTGGCATGGTAATGGAGCCCAAGACCACGGAGTACATCTCTGCGCTAGCTGCTGGCAACCAGGCGAGCCTCCTTGCATGTCGAGGTCGCCCTCGGCGGCGCGTCGTCCCGGCGAGGGCGGTCGCCATCGCTGCCGCGCTGATGACAGACTACAGAGGCCGATGAGGGAGGGATTATCCGCGTCTGCACTAATTATTTTTTTTCCAGGATAGAGGGTAAATTTATTTGATGTTGGGAGTACTAAATTCTGACCGAAGAGAGTACAATAACACTATCTCGTGACAAAGGGCTATCATACACACGTACGAGTACATAGCTAGTACATGGAACGACACAATTTGTTCGCAAAATCAAAGGGCAACAAGCTTTGCGATCAGCTCCCTCAGGATAAGGGGGCAGCTTCTGGCCAGATGCTCAAACCCCTCAGTTGCCTCGACCGCTTTCAAATTCCCAGGGGAGTAGAGGAAATCCATGCACGCCTTCTTCAAGCTCGAGCAGTGGTGCTGCTCAGCCAGCGCCAGCGTGGTCGCGGCGGAGCTGACATCTATCCGCTTGCACAGCTTGTGCTCGCAGATCAGCTTCAGCCTCTCGAGGTTATACCTATCCGCGGCGACGAGGAGATGCTGCGCCATGGAGGTCTCGTCCTTCCCGTTGTTGAACACCGGCACCGTATCCGTGTATACGAAGTAGAGGAGTGCCTTGAACGCCTGCGCGTCCACGCCTTCAACGTGCACCTTGCCAGTGCTCTCCTTCATGCTGCCGTAGAGTTCCGCCCTGAACACTGGCGACCGTGCGGCGAGCACACACCTATGAGCGGCAAACGACTCGCCGCCGACCTTGAACGTCACATCTGCGCCCTCCTCGCTCCGGAGCAGCGCCGCCATATCCCTGCACAGCTCCGACGGTGGCATGGCCACGTCGACGGCCGGAGGGTCAGCGGCGGCGGAGGGTGGCTTCATGAGGGTGACATCGCACCTGACCGTGAACCGGTCGTTGATAAGGTACTCCGATTCTTCGAGCTCTTCCCTATCGATGAAATTAGAGCAGCTCAACGAGATTCGGCCGGAGGGCAATTCAACGGTTCCGGTGCGGACGTAATCTGGCACCGGCTCGCCGGCGTGATCAAGTAGGCTCAACCGGACCTCTGCCGCCATGACCTCCTGCAAGAGCCCGTCGTCGGGGTCGAGGACGACAGAGAAGGAGATACACTCGGCGTCGGAACAATTACTGCCGTTGGGATAATACCTGATGTGCCAGGAATAGTCTCCTACAGAAAAGCTGCACGATCTTGTGTATTCACCAAAGGAGAGCAGCTTCTTGGTGCGCGAGTAGCCGTCGATCTTGAGCAGGTGGAACCCACGCACTGTTCTGACGACGATCGCCGACGACGAGCGCGACAGGATGCCGGCCGACGACATGCCGGCGATCGATTGCACGGTGCTCGTGCTATTTGTACAGTAGTGGTGGAGTTAGTACTAGCTAGCTATAGTGCTGTAGTGGGCAGTGTGGTGGAGACCCCGAAAGTGAGTGTGGGGTCTTTGGCGAGAATAAATCGCGCCATGGGAGATAAGTAGTGATGAGTTGTGGCTTAAGTGCTAAGCAAAAGCAAAGCAAAAGGCCGGGCAAATCTAATCATAGATTTAAATTATTTTATTCGAAATTTTTCTGATGTAGTTTTTACCCATCCATTTATTTTAATAGGACATATCATATATGATATGTGAATTTACCATATCGCATATGTATTTAATTCCAATTTTACCTAGATGAATTATAATAGGATAAGATGCATTGGATCCAAAACAAGCTCATCGTTAACCATTTGAGGGTACATGATATCAAAAAAAAAATACCAAAAAGAAAAATCACTACCATATGATGTGGACTGCTGGTGAGTGCGTGGGACTCACCATATTCTCCATCTTAAAAGTGCCGGACCCCCCGCCCCAACGAATTGATCGAATTTTTACTGTTAATAATTTAATTTATTTTTTAATTTACAAAACTAAATTTTAATTTTTTTTAGAAATACATTCTTGCCGCTGTGGGCTAGGGCGGTATTTAAAAACCGCCGTAGCCCAGGACGGCAAATGGCCGGGGCCCATGGCGGTGTCACTAGGCCGTGACGGCGGCCCACGGCGTCAGCGGGCTGGGGGCCACGTGGCATTGCGCCCTGGGCCACGGCGGCAAATGGCTCTAGGGGGCCGAACGCAAAAATGCATTCGCCGCCCTCCTCGAGGAGGGCGGCGAATGCATTTTTGCGTTCGGCCCCCTGCAGCCATTTGCAAATTACCAAATTTGAAAATTTTCTTGCTAATTTTCCTGTCTTATTTCCTTGCTAATTTTTAACCCTAAAAATTTTGAAAATTTATTTCTCAAAATTAGATTCTTAAATTCTATTTATTATGACATTGCATTTATGGGGTCGATGTTAAAAAAAACCAAATATCATAGATTGTTCATGTCGTGAAGAAAACTTGTCAAACTGAGGGTATTTCCGGATCGCCACTCGCATTCTACTTCTCGTATGTCCAAATCGGCACTCGCAATCCACTCCTCCCCGTCTTTTGCTTACATGCTTCACAAAATTTAGTTTTAATCGTGGTTTAGGATATGTTTTTTGAAGTTTTTTTTTAATAATCCGACGATGGTGGGCGTTGGTTTGTAAAATCGTACTGATCATTTTTTCAAGTTTATTTTCGGTAATACTTAATTAATGATATGGTAATAGGCCGGTCCGTTTTACGTGAGGGGCTTAGGACCCCCAGGCGAACAGAATGTTAGGGCCTATGAACTTTTTCTCAAATTTTTGCACAATGTACGTACTGAATGATTTTTAATTCGACATTGGGAGACGATATATTGTATTATTCGTGATCCACTCGGTCGATAGTTAACGCAGTGCATGTACAATAGCATAGTGATATTAGCTAGATGCGAGCCGTTCGCATTGCGGCATGATGAATGTGACACCCATAGTACGAAATACAACAATGGATACAACTTGTGAGCAGTACAATGTATTTGCTCGTTCTAGTCACCGGTTCCTAGAAAAGTGGGCGATTCGTTCATGGTACGATCTAGACAGGCTGTAGTCGGCTGGTGATTCTGGTTGCATGTTCCAGTGCCGTGATAGATCTGACGGCGTGAAATTGTCGATCCATTGTCTGAATTGACACCTCCTTAGAGGATCCTGTGGGACGAGTTTGATTAGTAAATTCGTCACGTTTGGTGAAGGTAAACTATCTGCAAGAAGTAAGGTGCGGCTTGAATTTACATCGATATCGTCGTCAAGAATGTTCGGACAAACAAAGCTTCTGCGTCGCAGAGTTCCTGGCCTTCTCGACCTGACGACCTAGCAACGATCACCACAAGCGTACGTTGGACAGTCCTCCCATCGCGGTAGTCCGAGAGGTCAATTTCTCCAGTCTGCCCCTTCTAGCTCTAGACGTTATTCGTGCTCCGCCCTCCTGGCCATGTATTGCGCCATGCTTTCGTCTAACGGGAGGTAGTCATATTCCGGGTTGTCGTTGTCAATCCACTCGATGAAGCCGCAATATCTTCTCTCGGTCTATTAAGGTAAATATCCTGGTGTAAGAGTCGTGGGCGTAAAAACGAATATGACAAAGACTTGACTGAAACAGTACCTGGGGACTCCGATGCACGCACTCGAAGTATCTCTAGCCGTAAGTCTCCTCCTGATGAGATACGCGTAGCCGGCAACGGTCACCACAAAGGTATATCGAGCGATCAGCCCAAGGTGGCAGTACCAAAGCGAAACCTAAATATCGCTAGTTGCAATCCTCCACGAAAAGAGGTGTAGGAGGCATTGTTCGATGCTGCTACAAGAAGAAAAGGAAATTAGTGAGGCAGGTAGTGGCCGTAGTTCATAAACGGTGCGAAGTTTGCCCAAGGGGCTGGGTGAAGGCCCTCTGCTACTATGATGGTGCTTTTATATAGGTTGTCGTGTGTCTATTTCCCTATGAGACGTATAGGTCAAAATATAAGGGACATGCATATGTAAAAAGCAGTTGAAGTGGCCGACCATGTATTCAGAATGCCCGTGACGATGCAAGACTAAAGCGACACGCCGAAAGCTCGCTTGTCGCAATGTGGCGCACGCGGGGCCTATATTATGCAAGTAAAGGTGGTCCGTACTCGCGCATAGTATGCGCCGAAAGTGGTTTGTCCTTTTAAAATGGTACAAACAGGACAGAGTACCATTGTAAATATTTGTGAAAGGTCAGATCTGAAGGGTGGGATCGAGCCTAGAGGGGGTGAATATGGACATGAAAAATTTGAACTAAAGCGGAAGCAATCTGCAAACAACGGATATTCCGTAATAGTATGACAGAATATCCGTTTGATCGGAATTTTCGGTAAACTTTAACGAAAGTTCCGTTTAAGGTTGTTAGCAGAGAGGCACAACAGAATTTACGCTCAAGATCAACAGAAGTTCCGTTAAAGTTGGAAAACAAAACCAAAATTCAACCTCAGAACTAAACCTTAGAACCTCAGAAATGACAATTACATTTTACCGATACAACAAGTTATGCGAGACCTATAAATAAATAAATACAACAATAGCCCCTAGTCCGTATGCCTCCTCGTCCTCCTAGGCTGCGCTCGCACGTGCCCGCGCGAGTACGTCAGGCGGTCTGCCGCTACCCCACGGGTGGCTCGGACCGCCTGAGCAGTAGGGGAAGCACCAGCGTCGTGCGGTTGTGTGTCCGGTGCACCTCCGAGCTGTGACGACCCAATCACATCCTGCTCCGGAACGAGGTCGTCCTCGGTAGAGATCCAAGCAGAGGTGCTCTGGGCAGATCCCCGCCCAGTGTCCCCCAGGTGGTGGTGAGATCCGCCGTGTGGGGTTGGTAAAGAAAAGTTCGCGTCAGCCGAATAAAAAGTGCAGTTAGTTATGGAGAATATGTTCGAACCTGACGTACCTGACAAACCTCGCCCGATCGTGGAGGCTGCCGTCCTCGATCCTCCGGCGGTACCGGAAGGACGTGCTCCCCATGACGTACTGGCCCCTGCAGAACCCACCACTCATGCCAATGTCCCTTTACCATGGGGACCTCGCATATGTATCTGCATCGGCGGGGCTGCATCGGAATGGCGACAAGTCAGAGCACAGACGACCGAGCGCATCGTGTTGCGCATCCGGCCGAACGTGATCGTCTGCTCCTGCTCCATGAGAGGGATGCCAGCCTCGAGGCGCTGACACAGTAGGCTGAGCTCTGTGTCGACCTGCCTAGCATCGTTCGCCTGTTCAGCAGGACATGCGTGGTTAGTTGCGCGTGGTAACTACCGTTGAAAATAGTATGAAAACCATTGACTCACCGCGTGGAAGTAGTCCTGGTCGCGGTGTGTCGGGTATGCGTCTCGCACCCCCGCGACGTGTGCCTATGGAGCCCCGGGAGTGAACGTCACCCGTAGTCTGGTACGGGGCTGGTACCAGGAAAGGTACTGCTCGTACATGTCGGCTGTGTGGGGGTGGATCTCCGTGATGACGTCCTCCGTGGCTATGACCTAGTCGTTGATGTACTCGATGACGGTGGGTTTCCACAACCTACTGGCGGCTTGGCAACACTGATTTAACCTGCAAAGCACAACCGGTGACACAATGCATAATAATACGGAATATTTATTTCCACACATACCTGTGAACGTGTTGCGGTACGGCCTGGAGTTGTGGATGGCCGAAGGTCTGACGCATACCGAACTGCCGCATCACATGCTGCGAGTAGTGCGGCTTGACAGAAATGTCGAACAACATCGATATCATTGTCAGCCAGTACGCCTGGTCCTTGGTGCAGAGGGACGACAGCCCAAGCGGCGCACGCGCCATCACCGCCTCGGTGCTGTACGGCTCCCAGACAACGTCGTCGTCCGTGATCCTGTCGAACTCCATGACGAAGTCTGGGTACGACTTCTGCACCTGCACGTGAGCGTACCAACGCTACAAACAGGTAAAGAGTTTTCGTTAGTCCAAGTAACATAAAAAACCGAGACGGTTCTAACACCGAACATACCTCACGATGACACCACACTGTCCCCATCATCGGATAGTCCTCCGGTGGGACATCCACGTACAAGATCGGCTCGTACGGACTGTGGTCCACCACGGGGCGGCCGATCGTGAACCGCTCTGCCGCCCAGAGCTGTAGAAGGAGTGGACAACCCGTGAAGACCGTTTCTGGGTCGGTCTTCCTGCAGCCGTTGCACAGACCCCTGTACGTGGCGGCAAGGACTGCCGATCCCCAACTGTATTGGGGAACAGCACCGTCCTCGGCGTCGGCTATCTCCCTCGCATAAGGGATCAAGCCCTTGTTGACTGCGTGGCCGTGCGAGTTGGTGAACATCACCCACCCGAACAGCCACAACAGGTACGCCTCTAGGCTCCTCTACAGTGAGTACGCGTCGGCCTTCGGGTCTAGCTGATCAGACTGTAGTAACATATAAGGAAGTTGACACTGTAATTCTAGTACGGACTGAAGGACGAACATAAAACAACAAGAAAGCATTCTTACCGTGTAGCTCAGTACCCAAGCCTGAGGGGGCCCGCATGCATGTATGGGGAGATCTCGCCGACGAGGGGAAGCCCCGGAGCACGGTGAACCGGGGCGAACCGCTGCAGGATGTCGTCTCGCCACGCCTGGAGCCCGTCAACTGGGCCCACCAGATTGCCGGCTAGAAGCAACCCAAGGAGGAGGCTGACGTCCTGCAGCGTGGGGGCCATCTCACCGCATGGGAGGTGGAAGGTGTGCGTCTCCGGTCTCCACCGGTCCACAAGAGCTGTGATCAGCGACCGGTCGATACCCCACTTCTTCGCCGAGTCATTCGGGTCCACTGCGGTTGCTACTAGCCTACACAGCGGCAGAAGGCCTGCCTCCCGCAACCTGACAATCAAAACAAAGCAAGTTAGTAAGTTCACATATACAGCTTCACAGTACAACGTTCGTACGTACCTAGTCGTGAACCGAGGGTCCACGAGAAGGAGTCGCCTAGAAGGTCGAGGACGTAAGGTTCCAAGTTGGAGGTTCTGTACCGCCGAGAGAAATGACCAATGGGTCTGATCGGTGGCGTGATCCAGCAGCTCAGGCGTCTGGCAGTCCATACCTGCAAGGAAAAAGAAGCGGAACGGATTAGCTCAATTAAACATAGTGCATTACAGTCAGAAAATTAACAGACAACAAAGTACTTTTAAAAGGCCAGTACTAGCAAAGTGAAAACAAAGAGCACATTTCAACAGACGACAATAGATATGACACGCCGATCTGGCCCACACTAAAATGAAAATCAGATAGCAATACATGCAGATTGGTACACATTACAGGGAGATTACATTAGCAACCAGCGGCTATACTACACAACATAACCCGAAGGTGCACGAGGACGCCTGCGATGACGCTGCCTATCAGTGGTGCCTTCCCTAGTTGGCCGCCTTCCATCGGTGCCTGATCCTTCCACAGGAACTGTTGACGCCGAAAACCGCCGGGTGTGCCAAAAGCTTGTTGACGATCTGGTTCGGCGCCTAGAGACACGCGAAGGCCTGGGAGATCTGCTTAGCTCCAGTGCAGGTCCTAAAATCTTGAGGTTCGCAGGCGTGCCAGTCAATTTGACCTCGCAATTGACAAGGAGATGAAGAAATTTGATTACTGATCCAATCGGCCAGTAAGCCGATACGGATTCCTTCCAGCCGATCGCCGCTATGCTCGTGCCCGGGCCCTCGCCTGTACTTGCGCTCCCGGGTCCTCGCTTGTGCTCACGCCCGGGTCAGCAGCAACTGCACATCGGCTATCGGCCGATACGAGCTGATGTAGGCTCCTTGTAGCCGATGGCCGATGGCACCTGTGTATCGGCTAGGAAACCGATAGCGCTATGAGCAAATAGACAAGATGTCAGTATAACATGTGCATCGGCTAGGAGCCGATGATAAAATAGATAAGCAAGATAGTAAGCCAGCCGACTGCCAAGGAAACACATGTGCATCGGCTAGAAAACCGATGATAGTATAGATGACAAACAGTAAGGATAATACAGTCGGCTTTATAAAAAGATAACCTATCGGCTAAGCACTCCGATAGAACGTCGCATATACACCGATCGGCTCGGCAAGGATAAATCTATTATTATCGATCTAGTAGTTCAAACCTAACTGATGCAGCACAGATCGATAATAGTAAAGGAACCTCAATGAGCCGATAGACCTAATGCAACTGTGATGAAAATAACTTACCGGCTATACATTCCGATAAGACGCTTGCACAAAGGATATCAGCCTAACAGGAATAATTTATCGCTAGCAGTTTAGTAGGTCGGACCCAACCGATGCAGCACAAACTGATGACAAACTACCCCCGATAAACTGATAAAAACTATGCACGCGTGATGTGATATACCTGACCAGCCTAAGAGGTCGGACCGAACCGATGCAGCCGTAGACAGATCCGATACACCGTGGTAAGCCGACTACCATAGACCGACTAGAATATCGGACCTAACCGAGAAAGTCCTAGCCGATTGGTAGTCGGGGTAACGAGACTTACCCTCTCGCAGGAGTTCGGACCTAACCGATGCAGCCCCGCTCGAGAAGCAAGAACCCGTTGGTAAAGGGTGGCGATGCGCCGAAGTTGTATTGATCGTTTAGATGGTTTACAAGGTCCCCGGGCATACGTATATATACCCCGAGTTACAAGAGTCCTTATAGGACACGGAACAGGAATTTCCTAACTAGAAAAGGAAAACTAACAGATCTGATCGGACAAGAGATCAGGTTTCCTAAAAGATAAAACTATCTAATAGATAAGATAAATAACTGCCATAACGTGGTCTTCACGATTCCTTCCCAAGCTCGGACTCTTCTGGATTAGTTTCCAATGGCTGATATCGCTTCTTTCCTTAACCGAACATGGTAACGATCCGTACCAAATTTTGGCGTTAACAGGAACTTCCGCTGCACTTGGGGCCTCGGCATCTTTCGTGCACTTCTTGTAGGTATGTCCCTCCTCTCCACACCTACTGCAACTTTTAGCGCTAACGCCGGCCTCGGATTCGTCCATATCATTGCGAATCCTCCGTGTCCGACAGCGGCCTGCCTTGTTCCTTGCCTTCGTCGGGTCAGGGATGTAATAAACTGGGCTTGTGTCTTCAGTGAAAGTGCTGATGATGCCGAAACCAAAAATCTCGGTACTCCATGTATGCATGATTGCTTCCTTTTTAAAGTACGGGGACACATATTGGCATTCATCAGTGCCGCACTCCCCGCAAGCGGCAATGACATGAGAACATGGCTTGTGGTACAAGCTTGGTTTTCGGCAGGAGCACTTGCATGTCCCATCTTTCTTTAGGACACACTCTTGCACAGGTTTCGCAGCTCCTCAATTACACGCAGCATCCCTGCATAACGGTCATGTATGAGACATACCTCTGGCATCATCCCCACCACCTTTTCCTTAATCAGCTTCAGAAACCAGTACCAACTCTCTGTGTTCTCACTCTCAACGAAGGCAAAGGCCACGGGCAACACTTGGTTGTTCCCGTCTACTCCGATTGCCGTCAACATTTGCCCTCTATATTTTCTAGTTAGGAACGTGCCGTCGATGCAGAGAATGGGCCTGCAATGAAGAAATGCAAACATGCACGCCTGCAGAGAGAGGAAGGCCCGCTGAAGGACGCTCTGCCCAGGATTTGCTAACGATGGGAAAGTTTTGATTTTGGAGTTGCTGCCAGGATTCCTCGTACAGATGGTTTCCAGTAGGCGAGGCAAATTATTGTACGAAGCTTCAAAATTGCCGAATCTCCTTTCAATTATCTTCTATTTGGCCCTCCATGTCTTGGCATATGTAATGGTGTACTTGTACTTCTCCTCGATGCGCCTGATAATTGACTTGGGCTCGAATCGGAGGTTCTCCACAACAGCATAATACAGCTCTGAAGCGATGAATGCAGATGATATGTTCCTGTGGTACTTTTGAACACTCAGAAGATGGCAGTTGTGCTCCGTCACGATTGACACGGACCAATAGTCGTCATATTTCTTCCTGGATGCGTACATCCTCTATGGACATCCATCGCTTGAACTTGCACATTTCACTTCGTACACTGATCTGGTGGACTTTGATACCCAGAACTTCCCTCCCAAGTGACACGGCCCACATCTTCACAGCCTCTGTCAACTGTACTTTTTCGGCGTACCTAGCGCCTTGCACCACTTCATTTTGCCGATACTCCCATGGCACGGTGTGCCCCTCTGAGACAACGAGTCCAGAGAAGTCCTCGTTGTCTCATTCTGCCGGGTATACATCGTCCTCCAAAGAATCATCATCCTCCATATGCTCAGGTTCTGAGTCTTTAATTTCCATCTCCTGTACTAGACCTGGGTGTCTCTCCCCTTCATCTGCAAACCCCCCGGTCCCATATCTTCTTGGCCTCCTTCCTCTCCGGCACCCTCGTCTTCTGCCTCATTTTGCTCCCCTGTTTTATCGGGCCCTTCCGCTGTACTTGGACCAGCCTGATCAATGCTGACCCTGTCATGCACTACCACTAGGATGCTAGGTGCCCATACCACTAGGATGCTAGGTGCCCATCCTCACTGCAGTGCACTCTCCATAAAAAATACCCAGCTGGCCGTCGAATCTATTGGCATCAATTCCCACCAAAAACCTTCCACAGCCCAACTAACTAGTGCGTACACTGTAATTGCATTTACTTGAGGATCTACTCCGAATCCCCTCATTAACCAATTGTAAACTCCAGGAAAACTTCTCTCAGCTGGAGCTATAATTCCCTTTTGTGCTACGTTGAACTCCAATAAATCTACCCCATATTGTCTTTCTCTGACATTTCCTTTATCGTGATATATCGCGAATATAACTCTATTTGTCATTTCTGTTGATAAAAAAGATTTTCACTACAGTTATTAATCTGTACTAATCAATATTCGTTCCATAAAAAGGCTATAGGTATGAGTCAAACCATTACCGTTTCTACATTTTACAAACTAACCCGGCGGCGCTAATAAAGTTATACGCTAGGTTTATTTAACATGTCAAAATGACGTATCCCAACGATGGCCACGACGGAGCATATTTATTTCTAAAATATCTACAATTTACTACCTGTCCGCTATGTTCTTCTAGTACGGTCAAATAAATTTAACACTAACGATGGTTATGCCAAACCGCTAATATTTTCATACTATGTCGGGTATTACACTACGCGTCTAGTACTAATTAACACTTGTCTAAAAAATTAACTACATGATGGAGGGAGAGCAAAAAATATCTGGGTTCGGCTCAAAAATCCGCGAGGGCTTCGCCGCTGTACTGCTCTTCCTTTGCCTCAGCTCTATCGGACGAACGCTGGAGACGGAAGGGGGAAATGACGCGCCGGCGAGTGCGCGAAGGGGTTTTATAGGGGAGGGCTAAAAACCGCCCTCTCCCAGGGCGGCGAATGCAAATTTGCATTCTACCCCCTGCAGTTCTGCCGGCCTCACAGGGGGCCCGTGAGGCATTCGCCGCCCTGGGCCACGGCGGCAAGCCCACGTGGCCCCCTCGGCTAATGGCGGCCCACGCCGTCATGGCCCACTGACGGCCAGGCCATTTGCTGCCCTGGGCCACGGCGGTTTTTAAATACCGCCCTGACCCACGGCGGCAAGAGGGTATTTAAAAAAAAATTAAAAAATAGTTTTATAAATTAAAAAAAAATAAATTATTAATAGTAAAAAACCCGAATTGATCTGGCTGTCATATGCCTTATCATCTGTTGGATAAAATAGGCCCATCCATGGTTTGGGCTCAAACCGCTTAGGCCATGCGATGAGCTCCACCGTACGTCTGAGCGCTAGCGAATATTTTTTATTACTAGCAAATTATGTGTGTATTGCAACGGTTTACATAATAATGATGCTGCAACGACGGTGAAAAGTGCATCTTCAATTTACTCACTAAATTGGTATATTGATCATCCGGCCAATTTAATTCATCCCAAGTGAAAAACAATCATTTTTCTAATGTCCTTCACTCCATGAACCGTACTTTTATATTGCACCTTGGAGCGTAAAGATTATATACAGCAATCAAGTGGCTATGTACATTGTAAGAAGGTTGGAAATTCTAATTATTCAGCACACTACGTTTTATCTCCATGTTATATCCTGCACCAACAGCTATGCAGATGCTCAAGCCCTTTCAATTAACCTGATCAAAACACGTGCAACAGGTAAGTTCCATTCAAATCAGTTTCAAAAAAATAATAATAAAAAACCATACCATACACACGTATATCACCAAAAAAGTTCTGAATTTATATACACACCAGCCGGCCGGCAACAGTTGTGCCCGTACAAATAAAATTATGACAAACGGTAGAGGATTTAATTTTCGTGAACTTGGTTCCCCTTTGACCCGTATCCAACTTCCTTAAACCCTGGTAGGCATTTTCTTTGGGGCAAAAAACCTTCATACGCTTCTGCCCAAGCTGTGCCGAGCCGTGCGCATACGCGTGCGCACGATAGCTAGCAACGCCAACTTTATTTTTATATTTTTTTAATAAAATATTTACAAAAGTATATTTTTTTAAAAAAATTTACAAAAATATACTCCCAACGCCCTCTGGAAGAGTGTTTTTTTTTCAAAACGCCGTCCCAGAGGGCGATTTGATGATATGGCAGATGGCCATGCGCTGGGCGGTCGACAGCCGTCTGTCCTTTTGCATGCAGCCCTCTGGCCAGAAATAAACCGCCCTCTAAGAGGGTGGTAACGGAGCTGCTTGCAGAAATGCCGACCGCGGGGTCAACGCTTTTGCGGACGGCTCCCTTGCCGTTCTCCCAGAGGGCGGTTTGTCCCAGCTAGGGGGCCGGCCAGCAAAATGGCTGACCCGTGGGTCGGCAATTTTGCAGGCGGCCCCCTTGCCGCCCTCTGGGAGAGCGATTTATTGCTGGCCTAGTATAAAACCCCTTTCCAGCCTCTAAAAATATCATAAAATTCACTGAAATCATAGAAAAAAAAGAAGAGAGAGCTGAGAGCAAGGCTGAACAAAAGCAGCAAAGTTCTGCCGGTTTGCTGATTCGTCTACAGGTAAAATCCATTGTCCCTTTACAATTTCTATTTCTATGCAAGAATTGATGTAATATTATACTGGTTACGTGTATAGTACTATATGAAAATAACTTGTTACTCGTAGATCTATAGGTTTTGAGTCAATCTGTTAGGTAATGTAATTTGTGTAGAGATGGTAGTTATAAAATCTTTATTACACGGTATTAGATGTGAGTAGAATGTTGGTACCTAGTTTAATTGTATTTTTTCATCAACAGAGATGTCAAATAAGATGATATTTCAGTTATTTTACAGACAAGGGAATGTTAGATATGGTCCACAAGGTATAGATCTGTCGAAATTTAGTTCAACGGCTAAGAGTATTGATAGGCCAGCTGAGAGAAGTTTCGGGTTAGTGTACAACTGGTTGATGTGAGGTTTTTGACTGGACCCCCAGATCAACGCAATAACCTTGTATGTTGTAGTCAGTCGTGCAGTTGAAGGTTATTTTTGGAAACTGATGCAGGTGGATTGCACTGTCACTTGGAGATGGTACGTGGAGAATACATTCCAACGTGGTTGGCCACTAGGCATACTTGTGTCGGTGTATGAGAATGATAACACCGCTGCTGCAATGTCCGTGCAAAATGATGAGGGTCCAAGCATGACGGGAGCTGATGCCGAAACAATGGAAGAAAATGAAGGAGGGAATGAAGGAGTGAATAAAGAAGATAGGCAGCCAATAGGTGTGGCAGATGAGGGAGAACTAATCGACACCATCGTTGAAGAAATGGATAGAAAAGATGCTAAAAACGAGCATGTAGAGGATGATTGGTCTAATGAGGACAACATGATGCCTGCAGAATGAAGCAAAGAGGACTTCTCCGGCCTTGCTATCTCCGAGCGATATCATGTGCCATGGGAGTACAAGGAGAATGAGGTTATCTAGAGGGCGAAGTATGCATATATAGAGGATTTGAAGGAGACAGTGAAACAATGGGCGGTGTCACTTTAGAGAGAGAGAGAGTTCTCGGTCGTGAAGTCAAGCAAGTTGATATATGAAGTGAAGTGTGTGAAGGATGGGTGTCTATGGCGTGTGCACGTATTCAAGGATAAATAAAAGGATTATTGGCAAGTTTCAATCGTGACCGAGCATTCATGTTACTTACAAGGTATTGAAAAATACCTTAGAAACATGACGTCTGCATTTGTTACAACAGAGATATACTCCCACATTGTGAACAACCTGAGGTACGAACCAAGGTCAATCATTAGACATATTGAAGAGAAATTCAAATACACAATTAGCTATGCTAAGGCTTGGAGGGCGAAACAGAAGGTTGTAGAGATAAGGTTTGGCACATTTGAAGTATCTTATGATAATTTTCCTCGTCTGTTAGCGTGTATTCTTCAGAGGAATCTGGAGACCTGTTACGACCTAAAAGCTTTTCCATCAATTGACCATGGTAATCAAAGTGTGCTGCAATGGGTATTCTTTGCATTAGGTGCTTGAATTCAGACCTTTGTGCATTGTCGTTCCATCCTCTGCATCGATAGGACATTTCTGACCGGAAAGTACAGAGGGCAGATATTGACAGCAATTGGAGTTGACGGGAACAACCAAGTTCTACTGGTGGCTTTTGCTTTTGTTGACAGCGAGAACACTGATAGCTGGTACTGATTCCTAGAAAGGGTTAAGTTTGTAGTTGTACGGATGAGGCCAAACGTATGCCTCATACATGATCGTCACGCCGGCTTGCTACGGGCAATTGAGGAATTGAGGAATGGATGTGCTGAGAAGGGATACCCTCCAAGGTGGTCCGATGTTCAAAGTAGATGGTGCATGCGTCATATGGGTGCTAATTTCTATAGGCAGTTTAAGAACAAGCGCCTTATGGATCTTTTCAAAAGGCTGTGCGTCCAGAATCAAGAAAAAAATTCAATGAGCTTTGGAGGAGGTTGGATGAGCTGACCTCTAAACAAACAGATGAGTAGTCCAGGAGGGCTACCCTTGTAGCGGATGAGGCTCCACAAGCTCTTGGACCTCTATTAAGTGACAATCCTCGTATGAGAAGAAGGTCGGCATCCTCGGTTAGAAAATTTTCGGAGTGGATTGAGAATGAGCTAAAGAAGAATTAGGCATTGTTGTATGACAAAGATGGTTCTTGATTTGGCATAATGACCACAAATTTGGCAGAGCTTTACAACTGGGTGATGCGTTGTGTTCGAGGGCTTCCACTTGTTGGCATCGTTGAATTTATTTTGTATGGCACATGCAAGTACTTGAGAGATCGGTTCAGAGTAGCTGGTCCCTCAATGGCAGACAATAATCTTTTCTTTGGCACACTACTAACTAAGTACTTGCAAGATAAAAGTAATAAAGCCCAAAGACATCGAGCTATACCTCAAGGTACACAAAAGCACACATTTGAAATATTATGTATCAACAAGGGCATGCGTAGAATCTATCGCAAAAGAGTTGTGCAGGAGTACGTGCTGAAGGAAGACGGGACCTGTAAGTGCTCGTACGTGGTACGTCCACACACTGAGGACACCTACTTAGCATACCTCAGGTGGTACCAGCCCCGCACCCACACACGCATGACGTTCACCCCAGATGATTCACAGCCATATGTCGCCGCTGCGACTGGCACGTACCCTAGACACCGTGACCAGGACTATTTCCGCGCGGTAAGTCACATTCTCTTTGCACTTTGCTATTCTCTTTGTAGGTGTCCACGGTTCTAACACATATTCATGTCACATTTGAAATAGGCCGACGTAGCGCGACAGGTTCAGGCTTATGTGGACGCGGCGTTTCGACGGTTGGACGTTAGGATCGTGCTGACTGCGGAGGAGCAAAGGACGACTTTCGGGAGGATCTGTCACTCGATGCACACATTGATTCGTGCGCTCACTTGTCGTATGGCCAACGCGGTATCTCCTTTTGTACGTCAGCACCAAGCACGGCCTGCAGGAGTAGGAGTACACCAGCACGGGTCCAGTCAGCCAGCTGGCCCCTCCAGAGGTAAATTCCGCTAACCATCGATTTATAACATGTTTCCTTCTATGACATGCACCTTTTTATATCAATATGCTTCCGTGCAGCTTTTGCTACACTGTACCTACATCCCTCCGGAGCTGGCACGTCCATGCAGGGAGTGTACCACACACGACTGCACACGCAGCAGGGGCCACCACAGGAGGTCCTATAGGTTAGATCATAGGTTACTTTTACCTTGCAAAATTTCGGTTTGTAATTATTAACAATTTTGTGCACAGGGTTCCACTCTACAGCATTGGGGATGTTTGCTGGTGCTAGGTCCTCCGCGCAGGGCACACGTGGTAGTGGTTGGGCACTGGATCCTTTCGAGAGGGACGACTTGGAGGACGAGGAGATCCAGGAGGTACTAGGTACCTCGCAACTCGAAGGAGTTCTGCCACCGCAGACACAGGACCCACCAGCTGCCACACCGGTGCAGGCGGGCCGCGCTGGCCATGCCATACCAGCAGACCGCCTGACGTACTCATAGGGCCAGGTGCGAGCGCAGGGTAGGAAGACGAAGAGGTCTAGAGGTTACAGCTAGGGGCCGTAGTATGTTGTACCAGTAGTAGTTAGCCTGTTGTATATCATGTTTTATTAATTCTACGTTTACTTGACAAACCTCGTTGCTTCGTTTACGCTTGTCGATCAAACGATGTACTCCTCACAGTCTACGTTTGTGACGAAACAGATCAAAAACCTTGAATTTTTGAGTTTCAACTTCACGGCAAAATTAGATTTCGAGCGATGACAACCAAGCACACGTTAATTGCTTACGAACCTAATGAAATTATTTATCCAATGAATATAAACGGCGCATGAAACATTTCTAGTTATCGTTATTACATGCCTTAGGTATTTCAAACGGATATCCGACTAGATATGCAACTACTGTGTGCAGCGTGGGTACTTTCCCTTCCTCGCCGCCTCCGGCCCAACTTCCTTTGCACCTAGTGCCCTCTCCCACTTCCTCTCTCTATCTGCCTCACGGGCTTCCTTCTCCTGCCGCTCCTTCTCCTCCTTCCTTTTCTGCTCAGCCTCCCACTCTGCTTCCATTGCCCAAAGACGTTCGCATAGCTTCCTGTTCCATTCCCGTAACCTACAAAGAAACTTGCGTCCTATGGATGGATCTCCGTATCTATCTACTGCACAAAGTTGCACAGAGGCGGAGGAGGCTTCGGTGCCTTGGCATATGCAAATTTGTTAGTTCAAAGGTTTAAATATTTCGTACTACAGGATAATTCGTATTACCTCCGCTGGCTTCTTTGACTTCCCTTTCTTCCCTTGTGGCTTCGACTTCTCTGGGGAGTAGGCGTAATTAGCACACATCCAATATCTTTGCCGGTATGTGTGATCCTGCTCACTTATTGCAACTTTGCACTCATCTCCACACCAACACATCGGCGGAGGCACGCCAATCGGAGGTCGTTGACGACTGGACATACCGAATGCATCCATAACAACCTACATTATAACCAAGTAAACACAAGTTATAACTCGCTTTGCCAAAAATACCTTATACAGCTACATACCTAGGGTATACTACACATGACTACAAAAAATAAAATATCATCGTCCGTATTTCCATCTCCCTAGCGTTTCTCGAACTAGGTCTACTCATCTGGTAAAAAAAACCTAACTTCTCTCATCCGGCCTATCAATGCCCTTAGCCGTTATGCTCAACTGCAATAGATCTACACCCTGTGGACCATACCTAACATTCCCTTACCCGTGAAATAACTAGTACAATACTACACATACTACATCACTTGATGAATAGAAATGAAAATTGCAAAGAGACATAAAATATTATCTGCAAACGAATCCGCAAATCGGCAGGGCTTCACCGCTTTGGTTCGCCTTCGCTCTCAGCTCTCTCTCTTCTTTTTTTCTGTTATTTTTGTGAATTTTATGAACTTTTCGGAGGCTGGGAGGGGGTTTTATACTGAGTAAGCAAAAAATCACCCTTCCAAAAGGGTGATTTTTTACTCAAAAAGAATTTTTTTAAAGTAAAAGGGCTATTTTGCAGGCGGCCCCCTAGCCGACCAAAAACCGCCCTCTAAGAGGGCGGCAAGGGGGCCGCACGCATAATGGCCAATGGCTGGCTATTTTGCTACCGGCCCCCTAGCAGGCTAAAACCGTCCACTTGGAGGGCGGCAAGGGGGCCTCCCGCAAAAGAGGCGGCCCGGGGGTTGGGCATTTTGCAGGCGGCCCCTTTGCCACCCTCCTAATGGGGGGCTAGGGAGCCGCCTGCAAAATTGCTGATGGCCGTCGGCTGCCCGGCCGACGGCCGTCTGCCACGTCACCAAAAATGCCCTCTGGGAGGGCGTTTTTTCCCAGAGAGCGTCGGGAGTATATTTTTGTAAATTTTTGAAATAAAAATATACTTTTGTAAATATTTTATTAAAAAATATAAAAATAAAAAAAATTCAATAGCGGCTGGAGTGCTGGACGACTCAGACGGCCTGTACGGGCACAGTTGAGAGCTACTTTTGCTGCGACTTTCGGCTTTGCTTTAGCGGGCCGGTCCAGTGGAGAATATTTGGCCCATTGGGAACCGACGCCTATCGCTTGAGCGGTGCAGCATTAACATCAAAGACCGGAAGGCGTACGGTACGTGACCTGGACAATGGAACCGAAACTTGTACAAAGACGGACGACGGACCTAAAAAAAAAAGGCAAAAACACTATTTTTTATAATAATAGTAGAGATTTAAACCTTTTTATTTTTTATTTTAAAAATTAAACCCTCTGAAAATTTATTTCAAAATCTGAACCTTTTGGCTATCCAGTCTAGCTGGTGTGGCTAAACAACGCTGCTATGCTAGGCACTTATGGTGTGGCAGTGTTATTTAGCCACTAACTGACGTGATAAGGGTTCTGTCACGTCAATGAGCCTGACGTGGCAACCTCACTCGGCATCGCCAACGCAGCCATCTCCAGTTGGGCTCGGACCTAGGGAGGTTAGGATCATCAACTTTCCGGTTCACTTCTCCCACTCTGATAACCAGTCAGAGAGCAGTACTAGAAGCTTCTCACCTCCATGAGAAGTGTTTATGGCATCAAAGGGAAATCCATGCCCAAGTCAGGAGGCTCGCCGACTACGTAAGCAGCAGAAAGAGGAAGCTCACTGACTGCGCGAGCAACAGGAGGAGGAAGACAAACTCCGACAAGCCGAATGGGAGGCATGTAACCATCAACTATGCCAAGCTAGAAGTCAAGTACAAAAAGACATCCTCTAGGCCAAGATGGGCGACCACGACATGTTCGTTACTTCACAACAGAACGTCATGGCAACAGCAACCCTACTCGACACGCTGAAGCTGGGGCCTAACCATGCAGTAACTCCAACAATCGCAAAGATCAAGGCAATGATAGCAGCAACAACGGTGCAACACAACCAGGAGGACCCAAGGAATCGGGTGCTTTCATCAAGTAAGTCGAGGTCCGATGCTGTCACCTCGAGGTCTGCAAGCAGGCGCTCACGCGGCACACCCAGTCCAAGGCCATCTGAGTAGCAGCCATAACGACCACGAGCGGCGCAACAGGGATGCTAGGAATCGACCACATCAGGATCTCTATCAAGACATCCAACCCCGCCGTCGTAAACGCGAAGAAGACGAACAACGCCGACTCGAAGACAAGCGTGACCGATTTAGTCTCCACTATGACAGCTTCAATTGTGGAAGCTGGACCCCGCGCTGACGATCCACAGAACATCAGAGCTACTCGGATGACGGAGTCTTGGCCTTCATGCCCGAGTTACATCAAGTCAAACTTGCCAGCTTGCTTCAAGCCGACTAGGATCGAGAAGTATGACGGCAAGACCGACCTTGAGTCCTGGCTCACGGTCTACACTTTGGCAATTCGAGTAGCTAGAGGTGACCACAAGAAGAAGAACAACGCCAGGGCAACGACGAGTGGGATTGTTTTGTCATTCACTACGATTGTGATGATCATTGCGACTGATCTTCTCAACGCTGGACTTCTCGTGACATCGAACTCCTCCACCTCTTTGACTTGGCCATGCAACCGGAGAACAACTTCAAAAGTTGTTCCCCCATAGCCAAGTAGCAGGAAGACCGACCACAGTAGAAGGATGAATGACATGCCCGGGGGCTCAAAAGGTCAAACGCGAGGATGGCACCCCCTATTTCCAACTCATGGAATACCAAACAACTAAGTTACTTTCTAATAAATATTTTCTCCTTTATATGATGTTCTCATCTGAGTGGTTTATTTCGTTCCTGATTTACTATTTAGTTGGTAATCCAACTTAGCAGTAAGTCAAGGGCTACATCTAATAGGTGCATATGCTGCACAATCTATTTTTTTGCTTTTAATGATTGGGAAAGTATCCTAGTAGCATGAATTCTGATTCGTGAGACTTTGCTGCATGAAAGACGAACTCAAGTCATGCAAAACACGTTCCTGGGATAGAGCCATAAGCCGACTCCCAACACACGGGGGCTATGACTAGTCGGGCAAAGTGTTTAAACGTAAGGAGTCAACTACTCGGGAAAATTAAAATCGATAAGAGGAGGAACGCATATTTACATACATTGCAAAATACTTCGATTTTCCTTAGGTGACTGTATTTTACATTAGGTGCTACTCATCCTACATGTTTATAATGCAGGGCCCAGATCCGGATACGCATAATAGGAACTCAGGGCCACGAGCCTATCTCTTACGCTCGGGGATTGGACCAGTCGGCCAGGGTACTCAATGAAAGAACCTTAACCATTCAAGTTGACACCAGTCAGAGATCACAAAAATCACTCGGTATGTGTCACACCCAGAACTTCCATCCAAAATTCCAAACGCTTACTTGTGTATTAAATACTCGTCCAGGAATCAGCGGAGGTACACAATGACAAATTTGATAACAAATTACATATCTATATTAAATAAAGTGACGAATGTATAATTACTATAGAGGCAGATGGAACCTCTCAAGCAAATAAAAAGTCTACACAACGGAATTAACTAGCGATAACGGTATCTCCATAATCCACAAGCAAACTTGACCTAGACCCAGCCTAGTCCTCCAAATCTTCTCCTTCACTGTAGTACTCTTCTTCTGATGATTTGATACTGCAAGGTGAGTACATGGAATACTCAACAAGCCACACAGCAAATATGCAGGTGCACAGGATAGCAAAGGATGACATATAGGGCTAATTTGCATAAACAACATTTAACTAAACAGTTAAGAGAGAATTAAAACAGTAGAGCAATTAAGCAGTATCAAATCAACACTGTACAGCCCACCTGGCTACACAGGCCCAAACCATCCCAATCTGGATGTCTCGTTCACATTTAGGCATAAATTAATACATGGAACTAATCACGAAAAATATCATTCAGCTTGCCCATGACCGCGGGCACGGCTATTCGAACAGTTTTACTCTGGCCAAAGGTATACAACTTTACTCACAAGACACAACCCCACAACATGTCTCCATGCGCCTTGGCACCACCACGATATCTCGGAAAGGAGTTGTGACAGGACTCTTCGCATAACACGCCCAACAAAATGATCATCTGCCAAGTCCCCAGTAGAGGTGGCCCAACCTCCAGGCTAGAGAAACTCTTGGCTCCCAAACATATGGTCTTATTGGCACTGCCATTGTGGATTTATTGACACTACCACCTATCAACTAAACACAATATGGTGTCTCCTGTTGGGACATGCTATACTACAAGTCCAGCCATTGCCCATGCTGGCTTGTGGTTAGTACAGTAAATGCTTCACAACAGTAGCTCGTGAACTGGTCCTTAACTGTCATGAGCACCGCTAACAACCAAAACCAACCTGGTGCTCACAACCCATCGTTCATCCATGTTTTAGTTGCCCATTAAGAATCAGTCTCACACGACCACCGTCGTGAATAGAGCCATCATCATTTTATGTGTAATCATATGTGATTAACAACCTTTATGTGATTCTATAGTTTCTAAGCAGGGCTAAGCAACCTAGAATTATTCTAGCTAACCAATACTTTAGTTAGCTAGTCATATTAATTCCATAGGCACAAAGGCAGGTTATCAAAACAATGGGCTATAAACAAGGATCAGGGTTTTCCTTCCCGATTTCATTATAAAGTAAATGCACCTTTGAATCAAAACAGAGATTTAAATCATAGGATCAACATGCTCAAAGGGTTGTGGGTCTGTGTGACTTGCCTTGCTACTCTACAAAGTCTTCCGAACCCTCCTCGGCGTAAACCGGCTCTTCCGGAACGTCCGAAACTATAGGCAAATAACAAAATGAGCAAAAACAGTACATAAATACTTAGCAATAGCACATGTGAACATTTTAAATGGATAGATCTCAATTTTTAAAGAATTTAGAGACTTGAACGACCTCAAGCTAAGTTCGTATGAATTAGTTATGATTTTTAGAAGTTTAAACCTTTTAAAACTATTTACAGGAATTATTAAAGTATTAATGACGCAATAATGAATTAATTTTGAAAAGGAAAAAGAGATTTATTGCGTCATCAAAGAGCGGTCCACCATAGACCGAGTCCACAGGATCGGCTCACGGGTTTCAATGGTTATGATGTAATGGATCTAGATCTGACGGCTCGGATTTAACCCAAGGTCGACGCTCGGATGCACGACACTTGGTGTCAATCTGGCAGCCACGAGGATGGAGGGGTGATGCGGTGGCTGATGGGGCGATGACGTGGACGACCGGTGATGGCGGTGACTCGGGCAGCGAGGCTTGCCGGCGATCCAGGGCATGGCAGCGGCTGCGGTTTGTGCCAAAAGGACGAGCTCGATAAGACGAACTCACCCCATGGTCACTCGGCGATGAACTACGATGACTTGACCACCGGCGACGAGAAAAGACGGCAGAGACCTTCGGGTACTCGACGACGACGGCGCTCTGGTGGGGAAGGGCAGCTACTGTGTGGTGGACGAGGTGCTGCTCTACCTAGAGAACATGACTGGGTTGTCGGTGAAGGGCGGCGACGAACCGAGCGGCGGCGGCGGCGCTGGGATCTAACAGTGGCAAGGGCTCTCCGGGGTGTCTAGGGCTGGGGCGAGGGCGGCGGCGGACAGAGGGGAGGACGGTGGTACTTATAGGGTCGCCAATCTGAGGAGTCCAAGGTGGATAAGGCGGCTATGGCAACGGCAAACTCGGTGGCAGTGGACTCTGAGTCGATCTCGAGTTCGGGCTCAATCCCGAACCGTTTCACGCCGGGTTTTGAGGGGAAAGGCAGCGGAGATAGAGGGGAGGATTTTCCCTCAACCAATTTGAAGAGATCACGAGCGGGGTGACCGGATTTTGTGCGAGACAGCGGCGCCAGCTCAGGCTCGGACTCGGCCTGGGGAAGACGAAGACCCCGACAGGTGGGGTCTGCTTGTCGACGGCGAAAAAGAAAGAGAAGGCGAGCGGGCTGACCTGGGCTGTTAGAGAGGGAGAGAGAGAGAGAGGAGGAGAGATGGGCCAAAATCGGCCCATGGCCTCGGGAGGAAATTAAAACCTTTTTCTAATTTATTTATTCACTGATTTGGTTTTTGATTTATTAAAAATACTTCCATAGCTTAGATAATTCCCAAAAAAATCCAGGGACTACAAGAATTAAAGAAGTATTTAATAAAATTTTCTCTGGCCCATTTTTATATTGAAATTTATTTGGGATTTTTATTAGCCACTTCTTTAGGCTTTTAATTAATTTCTAAAAATTATATTTTCATAGGTATTATTTATTAAATAATTTTTTGGGCATGACAGTATGCCCAATGAGGGCCGTCAGCTAAGTACTCATGTCAGTCGGGACTGAGAAACCACCTCTACCTCATATGCCCCATGAGGGCCACCTGCTGAGTACTCGCGCTAGTCGGGACTCAGATGCCACCTCTACTTTGGGCCGACAACCAACTACTGGCACCAGCCAGGGTTCGGGTACTACTTTGCTAGGTAGGATATGCCCTATGAAGGTCGCTAGTCGAATCATATGCTAATGTGAGGTTCGGGTACCTTATTTGGCCACAACTCTGCCAAGTTGGGTACGCCCATGAGGGCCGCTAGCTGAATCCTGCATCGATGCAGTGTTCAAGTACATATTTGGCCAAAACATGGTGCGCCCTATGATGGGCTAAAAATTGGCCACCACACTAGTCGTGGTTAAGCACTGTACAATATAATTTCAGATTCGGGTTGCAAGGGTATGCTCTATACGAGTCGACAGCTTGTCACCTCACGGCGGAATGCAGATACCATTCGGCCAAACTTAGTAACGGGCTGCGGAATATAAAGGGTTGTGTTGGGTGTGAGGGCTTGGACTGTAATGCTCATGTTTTTCCCCTCGTTTAAAACTATTTTGAATAAAAACTTATTTGCAAAATTCGGTTCTTCATCGGATTCTTGATTTAAGCACCACATGTGATCTCAAAATTTTCCTCAAATCAACCTCAGAAGCACCCCTCTAAAAATCCCCTATTTTCCCCTGATTTCAAAAACCCAATTTAAAATCAAATCCAAATTCAAAATCTCCAAACAAATTCAAAAACAATCCCTATAAAATTATTAAGCCACACTGTGCCATTTGGGTCGTCCTTTTTTCCCCTCGGCCAGCTCTAGCACTCCCTCCCTCTCTCGTTTCCCCACACGGCCTACTCGGCCCAGACGCCGCTTGGCCCGCCCGTGCGCAGATTAAAATTCCCTCGGGCCCCACATGTTAGCGGCGCTTTCCCCTTGTGCTCTCTCTTGACCACCCGATGACGCGCGTGGATGGCCACGATTCACCTCCCGCATGGGTCCCGCCGGTTAGCCCGACGACAGTGTCGTCGTCTTCATCCTCTCGCCCGCCCGCTCGATCTCTCCCTTCTCTCCCGAACTCTCTCGAGCCCTCCCCGGCTGAGCAATGCTAGCCCATACCTCCTTGTCCCCACCAATAAAACATGCGGCGCCATTTTTTCAACCCCACTGTCCCATCGTCTAGCGAGAAATCCGCTCCACCACCCCATCCTGAGTGCCGAAGTCAAAGATCGCCATGGCCACCGCAACTTTTCTCCTTGGCGAGCCCCGGAAGTCAATACACACACGTGAGCACATTGTCCCGTCGTTTCGCCATCATCTCCTCTCCCCATTTTTCTCCTCCCTGCTGCACATGACGTGAGCCACAACGGCTGCGCCATTGCCAAGTCTCGTCGGTCGAGCTCGAGCTCCCCTTCCCTATTGCCACCACCTCTATCTGCGTCCGCTAGTGCCGTGCCTCCTCTATAAATTGCCCCGAACCCCCTCTCCCCCGGCCACCGAGAAATCGAGCTCAAGCTAGCCTCGCCGCTGCAATTCTCTCTCCGCCGCCGCCATAACCGTACTGATCCAAGCTCCTACCACCGTTCTAGTCCACAATTGGCCAATCCACCGCCACCACCAAACTCCCCGTTGCCCCATGATCCTTCCCCGCCCATCACCACTGCCGATTAGTCTCATGATTAAAAATCCTTAAATCACCCAGTCGCCATCCGCCATTGCCACTGTTCCGATTCCATGTCGTCGTCATAGGTAGAACCCAGTTCCTCCCTCTATTACCCTCCTCTCGACACACCGCACCTAAACGACCACAAACCCGAGCCCTCCGCCGCCCAAATGGTTACTGGCGACGACCAAATGACCTCCGCCGCCACCGCCGGTACTGATTTCCATCGACCGCCCTCCTCGGCCACCTAATCGCCCATCCGAGCCGTTCACCGAGTTCCTCATCCCCTCCGCATTCCGCCGCTGCCGCCCGTTCACCGAGAATCTCTACCATCAACGAGATCGTCTTCGGCCGCTGTCAGCTGTCGATCGGCGTCGGGGTCAGCCGCTGGTCCACACCGATGTGGCATGCCATGTGGGCGCCACGTCAACTAGCACGGGCCACCCTCGGTGCCACCTCGGCCTCCTCTCTCCCTCTACTGTTGACAAGCCGGCCCCACACATCAGTGTGCACTTGCTCTCTCCCCTTCACTGATAACTCAGACCCACATGTTAGCCACTATGTCTCCTCTCTCCTCACTGACCAACCAATCCCACATGTCGGCCTCTGGTTCCCCACAGCCCTCTCTCTCTTCCACTGACAGCAGGGCCCCACCAGTCAGCCTCTGCACCCATTTTCTTATTCCTTTCCTGAATTACTTTTATTCCATTTATTCATAGAAAATTGATTAAAACTTTGAAAAATCATAACTTTTAAACCGTAACTATGTTTGAGCCTATTCAACTCTCAAAATTTTTCTAAAATGAGATCTACACACTGGTACTATTAGTTATATAAAATAGGTTCTGATTTTGGGTGTTTTTGCTTATTTTCTTTTTACGGCCCGTAGAAACCGGTACCGAGGAGCCACGGACTGAGGATTTCATCGAGGAACCTCAGGATCAGGAGCAAGGCAAGCCACCCTTGACCATATTCAACCCATGTTTTGAAAATTATTTTGATTTTCGAAATGTGCATATTTAGGAACATGATTATTTCGGCCACGGTTTGCAAATCGAATCTGTCAGGCCTACCCTAATTGTTGCATAATACCTTCCCTTGATCAAATTGGTTACCATGTCCGTTGTAACCCTTGTCGTCCTAGTACTCGTACTTGTGTGTGAGTATCGATGACCCCTTTTATTTAAATTAAACTTTGACGATGGGAAAACTTAGGGATTGTGAAAATGATTTAAATCTCGGCACCCTTGGTCGAGTAGTTGCGAACTAAACCTATTTTTATAAAACCTGGTCATGGGTCGTTGTCGCCTGTGTGGCCCTGACTTCACGTGGCATATAAGGACCGTTTTCTTGGGGAATTACACTGAACATAATACAGTACGACCACATGGGTGAAATGGGACGCCCCTGGCTGAGTAATTAGTGTTCTCAAGATCGTTCGGTTGCTAATAAATGTGGGATTAGCTGGGTTCCAGGAGGGCGATATACCCCCATCCCTGAGTACAGGAAATGAGTTCTTGGTACTTGGTTTGAGAACCCATTTATAGGGCAACGTGCTATCCTGAGAAGGCTTTGAAAGGCCTTGCCGCAAACCTCCCTGCTTGGCCAGTGTGGGAGTAAGCTCGCGTCAGGTAAAGCGTGCATCCTTTGCAAAGGTTTATAAACTGTTCGAATAGCCGTGCCCACGGTTATGGGCGGATATGAAGTGATTCCTCTAGGGTAGTTTTATTTGCAAAAATTTGTGCAATTGTTTTGTGGGTTGGGAATCGTTACCAGAATTGGTCTGTGTGACTGATGAATGGCCTGTGTGGTCTGAAACAGGCCTGTGTGACCCGGGGTGTTGAATAGCACCATAGTTAAGTTGTCCGAGTTAAGTAAAGGTTTTGAGAATAAAATGAGAATACACCTAAATGGAGGTACTACTGGAGAGTACGCTCTAAATCGGAAAATGTGACAAGTCTCTGACTTGTGGAATGGGTCGAGACACGAGTCTCCTCCCGATTAACTTAATTGTGGTGAGTTGTTGGAAAGCAACTTAAGAAATGGATTGAAGCGTAAGCTTCTTTCCGACAACTTAAAGAGCACACTTAGAATTTTTCCACAAACTCAAAATCATTAAAAATCACAATTGCGAAATAAGCCATAGCCCTCTTTGTTAAACCTTGCATGCCACTTTATTTTCGTGACTTGCTGAGTACCTCATGTACTCATCCTTGCTATTATTCCTTCAGAAGTTTACGAAGATAAAGACCATACCCTCAGCGGATATTTTCAAGAGCAAGCCGAGTATGTCTAGGTCCCAAGCTTTTGCTTGTGGGTATTAGATCTATCCGTGCTTTCCGTTGCCAACTTTTGTAATGTGTCGTTGTATGTCTCCTGTTCTGTCTGAGGCTACAACCTATGTAAGGACTATGTCGAAATAAATAAAGTAGGTCTAGCGATGATTCACTGATGTTCTGTATGTACTAGCCGGTCTTCTGGGACTGGTACAGATATGACAGATAAAGGCGTTCCTCTTCTGTTGGCCTACATTGGTTAACAGGAGAGGAGCGTTACATGGGCTCACACATCCGGTCATGGGCTGAAATAAAGGGTTTCTTAAATGGCACACTTTATTGGGTCGCCCGCTGGTTGCGATAAAATCGTGATGCATGTGCTGTTTGACAAGATTCCAATTAAATAATTAGATATGCTTCATGTTAAGCTAACAGTTGAGTGTAATGCACTTGGATATCTTGATTATTTTAAGCTATTGAGGATATATCCCTTAAAGGATCGACAACCGGTCACTAATAAAATTGAGAAGCAGATATCACTCAAGTACACCTCATCACGAATTAGACTTGAGTCCAATGTGATTAATGGCTTGTAGATTCAGCCTAATTGCATGAGTAAATTTTTGGTCATAATTGATTGAAGAATTAATTTTTTGAGTAATTATTACTCGGGAAAGATTTAAAGGTTAAAATTTCTGACTTTATGTTTAGTTGCTTCACAACTAAGCATAGAATCGGGGGTTACATCTAATAGGTGCACCTATTCGATGCACACTATTCATTATCTTACAGGTTATAGACTTTGACTCTACGTTTAGTTGTTATACAACTAAGCATCGAGTCGGGGGCTACACCTAATATGCGCACCTAGTTGGTGCATACTATTCAATATTTATATGAAGCCCTTTATAGTCTCTTTGCCAGCTAACAGAAGCAGGACACGAGAAGAAAGGCACTTGAAAAGTGAGTACTCGGGAAGATAGCACTCGGGAACTTTTTTACCATGGAGGAAAAGCACTTGGCGGCAAGCTGTGATTCGACTATGAAAGTCTCAGGGGCTACTGTGGAGGATATGGGTCCCGGGTACCTTTACAAGAGGCAAACACGGCCACCCAAATAGGAGGTGGACCGGCCCATGTAATTTGAGATAGAGTAGAACTCAACATCTTATTATCTTATATGACAAGGAAAGGGATAAAATTCTAGCCAAATACTCCATGTACAGATAAGAGAACTCTAGGTTATATTCGGCTAGGTTTACTACCTTATAACCCTTGCCCCTCGACCTATATAAAGTGGGTAGAGAGCACTCTTGGGGGAATAACTTATACACAAGCAAAAGTAATCCTCCACCAAAAAACAGGATTAGGGTATTGCCTCACGTCATGGGTTTGAACCTGTCTAAATTTTCTCTTCTTTCGAATCCATCCAACTTTAGGCCCGACATATAGCCCCTATAATTTTATTACCGATATACAACATCGACACATTAAGAGAAGATGTGATAGTGTAAATTTGACTGATCAACAAGATAGATTATGTTGGAACGTAACTAAAGATGGTAATTTAACAGTGAGATCGTTTTACAAAGCTTTGAAGGTACAAGATGTCAACTATCCATATAAAAAACTTTGGAAATTTAAGATACCTTTGAAAATTAAAATTTTCCTGTGGCTAATGCTCAGAAATAGCATCCTGACCAAGGACAATCTTTTTAAAAGAGGATGGAGAAAAGGGGACAAAAAATGCCAGTTCCGTGATAAAGAAGATAATGTTCAACACTTATTTATTGAATGTCCTCTAGCTCGTTTCTCTTGGAATGTAGTCACAAGTACTTTTAATCTGAAAAGTGTGTTGAATGTTCAGCATATGTTTAGCACTTGGTTATAGAATTTTGACAAAGACATGAAGAACCTTTTAATGATTGGAGTGGCTGCTGTTTTTTGGGCCATATGGAAGATAAGAAATAAGGCTTGTATTAAGAAAGTCTATCCCAAAGACCTAGCTGATCTGATTTACTATACATATTTTTGGATCGATACTTTAGCTATTTTGCAGACCTCATAGGAAAAACAAAGAAGACTGCAATGGGGGACCAGGCTTCTAAAGCAAGTGGTCGATAAGGTCTACAAGTTAAGGCATGGCTGGAAGGTGAACATGAGAAGGCTGGAATAGAACAAGGTGCCCGGAATACCAGAAACAAGACTGGAGAAGAAGAGAAAGAAAGAGAAGCTTCAGTTTCAAGCTGGGTCAATCATCTGTTTTTCTTAGTCTCTGATGATGTTGCTTATGTATTTGGCACTCCCCTGGCCTTGGCAGGAATGATATCGTTAGCAGGTGTTTGGGACCTGTAGTTGCAAAAACTCTTGGTAAAAATGTTCTAGGCCTGGAGAGAGGAGGTGGGATGGCATCGCTTTGTACCCAGAAGCCTGCTTGTTCTAGGTAGCGTTTTTTCTTTCGAATTCTGTAGCATCTGGTTGTTAAAAACTTCACTCATGTCTAGTAATGGAAATGGGTGATCACCCTTGCTCAAAAAAAAATCTCTCTCTTGATGTACTTGCTGAAGCCAAACTCGTACGAGAATCCTAATGCGTGAACGCACGCGCACGGTGTCCGCGCAATTTGGCTCTCTTATCATTTTTGGATTAGTGCTAATCATGTTTCCATTTTTTTCCGACGCATGCGAACGTGGTACTCGCAGCACGATTTGGTCTCTTTCCATACGCGTGAGAACGTGGCACTCACCGTGGCGGTTTGGCTCTCCTTCCATTTTTGGATTAGCGCTAAGCACGTTTCTTTTTTTCCGACGCGTGCGAATGTGCCACTCCCCCCATTACATCTGGAGCAGTGCCCCGCTAGCGGCAACCTGATGTGATCGGTGGGTACCATGTGTCATTTGCCCCTTTGGCCGACATGTGGACCCTGATTGCCAGCTGCTTTAGATCTGATTCGTCCTATGTATGAGTCCATCCTGGAGTATCTATCAAATGGAAAGGTAATAGTTTTATCCAAAGAAGTTAGTTCGGTTCCGTTTGTGAAAGAGTGAAACGATCTAGCCCGATTAATCCCAACAAATCTTCCATGGACTTTCTCGGTGCGCTAGGTTCACGTTAGGCCGCCATCTCCCCTTTGATCCATATGGTAGCGCACCTCTCGTATTAATTAATATAGGTCAACAGAAATGAAACGCTATTACTTGTATCACATGTACCAGTCTTAGAAATCCAACTGATATATATAGGATATTGTCAGATTATAGTCAAACCTGTTTTATTTATTAGATAAAGTCCCGTACATAAGTTATAGTCACGGACAAAACCCGAGCGTACAACATTACACCATAAAAGGAGGCAACAGAAGCAAAAACTAGACTTAATAACCCACAAGTACAGCTTGGGACCTAAACCGAAACTCTAAAAATCTTTGCATTCGGCTTGTTCCTAAAGCGACTCATCCATGGTTGGATCTTCAGCTTCAAATCTTCTTAAGGGGAAGCTAGCAAGGGTGAGTACACGAGGTATTTAACAAGTCACGGAAGTAATGTGGTATGCAGGGCTTATCAACGCTGGCTAAGATTTATTTTGCAATTAAGGTTTTGCAAATTTTAGTTTAAAGAAAATTTTTAAGTGTGCTTTTTAAGGTGCCGGAAAGAGACGCCTCAATATATTCCATGAGTTGCTTTACAATAACCCACCATAATTAAATATCGTGAAGAGACTTACGTCTCGATCCATTCTACAAGTCATTAGACAATGACTTGTCACAATTCCAATTCGGAGATTACTGTCCATGCAGTGCCACTATTTGGGTGTATTCACCTTTTCCTCACTTTAACGAACATCACTTCATCCATTTATTTAACCCTAACTATGGTGCCATGTCACACCCGGGTCACACAGACCCGTTTTCGACCACTCAGGTCTTCCATCGGTTACACAGACCGATTCTGGAAATGATTCCCCACCCGCAAACAATTTCATAAATATTTGTAAATAAATCTATGCTAGAGAAATCACGTCACATTCGCCCGTAACCATGGGCATGACTGTTCGAACAGTTTATAACTTTTGTAAAGGGTGCACGTTTTACCCACACGACGCGAGCTTACTCCCACCACTTGTAGGGGTCATGAGCCCCGGGTATCTCGAGGAAGGCAAATATGGCCACTTAAATAGAGGATAGGCCGGCCCATATAATTAGGGATATAGTAGAACTCGGCTTCATGTCACCTTACATAATAAGGAAAGGGGTATAGTCCTAGCTGGTTACTCTATGTTCTAAGAAAGAAATCCTTTGGTCGAGTTTGACTGGGATTCTTACCTTATAATCTTGCCACCTTGGCATATAAGGAGAAGCAAGGAGCCTCCTGGGGCATAACAATCTTACCAAAGAAATAGCGAAAGCAATACATCATAACTGGAAGTAAGGTATTAACTTACCTCGAGGGGCTGAACCAGTATAAACCTTCGTGTTCTTTCGAGTCCATCGAGTTTCGGTTCGACAATTAGCCCTACCATCTACTGATACAAAGCATCGATAGTTGGTGCGCCAGATAGGTGATTCGTCAATATCATCGTCATCAAGCCCGATGAATCCAATCACCGGAATCGACGGTATCAACTTCTCTCTCGGACAAGCTATCAGATTCGGGAGTTTCGACTTCATCGCTGACAACTTCGGTAACCTTGCCCTATCCGACTCAGTTTTGACTCGATCGGCCAAGGACCAAGCCAACTTGACGCCAGTTGGTCTACTCAATGCCACGGCAGTCTTCAATAACATCTGTGGTTTTATAAAACTTTAGGACTATAATACCTGGATTAAGTGCCACATGCCAAAACATCTATGGTTTTATACAACTTAGCCCATAATATCCGTGGTTATGTGAAATTTACTCTTGAAAAATCGAAGATGTTTATGTACTCACCAGGGGCAGACCCAAGGGGCTCATGGGTATTCATCTAAATACCGTGATTTTAGAAAGTACTTGTTTACGTTAGCATATTTTTCAATAAATACATTGTTTTTTTCATCAATGACATAAATAAATAATATTTTAGATACTAGAGTATAAATCTTAAATACCTACTATTAAAATTCTATGCCCACCTCTGATACCCACCCCACCTTCAAACATTGTCCGTCTTTCGTCCAATGTCGCACTTCGCGTTCGTGTTCCCGAGTCCCTCCAGCAATAAATCATACTACAAAAGAACAGATAATCTGGATGGGTCATAACGCATATCTGTAAACGTCTTATCACTGATAAGTGGTAATTGATGACCAAGCGCTTTCCCAGTCAGTTTTGTCTGGTTCCCCCTCTTCAGGCAACGATGATCTGCATAGACAACTCGAAGTGGATGCTGAACGGGGACTATGAGCCGTCGCGGTGCCAGCCGCAGGGCCGATGTCGTCAGCCTCATCTGCAGTCAAAGCCGGAGGAAAGAATGGGCGTCGTGACGATATTGCCGGCAAGGGACCTTGGCAAGATTCTCGTCTATGCGCGGTGACTCTCGGTAAGCTCCCATCAACCACATATTTACTACTGCTATGTTTGTAGTTGTAGCAGAGAAGAAATTAAGTGTGCCAAACTGCCAATTAGTAGTCAATTATTTTGTTTACCGTATACCTTTATGAGCTCGTTGGGCCCGGTTTGAAGCTGGGTGGTGCTTGGTTCCTTGGCAATCAGGTATGGTAGAATGAGTGTAGTTGGCCTGTTATTATCCCTCGCGGTAGTTTCGCGACAACGAACTTATGTCCAACAATGAACGTCGCAGGCTAGAACTTGGTGCTCAAGTAAATTTGGCTGCAGCAGTCCAGATTGCCCAACTGTCTCTAAAGCATCGCCAGAATAATAAGAGGCAGCAATAGCGGATTATAGCTTATACTAGCTGGGTGTTCATACATTGCTATAGAAAAAATACACACAAACTTTATCAGAGCTCAATGTGGTTATGCAGAACAACATTAAACTAAACTTGTAAATTCTTCAAATAAAATTCTTTTGGCCCATTTTTGCACCCCGCTAGAAATATGAATTAATACAGAAAATTTAAAAACAAGAATTAACACAAGAAATATGGCTTTCTCATCTACGAAAAGACCTCTTACCGATATATGTCCCGCTGGAATGGCTAAATGCCTCATCAAACAACATGATCAACCTGGTCATGTTAGATGTTATCTCTGATCAAACCAGTGCCTTTCTTTGCATTTTATACTACTTTTGAAGGCACACCATCAATAGTAGAAGATCAGAAGATCTGGAAATTAGATGATTTTTTTTACGTAAAACAACGGGAGAGACTCCCATTGCATAATTTATTAGTTGATATTTTCCTTAAAATAAATTTAGTTGGTGCATCAGGAAGCAGCCAAGGACATCAAAACATGAATAATTTATCAACGGACATGCACTTTTCATCAGATATTTATGCACTGGTAATGTGTACAGAGGGTCCTGATGCGAACGAGGAGCTGATGAAGATCCTCCTTGTTGGGTCTGTGGTGGTCTCACAATACGTGGCCTTTGACTAGAGGATTGTTGTGACCGGAAACCTGCCATACTGCGCTTCTTTTGCTCCATCCTGTGGTGTTTGTCCTCTTGGCGAATGGCTTTGTCCACCAGTTTCTGAAAATCTGCATAGTCACTAGAGAGTAGTTGAACCGAAAGTTCATCATTTAGCCCATCCAGAAACTTCTCTTGCCGGTTGGCGTCAGTACTAACATCTTCCGGCGCATAGCGAGCAAGCCGGTTGAACTCATAAAGGAACTCGGTCACCGACCGATTCCCTTGCTTCAATGCTCGAAACTCATGCTTCTTCAGTGCCACAACTCCAGCAGGAATATGCGTCTTCTTGAAAGCAGTTGCAAACTCAGCCCAAGTGATAGGCTATCCATCCGTTTTGTTAGTTCTAAAGTGGTCCCACCACTCAGAAGCTGGGCCGTGTAGCTGGTGCGAGGCAAAAGAGACCTTCTCTTGATCTGTGCATTGTAACAGGTCCAATTTCTTTTCAATAGCATGCAACCAATCCCCTGCTTCCACAGGATTAGTTGTGCTAGAGAATGTGGGAGGCCTCACTCGCAAAAACTCCGCGAGCTTGTTCTGCAGTGGAGGAGGAGGTGCTTGCTGTTGTGCTTGGTTCTGTTGTGGTTGTTGCATTTGCTGAAACATCATGTTCATCAGGTGAGTCTGGTTAGCCAAGACTTGGGCGATGGTCAGATTGTCGTCCTGGTGCGGCGGTCCATTGGGTACTCCTCTGCGGTTGTTGTCCCCACCGTTGCCATCATGATTACCACCGTTACGTGTGTTCACCATCTGCAGAGCAAAGACGAGGAGAAAGGGAAACGCCCTTGAGACGGATTTCATATTACTTAAACTTTCACTTTATTTGCTTTGAACTGAGTGGTTAACATTTTTCTAATTAAAACTCACACCATCAAGAAACTCCTAATATAAACAGTTACATCACCACACCCTAACATAACTGCTGACTAAACCCCACACACACAAGCATTTCCTAATCACACAACTGCTAACACAACGATCTAGGGTAACAAATGCTAGGGTGCTACCAAAGCTTCTCAACGGGGCAAAGGACTTCTTCTGGCATCCGAGTTGTGTTCAGGTTCTGCTTCGTCGTCTTGAGTATCACCCCACTCCACTTTCGATGGAGTGTGAGCTCCACTGTCCTCTGATCCCTCCGAAGGGGTGCTGGCTTCTGACTCCTCTGAGTCTTCCTCTGCATCATCAGCGTATGCCACTGGTGGAACTACCCATAATAGGACCTGGTCATTGAGTAAACGGGTCCTTGGCGCCAACTGGATCCGAGGTGGAAGACGAACTCTCTTCCTTGTAGTAGTGCGGATCTTAGCTCCTCCAGGGGGTGCTTCTCCTTTGGCCAAGGCCAACTCTCGCTTCAACCGATCCACTTGGTTCTACAGCCTGCAGATCTTGGTGCGATTCTCATTCTCCCGTTCATGAGCTGCGATCACCACCTCTGCCCGAACATCGTCCATGGCACCCAACATCCTTACCAGTCGTTGAGTGGTTGCACTGTTCTCTGCTCTGGGGTCCTGATAACTGCTGTACTCATCATTGTGGGTTCTTGCCGGATGGTAGCGATATGCTGTATTCTTCAGACGGACGGCAAAATGCTGACGAAGTTCTCCAATACCACCAAAGCTACTTCCTGACAAGCATGCTCATAATTTCTTCCTCCAGCTCCAAAGATCATGGATGGGACTCCCTCTCGTTCACTGGAAATCGTGAGGCAGACACGGCACTTCTCTTCACGGGGGTTGTGAGTGACTTGTCTATATTCTAGGGCTGGATTGTACCCTATGGCGAAGGCCATATCTCGTAACTCCTTGACAAATCCACTCACTCTGAACAGATGTACTAGCTCCCAGTTGTCCATCTACAAAGTATGGAGGAAAGATGTATCGATTTGACAAAATTAACAAAACAAAGTTTATCCAACATAAAGGAATGAAGGGGTAATAAAATCAGGTCATAACCAGTACAGTAATGAATGTACGGTACTAATTAGGACAAAAGTAGTAAATTGCAAGAGAAAGAGGAGAGAAAAGTTCTAATTTTAATTTTTTTTGAGGGCTCTTAGGGTACCAAGGGGCTTTTCCTACAGTCAAGGTGGCTTTGATACCAACTTGTCACGCCCAGAATTTCCATCCAAAATTCTGGAGTTTTTTTGTTTGTAAACCCTTGTCCAGGAATCAACCGAGGCACACATGACAAAATTGATAATCAAAGTAATTGTGTACATAGCGTATACATTTATTACAGAGGCGATGGTACCTCTTAAAACAATAAGGTGCTAACAGTGGATAAATAAATAATAGCGTGATGATTCCCACTCCACGCACTTGACCGGGCTCCCGCTCAGTCCTCCAAGTAGTCCTCTTCACTGTAGTCCTCCTCTGAATGATGATTGTTGATTGCAAAGTAAGTACATGAAATACTCCGCAAGCCACACAACAAGTATGCAAATGCATGGGATAACAAAGGAAAGCATAATATGGCTCAAGTTTGCGTAAAAGCAAGTAATAAAACATTTTGAGAGAGTAATAAAACATTAGTTAAATAGCAGTATTGATCAACACTATACCGCTCACCAAAACGGTATAGGCCCAACCACTCCAACCTGGAGCTACACATGTTCCACTGTTCAACCATCAAGTTTTAAGAATAGTGTGAGACTAATCACAGAAAACATTGCTAGGCCCGCTCATTAACCGCAAGCACGGCTATTCAAATAGTTTTACTCTGGCCAGAGGTGTACCAATTTACCCACAAGACACAACTCCACAGCACATCACTGTGCCCCTTGATACCACCACGGTACCTTGGAAAGGAATTATGATAGGACCCTCCATGTAACCCGCACAACAAGGGAGTCACCTGTTGGACCACCAGTCTCCGGTAGGATTGATCAGATACCTAGTCTGGGAGACGATCCAACGCCCAAGACATGGACTTATTGACGTAGCCATGGTGGTCTTATTGACACAGCCACAACACACCATGGTGGACCCCGGTTGAACGTACTACACTTTGGTTCCCACCATTACCCATATTAGCTTGTGGTTAGCACGAGTATTGCTTCGCAACGGGTAGTCCGCGAACCGGTCCTTAACTGTCACGAGAACCGCTAGCAACAATTCCAACCCTGGTGCTCGCAACCCACCTTTTATTCAAGTTTTAGTGAACCATTAAAATGTCCTCGTACGACCACCGTCGTAAATGGAACATCATTTCATGTGACTGAATAGTAGTATAAGAGTTATGGTGACAACCCATAAGTTATTCTATCATTTGCTAGGCATGGCTAAGCAGGGTCCTAGAGTTATTCTAGCTAACCAGTAAATAGAGGTAGCTAGTCAAAATTAATCCCATAGGCACAGTGTCAAGTAATCAAATCAAAGGGGCCATAAACAAAGGTTAGGGTTTTCCTGTCCCGATGACATTTCAAAATAAATGCAGCGTTGAATGAAAACATAGCTTTAATCATAGGAACAACATGTTCAATGGGAAATGGGGGATCTGTGTGACTTGCCTTGCAGCTCCACACAGTCTTCAACACCTGCCTCGACAAACTGCGTCACTTCCTGAATGTCGGTAGCTATAGGCAATAAACAAAACAAGCAAAAACAGTACATCAACACACATGAATAGTACAATATTATATTTTTAATGGATAGTTCATGATTTTTAGAGAAATTAGAGACTTGAACGACCTCAATCCGAGTTCGTATGAATTAGTTATGATATTTAGAAGTTTTAACCCTTTATAGCCTATTTAAAAGAATTACCTGATTTATTGCGTCATAATTGAATTAATTCTATTCGGGAAAAAGGATTTATGATGTCACAGGAGAGAGGAGGCTCTCGGCTGACCAGTGGGGCCCACTGTCGGCGAGAGGGAGGCGGCGGGTCCATGGTGAACCAAGTCCACCGTGGTCCACGAGGGGAATCCGACGGCTAGGGTTCTAGGGTTTGGATCGGACGGCCATGATCTAGCCACGTGTCAAGGTAATCTCCCTGCGATCGGACGGATGGGATCTAACTGAGAAGATCCGACGGTTAACATCGATCCCGATCGGATCAGTTAACGGCGCTGAGGTGGCGCGGAGCTGGCGCCTACACAGCGACCATATCGGCGGCCACGGCGGCGGCACTAAACCCGATGGTTGACGGCGATTGGCAGCGTGGCAACGCACGGGGAGAGCAGGAAAGGGTAAAGGAGGTCGAGGCGATCGTTACCGAGGGTGAAGGCACGAAGAACGGCGACGGAGACGGTCGGCGGTGAGCTTGAGGCGGCGGAAAGCTTTGGGTCTTTGTCGACGGCGGTGTTCCGGCGGTTCCCGAGGGCTAAAAGGCGGCAGCCTGGCTTCTACGGGCTTCGGTGAACCTAACCGAGGCGGCGGCGGGCTTGAACAGCGGCTGGGGCGACGGCGGCGCGCGGACGAAGCTTGGCGACGGCGGCGGAGCAAGCGCGAGACGCCGGGAGACAGCTAGGGCTAGCTAGAGCTCGATCTAAAGGGCGAAAACGATCCTAGGGGCCTCGAGGTTGCTATTTAAGGTGGAGAGGGATGGACTCCGGCTCGGGCTCGACGGGTTTTGCGGCGGCGCCGGTTAGGGATTGGAGGTCCGACTCAGGAAGCTTCGGGTCTCCACTTCGCGCACGATTTGGCTCCGGTTTCTTGGGGATTAGGTAGAAGAAGATAGGGGTGCGGTTTTCCCTCAACCAATTTGGAGAGATCGGGTCCGAGGCGAGCGGATTAGGCGGGATTTGCGGCGGCGGCGCTCGAGTGCAACAGTGCCGCACGGGCGGAGGAAGACAACGACCCCACAGGCGGGCCCCACCTGTCAGTGGCCGCGGGCGACGCGAGAGGACGTAGGCCGACACGCGCGCGAGGAGGAAACGGGCTGCGCATAGTAATGGGCCGGAAATGGCCCAGAAACTGTGGAGAGGTTTTTAAAACCTTTTTCTTTTTGTTTTAATGCTGTGAGTTTGTTTATTTTGCCAAAAATACTTCCCCTAATCAATTAATTCCCAGAAAATTCCAAAAATTAAATAATTAAGCAAAGAATTTTATAAAATTATTTTTAAGCCCATTTTTTTAGAATTTCCTCTAATTTTATTCTTTTCACTCCTTGAGACTTTTAATTTAATTTCTAAAAATTCCTTTTTTACAATATTTTATATAGGGATAATTTCAGGGTGTTACACTATGTCCCCTGTTAAATTTTGAAAGATGATCTTGAGAGGAAAAAGATTAAAAACCATGAGGTTTTGAGAAATAAATGTAATAATACTAATATTTTGATATCTTCACCTAAATCTGAGTTATTGCAAAACGAACGTATTGCTTTGGGCACTGACATTTTGCAGGTATCTGAGAAGAGCCAAGGTAATGAGGAAAAGAAGAAAGACATAGAGAAAGAAGTTCCACCTATTGTCCCCTGCATGTTTCAAGATGGTTTAATTAAGAGTGCACCTACAGTTTTTAAAAATGAGAACAAAGGTAACAGAAATGGTGCTACATTCATTCAAGGTATGGACAATTCTGATGTGCTATATATGTCTACTAATCATGTTAGTTTAGAGCAATCACCAGTGGAATCGTGTGTTAAATTACCTTTATCACACGATGATTTGGTTCCTATTTCTTGTGATAAAGAAGAGTTGTGCAATGCTTCACTTATATCCATGCCACAACTAATGAATGAACATGTTAGTAATGTTGTTGAACCATCATGTGCTGATTATAGATATGTTGTTCACATTGCTAGCGAGAATGAAGAACTTAGATTGCTATCTTTTTTAAATACTTGGGGCTATATTCAATTTGATGATCTTTGTCCACTCAATTGTTTAGAGAAAAAATTATTTGCTAGATCTGATTTGCCATGTCCTTCTCATGTGATTTTTCATGTTATTGGTAATTATGATAATAAAGGAGAATATAATATGCATAGAGTATACATTGGTTCGAATTTTAATATACCTCCTTTTCATAATGACATGTCTTATCTAGAGGACCGCATGAGTATAAATAATTCTCTATCTAGTTCCTCTAGTTTAAATGAGTTACAGGTTGGTTTGTAAGAAGGGGAGTGTTGTGAGCTGCACGACACTACAAAGTGTTCTCTGTGTTTAAAATTTTCAGAATCCAACCATATGCACAACACTACCTCACCCTATGTTGTGAAAGATAAAGATATGTTCATCAGGCTTAATGACAAGGTGAAACCACGGACGGTTTCCAATCAAGAAGGGGAGGATGATGAGGACATCACTAGCTCAGACATGACCATAGCTACCTTATGTATTCATCAAACAAAGGTGCATACTTTCTACGTAAGATTTACGTGTTATATATTTGAACAGTCGTTACTGCACCATGAGTTTTGTGTGTTCTCGTTTGCAGAGATACTTGCTTGGGTGAAGGGAAAGAGACCAAGCGCAAGGAACGCATGGATGATCAAAGAAATTGATTGGGGACCAAACCAAGACCTTATCCAAGTTTACTCCTACACCACCCTACATCACCACATCACTTTTGGTTCATAGAAGGCAAGAGATGAAGTTCTGGATTCGGATTCGGGCCTCCTGACAGCATCAACTTCAAACGGACCTAGTTACTGATCCAGAAGGACTTTCAGGGCCTATGAGTACATGTTCGAAAGCTTATGGAGTCTACTTTCAAATGGTTTTAGTCCCACATCAAAATTCCTCCTAAGCTGTCCGGAATCATCAAAACAAGACACATACCTCTTCCAGTCCGAGTCTGTTTTGGGCCTTGAGCCTTGTAATTGTGTCGTGGGCTAAGCCCAAGGGGTGTGTGCTCTAGGGTTAACCCTAGGATGTCCCAACTCATATATATTCAGTAGCCGTCATTGTTTAGAGTCAGGTTTTACTTAGATTATTCTGCCATTGCAGTTTTGCCGTCTAGATCGGTTTGTAGAACCCTAAGTTTGTGTGCTAAACATTCATCTGCAATTCAGATTGTGTTCTTCCTTGTTCTTGTGAGTTTCTTCGATTGCTTGCAGGGATAAAACCTGCGTGGTGAGGTCAACTATGTGAGAGCATGGTTGATAACAACTAGACGTGTGCATGTAGCGATTGCGAGGTGACAATTGCTGATCGGAAGCCTCAAAATGTGAACGTCTTCACGTCACCAAATCGAACCTATCGAAAGATCGAGCACCCAGCCGCATCACCTGCCCCCCCCCCCCCGATGGTTTGGATTTTGGATTTGGATGACTGGGGCTTAATGTGGAAGAGGTATCTGAAGAGATTGAAATGGGGCTTAACTCCCAGAAAAGCTTCACAAAGAGTGGCAAAGATAGAAATTTGAAGAATGGAGTTAGGATTAAGATTTACCAGTTCGATCTAGTAGAAAGCAAGGAGGCGGCGGAGAAAATCTGAGGATGGAAGAGCCAAACCGCGATCAAAGAACGAAGTAAAAACCATGGTTTCACTCGGGTTCGGAGCGGGAACGGACTCACCCTTCACTGGATGCCAGTTGATGATCTCTTGCTATTGAAGAATCATTCCCTTCTCCAAAATCTGCAGCTTCACCATGCCGCAGCCTGACACCGGCCAAACTCCAGAAGACATATTGGGGATCTCGAAGGGGGCCCTCAGCATTGCTGGAGAGGAGGAATTGGGTGGAGAAGCTCTAGGGCACTGGGAATCGATGCTAGGAGGCGGATCTCACTGGGTCTCAAGCTGGGAGCGCGAGTAGCAATGAACCCTAGCAAGGCGGAGGCACGAAATTTGGGCGCGGTTTCGGTAAGGCGAAGGGATTCGGCGGATTGGGAGAGAAAGAGGAATCTTTTCTCTCTCCCGCTGCTTTATAAGGCCTACGCTGGGTTAGTGAGCTTGGGCTGACTGGCTTGGTAATGGGCCGTAAGATATAAGTTTCTAAATAGCACGTCCTATTGAGCCGACTGCTGGATGCGTTAAAATCATAGTACATATGCTATTTTACAGAAACCGATCAGGAAAATTAGATATGCTTCATGTTAAGCTTAATTGCTGGACACATGTGTGGAGGACATGGGCACCGGGTACCTTATGAGAAGCATTAGGGCCACTCGGACAGAGGATGGGCCTAACCTTGTAATTAGGGATACAATAGGACTCGGCATACATTACCTTGTACAACAAGGAAAGGATATAGTCGTAGTTGGGCACGTTGTATTCCTTGAAGGAAATCCCTTGGTCGGAGTCCAACTGGGATTCTTACCCTGTAACACTGTCCCCTGGTATATAAGGGGAGGCAGGGTGCCCTCTGAGGGCAACGATCACAATCTCACCAGAGAAATGTCAAAGGCAATACACAATAGCTAGAAGTAGGGTATTACCTCACCTTGAGGGCTTCAACCAGGATAAATCATTTCATGGTCCTTTGCAATCCATTAAGTTTAGGTCTCACGAGTAGCCCCATATTATTATTGCCGATATAAAACATCGACAGTTGGCGCGTCAAGTAGAGGCATCGGCGAGATCTTCTTCAACAAGCCTGATGGATCCAATCACTAGAGTCGACGGCGTCACGTTCTTCCTTGGGAAAACAATCACCTTCGGGAGCCTCGACTTCGTCGCCGATGAATTTGGCAACCTCACCCTGTCCGACTCGGATCCGATCCGATCGGCCAAGGACCAAGCCGACTCCACGCCGGTTGGCCTATGTAACACTGCAGCGATCTTTGGCGACATGCTGCGGTGACCTCCAACATACCTGAGTCTAGGGACAACTCTTTCTTTCGGTGTTCGACTCGGACTCGGTTTTGAGTTGGTCGAGATTAGGCTAAGAAAAGAGGAGATCGTCAATCTCCCATTCAGACTCGGCAATGCCACGGATAACTTTAATCAGATTTGATGCGGCAAACCCGATTCCCTGGAGTTCAACTCGGATACGGCTCAGAGCCGCTCGAGATTGGATCTAGGGAGGTTGGGGTCGTTATTACTCCCCTCAACCATTCCGACTCTGACTCTCAGTCGGACAGCACCTCGGTGAGCTTTTCTCCACCACGTGAAGTCTTCATGGCGTCTTGAGGCTCAACTCTCACTCAGGAGGCACGCTGACTACGTGATTTGCAAGAAGAGGAAGCCTACCGACTACATGAACAATAGGAGGAAGACACAAGACGCCTGTAGGCCGAGCGCGATGTTCGCAATGACAATCTGCGCAAGGCTGGGCGGACTGCTCAACAGGAAATCCTCCAAACCCGAATCGGCGACCACGACGTTTTTGTAACTCCTCAACAGAACGTTGTGGCCGCTGCAACTCTATTGGATACACTGCAGTTTGGGCCTAATCACCAGGCCACCCTGACAATAGCAAGGATAAAAGCCATGATCACCACGGTGCATGTCAGCAACGTCAACAGTCGGGTGATACTCTCATACCAACCAACAGGTCGGCTTCTCCAACGGCGATCTCATCTGCCTCAACACGACGTTGAGCGGCTGGCTCCAGTTAGCCGCACACGGATTCACGCCACACGTCACTCGGCAACCACAATAATGACCGACGGCGCCGAAATCAAGATGACCATCGGGACAACCAAGATGTTTGAGGCCGACTACGACGAGATCTCCAACAAGACATCAACGCATGATTACGCGAACGCGAGGAAGACGAATGTCACCGACTAGAAGACGAGAATGAGCGCTTCGGCCTCCAGCATGAGCGGTTTCACCGCTGTAGTCAGAGTCGGAGACGTCATACAGATGAAGAAGTACCGGCCTTCACCCATGAGCTGCAACAAGTCAACTGGCCATTAGGCTTCAAGCCGACTGAAATTGAAAAATACGATGGGAAGACCAACCCTGAATCCTGGCTCACAGTTTACACTCTGGCGATCTGAGCAACTGGAGGAGATCACAAGGCCATGGCTAACTACCTCCTAGTTGCTCTAGCCAACTCGGCGAGGACATGGCTAACTGGACTTCCTAAGAGGTCAATCGGCTCCTGGGGAGAACTCCGGAAACGCTTCATCGCCAATTTCCAAGGAACGTACGAGAGGCCATCTTCCGAGTACGATTTGTATCAGTGCCATCAAAGGAAGAACGTGTCTTTTCGTAATTTTATTAAGAGGTTTTTTGAGAAGAGGAATTCAATCCTGAAGATCAAGAACGAGGTTGTCATCGCCGCCTTCCGTAAGGGAGTCTGAGACACCCCGTTCATTGCCAAGTTTACTCGAAAACCTCCCTCTTTTGTCAAGGCTCTTTTTGACATGGCGAACAAATACGCCGACTCGGCCGACGCAGTTGCTGAAGCCCTGGATGACAAGAAGGAGCCCCGGAAGAAGGATAAAAAAGATAACGACGATCCATCACAGAACAAGTCCGGCAACTACAAGCGCAAGTCGGACAACGTGGTGGCTGTTGTGGAACATACTCGGCCGCAATCCCCGAGGACAGACGAGTACCAAAAACTGATGAACGGGTAATGCCCCTTTCATCCAGAGGGCAAGCACGTGGCTAAGGACTACTTCATGCTCAAAAAGTTTGCTTCCGAGCAGACTTCAACATCTGGCAGCAATAAAGACAAGGACAAGCCAGATCCGGGCACAGCCGGTGACTACCAAGATCCCCAGACTGAGCTCAACCACATCTTTGGAGAGCCGACTGCATACGAGTCCTAGAGGAAGTAAAAGCTTACAGCACACGAAGTCAACTCGGTCTCTGTAGACGACCCCAGTACTTACGTTGGTCCGAAACGCCAATCACGTTTAACCGCGTAGATCACCCCTATCATGTTACTCATCTAGGACGTTACCCACTCATTCTGAACCCGATCACCAGAAACATCAAATTGCAAAAGGTTCTCATCGATGGAGGAAGCACTCTCAATATTTTGTTCGCCAAGACGCTCGACGAGATGAAGATCACTCATTCCGAGCTACGGTCGAGTACAGCACCCTTCCATGAGGAAATCCCCGGCTTGTCTTCCACTCTACTCAGACAGATAATTCTGCCAGTTACTTTTGGTACGCAGGATAATTTTCGCACCGAGAATATCTGCTTCGAGGTTGCCGACTTCGAGACCACGTATCACGCAATACTCGAATGGCCAGCACTAGCTAGAAGGACATCTAAAAGCTGATAGGCTGCATGGCAACACTTAGCCGATTCATCTCCCGACTTGGTGAACGGGGAATGCCATTTTTCAAACTGTTGAACAAAGCGGACAATTTTTAATGGACACTTGAAGCCCAGCAAGCCTTTGAAGACTTCAAAAAATTTCTCACGTCACCACCTGTGTTGGCTTCACCCATGCCCCAGGAATCACTAATGTTATACCTGGTGGCAACGACTCAGTTAGTCAGCACGGTGCTGGTAGTCGAGCGAGTAGAGCCAGGTCATATACAGAAAATACAAAGGCCAGTCTACTTCATCAGTGAGGTCCTAGCCGACTCCAAGATGAGATATCCTTAAGTCCAGAAGCTGTTATATGGCCTACTCATCACTGTCCGGAAGTTGGTGCACTATTTTCGGTCACATCAAGTAACTATTATCACATCGTATCCACTCGGGGACGTCCTACACAACCGCAAGGCCACTGGCAGAATCGCTAAATGGGTGCTCGAGTTGATGACGTTTGACATCATCTTTCAGCCACGGACAACAATCAAGTCTCAAGCTCTAGCTGACTTCGTGGCCAAGTAGACCGAAGTCTAGACGACTATAAACACGGAAAAGCTAGAGTACTGGACAATGTACTTTGATGGTTCTCTACAGATCGGCGGTGCAGGGGTTGGCATCGTGCTGACGTTACCCACGGGCGAAAAACTAAAGTACGTTCTCCAGATTCACTTTTCGGCTTCCCACAATGTGGCCGAGTATGAGGCACTCATCCACGGGCTCCTCATTGCCATATCACTCGGCATCCGCCGACTGGTCGTACGTGGGGATTCTCAACTCGTGGTTAACCAAGTCATGAAAGACTGGACATGTCTCGACGATAATATGACGGCGTATTGTCAGGAGGTACGAAAGCTGGAAAACAAGTTCGATGGGCTAAAGATAACTCATGTATTATGACAATACAATGAAGCTGCAGACGAATTGGCCAACATGGGATCCAAACGAGAAATGGTCCCGACTGGGATTTTTGTCGAACAACTATTGGAGCCATCCTTAAGAAGAAACCAGTGCTCGAACAGTTGGGGACTGAACCTACCTCGGCAACAAATGAAGTGCTAATCATCTCTCAAGACTGGTGGACTCTAAATTTTCAAATCCTCTTGAACGATGAACTCCCAGAAGATCGTAGCGAATCCGAGAGGATTAAACGTCGAAGCAAATGTTTTCATGTAGTCGGAGAAGACCTTTACCGTCGAACCGCATCTGGAGTCCTCATGCGCTGCGTCACACCTGAGGAGGGCAAGTAGATTCTGTAGTCGATCCACTGGGGTATTTGTGGCAACCATGCTGCATCCAGGACATTAGTCGGAAAGGCTTACAGGCAGGGTTTCTTCTGGCCAACTGCGGTAACAGACGCTAAAGACATAGTTCGCACATGCGAGGGATGACAATTCTATGCAAGGCAAACACATCTTCCAGCTCAAGAACTTCAAATAATTCCAATCTCTGCACCCTTTGCAGTTTGGGTGCATGACATGGTCAGGCCATTTAAAAAAGCACCAGGAGGGTTCATACACTTGTTCATCGCAGTGGACAAATTCACAAAGTGGATCGAGGCAAAACCCGTTGCTACCATAACATCAGCACGGGCAAAGGACTTTATCATGAGTATTTTATACCTATTTGGAGTTCCTAATCGCATCATAACAGACAGCGGTACTCAGTTCACTAGCGGCATGTTTCAAGATTTCTGTGACGACTTCGGTATCAAGATCTGTTATGCTTCTGTGGCACACCCACGGAGTAATGGGCAGGTCAAGCGTGCCAATGGCATGGTCTTACAAGGTATCAAGGCTAGGGTATTCGACTGACTACAACCATATGCAGGGGGTGGGTACAAGAACTCCCATTTGTTCTCTGGTCTCTAAGAACCACGGTTAGTCGGGCCACAAGGCAATCCCCTTTGTTTCTAGTCTATGGTGCTGAGGCTATTTTACCAACCAAGTTGGAGTTTGGCTCTCGGCGAGTTCGGGCCCACTCAGAAGACAAATCAAACAAAGACCAACTGGTCGAACTCGATCAGTTGGAGGAAGCAAGGGACATCGCAACTATCCAGTCGGCAAGGTATCTTCAAGGCCTACGTCGTTATTGTCGAAGGAGTGAACTCCAACCGGGGGGAGTCTAGGGACCCCCCTTTGAGGTTCGGCCAAGGGAGTTGTTCACAGGACGGTTGCGGCGTCGAGACGATGTCACGCAAGGGAGGCAGAAGAAGTAGACAGGTTCGGGCCGCGCGGAGGCGTAATACCCTACTCTTGTGTGTATCTGCTATGTGGGAGGTGAAAGCGGTTTATTCTTACAAGATCTTGTTGAGGGGTGCTCGGGAGCTAGTCCTAACTTGGGAACTCAGTCTTTCTAGAAGCTGAACTCAAGCCTCTGGAACCCTTTTTCTACTGGCATGGATCCTCCTTTCATAGCCCAAGGGGAGTCCACAGTGCCAAGTACACATGCCAAGAGAAAGCTTTTCTAGGTATGATATGTCTTGTCGCACACGTCCGCCTGCTGAGCCATGCCGGAGTTGGTTCGACACGTCTAGTCGTCACGTTGCTCGGCTGCTGCGGGCGGCTAGGTCACGAAGATGTGACAGCGCACGCCATCGCTGCTAGAGCGTGGAAAAATGAAGCCCTCCTAGTCAAATATGTCTGACTGCACAGGGAGCGGGCCCACGGGGGGCCATCATGAGAGTCCACGCACGTCCAAGCGGGCGACAGGCGCGGTACGCCCCGTCGCCTCGTCATTAATGCGGGTAGTTGGGGAGTTGATCAGCTCTGCCCGGGGCAGAGAGCTCATCGAGCCCTCCGCGTGCACAAGGCGTTGAGTTCCCCGGGAACCGAGGCTGCGAGCCCCGGGCTCGGGAAGCGCGCCCCGGGCCCGGGAAGGCCCCAGAAACGTGCCCCGGGGTCGCACCCCGGGACCGAGCCTGTGGGTCCCGGGACCTGGGGGGCGAGACCCAAGCCCGGGAATGTCTGAGTAATGTGCCCAGGGAGCGCGCCCCGGGACCGAGCCTGTGGGACCCGGGACCGGGGGGCGAGACCCGGGCCCGGAGATGTCCCCTAGTAATGTGCCCCGGGGATGCGCCCCGGGACCGAGACTGTGGGTCTCGGGACCAGGGGCCGAGGCCCGGGAATGTCCCCTGGCCATGGGGCCTGAGGCAGACGCGGGCGGTCATCGCGACGCGCCCGGTGAAGGTGCACCCGGGCCCGGGCAGTCTCGGGCCCTAGGTACTTGGTGGGAAAACGGCCATAGCCGGCTGTCACCAGTGCAGAATGTGGGCCCCAGAGGAGCTGACATAGCCGAAGATCCACGCATCCCCAGGATATGTGGGGGGCCCCCAGTCCCATTCGCCGACAGTGGCCCCTGGCCCTGTTGCTCGGCCGGGACCCACTCCGGGCAGGAACAGGGCCACGTCTTGGGGAAACGAGGAGACGCGGGGCCCACCTGGTTTGACAGAAGATGAGATTGGGCGACCGACGGCCATGATTGCGTCGCCGCACCAACTGACATCCCTGTAGCCGCAGAAGAGGGGGATGCCAGGGCCCAGCCGTCTCTTGCGAGGGGGGGCGGGCCCTGGTACTTTTTTGCTGCCCGACGAACAGGAGTGGGGGGAGTCCGCCCGGGTCCGGGCGGACCTCGAGAGCGTGCGGGCAGTGATCGCAATGGTGATGCAGCAGCTCACCGCCCATACGGTCACCACCGAGATCTTCATGGCGACCCACCGGCTGGAGATCGAGGCGGTAGAGAGGCGCATCGTCCAATTGGAGGGCGCCACCAAATCCGCTGCCGACGAGTCCTCCCGTGCCCGGTCCAAGATGGAGGCGCGGGGGAAGGAAATATCCTCCCGAGAGGAACGCGTCTGGGCCCAAGAGGCCGGGCTCGCAGCCCGGGAGCTTGAGATCACCGCGCGCGAGGAAGCCGTGGTGGTTTGCGAGGAGGCACGGAAAGCCGTGGCCGAGACCGCTGCAACGGTGGCAAGGTTCTTTGACCGCGGCGAGCACCTCATGGAGCCGATGACCGACGAGGAGTCCGAGGAAGACGGCAGTCCTCTTCTGACACCGCCCGGGGTCTGGTCCGAGGAAGACGAGTGACCTCCCCCCGGACGACGACATGTCCCGGCCTCCGCTCGTGCTTGCGCTCTGATTTTACCTATCTTGTACAAAGAGAGACATTTGTATATGTATATAATCATGTTTACATTTTCGTACCTTTGCTTATTGTGTTGTTCTGGAAGTTGCTTATGTTTGCGCCCCGGGAGCTCGGTACCAAGGGACCGCGAGCAACAGGGCGCGAGTGTTGCGGAAACGGTTAAGTTCGTCTTCCGGGCCCGGGGGCGCTCCGTGCCCCTGAGCGCTGGCCGCGAGAAGAGATTGCTTGATCGTGCGCGGGGGTCGCCAGACAGCGAAGCACCCAGCACTTCGGCGGTGGTCGGGGTGGAACTGGTCAGGCTGAGCACCGCTGCCCGCCCCGGGAATCTAGGCTGGCCCGACGGGGGGCTCTGCCCAAGGCCCCGGGGCATCGACAGTGCCCGGGGCGCGGTCCACGACCCGGCCACCTGGCCTTGGCAAGCAGGGCAGCGCTAATCCGGCAGCCCTCGCGCCAGGCTCCATGGGGAAAGACTGCTAGGAGAGAGAAAATACGAAAAAAGCCCCGCGTGGGTTAGGTATGGCCAAAGTGCTGAGCTCGTGCCCTATGACTCACGGGAGCCTTCGGGAACCGACCTTGACCGTGCACGGGGTCGCTAGACAACGAAGCACCCGGCGCCTCGGCAGTGGTCGGGGTGGAACTAGCCAGGCCAAGCATCGCTGCCCACCCCGGGAATCTAGGCTAGCCCGACGGGGGGCTCTGCCCGAGACCCCGGGGCATCGACAGTGCCCGGGGCACGGTCCACGACCCGGCCATCAGGCCTCGGCAACCGGGGCAGCGCTAACTCGGTGGCCCTTGCGCCAGGGCTCCGGCAATTCCGCTTTGCCCTCGGGGCCGAGGAGAACAAAACACATGGCCATACAAACGGGGAAAGAATAGAAATTGAGCAATGTTTAAAGTCGGCTAAGATTACGTATCTGGATGTTGAAGAGGGTGGTGTGGCTCCGTGAGCACAGTCCCGGGGGCAGGAGCGCTGCTAGCCTCCGGCCCAGAAATTTGCACCGGAAATAAATCTGAGATGGGGGGCCCCGGCCAACGTCCAAGTTTGGAAAGAAAACCAGTGCTGGCCCAAGCACCCTTCTTAAGCCTGCCGAGGATGGGTCCAATCTGCACACGATGAACTGTGAAGGTATTTGGCTCGTTCCTTTGTCCATTCCATGCTATGAACCGTGACGTCTACCGCCACCCAAGGGCCTCTTCGTGGTCGCGACCGTGCGGAGGAAAAGATTGCGCATAAGCATTTCGCCCCCTACCTCCAGAAAAAACCGAGCCCGAAGCCAACCAGGCGGGACACCGCAGCCATCGGGGCCCGGGGCGCCGCGCAGAGGGGCGCACCCACGGCCCCGTGGCATGGACAATGCCCCGGGTTTAGCAGGAGGGGATACGGCAGCTCGTTGGTAGGGAACTGATGATTATGCGCAAAACCCAGCCGCCACATGGGCGCGGCCCAATTATGCCCCCAGGGGGAGACCGCCATGAACGCAACACACAGAAAAGGACAAGGGGCACGAGACCGGAAAGGATATTGAAAATGCTGCTTAGTAAAGCGAATGCGCATGGAGGCCTCCGGCCAACGCTGAGATTTGGAGAAATCCGGCGCTGGCCCGAGCACCCCGCAACTTACAGAATGTGTTTGCGGATAAAATTTGCGAAGATGCTCCTAGGCTTACCGAGCCCGGTCGGGAGACACCGATCACCAGGAAGGGGCCTTCCCACATGGGGGAAAGATTTTTCTTTTCGGCACGTGTGAGGACACGGCGGAGGACTAGGTCCCCGACCTGGAGTGATCGGGCCCGAACCTTACGCTGATGATAGCGCTTGAGGCTCTGCTGGTAACAAGCAACGCGGAGCGAGGCGCGCCGCCTGCGCTCTTTGAGGAAGTCGAGGTTGTCATGCTGCATGTTGTCGGTGATAATGCAACGCGATTTAGCATCGCGGAGTACCTCGCTGACGAAGTACCGGCCTTCACCCATGAGTTGCAACAAGTCAACTGGCCATCAGGCTTCAAGCCGACTGGAATTGAAAAATACGACGGGAAGACAAACCCCGAGTCCTGGCTCACAGTTTACACTCTGGCAATCCAAGCAGCTGGAGGAGATCACAAGGCCATGGATAACTACCTCCCAGTTGCTCTAGCCTACTCGGTGAGGACATGGCTAACTAGACTTCCTAAGAGGTCAATCGGCTCTAGGGGTGAACTCCGGGAATGCTTCATCCCCAATTTCCAAGGAACGTACGAGAGGCCACCTCCTGAGTACGATCTGTGTCAATGCCACCAAAGGAAGAATGAGTCTCTTCGTGATTTTATCAAAAGGTTTTTTGAGAAGAGGAATTCAATCCCGAAGATCAAGGACGAGGTCGTCATCGCCGCCTTTCAAAAAGGAGTCAAGGACACCCCGTTCATCACTTTGTTCACTCGGAATCCTCCAAGTTCTGTCAAAGCTCAATTCGACATGGCGAACAAATACGCCGACTTGGCCAACGCTGTTGCTGAGGCCCTCGATGACAAAAAGTCACCCTGATAGAAGGAGCAGAAGGACATCGATGACGTGGCCCCGACTAGGGTTGAAAACCGCAAACACAAGTCGGACGACTTCATTGTGGCAGTCGGTCACAACCGTTTTCGAGCTCCTAGAACTAAAGATTGTTAGAACGATAAGTGACATGCTCAGGGGCTCAAATGCTCAAATGCAAGGATGGCATCCCCACTCCCAACTCGTGCAATACCAAACAGCTAAGTCATTTTCTGATAAATATTTTCTCCTTTACATGATATTCTTATTTAAATGGGCCAGGAGGCAACTCACTTCTCTATAGTTTGACTTGGATACGACTTAACGCTAGTCGAGATTGGACCTAGGGGGATGAGATCGTCAATTCCTCACTCGGCCTCGCCAATGCCATACCCGCTTACACCTAATAGGTGTACATTCTGCGCATTTTTTGTTTTTGCTCTTAATGATTGCAAAAGTACTCGAGTAGAATAAATTCCAATCCGTGAAGCTTTGCTTCATGAAAGACGAACTCAAGTCACCCAAAACGCGTGTCTAGGAAAGAGCGATGAGCCGACTCCCGACGCTCATGGGCTATGACTAGTCGGGCAGAGTGTTTAAACGTAAGGGGTCAACTACTCAGGGAAATTAATATCAATAAGAGGAGTAACACATATTTACATACATTGTAAAATGTTTAGGTTTTCTTCGGGTGATTGTTTTCTTCATCAGATGCTACTCATCCAATATGTTTATAATGCAGGGCCCAATTCTGGATACGCATAACATGAACTCATGGCTACGAGCCTATCTCCTACGTTCGGGGGCTGGACCAGTCTGCCATGATACACTTGGAGTGCGATGCTTCAAGAATCACTCGGAATGCTCCATGAGGGCTACTGACCGAGTACTTGCGCCAATCAGGACACGGATGTCACCTTGACCTTGGTACGCCCCATGGGGGCTAATAACCAACCTCCGGCACCAGTCGGGGCTCGGGTACCAATCTACTGGGTAAGGTACGAACCATGAGGGTCACCAACCGAATTCTATGCTAATGCTAGGTTCCGGTACCTTATTTGGCTACAACTCTGTTGGGTAGGGTATGCCCCATGAGGGTCGCCAGCCGAATCCTATGCTAATGCGAGGTTTGGATACCTTATTCAGCTATAATTTTGCCAGGTTGGGTATGCCCCAAGAGGGTCACCAGCCGAATCCTGTGCTAGCGCAGCATTCGGGTACCTATTTGGCCAAAACAAGGAAACAATTCACTATTGGAGCTTTCAGTCGGAGGTAGCACCAAACCCTGAACCTACAGAGGTGCTCATTATTTTTCAAGACTGGAAGACCCCAATCACTAGAGAAACCTCAAATGCAATATACCACAACTGGACGTAGGGTATTACCTCATCCCGAGGGCCTGAACCAGTATAAATTGTTTCGTGTTCCTTTGTAATCCATAAAGTTTAGGTCTCACGAGTAGCCCAATATTATTATTGCCAATACAAAACATCAACACTTCTAGAGGTGAACGTTTTTTCTTAAGTTCCTCTCGATTGACTCGGCGCAGACTACGTAGTCGGGTAAAGCTAATGACGACTCAAAATAAGCAAGTACTCGGCAACACTTTACAAGATATTTATTGTCGATGTTTTACACCGGCAATATAACTATAGGGCTACTTGGCAAAGGGAAACTTGGTGGACTGCAAAGGAACACAAGGAGATTTTATACTGGTTCAGGCTCTCGATGTGAGGGAATACCCTACGTCCAGTTGTGGTGGTATTCCTTTGAGGATGTGTGTTGATCAATGATCTACTGTGTTGTTCTGCCCTCAAGGGGTGCCTTGCTCCCCTTATATACTGGGGGGCCGGGGTACAAGGTAGGAATCCTAGCCGGATACAGCCAAGGGATTTCCTTCTTAGAGATACATCTTACCCGGCTAAGATTGTATATTCCTTTTTGTACAAGGCAAAATCTACCGGGTGCTACTATATCTCTAATTACAAGACTCGGCTCATCCTCTATCCGAGTGGCCCATATGCTTGTGATGAAGCACCCGGGACCCATGACCTCCACAGTAGCCCCCTGAGACCTTCATAGTTGAGTCACAGCTGATGCTGAGTGCTCGTCCTCCACGGTGAAGATTGCTCGAGTGCATTGCTCCCAAGTACTCCTTCTCCAAGAGCTTCTTCTTCCCGAGTCCTGCTTCATGTCAGTTGGCAACGAGGCTATGAAGGGCTTCATGTTGGTATATAAATGGCGTGCGCCGAATAGGCACACCTATTAGGTGTAGCCCCCAACTTTGTGCTTAATTGTGAAGACAATTAAACATAAAGTCAAAGATCTTTAACCTTGCAGTCTTTCCCGAGTAGATTACTACTGATATATGAGACTCTTCGGTATCATGTCAACCGGAATATGATTTATAGTCTTGCCGAGTAGCATGCCACTCGTATATGGGACTCTTCAGCTTCATGTCAGCTGGAAAAAGGGGTTTATAGTCTTTCCCGAGTGGCGTCCCACTCGAGAATTAGACTCCTCAGCGTCATGTCAACTGGAAAGAAGGTTTATAGTCTCTTCCGAGTGTGCACTACTCGAAAGTTAGACTCTTCAGTGTCATGTTGGCTGGAATAATATTGCTCATGGCAACTGTTGACCAAGCATGTAGGCCGAGTACCACTTTATGAAATTAAATCCATTGCGTGGTCAAGTGTACTCGAGAAAGATACCTTCATCCCCAATTTTAATGAAGACCAGCTTGTGATCCTTATAAGGATATATCCTCGATACCTAGTAGATAAGACAGGTACCTAAACACATATGTTTAGAAATTAGGCTTTCATGAAGCATATCTGTTTATCTCATCAGTTCTTGTTGGTAACACTAGCGCCGCGATTTTAACTCGGCCTGCGAGCGGCCCATATTGAGCGTGCTACTGTATGAACTCATATCTTCGATGGCCCAGCTTAAACTGTGTAGGCCCAAGCCCATTTAGTTGGCATAGGCTCTATAAAGGCTGAGGGAGAGAGAAAAGATTCCTCTATCTTCCCCACGCGATCAATCATTTCGTCTTCCCAGCTCCACGCCGAAATTTCGCTTCCCGCTCTGCTAGGGTTCCCCATTGCTTGCTCCTCCCCGCCAAAGCTCGAGCGATTCCGCATCCACTTGTCCACTCCAAACCCCCAACTATATTTCTCCCAAATTTCTTGTCCCCCCAGCCATGCCGAAGGTGCCAGATTTCTTTGGGGCGTCGGATGACGGGTGGCCGACCTCGGATTGCAGCCGGTCGAAGCTGGAGAAGCTAGAGAAGTCGCTGCAGCTGCAGAGCCGCAACATTATCCGCTGGCGGCCGGCCGAGGGTGAGTCGGTCCCAAATCCCCAATCCGGTGAAACTGTTGTTTTTGCCTCTTTCTTTGACCGGGGTTTGTTTCTTCCGTCCTCCGTATTCCTCCGCCATCTTCTTAGTTTCTACGGATTGGAGTTGGTGAATCTGAATCCCAACTCAATCCTACAAATTTCTATCTTTGTGACTCTTTGCGAGTGCTATCTGGGTGTAGAGCCCCATTTTAATTTCTTCAGGCACTTGTTCCACATTAAGCCCCAACCCTCTAAGAATAGGATCCAGGTGATTGGAGGGGCTGGTCTTCAGTTGAGGAGTGAGATGAAGAAAATATATATCGATCTTCCTTTGAAATCCTCCCTGAAAGGTTGGCATAAGGAGTGGTTCTACTGTTCTGATCTAGAACCCTCCCTGCCTCCATTCACCGGAAAGCTCCCGACGGTCTTGCCCAATTGGTCGTCATATCCAACCTTCGAAGAGATGGGCCAAGTACATCAGTTGTTGGCGAGGTTGGACAAATTCTAGTCGGCCAGCCTAACCGGCCCCTGGATCGCTAAGCGCTTCCTGACCCGGTGCATCCAACCATTGAAGCTGAGGAGCGTGTTCTGCTGGGATTACCAGGGGAAGAATGACCCTGACTGAGAGAGCAAAGAGGTGGCCGATGAGCAAAAAGTGACCGAAACATTGTTCGGTTATTTCTCCAATGGGGTGATTGAGACCGAGGACAAAGAGCGCTGTATCGCGGCTTATAACCAAAACCGGTCTCGTCCCGAGGTAACCTCTGCTCTTCTTCTATGATGAATGCTTGTAGACATGTATCCATGATTGCCTTGCATAGTATGACGTGTACTGTTGAGTCATTTGCAGTGGTGTGAGGAGTTTGATGATGACTCCTGTCCTTTGTCGGCCACAAAGTCGAAGAAGAGGCCGAGGAGTCCTTCTGCTGCCCAGCCCGACTCCAAGAGTGTGGGGAAGAAGCCCATTGTAGATCAGGGCAAGGGGAAGGTTGTGAGGCCGAGTGCCGCAGCCGGGAGTTTAAGGATAAGGGACCCCGCCGGCACAGCACCCAGGCCATCGAGTCCCAGACCGGGACCGGAGCGGTTGAGCTCATCAACATCGAGCCCACCCAAGCGCGGCCGAGTACAAGGTCGACCCCAGTGTCGCCGAGCACCCAAGCGCCCCAGCCGACCACACCGCAAACGGGGCCGACCAGGACAGAGGTGCCGCCGCCGACTGCCGTGCCCTCAGGCCCAACAGCCAGCAGCCCTCCAGTGCCGCCCTCTGGATCTCCCGAGCAAAAGCTCAAATTCTCCAAGAGGTAGGCCATTCTGGATCTTCTGAAAATCATGTTCAGCATTGCTGTGCCTTGATGCTTGACTTGTTATGTAGGAAGTGGGTCGACATAAATCTTAAGGAAGTCACGCCGACTGCCCCTGCTGTCGACCCTGTCCCAGCCTGTCCGAAGCCAGCGAGTACGCCTGCTGAGCCGGCTGCGGGCCCAGCCGCAGAGGCTGAGACCGTCCCAACTACAGGGCCGCCGATGCCGGCCGACCAAGGGGTGGTTATCGAAGTCGCCGCCCCAGCCCCTGAGCCGGCTCCCATCGCTGAAGTCGTCGTTGTAGCTCCTAAGCCAGCGCTTGGTGTCGAACGCGCTGCTACAACACCTGAGCCAACCCCCGAGGCCACAGAGGCCACTGAGCCGGGGGCCAAGAGTCCGTTGCCTTCCTGGTCATGGTCGTCGTCATCGTCGTCTCTTCCTTCAGACAGACCCGACCTCCCCAGGATCGAGGCCCCTCCGCGTAGGTTCCCGAGGACGTTCCAGTGGACGGCGCCTGATGGAACTGCATAGACCTGCAAGGTCGATGAGGTGGCAGCGGGAAGGGAACGTGAAGCCCTGCTTCGTGCCACACTCGCCGCGTCCGAGGGGATTCGGGTATGGTTTCCATTGTACCGGAATTTTGGTAGTATTTCTTGATGCTCGATTCTGCTTTGACTTGTTAATCCCCAAGCAAAAAATTGTTGATCACTCAGAAAAAATGCATGAGGTGCTGAACTGAATCGCCCCCCAACTCCAAGAATTGGACCAACTCCGGGCCTTGAAAACTGAAGTGAAAGGGCGCAGCCAGGAGAGGGAATCTTGGCTGAGGGAGAGCATCACCAAGCTTAGGAGCGAAAATTGGGATCAAGCCAAGATGATAAGAGGTGAGCCTCTAGGACCCTTCTTCCTGACCAAATCCTTGATATATCCCTCCAACTGTGTTATTTCCCGATTGCCCAGTTGTGTCTTGATTGCATCGTCGAGTTCTTGACTAATCTGTCGTGCAGCCCTCGAAGCCGAGTTGAAGACCCGAACTGAGGGAGGAGAGCAGCTGAAGGAGGCCGAGAGAGCTAGGGCCGAACATGAAAAGGATAAGGCCGCCCTGACAGAGGCCAAAACCGAGCTTGAGCAAGAGTAGGCCGAGTTGAAAGAGGCCAATACCAAGCTCGAGAAAGAAAAAGTTGAACTGGAGAAGGCCATAGCCAAGTGGGAGGCCGACTACAAAAGTGAGTCTCCGCCCTGACAATAACCTTAGCCAATCCATTAATTACTCCATATGTGGTTTTGCCTAACAAGTTTACTTGTCGGTGAATCCGGGCAGCTGCGAGAGCCAATTCCTAGATCCAGTTCCAGACTTTTGCAGAGGAGATCAGGGTAGTCAAGGAGTCATGGGAAACCCTTAGCGAGTCCTTGAAAGGGCTCCTTGACCTGATAGATCCTCGTCCTATGGGAACCAGCTCCAGCACAATCTTCCAACTAGAGGAGCGTCTTAAAGACGCACCGAGTGCCCTGAAGAGGTACTCGGATGAGCATATTATTGCCGGTGTGGCCCAGACCCTAGCAATGACCAAGTCCATTTACCCAAGGGCAGATGTCGAAGCCATCGGGGAGGGGTTTGCCGAGGAGACGACTCCTGAGGAGGCGCTGGAGCTGATAGCTAAGGCAAGGCCGACTGCAGAAGTTATCACCCGGGACCTGGGTATGTAAAGACAATATATCATGCAGTCGGTGTGTATATACATTTTGGTAAGAATATGTGTAAATGCATGTGCAATGCCGCTGAGCTTTAGACTATTACTCAGTTGTCATTAGCTTTACTCGACAATATAGCCTACACCGATAATCTATAGGAACTTAATAAAAACGTTCACCGCAGAAAGTTGTACTCGGGCAGACATGGAAAAGTCGTAGTAAAACTTCATAACTTGAGTGAAATAGGCTCGTATATTATTGACACAGCACATACAATACATGCAGCCCCCGACTCACTACTCGGTTGAAACAAACGGCGTAGTGAGTCAAAGAAGAACTATACACATATGAAAGTATAAAACTCAGGTATAGAAGGGATGTAGCTGTTCTATATTCCATGAGTTGCTGATGAGGGCACCGTCTTCGGTCTTCAGTCGGTAGGCGCCTGTCCGAGTAACCTCCGCTATATTGAACGGCCCTTCCCAGATTGGGGATAGTTTATGCCTGTCTTTGGTGGTTTGTAGTTTTCTCAATACGAGATCTTCAACCAAAAAGGCGTAGCCACGAACATTGCGGTTGTGATAGCGACGCAGGCCTTGAAGATACCTTACCGACTGGATTGTTGTGATGTCCCTTGCTTCTTCCAACTGATCTAGTTCGACCAATCGGGTGTTGTTTGAAGTGTCTTCTGAGTAAGCCCGAACTCACGGAGAGCTGAACTCTAACTCGGTTGGTAGCATAGCCTTAGCACCGTAGACCAAAAAGAAAGGGGATTGGCCTGTTGCCTGACTAACTATGGTTCTGAGGGACCAGAGGACAGATGGGAGTTCGTGCACCCATCGGCCCGCGTATGGTTGTAGTCGGTCGAATATCCTTGTCTTGATGCCTTGTAAGACCATACCGTTGGCTCGTTCAACCTGCCCATTGCTCCGCGGGTGTGCCATAGATGCATAACAGATCTTGATGCCGAAGTCATCATAGAAATCCTGAAACATGCCGCCCGTGAACTGAGTACCGTTGTCGGTGATGATGCGGTTGGGGACCCCGAATTGGTATAGTATACTCATGATGAAGTCCTTTGCTCGTGCCGCCGTTATGGTTGCGACGGGTTTGGCCTCAATCCACTTGGTGAATTTATCCACTACGACGAACAGGTGTGTGAACCCTCCTAGCGCTTTCTTGAAAGGCCCGACCATGTCAAGCCCCCATACTGCAAAGGGCCAAGAGATTGGGATTGTTTGGAGTTCCTGGGCTGGGAGATTGGTTTGTCTTGCAAAGAACTGGCAGCCCTTGCATGTGCGAACGATATCTTTGGCGTCTGTTACTGCTGTTGGTAAGAAAAATCCCTGTCGATAAGCCTTTCCGATTAACGTCCTGGATGCGGCTTGGTTGCCACATACGCCCGAGTGGATCGACTGCAGAATCTGCTTGCCCTCCTCGGTGGTGACGCAGTGCATGAGGACACCAGATGCACTTCTTCGGTACAGGTCTTCTCCGACGACTAAGAAACTCTTGCTTCGACGTTTAATTCGTTCGGCTTCGCTGTGATCTTCTAGGAGTTCATTGTCCAGGAGGAATTTGAGAATAGGAGTCCGCCAATCGTGACATATGTGCAGTGTCTCATCTGTAGCCGGGGTAGGTTCGCCTCCCGACTGCTCTGGCACCGGTTTCTTCTTGATTGACGGCTCCATGAGTTGCTCGACAAAGATCCCTGTCGGGACTGCCTCTTGCTTGGATCCCAAATTTGCCAATTCATCTGCAGCGTCATTATATTGTCGCAGCACGTGTGTTATCTCCAGCCCGTCGAACTTGTTTTCCAGCTTGCGGACCTCTTGACAGTATGCCGCCATGGTGTCGTCGAGGCATGTCTAGTCCTTCATGACTTGGTTTGCCACGAGTTGAGAATCCCCGCGCATAACCAGTCGACGTATGCCGAGTGATATAGCAATGCGGAGCCTGTGGATAAGTGCCTCGTACTCAGCGATGTTGTGGGAAGCCGGGAAGTGGATTTGTAGGACGTACTTGAGTTTTTCACCGGTGGGCGACGTCAAAATGACGCCAGCCCTGGCACCACTGATCCGTAGAGAACCATCGAAGTACATTGTCCAGTACTTTAGCTTCGCTGTCGATGTAGGCATTTGAACTTCTGTCCACTCGGCCACGAAGTTGGCTAGAGCTTGTGATTTAATTGTTGTCCGTGGCTGAAAGGTGATGTCGAACGCCATCAGCTCGAGCGCCCATTTAGCGATCGGCGGTGGCCTCGCAGTTATGTAGGACGTCCCGAGTGGAAACGATGTGACGCACCGGTGACTTGATGTGCTTGAAAATAGTGCACCAGCTTCCGGAAGTGATGAGTGGGTGTAGAGCAGCTTTTGAACCTGCGGGTATCAATCGTCATTCGAGTCGGCAAGGACTTCGCTGACAAAGTAAACTGGCCTTTGGACTTTCTAGATGTGACTCTGTTCAGATCGCTCAACCACCAGCACCGTGCTGACTACCGGAGTAGTTGCCGCCAAATATAGCATTAGCAGTTCTTGGGGCATGGGTGACGCCAACACGGGGGGATGTGAGAAATTGCTTGAAGTCTTGGAAGGCTTGCTGAGCTTTCGGCAAGTCCACTGGAAATTGTCTGCTTTCTTCATAGCTTAAAGAAGGGCATGCCCCGTTCACACCAGTCGGGAAATAACCGGCTGAGTGCCGCCAATGTGCCTGTCAGCTTCTGACGTCCTTTTGGGTTAGTCGGGGGAGCCATGTTCATGATTGCGTTGACTTTTCTCTCCCGGGTTGGCCTCAGATGCCGCGATGGAGACGATGAAGTTGAGTAACTTGCCGGATGGTACACCGAAGGCGACTTTTCCGGTTCCAAACTTCATCTTGAATTTCCCGAAGATTTTGGAAGGTTTCTTCCAAGTCAGCGATGAGGTCTTCTTTGGACTTGGTCTTGATCAGCAATGTCGTCATACGTAGGCTTCCACGTTGCAGACCCGATCTGAGTGTGGTAGACACCGCTGTGAATTGCTCGTTGATACGTTGCTCCAGCGTTTTTCAAACCGAACGGCATAGTGATGTAGCAATACGCTCCAAATGGCGTGATAAAAGATGTCTTAAGGCAGTCCTCCTCTTTCAGGCTGATGTGGTGGTAGCCTGAGTAGCAATCAAGAAAACTGAGAAGGTCGCACCTTGCAGTTGAATCCACCACCTGGTCTATTCTCGGTAAACCAAATGGGTCCTTGGGGCACGCCTTGTTGAGATCGGTGTAGTCGATGCACATGCGCCATTTACCATTTTTCTTCCGAACCAGAACTGGGTTTGCCAACCAGTCCGGTGATAGGACCTCCTTTGATGAACCTGGCTGCGAGAAGCTTGGTTATCTTCCTACCCTGAAACAGCATCCTTACGGTCTTGAGCGAAAACGCCGCAGGGAAGCCGTTGTTCAAACAGCTTGCACGGGTCTGAGGTCTTCACGTTGAGGGCGTTGCTCGATGTTCACCTCCCTTGGTACGCCCCCCGGCATGTCAGACGGTTTCCACGCGAAGATATCCTTGTTGGCTTGGAGGAAGGTGACGAGCGCGTCTTCCTATTTGGGGTCGAGTCCGGTCCCGACTAAAGCAGTCTTGGAGGGGTCGGAAGGGTCCAGGGGGATCTTCTTTGTGTCCGAGTCCGCTGAAATTCCCGACTTCCCTGCTGTTTGGCCGGAACTTGTCTTCCCCCCCCCCTCGACTTCGGTTGTGGCGGCTTGCCGAATGCTGTTGCGCCCGGCTACCGCTTCTTGGGTCTAGGCCAATTCGCAACTCTCCTTGTCGCAGTTGAAGGCTTGCTTGACGTCGTTGCGGAGGGAAAGGACTCCTGCTGGCCCTGGCATTTTGAGCACCATGTATGTATAGTGCGGTATCGCCATAAACTTGGCGAGCGCCGGTCGTCCAAGTATCGCGTGATACACAATCTCGAAGTCGGCGACCTCGAAGCAGATGTTCTCTGTGTAGAAGTTATCCCGTGTGCCGAAGGTGACTAGTAAGGTGATCTGCCCGAGTGGGGTTGAAGACAGGCCGAGGATTATCCCGTGGAAGGGCACCGTACTCGGCCACAGTTCTGAACGAGGAATCTTCATCTCATCCAGGGTCCTGGCAAAGAGGATGTTGAGCGCGCTGCCTCCGTCTATGAGAACCTTCTTCAACTTGATGTTCTTGACGACCGGGTCCAAGACGAGTGGATAACGTCCTGGGTGTGAAACCCGATCTGGGTGATCTGCGCGAGTGAACGTGATGGACGTCTCTGACCAACGCAAGTATTGGGGGGTGTCTGCTGTAGAGATTGCGTTGATGTCACGCGCTGTTAGCTTCTGCTTGTGCTTGGACTCGTATGCAGACGACCCTCCGAAGATATGGTTTAACTCGGCCTGGGGATCTTGGAAATTGTCGGCTAGGTCTGATCTGGCTTGTCTTTGCTCTTGTCGACGCCAGACGTTGAAGCCTGCTTGGAAGCAAACTTCTTGAGCATGAAGCAGTTTTTGGCCGTGTGCTTGCCCTTGGGGTGGAAGGGGCATGGCCCGTTCATGACCTTCTGGTAGTCGTTATTCCGTTGGGGCCACGACCGAGTACGCTCCATGTTGGCCACCTCGTTGTCCGACTTCCGCTTACGGTTGCCGGACTTGTTTTGGGATGGCTCGTTATCAGCTTTCTCCTTTTGTTCTTTCTGTCGGGACTCCTTCTCGTCGAGGGCCTCTGCGACCGCTTCAGTCGAGTCGGCGTATTTGCTCGCCATGTCGAAGAGAGCTCGGATAGAAGATGGTGGTTTTTGAGTACACTTCGTGATTCCTCATGTGGCTGACTTGAGCCGACCACTCGACGCCGTGCTGATGTAGATGAGCCTGGTGCTGGAGAACCCGACCTGTTGGTCGGTATAATTGTGTCGCCCGACTGCTGTTGCTGCTGACAGGCAGCAGCCGTGATCATCGCCTTGATCTTAGCGATAGTCAGAGTGGCCTGGTGATCAGGCCCGAGCTGGAGCGTGTCAGCAAGGTTGCAACGGCCACGACGTTCTGTTGTGGTGTGACGAAGACGTCGTGGTCGCCGACTTTGGTCTGGGGAATCTGTTGCTGGGCGACTCGCCCAACCTTGCGTAGCCCGTCGTTGCGAGCCTCGCGCTCAGCTTCCTCCTGTTGTCGTAGTCGGTGCGCCTCCTCCTGCTGCTTCTCTTGTAGTCGGCGCACCTCGAGTGGTGGTGTTGAAGCCATGAAAATCTCACAGGGCAGGAGAAAACTCGCCAGACTGGAGTCCGAACCAGTGTTCGAACCGTTGTTCGACTTAGAGTCGGAGTCCGAGTAATTTATCGGAGTAAGAATGACTCCAACCTCCCTAGATCCAATCTGAAACGACTTTGAGTTGTGTCCAAACTGAACCGTGGGGGATCGGGTCTGCCGCATGAAGTGAAGATCTGCGGCGTTGCCAAGCTCATGTGGGAGGTTGATGACCTCCCCCCTTCCTAGCCCGGCCTGGGTTGGCTCAAGGCCTAGCGCGAGTCGGACGCCGAAAGAGAGGGTTGTCCCCAGGCTTGGTGAAGTGAGAGATTGCCACAGTAGATCGGTGAAGGTGACTGCAGCGTCTTGTGGGCCGACTAGCGCAGAGTTGGCTGGTTCCTCGGCCAGTTGGATTGGATCTGCTTCGGCCAAGGTGAGGTTGCCGATCTGGTCGTCAATGAAGTCGAGGCTACCGAAGGTTATCGTGTCTCCAGGGGAGAACTTGTCGCCGTCGACTCTGGTTGCTAGATCCATCGAGCTTGTAGATGTGAAACTCGCCGGAGCCCCTACCTGGCGCGCCAACTGTCGATGTTTTACACCGGCAATATAACTATAGGGCTACTCAGCAAAGGGAAACTCGGTGGACTGCAAAGGAACACAAGGAGATTTTATACTGGTTCAAGCCCTTGATGTGAGGTAATACCTTACATCCAGTTGTGGTGGTATTCCTTTGAGGATGTGTGTCGATCAATGATCTTCTATGTTGTTCTGCCCTCAAGGAGTGCCCTTCTCCCCTTATATACTGGGGGCCGGGGTACAAGGTAGGAATCCTAGCCGGATACGGCCAAGGGATTTCCTTCTTAGAGATACATCTTACCGGGCTAAGATTGTATATTCCTTTTTGTACAAGGCAAAATCTACTGGGTACTACTATATCTCTAACTACAAGACTCGGCCCATCCTCTATCCGAGTGGCCCATATGCTTGTGATGAGGTACCCGGGCCCATGGCCTCCACATTTATACAAGCCTTTACAAAAGTCATATATGCTTATCACCTGGCTCTGGCTATTACTTCCGCGGTTGGCCTCACCTGGCTGATTAGCTCCAATGCCTCTTCGAGAGTCGTCCCCTCGGCAAAACCCTCACCAACGGCCTCGATGTCAACCCTAGGGTAGATCGATTTGGTCATGGCGAGAGCTTGGGCGACGCTGACAGCTACACGCTCGTCCGAGTACTTCTTCAAGATACTCGGGGCTTCGCTAGGCGTTCATGCACTTGGGTGACAGTACTGGAGCTGGTCCTGGGATAGTGAGGTTGCATGATGTCTAGGAGCCCTTTCACGGATCCAACGAGGACTTCCCGTGACTCCTTGATCATCTTGATTTCCTTTGCGAAGGCACCAAACTGAATCTGGACGTTGGCTTTTGAAGCCGTTTAGATGCATTGACAAATATATTGTCCAACCTAGATAAGAAGTCAAAGCAACAAAGCAGTCAGGCTAAGATCACTATCAAGCAGAGACTTACTGGCATAGTCAGCCTCCATCTTGCTTTGACCTTCTCACTTCTTAGCTTTTTATCTGTTTTTCCCTCTCCTTTGCCGGGTTTTTAGCTGGCTCGTTGAGGGCTGCAATCAAAACAATCAAAAACTCAAGATTGTAGTCAGAACTTAACAAGGCAGTCGGGAATCAACAACGCTGGAGAAATCTACTCAAGATTCACTCGGGAGGACAACACAAAAGACTTACTTCTGATCTTTTCAGCTTGGGCCCAGTTTTCGTCCCTGAGCTTATCTACCGACCCCCTCAACCATGTTTCCCTTTCTTGGCTGGTTCGCTCCAGTTCGCCCTTGGCAACCTGGAGATGGCATAGTTGTTGGACCTGGGGGCAGCTCGGTCGGACCTTATTCATCTTCTCTAAGCGATCGACGATCTTCTGTTCAGAACAAACCAGGGGAAATCAAAATCGAATGGCAAATACCAGATCAACGGAAACTGTCAAGAACTCAACATGGCAAGATTCGCTACATACCTGGACTCCCTTGGACGCAGTGATTGCAGCATGCATGAGATTTCTATGCTCCCTCAATGCTGCTTGCTCGTCGTCCTCATAGCTCTTGGTAACTCCCTCGGGGTGACCCAATAAAACGTCCTTGGGAAGTTGCATGGAGGGGCTTCAAGCCTGGGAAGATTTCCTTCATCAGAGGACGACGATATCACTGGCAATGGGGTACTGGCTCTGATCTCCGCTGCTGCAGGGGCTTCGGCGATCTACTCGGGGGCTGGAGCAACAGCTTCAACTTCCGCTCCCTAATCGGCCGGCGTTGGTAATTCTACTGTCAGGGCTACTTTAGCTTCAGAAGCTAGGGCAACCTCTGGCTCGGCAAATGAAATTGCTGGTTCTGGCTAGGCTAGGATGGGCTCGGTGGCAGGAGCTGCTGGGTTAGTCCCCTTGGGATCTATGTCAACTCACTTTCTGCACAATATGCCAAATATTAATACGTCACCACATCGTCCAAGATACTCAGAAGATTGAAGATATTCTTTATTACCTCTTGGAAGTCTTGAATTTCCACTGAGGAGCTCCAGGAGATGTCGGCGAGGGGCTTGAAATCCTGCTCGGCGATAGAGAGCTTCCGACTATCGGGCCGGTCGGCGCGGCAGTCGGCGGTGGTGATTTGACCCTAGTCGGCTCTGTTCCTAATGCGGCCGACTGGGGAGTCGAGGTGCTTGGTGGTGCTGGCCTTGGGTTAGGTGACGCTGATCTTGGGCTTGGCAACCTGGGAGATAAATCGACAGGATCCTTGATCTTCAGGCTCCCTGGCGCTGCACTCGGTGTGCTTGTCTTCTTCTTGCCCGGGTCTTCAATTGGCTTCTTCCCAACCCTCTTGGAGCTAGGTTGGGCGGCACATGGGCTGGCTGGCCATTTCTTTGTTTTGGTGGCCAGCTGATTTTGGGAGTCATTATCAAACTCCACACAGTCTTGCAAGTATTTTGACGACATACATCATGCATTGCAGAACAATCCAAGATAGAAATCCACAGACATTCATCACAGAAGGATAACAATTCAATGTCAGTCTTTCATGATTACCTGTGGTCGAGGCCTGCTCTGGTTGTAGGGCGTGGGGGTGCGTTCTTTGTCCTCAGTCTCCATTACCCCATTGAGGAAAAAGCCGAGCAAGATATCAGTAACCTTGTTCTTGTCGGCTATGTTAGGATATTCACGGCTGGGATCATCCTTGCCTTGGTAGTCCCAGCCAAAATGGCTCCTAGCCTTTAGAGGTCTGCAGTGGTGGTTGAGGAAACACCTTGCCACCCAAGGACCAGTCAGTCCTGTGCTCTTTAGGAGGTCGATCTTCTCTATCAGCTGGTACACTTGCCCCATTTCCTCATACGTTGGCACAGAGGACCAGCTGGGCAGGACAGTTGGAGGAGAACCAGTGAAAGGGGGCAGAGATGGCTCCAGATTAGAGCAGTAGAACCACTTTCTGTGCCAGCCCTTGAGGGATATCTTCAGAGGAACATTGAGATACGTCTTCTTCATCTCGTTCCTAAGTTGAAGACCAGCTCCCCCGATGACTTGGATTTTGTTCTTGGACGGCTGGGGCTTTATGTGGAACAAATACGGGAAGAGATTGAAATGGGGCTTATCACACAAGGTGGTGAAGATGGAGATGTGCAGGATAGAGTTGGGATTCAAATTCACCAATTCTATTTGATAAAAGGATAGAGCTGGCGAAGGAAATCTGAACCTGGGAGGGCGAGACAGCGATCAAAAAATGAGGTGAAGATGACGGTCACACCAAATTTGGGCGCTGGTATCGACTCCCCTCCACAGTGTGCCAGTGGATTGCATCCTGACGTTGCAGCATCAACTGTTTCTCCAGCAGCTCCAGCTTCACCAGGCTGCAGTCCGACATCGGCCAGACTCCGACGGTCATCTCAGGGATCTCAAATGGGGCTTTCTGCATTGCTGATGGTGAAAAGATTTGGGGGAAAAACTTATGGAGGCTTGGAATGGATGCGGCGGAGTAGAATCATGTGAGTCTCAAGTGGGGACGCAGGCTACAGCGAACCCTAGCGAGGCAGAGCATGAAATTTGGGCACGAAACCTGGAAGATGAAACGATTGGTGGATTGGAGAAGAAGGGGGAATCTTTTCTCTCTCCCCGCTTTATAAAGTCTATGCTGATAAGTGGGCCTGGGCAGACTAATTCAGTACTGGACCACAAGACATGAGTTTCTAAATGGCATGCTCTATTGAGCCGACTACTGGCTGTGTTGAAATCACAGTGCAGATGCTATTTACGAAAACCGATTAAATAATTAGATATGCTTCATGAAGGACTAATAGCTGGACACATATGTTCAAATATTTGAATTATTTACCAGGTATTGAGAGTATATCCTTAAAAGATCAACAGCTGGTCTCCATTAAAATTGGAGATGCAGGTATCTCTCAAGTACACCTGACCACATATTGGGTTAAAATTCATGAAATAGTACTCGGCTTACATGCTTAGCCAACAATTGCCCTGAGCAAAAATTCTTCCAACTGACATGATGCTGAAGAGTCTAATTTCCGATTAGTACACTACTCGGGAAAGACTAAAAGGTTAAAGATCTTTGACTTTATGTTTAATTGTTTCACAATTAAGCACAAAGTCGGGGGCTACACCTAATAGGTGCTCCTATAAGGGGAGGCAGGGCGCCCCCTGAGGGCATAGCGAAAATCTCACTAAAGAAACCTCAAAGGCAATACACCACAACTGGACGTAGAGTATTACCTCATTTCGAGGGCCTGAACCAGGATAAATCGTTTCGTGTTCCTTTGCAGTCCATCAAGTTTAGGTCTCACAAGTAGCCCCACATTATTATTGCCGATATAAAACATCGACAACATGTGTTCAGATATCTGAATGATTTGACATTATTGAGGATATATCCTTATAAGGATCAATGGCTGGTCTCCATTAAAATTAGGGATGCAGGTGTCTCTCAAGTACACCTCACCACATATTAGGTAAAAATCCAAGAAATGGTACTCGGCTTACATGCTTAGCCAAAATTGCCTCAAGCAAAAATATTTTCAGCTAACATGATGCTGAAGAGTGTAATTTCTAAGAAATATACCACTCGGGAAAGACTTAATGGTTAAAGATCTTTGACTTTATGGTTAATTATATCACAATTAAGCACAAATTCGGGGCTACACCTAATAGGTGCGCCTACTCGGCACACGCTATTCATATTTTTCTATGAAGCCCTTCATAACCTCGTTGCTAGTAGGAGGATTTAGTATTTTTAAAGGAATGAAGGAGATTGATTTTTATGGTGAATTTCCTGGAGGGATTAATGGATAGATGAATTATATTTTGAATTGATATTTGGAGATGGGGAGTTGATTACGATTTGGAATTGATTTAGAGAGAGAGGGATTGAGATCTCAGCACACACAACCACGGCCTTGAAAAATAACGAATTTTCACGAATAGGTTTTTATTTTAAATAGGGTTTTAGCCTAACGCTAGGGCATAACAAACCAACCCCCCGAACAAGAATCTCGACCTTGAGATTCCAAACCAAAGGGAGTAGCTCCGGAAACTCCACGCGGAGTTGATCTTCACATTCCTAGGTTGCCTCTTCCTTTGAGTGGTTGCTCCACTAAACCTTGTAAAACTTGATTGTCTTTCTACGAGTCTGTCATTCAACTTCTTTGAGGATCCGGACTGGATGTTCCTTGTAGGTCAGAATCTTTTGCAGATCTACAGTCTCAAGGGACACTTGTTCCTCTAGCACTCGGAGGCATTTCTTCAATTGGGACACGTGAAACACATTGTGTACATCAGCCAATCCTTTTGATAGTTCTAGCTGGTAGGCTACTTCGCCACGTCTGGCGGTGATTTGATATGGTCCAATATAACAGGGTGCCAACTTGTCTGATATCCTGAACATCTTTAGACCACTGAGGGGAGATACTCACAGGTATACATGGTCGCCTTTCTCGAACTCGAGCTCTCTCTTGCGGTTGTCTGCGTAACTCTTTTGTCAGGTATGGGCAATCTTCAGTCATTCGTGGATGATCTTAACTTGTTCTTCAGCGGTCTTGAGTACCTCAGGACCAAACAATTGTTTCTTGCCCACATCTGTCCAACAAAGAGGGGTACGGCACTTGTGTCCATAGAGTGCTTCATTCGGGGCCATTTGAATATTGGATTGGTAACTGTTGTTGTATGAAAATTCTGGGTAGGGAAGGCAACGATCCCAGGTGCCTTCGAAGTCAATCGCACAGGCTCTCAGCATATCTTCTAGAATCTGATTGACGCGTTCGGTCTAACCATCTGTCTGTGGGTGGTATGCCATGCTAAAGTTCAGATTGGTGCCTAGGGCTTAATGGAGTTGGTGCCAAAATCGGGAGGTGAACTGAGTCCCTCGATCTGATACTATCTTCTTTGGGCACCCATAGCGGCAAACCACTTCTGTCATGTATAGGTCTGCCAACTTCTTTCCGTTATATGTGGTATGACTGGTACGAAATGAGCAGCCTTGGTGAGGCGATCCACAATGACCCACATAGAGTCATATCCGCTGGGCATCCTGGGTAAACTGACAATGAAATCCATACCGATTTCTTCCCACTTCCATTCCGGGATTTTGAGCGGTTGTAGGAGACCGGCGGGCTTTTGATGCTCCGCTTTAACTCTTTGGCACATGTCACACAAGGCCACATATTCTGCCACATCTCACTTCATACCTGACCACCAGAAGTACTCATTTATATCCTAATACATTTTTGTACTGCCGGGGTGGATGGAGTATGCCGATTCATGGGTTTCTCAAAAAATGAGGTCTCTTAACTCCTTCTATGAGGGTACGCAGATGCGCAGACCAAACCAGACGGTTCCCTTGTGTCGGTGCCATGGGCCCTGGGTGCCTCATGAGAAGCATTTGGGCCACTCGAACAGAGGATAGGTCTAACCTTGTAATTAGGGATACAATAGGACTCGGCATACTTAACCTTGTACGACAAGGGAAGGATATACTCTTAGTCAGGCACGTTGTATTCCTAGAAGGAAATCCCTTGGTCGGAGTCCGACTGGGATTCCTACTCTGTAACCGTGTCCCCCAGTATATAAGGGGAGACAGGGCGCCCCCTGAGGGCATAGCGAAAATCTCACCAGAGAAACCTCAAAGACAATGTACCACAACTGGACGTAGGGTACTACCTCATCTCGAGGGCCTGAACCAGTATAAATTGTTTCGTGTTCCTTTGCAATCAATCAAGTTTAGGTCTCACGAGTAGCCCCAAATTCTTATTGCCAATACAAAACATCGACAGTTGGCGCACCAGGTAGGGGCATCGGCGAGATCATCTTCAACAAGCCTGATGGATCCACTCACCGGAGTCGACGGCAACAACTTCTTCCCCGAACAAACAATCACCTTCGGGAGCCTCGACTTCGTCGCCGATGAATTCGGCAACCTTACCCTGTCCAACTCGGATTCGATCCAATTGGCCAAGGATCAAGCCGACTCCGCACCGGTCGGCCTACGTAATGCTGCAGCGATTTTCAGCGACATGCTGCAATGATCTCCAATATGCTTGAGTCTAGGGACAATGTTTTCTTTCGGTGTTCAACTCGGACTCGGGTTTGAGCCAGCCGAGATCAGGCTAAGAGAGGAGGAGATTGTCAATCTCCCATTCGAACTCGGCAATGCCGCGGATAACTTCAATCAGCATCTGACGCGGCAAACCTGATCCCCTAGAGTTCAACTCGGATACGGCTCAGAGCCGCTTGAGATTGGATCTAGGGAGGTTGGGGTCGTTATTACCCCCCTCAACTATTCCGACTCCGACAATCAGTCGGACTCCGACTCTAAGTCGGACAGCAATTCGGCAAGCTTCTCTCTGCCATGTGATGTCTTTATGATATCCAAGGGTTCAACTCACACTCAGGAGGCACGCCAACTATGAGAACAACAAGAGAAGGAAGCCAGCCGACTATGAGAACAACAGGAGGAAGACGCAAGACGCTTACAAGCCGAGCACGATGCCCACAACGACGATATGCGCAAGGCTGGGCGGACTGCTCAATAAGATATCCTCCAGACCCGAGTTGGCGACCACAACGTTTTTGTAACTCCTCAACAGAATGTTGTGGCCACTACAACTCTACTGGATACACTGCACTTTGGGCCTGATCACCAGGCCACCCTGACGATAGCAAGGATTAAAGCCAAGATCACCACTGCTGCATGCCAGCAGCGTCAACAGTCGGGCGACACCCTCATACCGACCGGCAGGTCAGCTTCTCCAACAGTGATCTCATCTACCTCAACGCGACGCCGAGCGGTCAACTCTAGTTAGCCGCACATGGAGTCACATCACACGTCACTCGGCAACCACAATAATGACTGGCAGCGCCAACATCAAGACGACCATCAGGATAACCAGGACGTCCGAGGCCGACTACGATGTGATCTTCAGCAAGACATCAATGCACGACGCCGTGAACACGAGGAAGATGAGCGTTGCCTACTAAAAGACGAGAATAAGCACTTCGGCCTCCACCATGAGCGGTTTCACTGCCGTAGTCGGAGTCGGAGTCCTCACACAGATTAAGGTGTACCGGCCTTCACCCACGAGCTGCAACAAGTCGACTGACCGTCAGGCTACAAGTCAACTGACCGTCAGGCTTCAAGCCGACTAGAATTGAAAAATACGACGGGAAGACCAACCTCGAGTCCTGGCTCACAGTTTACACTCTGGCGATCCGAGCAGCTGGAGGAGATCACAAGGCCATGGCTAACTACCTCCCAGTTGCTCTAGCTGACTTGGCGAGGACATGGATAATAGGACTTCCTAAGAGATCAATCGGCTCCTGGGGAGAACTCCGGGAATGCTTCATCACCAATTTCCAAGAAATGTACGAGAGGCCATCTTCCGAGTACGATCTGTATCAGTTGCATCAAAGGAAGAACGAGTCTCTTCGTGATTTCATCAAGGGGTTTTCTAAGAAGAGGAATTCAATCCCGATGATCAAGGACGAGGTCGTCATCGCCGCCTTTCGAAAAGGAGTCAAAGACACCCCCATTCATCGCTAAGTTCACTCGGAAGCCTCCAAGTTCTGTTAAAGCTCTATTCGACATGGCGAACAAATACGCCGACTCAGCCGACGCTGTTGCTGAGGCCCTCGATGACAAAAAAGCATCCCGACAGAAGGAGTGGAAGGACACTGATGACGTGGCCCCGACTAAGGCTAGGAACCGTAAACGCAAATCGGACGACTTCATTGTGGCAGTCGGTCGCGACCATCTTTGACCTCCTATAACTAAAGTTTATCAGAACGACAAGTGACATGTTCGGGGGCTCAAAAGCTCAAATGCAAGGATGGCATCCCCATTCCCAGCTTATGCAATACCAAACAGCTAAGTCGCTTTCTGATAAATATTTTTTCCTTTATATGATATTCTCATCTAAATGGGCCAGGAGACAACTCACTTCCCTATGGTTTGACTCAGATATGGTTTAGTGCCAGTCGGGATCAAATCTAGGAGGATGAGATCGTCAATTCCTCACTCGGCCTCACCAATGCCGCAGCAGTTTACACCTAATAGGTGTACATTCTGCGTATTTTCTATTTTTGCTCTTAATGATTGCAAAAGTACTCGAGTAGCATAAATTCCGATCCGTGAAGCTTTGCTCCATAAAAGATGAACTCAAGTCACCCAAAATGCGTGTCTGGGAAAGAGCCATGAGTTGACTCTCGATGCTAGGGGGCTATGACTAGTCAGGCAGAGTGTTTAAACGTAAGGGGTCAACTACTCGGGGAAATTAATATCAACAAGAGGAGGAACACATATTTACATCTATTGTAAAATAGATCAATTTTCTTCAGGTGATTGTTTTCTTCATCAGATGCTACTCATCCGATATGTTTATAATGCAAGGCCAGTTCCGGATACACGTAACAGGAACTCAGGGCTACAAGCCTATCTCCTACGCTCGGGGGCTAGACTAGTTTGCCATGATACACTTGGAGTGCGACGCTTCAAGAATTACTTGGAATGCTCCACGAGGGCTATTGTCCGAGTACTCGCGCTAGTCGGGACTCGAATGTCACCTTTACTTTGGTACGCTCCATGTGGGCTAATAACCGACCTCCGGCACCAGTCGGGGCTCGCGTACCACTTGGCTAGGTAGGGTACGTCCCATGAGGGTCGCCAGCCGAATCCTATGCTAATGCTAGGTTTGGGTACCTTATTGGGTCACAACTCTGCTGGGTAATGTACGCCCCTGAGGGTCGCCAGCCGAATCCTATGCTAATGCAAGGTTCGGGTATCTTATTCGGCTAATAACCGACCTCCGGCACCAGTCGGAGCTCGGGTACCACTTTGCTAGGTAAAGTATGCCCCATGAGGGTCGTCAGCCGAATCCTATGCTAATACGAGGTTCGGGTACCTTATTCGGCTAATAACCGACCTCCGGCACCAGTCGGAGCTTGGGTATCACTCTTCTGGGTAAGGTACGCCCCATGAGAGTCGTCAACCGAATCCTATGCTGATGCAAGGTTCGGGTACCTTATTTTGCCATAACTCTATTGGGTAGGGTACGCCCCATGAGGGTCACTAGCCAAATCCTATGCTAATGCGAGGTTCGGGTACCTTATTCGGCTATAATTTTGTCAGGTTGGGTATGCCCCAAGAGGGTGGCCAGCCAAATCCTGCGCTAGCACAGCGTTTGGATACCTATCTGGCAAAAACATGGCAACAAGCCACTACTGGAGCTTTCAGTCTGGAGCATCATCAAACCCGGAATCTACGGAGGTGCTCATTATTTTTCAAGACTGGGAGACTCCAATTGTTCGATTTTCAATAGAAGACGAATTTCCTAAAGATTACAACGAAGCCGAGTAAATCAAGCGACGGAGCAAAACCTTTATCATAGTCAGAGAAGACCTATATCATCGAAGCGCATCCGGAGTTCTCATGCACTGCGTCACACCTGAGGAGGGCAAGCAGGTCCTGCAATATACCTACTCGGGCATCTGTGGCAACTATGCTGCATCCAGAACGTAAGTCAAAAAAGTTTGCAGACAAGGATTCTTCTAGCTAATTGCGGTTACCAACACTACATCCTGACATGCGAGGGATGTCAATTTTATAGGGCTGTGCTGGGTAGGTCGGTTTAGGCTGGCTTATTCGGTAGTAGGCCAAAGATATGAGTTCTTAAATAGCATGCCTTATTGGGTCACCCGCTGATCACGTTAAAATCGTGATGCAGGTGCTATTTTACAAGAACCGATTAAATAATTAGATACGCTTTACGCTAAGCCTATAGCCAGGTGTATACATTTGGATATCTTGATTATTTACCAGGTATTGAGGATACATCCTTATAAGGATCGACAGCTGGTCTCCATTAAAATTGAGGATGCAGGTATCTCTCAAGTACACCTGACCACATATTGGGTTAAAATCCATGAAGTGGCACTCGGCTTACATGCTTAACCAACAATTGCCCTGAACAAAAATTATTCCAGCTGACATGATGCTGAAGAGTCTACATACCATGTAGTATACTACTCGGGAAAGACTACAAGGTTAAAGATCTTTGACTTTATGTTTAATTGTTTCATAATTAAGCACAAAGTCGGGGGCTACACCTAATAGGTGCGTCTATTCGGCGCACATTATTCATATTTTCTATAAAGCCCTTCATAGCCTCGTTGCCAGCTGACATGAAGCAGAACTCGGAAGGAGAAGCACTCGGACAAGGAGTACTTGGGAGCAATGCACTCGAAAATTCTTCACCGTAGAGGATGAGCACTCGGCATCAGCTGTGACTCAACTATGAAGGTCTCAGGGGCTACTGTCGGTGTCATGGGCCCCGGGTGCCTCATGAGAAACATTTGGGCCACTCAAATAGAGGATAGGTCTAACCTTGTAATTAGGGATACAATAGGACTCGGCATATATAACGTTGTACGACAAGGGAAGGATATGCTCTTAGTCGGGCACGTTGTATTCCTAGAAGAAAATCCCTTGGTCAGAGTCCAACTGGGATTCCTACTCTATAACCCTGTCCCCCAGTATATAAGGGGAGGCAGGGCGCCCCCTAAGGGCATAGCGAAAATCTCACCAGAGAAACCTCAAAGGCAATATACCACAACTGGACGTAGGGTATTACCTCATCTTGAGGGCCTAAACCAGTATAAATTGTTTCGTGTTCCTTTGCAATCCATCAAGTTTAGGTCTCACGAGTAGCCCCATATTCTTATTGCCAATACAAAACATCGACACCTTGTCATCTATAGTGAAACCGTTAACTTCGTTCTTTAGGACCTTCGCCTTGAGATTCTTGATTCCTTCGTCCTCCAGCTGGACTTCTCTGATCTGGGTTTCCAAGGTAGGTTGTACTATTAAGTTGGCCAGGGTGCCGGCGGCTACCAGGGTTACCCCTAGCTTTGACAGATCTCTGCTCAACTGGTCCTGCTCTGGTCTGGCGTGGGCTACGTTGCAGTAAGTCTTCCAGCTCAGGGCATTGGCGACCACGTTGGCCTTGTCGGGATGATAGTGGATTTCGATATAGTAATCCTTGATGAACTCCAACCATCATCTTTGCCTCATGTTTAACTCATTCTGGGTGAAGATGTACTTTAGGCTCTTGTGATCGGTGTAGACTTCACATCGGTTGCCAATCAGGTAGTGACACCATATCTTAAGGGCATCAACTACTACGGCAAGTTCCAGGTCATGGGTAGGATAATTGACTTCATGCAGTCTGAGTTGCCAGGAGGCGTAGGCAACCACTTTTCGGTCTTGCATCAGCACACATCCTAGTCCTTGTCGGGAGGAATCACAGAAGATCTCGAAGTCCTTCTGAATGTCTAGTAGAGTTAGTACAAGAGCGGAGGTTAACCTTTTCTTGAGTTCTTGAAAACTGCTTGACATGCTGGGGTCCATTCAAACTTCTTTTCTTTCTTTAGTAGTTCGGTCATTGGTTTAGCCAACTTGGAGAAACCTTCTATAAACCTTCGGTAGTAACCAGCTAATCCTAGGAAACTACGGATCTCAGACATGCTTCTTGGCGAGTTCCATGCCACGACGGATTCTATCTTGTTGGGATCAACTTTGACACCATTGGTAGAGATGACGTGACCAAGAAAGGCCACTTTGTCGAGCCAGAATTCGCACTTGGAGAACTTGGCATAGAGCAGATGCTCTCTTAGCTTTCCCATAACCAATCTCAAATGTTCAACATGCTCTTTTGCGTTCTTGGAGTAGATTAGAATGTCATCGATGAAAACAACCACGAACTTGTCGAGGTATTCCATAAAGATCTTGTTCATGAGATTCATGAAGTAAGCTGGTGCATTGGTGAGTCCGAAGGATATTATGGTGTACTCATACAAGCCATATCGTGTTCCGAAAGCGGTCTTGGGTATATCTTCTAGTCTGATCTTCAATTGGTGGTATCCGGACCTTAGATCAATCTTGGAAAAAACATTGGCTCTATCCAACTGGTCAAACAGGTCGTCTATCCATGGAAGAGGGTACTTGTTCTTTATGGTGACTTCGTTCAGAGCTCTGTAGTCCACAGCCATGCGCTCAGACCCATCCTTTTTCTTAACCACCAGCACGGGGTGCCCCATGGAGACGTGTTGGGGCATACATGACCCTTTTCTTGAAGCTCTTCAATCTGCCTCTTTACTTCGGCCAACTCATTGGCTGCCATTTTGTATGGTCTCTTGGCAATGGGTGCCGTGTCTGGGGCAAGTTCGATGGAGAACTCAATTTCTCAATCTGGTGGCATGCTTGACAGATCTTCCAGAAGCACGTTGGGGTACTCGTTGACTATGGGCATTGCTTCCAAAGGTATAGCTTGCAAACTGTGAACGAAGACTATATCTCGCAGGGCGGCAGACGGGGTGAACTGTACTCATATCCCTTGTGGATCTTGCAGAATGATTGTTCTCTCGGTGTAGTTTATCTGTCCTTTGTGCTTAGCCAACCAATCCATTCCTAGGATCAGGTCTAGGCTTTGGAAGTCTAGGACTGTGGGGTTAGCCTAGAAACTAACTCCAATTTCCACACAAACTTTCGGGCATAGTTTAGTTACCCTTATATCTCGTCCAGGGGAATGTACGACCAAAGGTACCCTTAGGTTTTGGGTTTCCCAACCATTTCTTTGCACGAAAACTTGCGATATGAAGGAATGCGAAGCTCTGGAATCGAACAGAACGAGTGCAGATGTTGAGTTAACAGAAAACGTACCCATCACAATGTCAGGAGCTTCCTGGGCTGTTTCAACCTGGATATGGTTCACTCGAGCTCACTTGAAGTGATTGACAGATGTGCGCAAACTCTGTCCACTTGCTGGGGTAGAGTGGCGAGACTGTGCAGGTCTAGGAGTCTTAGCTGTGCTGACATTGGACTTGGTAGGGGCTGCAATTCCCTGATTCTGAGGGCAGTTCCTGGAGTAGTGTCCCAGGTTGCCATAGGTGTAGCACTTCACTGCAGCCATGTTGGTCTGTGGCCTGGTCTAAGTGTTGAAGGTAGTGGTGATGTTTCCTCCAGCGTTGCCACTGAAGGTGCACTGTTGTGGCTGATGAGCTAGGCGAGATGCTGGTGGGCGGGGTGTGAAACCGGTAGGACGATTGCCTTGTCCATTTGGGTGGTGGTACTGTAGAGGGTGTCCCACACGAGGGTGAGGTGCACCTCGAGGTGGGTTCTCGGTGTGAGCGGACTTGCACTTCTTGTATTCCTCAGTGGCTTCCTTCCTAGCATCCTCCAATAGCAAAGCTTTGTTGATCATGTGCTGGAACGTGGGCAAGTCATGAGCGATCAGCTGGATCCTCAGTCCCACTGTGATTCCCTTTAGTAACTTCCTTATCTTCTTCTTGTCAGTGTTTACTTCTTCTGGTGCATATCGAGCCAATTTATTGAAGCGACTTAGGTATTCATTTATGCTTCTAGCTCCTTGCTTGAGCTTGTTGAATTCCTCCTTCTTCATGTCAATATGCTCTCAGGTACGTGAGCGGTACAAAATGCTTCGGAAAATTCTGCCCATTCAATGTTGGTAGCATTTGGGTGGGCATTATAGCAGTTTTCCCACCAATCAGCTGCAGTGCCTCTCAGCTGGTGAGAAGCGTAGAGAGTCTTCTCCACCGAGGTACACTGCACCAAGTTGAGCTTTCCCTCAACATCCTTGAGCGAATCGTCAGCCTCGACGGGCTCCATAGTGTGAGAGAATTCTGGTAGACGAGATCTCAGAAAGTCGGTCAGCTTGGACCTGGGGTTGTTGCCATTGCCATGGGCGTTCTAGAAGATAGGTGCTTCAGCCTGCTGGTGTAACCCTGCTATACTCTAGGCTAGGCCTTGTAGAATCTACGTCTGAATGGCCATTAGGTGTTGGTAATCATGCTGAACGGGTGGGGTGGTGGCAGATCCTGATGGTAGGTTGCCTGCTGAGGGTCGGGTATCTCTGTTTCCTTGTGTTCGGTCTCTGACACCAAATCCTCAACCTAAACTTCCTGGCTGGCCTCAAAACCCAGGCGGTTTGGAACTCTGACTGCACGGCACAGACGGCCCGCAGCGTTGTTTTGACGACGTCTGCCTGCCATCTAATCTCCTAGAAAAAGGGCGGGATAAGAGCGAGAAAAGCACTTAAGGGGAGAGGAATAAACAATGTAACAACAGATGCCATGCACTAATCATAAATCAGTTTTCTGAAACCAGAAATATCCCTAATACAACTGGTGTGGTCAAGTCATAAAGCTGCGCCGAGCTTGACTGAACGCACACCTCAACAACACGGACTACCATGCAACACCCATACAAACACACTCACGCACTACCATGCCACGACTCCGAAAGAGTTGGCGGCAATACAAAAGGCCTGACTGAGCACTCTGGGCTCACACACGCTCTATTGTAGCTCCTCGGACTGGCCGGCATCGGTGGTAGGCTCGTTGGTCAAAGAGACGTCGATCGGTGCATTGGGGGGTACGCCAGAACCTGTCGAGAGGGACCTGCAACAGGTCCTGCCAGGGTAGGAGTGAAATAGAACACCGTAATGGAAGGATCCACAATGCTCTTGCGAGCGGTGCAAATCAAATGGAGCCCACGACGGCTAGTGACTGGGGAGTAGCCTGGGGTGTAAGGTGGGCTGCAGCGGCGTGGGCATGGCGAGAAGTAGGGCGAGTAGGGCACGCGGGTACTGGGAGTGCGCGTCCCACTGGGCGTGTCTGCAAAGCCGTGGGAGCTATAGAAGGACTGGGCGAGAGAGTGGCACATGTGACCCAAGTCCATGAGTCGGGTCAAGGCAGGGTGCGACTTGCGGTAGGGACAAGGGTAACGAGTATCTGAGCGGCCACTGGGTAAGCGAGGGAACAGGCGGAAGGCTGAGCCGGTGAGATGACTCGCGTAAGTGTGGGCCAGGCAGCAGAGTGCCATCCAAGCCACTGCCTGGTAAGCCAGCTGAGCGGTGGGAAGGGTCCTAGTGAAGGTGTGGGGGTGAAGGCCAATCCCGTGGGTGCCTCCATGAGGGTAGATGTGCACAATAAGCTCACAGTGAGGAAACTGACCGAACAAGGTGTAGCCAGCGTACTTAGGAAGAGTGAAACCAAGGAATCCTACCATGTCACCCAGCTGGTCGACGCAAGCACCCTCTCCTGCACCATGGGAGGAGATGGTCTACCTAGCAGCCATCTACAAATTTTGAGGGGAAGAAGAAGTCAATAACTGTTTTTAAATAAATCTAAAGTAAAAGAAGCTGCAAGAAGATCCTAGATTTTTCGCATATAGCTTTTTATGAACGTATCATCCTTACAATCTTTCTACGTGTAGGGTTTCATCCTAGGGATGAGCCTATGCTCTGATACCATCTTTTGTCACGCCCCAAACTGGCCCTTCGGGAAGAAGGAGGCTGAACCGTAGAATTAACCTGCATAACCATACCAGTCCTAGGACTATAGTACTGGTACAACATGTGATGGAACCGTTATGGCACAACTTGTCTTTATTAATAGACATAGTCTTACATCCAGGTTGAAACTGCGGACATACCCCGAGTTCACAACGATACATTAGCAAAAGAGCATAAACGGAATCTAGCCCAAAGCCACAAACGCGACTCGGGAACTAAGCCTAAACCCTAAAACTCCTCGAAGCCAGCTATGGAGGCCATGGGCCCCGAGTACCTCATCACAAGCATATGGGCCACTCGGATAGAGAATGGGCCGAGTCTTGTAATTAGAGATATAGTAGCACCCGGTAGATTTTGCCTTGTATAAAAAGGAATATACAATCTTAGCTGGGTAAGATGTATCTCTAAGAAGGAAATCTCTTGACCGTATCCGGCTGGGATTCTTACCTTGTACCCCCATCCTCCAGTATATAAGGGGAGGTAGGGCGCCCCCTAAGGGCACGAGATCATAGATCATCAAGAGTTCATCAGAGCCACCACCATAATCCTCAAAGGAATACATTCCAACTGGACATAGGGTATTACCTCTCATTGAGAGCCTGAACCAGTATAAAATCTCCCGTGTTCCTTTGCAATCCAGCGAGTTTCCCCTTGCTGAGTAGCCCTATAATCATATTGCCGGTGTAAAACATTGACAATTGGCGCGCCAGGTAGGGGCTTCGACGAGATCTACACCAACAATCTCGATGGATCCTACATCAGGAGTCGATGGCGACAAGTTCTCCCCGGGAGACACAATAACCTTCAGAAGCCTCGACTTCATCGCCAACCAAATCGGCAATCTCACCTTGGCTGATGCAGATCCAATCCAACCGGCCGAGGAACTAGTCGACTCCGCGCCAGTCGGCTCACAAGACACTGCACCATCTATCATCAATCCAATGCAGCAACCTTCAACTTCGCCGAGCTTTGGGACAACTCTCTCCTTCGGCGTCCGACTCGCGCTAGGCCTTGAGCCAGCTCGGGTTGGGCTAGGAAGGGGAGAGATCGTCAATCTCCCACACAGATTTGGCGACGCCGCAGATCTACATCTTACACGGCAGACCCGATCTCTTGCGATTCAGTTTGGACACGGCCAAGCACCGTTTCAAATCGGATCTAGGAAGGTCAGAGTCGTTCTTACTCCGATGAATTACTCGGACACCGACTCCAGGTCGGACAACGGTTCGAACACTAATTCGGACTCCAGTCTGGCGAGTTTTCTCCTTCCCCACGAGATCTTCATGGCTTCAACACCCCCACTGGAGGTGCGCCGACTACAAGAGGAGCAGCAGGAGGAGGCACGCCGACTACGACAATAGGAGGAAGCCAACCGCGCGGCTCGCAACGATGGGCTACGCAAGGCTGGGCGAACCGCCCAGCAACAGATTCTCCAGACCAAAGTCGGCGACCACAATGTCTTCGTCATGCCACAACAGAACGTCGTAGCCGCTGCAACCCTGCTGGACATGCTCCAGCTCGGGCCTGATCACCAGGCCACCCTAACTATCGCCAAGATCAAGGCGATGATTACAGCTGCTGCCTGTCAGCAGCAACAGCAGTCGGGTGACACACTTGTGCCGACCAACCGGTTGGGTTCTCCGGTGGCAGCATCATCTACGTCAACACGACGTCGGGCGGCTGGCTCTAGTCGGCCACACGAGGAATAGCGGCAAACATCACTTGGCGACACAAACAACAACAACTGGTGGCTTCACCAGTACGATCGTCACCCCAACCAAGACCTCCGAGTTCGTTTACAACGTGACCTCCGACACGACATTAATGCCCGGCGCCGCCAACGCGAAGAAGAAGAGTGCCGCCGACTGGAGGACGAGAATGAGCGTTTCGGTCTTCACCACGAGTGGTTTAACCGCCGTGACCGAAGCCGGAGCCCTCACGAAGACGAAGGCGTTCCAGCATTCACCCATGAGCTCCAGGACGTCGACTGGCCGTCGGGCTTCAAGCCTACGGGGATCGAGAAATACGATGGCAAAACCAACACCGAGTCCTGGCTCACCGTATACACCCTAGCAATTCGAGCTGCTGATGGTGACCATAAGGCCATGGCTAACTACCTCCCAGTCACACTAGCCGACTCGGCGAGGACATGGCTAACAGGGCTCCCGAGGCGGTCGATCGGTTCCTGGGGAGAACTCAGGGAGCGGTTCATCGTTAACTTTCAAGAGACCTACAAGAGGCCGTCTTCCGAGCATGATCTATATCAACTGCACCAGAAGAAGAACGAGTCTCTACGTGACTTCATCAAGAGGTTCTCCGAGAAGCACAATAAAATCCCAATGATCAAGGACGAGGCCGCCAGCGCTGCCTTCTGCAAGGGAGTAAAGGACGCCCTATTCATCGCGAAGTTTACTCGAAAGCCACCATCCTCCGTCCGGGCTCTCTTTGACATGGCGAACAAATACGCCGACTCAGCTAAAGCGGTCGTCGAGGCCCTCAACAAGAAGAAGGAGTCCTGGTAGAAGGACCAGAAGGCAAAAGCCGACAATGAGCCATCACAAAACAAGTCTGGCAACCACAAACGGAAGTCGGACAACGAGGTGGCCAACATGGAGCGAACTCGGCCGTGGCCCCAACAGAACAACGACTACCAGAAGGTCATGAACGGGCCATGCCCCTTCCACCCCAAAGGCAAACACACGGCCAAAGACTGCTTCATGCTCAAGAAGTTTGCTTCCGAGCAGGCTTCATCATCTGGCGCTGACAAGAGCAAAGACAAGCCAGAACAGGACCTAGCCGACGATTTTCAAGATCCCCAGGCCGAGCTCAACCACATCTTCGGAGGGCCATCAGCGTATGAGTCTAAGGGCAAGCAGAAGCTAACAGCACGCGATGTCAACACAATCTCTACAGGAGACACCCCCCACTATTTGCGCTGGTCAGAGACGTCCATCACGTTCACCCGCGTTGATCATCCAGATCGGGTTTCGTACCCGGGATGTTATCCACTCGTCCTGGACCCGGTCGTCAAGAATATCAAGTTGAAGAAGGTTCTCATAAATGGAGGTAGCGCGCTCAACATCCTCTTCGCCAAGACCCTGGACAAGATGAAGATTCCTCATTCAGACCTACGGCCGAGTACGGCGCCCTTCCATGGGATCATTTCCGGCCTCTCTTCAACACCACTCGGGCAGATCACCTTGCCAGTCACCTTCGGCATGCGGGATAACTTCCGCACGGAAAACATTTGCTTCGAGGTCGCCGACTTCAAGACTGCATACCACGCGATACTCGGACGACCGGCACTCGCCAAGTTCATGGCGATACCGCACTATACATACATGATGCTCAAGATGCCAGGGCCAGCAGGAGTCCTCTCCCTCCGCAGCAATGTCAAGCAGGCCTTCACCTGCGACAAGGAGAGATGCAAATTGGCTCAATCACAGGAGGCGGCAATCGGGCGCAACAGCATTCGGCAAGCCATCACAACCGAAGTCGAGGAAGACCCAGTTTCGGCCAAAAAAGCAGCGAAGTCAGGAATTTCAGTAGACTCGGACACGAAGAAGATCCCCCAGGACCCTTCCGACCCCTCCAAAACTTCTCTAGTCGGGACCGAACTCAACCCCAAATAGGAAGATGCGCTTGTCACCTTCCTCCAAGCCAACATGGATATCTTCGCGTGCAAACCGTCCGACATGCCGGGCATACCAAGGGAGGTGATCGAGCATGCCCTCAACGTGAAGACAGACGCCAAGCCAGTCAAGCAACGGCTACGGCGCTTCGCTCAAGACCGCAAAGATGCTATTCGGGAGGAGATAACCAAGCTTCTCGCAGCCGGGTTCATCAAAGAGGTCTATCACCCGGATTGGCTAGCAAACCCAGTTCTGGTCCGGAAGAAAAACGGTAAATGGCGCATGTGCATCGACTACACCAATCTCAACAAGGCGTGCTCTAAGGACCCATTTGGTTTACCGAGAATAGACCAGGTGGTAGATTCAACTGCTGGGTGCAACCTTCTCCGTTTTCTCGACTGCTACTCGGGATACCACCAAATCAGCCTGAAGGAGGAAGACTGCCTAAAGACATCTTTCATCACGCTGTTTGGAGCGTACTGCTACATCACTATGCCGTTCGGTTTGAAAAACGCCGGAGCAACGTATCAACGCGCAATTCGGCGGTGTCTACATACTCAGATCGGGTGCAACGTGAAGGCCTACGTCGACAATGTGGTGATCAAGACTAAGTCAAAAGAAGACCTCATCGCTGACCTAGAAGAAACCTTCCAGAACCTTCGAAGATTCAAGATGAAGTTGAACCCGAAAAAATGCGCCTTCGGTATGCCATCCGGCAAGCTACTCGGCTTCATCGTCTCGCATCGCGGCATCGAGGCCAACTCAGAGAAAGTCAACACAATTATGAACATGGCTCCCCCGACTAACCAGAAGGACGTCCAGAAGCTGACAGGCTGCATGGCGGCACTCAGCCGATTCATTTCCCGACTGGGCGAACGGGGCATGCCCTTTTTTAAGCTATTGAAGAAAGCGGACAATTTCCAATGGACTCCCAAGCCCAGCAAGCCTTCGAAGAATTCAAGCAATTTCTCACATCACCCCCGTGTTGGCATCACCCATGCCCCAAGAACCGCTGATGCTATATCTGGCGGCAACTACTTAGGTAGTCAGCATGGTGCTGGTGGTGGAGCAATCCAAACAGGGTCACATCCAGAAAGTCCAAAGGCTAGTCTACTTTGTTAGTGAAGTCCTTGCCGACTCAAAGACGAGATATCCGCAGGTCCAGAAGCTGCACTATGGCCTACTCATCACTATCCGAAAGCTGGTGCACTATTTCCAAGCACATCAAGTCACGGTGGTCACATCATTTCCACTTGGGGACGTCCTGCATAACCGTGAGGCCACCGGCCGAATCGCTAAGTGGGCACTCGAGTTGATGGCGTTCGACATTACCTTTCGGCCATGGACAGTAATCAAATCACAAGCTCTAGCTGACTTCGTAGCCGAGTGAACAGAAGTTCAAATACCTACATCAACAGCGAGCTAGAATACTGGACAATGTACTTTGACGGTTCTCTACAGATCGACGGCGCCGGGGCTGGCGTCGTACTAACGTCGCCCACCGGCAAAAAACTCAAGTACGTTCTACAAATCCACTTCCCGGCTTCCCACAACGTCGCCGAGTACGAGGCACTTATCCACGGGCTCCACATTGCTATATCACTTGGCATACGTCGACTGGTTGTGCGCGGGGATTCTCAACTCGTGGTGAACCAAGTCATGAAGGACTGGACATGTCTCGACGATACCATGGCGGCATACTGTCAGGAGGTCCGCAAGCTGGAAAACAAGTTCGACGGGCTGGAGATAACACACGTCCTATGACAATACAATGATGCTGCAGATGAATTGGCAAACATGGGATCCAATCAAGAAGCGGTCCAGACAGGGATCTTTGTCGAGCAACTCACGGAGAAATCAATCAAGAAGAAACCAGTACCAGAGCAGTCGGGAGGCGAACCTACCCCGACTACAAACGAGGTGTTGCACATATGTCAAGATGGCGGACTCCTGTTCTCAAATTCCTCCTAGACGATGAACTCCCAGAAGATCGCAGCCAAGCCGAACAGATCAAACGTCAAAGCAAGAGTTTCCTAGTCATCGGAGAAGACTTGTACCAAAGAAGCGCATCTGGTATCCTCATGCGCTGCATCACCACCGAGGAGGGCAAGCAGATCCTACAGTCAATCCACTCGGGCATATGTGGCAATCACGCCGCATCTAGGACATTAGTCAGAAAGGCTTATCGGCAGGGATTTTTCTAGCCAACAGCAGTAACAGATGCAAAACACATTGTTCGCACATGCGAGGTTACCAGTTATACGCAAGACAAACAAATCTCCCAGCCCAAGAACTCCAAACAATCCCAATCTCTTGGCCCTTTGCAGTATGGGGGCTTGACATGGTCGGGCCTTTCAAGAAAGTGCCAGGAGGGTTCACAAACTTGTTCGTCGCAGTGGATAAATTTACCAAGTGGATTGAGGCCAAACCCATTGCAACCATAACAGCGGCACAAGCAAAGGACTTCATCAGGAGTATATTATACCGATTCGGGGTCCCTAACCGCATCATCACCGACAACGGCACTCAGTTCACGGACGGCATGTTTCAAGATTTCTGTGACGACTTCGGCATCAAGATCTGCTATGCGTCTGTGGCACACCCACAGAGCAACGGGCAGGTTGAGCGAGCCAATGGTATGGTCTTACAAGATATCAAGGCCAGGATATTCGACCGACTACAACCATACGCGGGTCGATGGGTCCAACAGCTCCCATCTGTTCTCTGGTCTCTCAGAACCACGGTCAATCGGGCAACAGGGAAATCCCCTTTCTTCCTGGTCAACGGTGCTGAGGCTGTGCTACCAACCGAGTTAGAGTTCGGCTCTCCGCGAGTTCGGGCTTACTCAGAAAACATCTCTAACAATACCCGATTGGTTGAACTAGATCAGTTGGAAGAAGCGAGGGATATCGCAACAATCCAGTCGGCAAGGTATCTTCAAGGCCTGCGTCGCTACCATAATCGCAATGTCCATGGCCGCGCCTTTTTGGTCGGAGATCTCGTCCTGAGAAAAATACAAACCACCAAAGACAGGCACAAACTATCTCCAATTTGGGAAGGGCCGTTCATTATAGCCGAGGTCACGCAGCCAGGCGTCTACCGACTGAAGACCGAAGACGGTGCCCTCATCAGCAACTCATGGAATATAGAATAGCTACGTCCTTTCTATACCTAAGTTTTACAAATTTCATATGCGTAGTTTTTCTCTGACTCACTACGCCGCTTGTTTCAACCAAGTAGTAAGTTGGGGGCTACATGTATTATATGTGTTTTGTCAATAATATACGATCCTATTTTACTTAAGTTATGAAGTTTTACTACGACTTTCCTATGTCTACCCGAGTACAGCTTTCTGCAGTGAACGTTTTTATTAAGTTCCTATAGATCAACTCGGTGTAGGCTATATGATTGAGTAAAGCTAATGACAACTGAGTAATAGTCTAAAGCTTGGTGGCATTGCACATATATTTACACATGACCTTGCAAAAATCTACAATACACCGACTGCATGATGTACTGTTTTTACAGACCCAGGTCTCGGGTGATAATCTCTGCAGTCGGCCTCACCTTGGCTATCAGCACCAACGCCTCCTCAGGAGTTGTCTCCTCGGCAAACCCCTCCCCGATGGCTTCAACATCTGCCCTTGGGTAGATGGACTTGGTCATTGCTAGGGTTTGGGCTACGCCGACAATGACGTGCTCATCCGAGTACCTCTTTAGGGCACTCGGTGCATCCTCAAGGCACGCCTCCACTTGGGCGATCGAGCTGCAGCTGGTTCCCATGGGGCGAGGATCCATGATGTCAAGGAGCCCTTTCACGAATCCGAGCAGGGCCTCCCGTGACTCCTTGACGACCCTTATCTCCTCTGCGTAAGCCTGAAATTGGGCTTGGGAATTGGCTCTAGCAGCTACCCGAGTTCACTGACAAGTAAACTTATTAGGTAAAGCTGCAGATGGAGTAATTAATGGATTGGTTAAGATCATTGTTAAAAGGGAGATTTACTGTCGTAGTCGGCCTCCCACCTAGCTATGGTCCTCTCTAGTTCAGTTTTTTCCTCCTCGAGCTTGGCATTGGCCTCCTTCAACTCAGCCTTCTCTCGCTCAAGCTCGGTATTGGCTGTTGTCAAGTCGGCCTTGTCTTTTTCAAGTTCGGCCCTGGCTCTCTCGGCCTCCTTCAGCTGTTCTTCTCCCTCCGTTCGGGTCTTCAACTCGGCTTCAAGGGCTGCATGATAGATTAGTCAAGAACTCGACGTTACAGTCAAGACACAACTGCGCAGTCGGGAAATAACACAGCTGGAGAAATATATTAAGGATTTGGTCAGGGAGAAGTGTTCTAGAGGCTCACCTCTTATCTCCTTGGCCTAGTCCCAATTCTCACTCCTGAGCTGGGTGACAGCCTCCCTCAGCCAAGATTCCCTCTCCTGGCTGCGCCCTTCCACTTCGGCTTTCAAGGCCCGGAGTTGGTCCAATTCTTGGAGTTGGGGGGCGATTTGGGTCAACACCTCGTGCATTTTCTCGGAGCGATCAACAATTTTCTGCTCGGGGAGTAACAAGTCAAAGCAGAGTCAGGCGTCAAGAAACACTACTGAGATTCCAATACAACGGAAGTCATACCTGAATCCCCTGGGACGCGGCGATTGTGGCACGAAGCAGGTCTTCACGCTCCTTTTCCGCTACCACCTCATCAACCTTGTAGCTCCGCGTAGTTCCGTCGGGCGCCGTCCAGCGGAACGTCCTCGGGAACTTACGCGGAGGGGCCTCGATCCTGGGGAGGTCGGGTCTGTCCGAAGAAAGGGATAGTGCCGAGGACGACGACGACGACCAGGATGGCGACGGATTCCTGGCCCCCAACTCGGCGGTCTCCAAGGCCTCGGGGGATGGCTCAGGAGCTGCAGCGGCGGCTTCGACATCAGGCGCTGGCTCAGGAGCTGCAGCGACGGCTTCGACAACGGGCTCCGGCTCAGGGATTGGAACAGCGGCTTCAGGAACCACCCCTTGGTCGGCCGGGGTTGGCGGCCCTGCAGTCGGGACGGTCTCAGTTTCCGTAACTGGGACCGCCGCCGGCTCAGCGGGAGTGCTCGCCGGCGCTGGATCGGCCGAGGCAAGCTCAATAGTAGGGTATAGGTGGCCAAACGGGCGGACCGGGGCCGGCACGGACCGAGGCACGGGGTTCGGCACGTGCCCGCTACGGCTACGGCCCGTGTAGGCACGTTCTGTAGCGGGCCGTGCCGTGCCGGCGCGTCCCCCCCGCCCAGGCCGGGCACGCCGGGGTCGTGGGCCGTGCGTGCCGGAACGGCGGTCGGCAAGCCCACCGTTGCCGGCGGCCCGGTCCGCCGAGTCGTGCCGCCACTGCGCGGCCGGCGTCCCCTGGCCTCTCGCGCCTGCGCCGGGCCATCCCTCCGCGCGCCGCCCTCCTCTCTGCGCCGTCGCCCCCGCTCCGCATGCGCGCCCCCTCCGCGCGCTGCCGCTAGGCCCTCGGCCCTCCTCGCTCCTCCGCTCGTCCAGCCGCATCGGTCCTCCGCCCTCCGCGCCGCCATCCCGCGCGCTGCTCCCCGGCCTCGCTGCTGCTGCCCGCCACAACGCTAGCATCGAGGCAGACCTGGATGCCGCAGACCGTCGGTCCCCCAAGCCTTAACTTAATCACATCACTCAGGATCATGCACGATCGTCCGCCAGATAACTCGAGCCTACTCACAGCACATACAGCAGATCCATCCGCGCGCGGACGCTCCCCGGCCTCCCGCCGCCTGCGCCGCCCTCCGCCGCCCAAAAAAAAAGGTCCACCGTGCGCGCCGCCCCAGCAGAGGGCCGCACTCCCGCCTCACCGCCTGCGCCGAGATACCCGACCGGGACCTGAGTCACTCTCACTTCGTGGATGACTGCCGTCTGAGAGAGATGAGTAAAAAGTCCCCCCCGCCCCCCCGCCTAAAAATTTTTAAAAAATTAAGTTCCGCCCCCATAGCGGAGAGTGGTAAAAAAACCCCTATTAAAAAAATGTAAACCCCATTTATGTAAGATGAGTAAAAATATGAGGGTATATTTTGATGATTATTAGAGGAGGAAACTTCGCGGCGGCCTTTTTATATGTTTAAACCCCAACCCCTCCGCGCAAAATAGAAGAAATACATAGATATATCCAATTTAATTTCTACATAGCTATCGCGCCCCTTGTGGCAATATGACCTTTATTGATTTTGATATTACAAAACAGCTGCTCCATTAAAAACTCTGTCATGTAAAACTTTTTTCAACCCTCCTTTTTGAGAAACCATGACCAAAGAAAGAGTCGCTAAAGGTCAAATACTTAAAAATAAGAAAAAGATCTCTACGTTCCTCATATTTGTAGGCCAAGATTTTCAAACTGCTCAGCCAAATCTTGGTCTCCGTGGTGGTGTTGGCCGCACGTTTCTTAGCTAGCTCCCAGTCTTTAACCGCAGTAGCATTTCTAACACTCACTAGCGGAGATTTCTTTTCTCCTCATCAATAATTCTACGCAAAGACTGAAGCCGATTCGGATGATACCGTAGACACAGGCACCGTGAACACATCCCGTGCAGCTTTGAGAGCACGGGATATTGGGTCATATGTGATCATTCCACCATTGAGAACGTTGAGATCTTCCTGGTTGATCGATGTCGATGTCCAAGTAGGTAGATCAGCTCAAGAGCTTCAAGTGAAGCGTGTGCAGGACTTGCTGCGGCGAACTTCCACCACCGGGTGCTCGAAGAAGAAGGAACGACCGCCAAATTCGGCCCCATCTGCAATTTTTTCTTACCTGGGACAGGGACGGGTGGGGCTTTTGCACGACTCCCTGAAACTTAGTTCATACTTTCGAATACTTCATAAACAATTTTGTCTTACAATCAGAATATATTAGTGTAATCTTATAATTTCATTGTATCCCCAATAAGATTTAAAATATTTAGAAACCCGTATTTTACACACCCTAGGATCAAGCATAAATGCAAGCTACAAGTATGGAATGTTCCTCCAGTATTTAAGATATTTTGTTCATGTTATATACTAGCATAATCCTAATAGTTGGTCATCTTCATATTCTTTTAATAAAGTGGCAATCTCAAAAATTTTATGCAAAATTAAATTAGCAGTTGAGATAGTAAAAACCAGACAAAGTAACAGTTGCATCATAAAATGTTTCAAGAAGTAATAAAACCTTTCTACAACATGCCAAGACTGTTCTGTCAGTAGCGGTATGCCCGTCACTGGGTAACAACATTCTTTGGACTGCAAGAAAACAGTTAGCATATCTTTGTAAGGCAAGACATGTTTCAACATTAAATAAGTCGAGTTCCACCGATGGTCCGCATCCCGTTTGGAACTTGCGTGGTTGCTTGTCCGAAGCGATGCAGAATCGCTTGAAGGTCGCAAGTCGAGGATTAGAACCATTCAGCCATGTTATGGCTTCACGGATAGAATCGAGATATACAGTTACTCTTTTAAACAGATTTAACTATAAGATTAATAATATGGCAAGCACAACGTTGATGTAAAAGAAATGATTCAGCATAAACATTGAATAAAGGCTGCAAAATTTCATTGCTCTGGAATTTGCAGCTGCATTATTAGAGTTACTGCAAATATTTTATTTGTGATGCCAAAAATCTCACAAACTCTAGAAATTCGTTCAGCAATATTTTCTGCATTATGTGAACATCAATTAATTTTAAAGCTATTACTCTTTTTTGTAGTTCCCATTCATCATCAACATAATGAGCAACTACACTAATATAGTTTCCTTAGCCCTACACTCCAAATATCAGATGTGATACTAATAGAAAATGTGCCAAGTAGCAAATAATTGTTTAATATTATCCGGCCTTGGTTGTAAACATTCACCAAGTCCCGGGTTGTAGTTTGTCTACTAACAGCTTGAAACCTAGGATTATGAGCAGTTTTTAATGTTAAGTCTCAAATGCAGGAGACTCACCAAAATTTAGGGGTAGATCCTGTCTAGCAATTAAACGGGTAAGGGAATCTCGTGCTACCTGAGCATCATACTCCATGAACGTACCGTACCGTCCGGATTGAGTACCAGTTGCTGCTGTCTTAGCTGGTAACCTTGCTTCTTCGCACATGCCTCAGCATGCCGCCTCAAATGTCCTGTTCCACCAGAAGATTTTCCAGAGAGTTTAGTTTTACAAATTTTACATTTTCGCGTAAGTTACCTCCCTTCCATCCGCGGCGGTCTCCTTGATCTCATCAAAATGTTGCCAGGCGGAGGAAGTTCTTGATCTCTTTGAGCCGGTTGCCGTTGACAAGCTCTCGCTCGCAGTTCGATCCTTGTGAAGCGCCATGTATTTCCTCCGTATGTTCTTGCGGTGTAGGAGCCGACCCGGAGTTGTCTCCTTGTGACATCGACAGATAGCTCGGGTCGAAGTCGCTCAGTTGAAACGTGGGTAGTTCGGATCCATCCTGCAATATAATAGAGAAAATTAGTATTAAAAAAATAGTACGAACAAGAAGAAAATTTAAGATTTTTTTTACCCTTGCAGGAGCACCGGAGGCTGCAGCTATTACCTATGAGAATGTGGGAAATTTTTGAATTTTAGACAAAATTTTGTCTAAAACAAAAATTTTTGAGCAAAGAGAGCAAAAGAGAGGAGAATAGAGCACAGAGGAGAGATTGGGAGGTTTGGATGAGTAGAAAATTTTTTCGGATTTTTTTGTCATGCAACGGCTAGAGTCAAATCTAGCCCATTTTTTCGGACCGTTGGGACAGGTGTCAATTTTTTGACTGGGCCAACGCTGGCGAACACTGTAGCAACGTCATCAGCAACGGGCAGATGTCAGTGCAACGTCGCTGCCTCGTCTCCTCCCGCACGCACCCGGCCAGGCCGCGGCTCGACCTCCTCCCGGCTCTCTCCTCGGCTCCTCGGCAGCCCTCGCCTCCTCCCGCCGCCTCGGCCTCCTCCCGGCCTCCTCGGCTCCTCCACCTCCTCCCGCCGCTCGGCTCCCGCCGCCTCGGTCCCGCTCCCCTCGCCTCTCTCGCCTCCTCCTCGCGCTCCTCTCGCCTCCGCTCCTCCGCCTCGCCTCCTCCTCCCTCCGCCTCCTCGGCTCTCCACCTCGGCTCCCGCCGCCTCCTCCGCCTCCTCCGCCACCTCGACTCCTCCCGGCTCCTCGGCTCCTCCACCTCCTCCGCGCCTCGGCCTCCCGCCGCCTTTCCTCGGCTCCTCCGCCCCTCCCGCCTCGCCTCCTCCTCCTCCGCCTCCTCGGCTCCTCACCTCGGCCTCCGCCGCCTCCTCGGCTCCTCCGCTCCTCCGCCTCTCCTCGGCTCCTCCGCCTCCTCTCCGCCTCGGCCTCGCCGCCTCCTCCTCGGCTCCTCCGCCTCCTCCCGCTCCTCCTCCTCCGCCTCCTCGGCTCCTCCGCCTCCTCCGCCGCTCGGCCTCCCCGCCTCCTCCCGGCCTCCTCGGCTCCGCCGCCTCCTCCGGCCGCCTCCTCCCGCACCCGCCTCCTCCGGCTGCTGCCTCGGCCTCCCCGCGCGCCTCCGCCGGCGCCTCCTCGCCGGGCGCCTGCCGGCCTCGCCGCCGACGCCTGCCTCGTCTCCGCGGCCGTTAGACGCCTGCCACGGCGGCGCGGCCTCCGCCGCCGCCTCCGGGCGGGCCGTGCGGCCCGTGCCCGTGCCCCGTTCCCGCGCCCGTGCCCGTGCCCGTGCCCCGTGCCGTGCCCGTGCCCGTGCCCGTGCCGTGCCCGTGCCGGCCCGCTACAGTCCACGGGCCGTGCCGTGCCGGCCCGCCGTGCCGCACCGCCGGCCCAGGCACGGCACGGCTACTCGGGCCATGCCGGCACGGCCCACGGCCAACCGTGCCGGGCCGGCCCGGGCACGGTTACTGTAGCACCGTGCCCGGGCCGGCCCGACGGGGCACGGCCCATTTGGACATCTATAAGTAGGGGTAGTCGGCGGGGTCTCCTTAAGATCAATGTTGGTTCGCTTCCTGCATAACGAGTCAAATATCAAGGCGCTATAATGCTGAACATGATTTTTAGAAGACCCAGAATGGCCTACCTCTTGGAGAACTTGAGCTTCTGTCCGGGAGATCCAGAGGGCGGCACTGGAGGGCTGTTGGCTGTCGGGCCTGAGGGCACGGTAGTCGGCAGCGGCATTTCTGTCCTGGTCGGCCCCGTTCGTGGTGTAGTCGGCTGGGGCGCTCGAGTACTCGGCGGCGCTGGGGTCGACCTTGTACTCGGCTGCACTTGGGTTGGGCTCGATGATGTTGAGCTCGACCGCGCCGGTCCCGATCTGGGACTCGATGGCTTGGGTGCTGTGCTGGCGGGGTCTCTTATCTTTAAACTCCTGGCTGCGGCACTCGGCTTCACAACCTTCTCCTTGCCCCGATCTGCAGTGGGTTTCTTCCCCGCTCTCTTGGAGTCGGGCTGGGCGGCAGAAGGACTTCTCGGCCTCTTCTTTGATTTTGTGGCCAACAACGGACGGGAGTCATCATCAAACTCCTTGCACCACTACAAACGATTCAACAGTATACATTGCACGACGCTGAGCAACTATGGATACATGTCTATAGACATTCATCAAAGAAGAAAAGCAAGGGTTACCTCGGGACGAGGCCGGTTTCGGCTATAAGCTGCGATGGAGCGCTCTGCATCCTCGGTTTCGATCACCCCATTGGAGAAATAAGTGAACAATATTTCGGTCACTTTTTGCTGGTCAATCACCTCTCAGCTTTCTCTGTCAGGGTCATTCTTCCCTTGGTAATCCCAGCAGAATTCGCTCCTCAGTTTCAGTGGCTGGATGCGCCGAGTCAGGAAGCGCTTGGCGACCTAGGGGCCGGTCAGGCCGACTTTCTTGAATTTCTCCAACCTTGCCAGCAACTGATGCACCTGGCCCATCTCTTCAAAGGTTGGATCCGACGACCAACTAAGCGAGACCACCGACGGCGAGCCGGTGAATGGAGGCAGGGAGGGTTCCAGATCAGAACAGTAGAACCACTCCTTATGCCAACCTTTCAAGGAGGATTTCAAAGGAAGATCGATATATACTTTCTTCATCTCACTCCTTAACTGAAGGCCAGCCCCCCCCCCAATCACCTGGACTCTATTCTTGGAGGGTTGGGGCTTGATGTGGAATAAGTGCCTAAAGAAATTAAAATGGGGCTCTACACCCAAGTAGCACTCACAAAGAGTCACGAAGATAGAGATTTGTAAAATCGAGTTGGGATTCAAATTCACCAACTCTAATCCGTAGAAGCTAAGAAGACAGCGGAGGAACACAGAGGACGGAAGAAACAAACCCCGGTCAAAGAAAGAGGTAAAAACAACAGTTTCGCCGGCTTAGGGATTTGGAACCGACTCATCCTCAGCCAGGCGCCAGCGGATAATGTCACGGCTTTGCAGCCACAGCGACTTCTCCAGCCTTCCCAGCTTCGACCGGCTGCAATCTGAGATCGGCCACCCCTCATCCGACGCCCCAACGCAATCTGGAACCTTCGGCATGGCTGGGAGGACAGGAAATTTGGGGCAAAATGTGGTCGGGGGCTGAAGATGGACAAAGGAAAGCGGAATCGCTCGAGCTTCGATGGGGAGGAGCAAGCAATGGCGAACCCTAGCGGAGCGAGTGGCAAAATTTCGACGCAGAGTTGGGAAGACGAAACGATTGGTCGCTTGGGGAAGATAGAGGAATCTTTTCTCTCTCCCCCAGCCTTTATAGAGCCTGTGCCGACTAATGGGCTTGGGCTTACACAGTCGGTACTAGGCCACCAAGACATGAATTTCTACAGTAGCACGCTCGATATGGGCCGTACGCTGGCTGCATTAAAATCGCAGTAAAATCAATGAGGTAAACAGATATGCTTCATGAAGGCCTAATTGCTAAACATATATGTTTGGGTATCTGTTTTATCCACCAGGTATTGAGGATATATCCTTATAAGGATCACAAGCTGGTCTTCATCAACATTGGGGACACTGGTATCTCTCAAGTACACCTGACCACGCAATGGATTTATTTTCATGAAGTGGTACTCGGCCTATATGCTTGGCCAACAGTTGCCATGAGCAACATTACTCCAGCCGACATGACGCTGAAGAGTCTAACTTTTGAGTAGTGCACTACTTGGGAGAGACTATAAACCTTTTTTCCAGCTGACATGATGCTGAGGAGTCTAACTTCTGAGTAGAACGCCACTCGGGAAAGACTATAAACCCCCTTTTCCGGCTGACATGAAACTGAAGAGTCTCATATACGAGTGGCATGCAACTCGGCAAGACTATAAATAACATTCCGGTTGACATGATACCGAAGAGTCTCATATACCAATAGTATACTACTCGGGAAAGACTATAAGGTTGAAGATCTTTGACTTTATTTTTAATTGTTTTTACAATTAAGCACAAAGTCGGGGGCTACACCTAATAGGTGTGCCTATTTTGCGCACACTATTCATATATCTACATGAAGCCCTTCATAACCTCGCTGCCAGCTGACATGAAGTAGGACTCGGGAAGAAGACGCACTTGGACAAAGAGTACTCGGGAGCAATGCACTCAGGCAATCTTCACTGTGGAGGATGAGCACTTGGCATCAGCTGTGACTCAACTATAAAGGTCTCAGGGGCTATTTGGAGGCCATGGCCCCGGGTACCTCATCACAAGCATATGGGCCACTCGGATAGAGGATGGACCGAGTCTTGTAATTAGAGATATAGTAGCACCTGGTAGATTTTGCCTTGTACAAAAAGGAATATACAATCTTAGCCGGGTAAGATGTATCTCTAAGAAGGAAATCTCTTGGCCGTATCCGACTGAGATTCCTACCTTGTACCTCTGTCCCCTAGTATATAAGGGGAGGCAGGGCATCCCCTAAGGGCACGAGATCATAGATCATCAAGAGTTCATCAGAGCCACCACCATAATCCTTAAAGGAATACATCCCAACTGGACATAGGGTATTACCTCTCATTGAGGGCCTGAACCAGTATAAAATCTTCCCGTGTTCCTTTGCAATCCACCGAGTTTTCCCTTGCCGAGTAGCCCTATAATCATATTGCCGGTGTAAAATATCAACACCAGCCTACTCCTGGAAGAACTCCTCGTCAGTGGAATCCATCTCATCTTGTAGCACTGGGGGGATAGATATATATATAGAGCAAAGGTGAGTACTAGCGTACTCAACAAGTCATGGGAACTTAGGTAGGTAATGCAAGCTTCAAAGATTGGCTAGTTGCTTTATAAATTCCTTTTAATTAAATTTCTTTGGAATACCGTAAGTGTGTGCTTCTCAACAATTTGGGCGAGGTGAAGTCTCGCCCGGATCGGAGTGAATTGTATCAGTCTTTGATTCAGCACAACTCTCAAGAGTTGGCTTCAAGGACCCATCTCCACCAGCTAATCCAACAACATCGGGCCTACAGCCTTGCTGTCTATGATAGCTTCACCACATTTCGAAAACAGATTCCCGATCCACAATATCCTTTCACAAGCAGTAGTCAAACAAATATACACTAAGGAATCACCTCACATCCACCTATGACCGTGGGCACGGCTGTTCAAATAGTATAGACCTCTGCAGAGGGGGTACGCTTTACCCACACAACGCGACTTACCCTATCACCTAGCTCACGAACGAACAGACACGACTAGTGACTAGGGGTTTTCGCGACAAGGTATTTCTGAAGTCAACACCAGGTTACCCCATGCCAACTGGAGGGGTCCACGACCAATGACAGGGTACGTCCTCGACCATACTGTGCCAGGAACCGAGGAGGCATCTCCGTCGCCCTCCTGCACGATCCACAGTCCAATGACATGCAAGCGTCCCTGGGCGGCTAGTTACTCAGCCAAGGGCTATCCCATATCACCCATGTGGTTGTATTGTTGCCCCATGCAACAAATGGGTTGGCGGCCCATCGGTCGTCTCACAACCGCGGCCGAGAAATCATTTCAGTGTAACCTAGTTTGAATGCAATCTTGGCAAATAAATTACTTAGTTCCACAATTATAGGTTCAACATGCTCAAAGGTGACTTGCTTTGCTCAAGGCCTGAAGCTTCGCCTTCGAGATTCGCGTCTTGAGGCTCCTCCGACTTCGATGCTACACACGAAATGAGACAACTCAATGAAAAGACTAAGATTATAGCCCTATTAGTGACCTCTAAGTGTTCCATCAGATAGATCTCATTTTTAAAAAAATTTAGGATTTGGAACGGAGTCAATCGGACGGGCGGTTGAGAAGATACGGATTTTTGAAGTTATTTGGAATTACTGGAGTACTGGAAATAATTTAGGAAGAGGTTTTTCTCGGCTTTGTTTTCCTCTGGGCCGCTGACAACCCGGTCCTAGTGGCCAGCCGAGGGAATACAGTGATGGCACGTGCGATGGGCTGGGCCCATGGCCGCCGGCAGGGAAAGGATTGGGCCACCGGGCTGGTTCGGAGATTTAGTGGCCCATCGAGTGGCGTCCAGAGACAAGAATTTTTACTGTTACTAATTTAATTTTTTTTTAAATTTACAAAACTAATTTTCGATTGGGATCAATTGCAAAACTACCCTCTTGCCACCCTGGGCCACGGCGGGATTTAAAAACCGCCGTGGCCCAGGGCGGCGAATGGCATCCCCGTCGCCCGGGCTAACGGCGCCGGCCGCCGTTAGCCCCGGGGAGGCCACGTGGATTCGCCGCCCTGGGGGACGGCGGCGAATGCCCCCAGGGGGCCGAATGCAAAATTACATTCGCCGCCGTCCCCCAGGGCGGGTTATAGCCATTCGCCGCCCTGGGGGAGGGCGGTTTTTTGCCGGCCCCTATAAAATCCCTTCCTGCAGTCGCCGCGCGTCATTTCTCCCTTCCGCCTCCAGCGTTCGTCCAATAGAGCTGAGGGAAAGGAGGAGAAGTACAGCGGCGAAGCCCTCGCAGATTTTTTAGCCGAATCCAGGTATTTTTTTGATCTTCCTCTGTTATGTAGTCAATTTTTTAAACAAATGTTAATTAGTAGTAGACTTGTAGTGTAATATCCAATATAGTATGAAAATATTAGCGGTTTGGTATAACCATCGTTAGTGTTAAATTTATTTGGCCGTACTAGAAAAACATAGCGGAGAAGTAGTAAATTGTAGATATTTTAAAAATAAATATGCTCCGCCATGGCCATCGTTGGTATACGTCATTTTGACACGTTAGATAAACCTAGCGTATAACTTTATTAGCGCCGCTGGGTCAGTTTATAAAATATAGAAACGGTAATGGTTTGACTCATACGTATAGCCTTTTTATGGAACGAATATTGATTAGTACAGATTAATAAAATCTTTTTTGTGAACAGAAATGGCAAATAGAGTTGTATTCGCGATATATCACGGTGAAGGAAATGTCAGACAAGGACAATATGGGGTAGATTTATCGGAGTTCAACGTAGCACAAAAGGGAATTATAGCTCCAGCTGAGAGAAGTTTTCCTGGAGTTTACAATTGGTTAATGAGGGGATTCGGAGTAGATCCTCAAGTAAATGCAATTACGGTGTACGCACTGGTTAGCTGGGCTGTGGAAGGTTTTTGGTGGGAATTGATGCCAATAGATTCCACGGACAGCTGGGTATTTTTTGTGGAGAGTGCACTGCAGCGAGGATGGGCACCGAGCATCCTAGTGGTAGTGCATGACGTGGTCAGCATTGATCAGGCTGGTCCGAGTACAGCGGAAGGGCCCGATGAAACAGGGGAGCAAAATGAGGCAGAAGACGAGGGTGCCGGAGAGGAAGGAGGCCAAGAAGACATGGGACCGGGGGGGTTTGCAGATGAAGGGGAGAGACACCCAGGTCTAGTACAGGAGATGGAAATTGAAGACTCAGAACCTGAGCATATGGAGGATGATGATTCTTGTCGATGTTTTACACCGGCAATAAATATATGGGGCTACTCGGCGGATGGAAACTTGATGGATTGCAAAGGAACACGCAGAGATTTTATACTGGTTCAGGCCCTCGATGTGAGGTAATACCCTACGTCCAGTTGTGGTGTTATTCCTTTGAGGATCTGCGGTGGTGATTCTGGTGAACCAACTCAACCTGCCCTCATGGGGCGCCCTGCCTCCCCTTATATACTGGGGGACAGGGTTACAAGGTAGGAGTCCCCATCGGATTACGACTAGGAGATCTCCCCTTAGAGATATAACGCACCCGACTAGGACTGTATATTCCTTTCTATACAAGACGAAGTCCGCCGAATCTAGCTATATCTCTAATTACAAGGCTAGGCCCATCCTCTGTCCGAGTGGCTCATATGCTTGTCATGAGGTACCCGGGGCCCATGGCACCCACAGTAGCCCCTGAGACCTTCATAGTTGAGTCACAGCTGATGCCAAGTGCTCATCCTCCACGGTGAAGTCTTCCCGAGTGCATTGCTCCCGAGTGCTCTTTGTCTGAGTGCTGCTTCTCCCGAGTCCTGCTTCATGTCAGCTGGCAGCGAGGCTATGAAGGGCTCCATGTAGATGTTGGAATAGTGTGCGCCGAATAGGCGCACCTATTAGGTGTAGCCCCCGACTTTGTGCTTAATTGTGAAGACAATTAATCATAAAGTCAAAGATCTTTAACCTGGTAGTCTTTCCCGAGTAGATTACTACTGGTATATGAGACTCTTCGGTATCATGTCAACCGGAATATGATTTATAGTCTTGCCGAGTAAGATGTTACTCGTATATAGGACTCTTCGACTTCATGTCAGTCGGAATGTGTGTTTATAGTCTTGCCGAGTAGGATGCTACTCGTATATGGGACTCTTCAGCGTCATGTCAGCTGGAAAGAGAGGTTTATAGTCTTTCCCGAGTGGCGTCCCACCCGGAAGTTAGACTCCTCCACATCATGTCAGCGGGAATGAGGATTTATAGTCTCTCCCGAGTAGTGCACTACTCGAAAGTTAAACTCTTCAGCGTCATGTCGGCTGGAATAATGTTACTCATGGCAACTGGTGGCCACGCATGTAGGCCGAGTACCACTTTATGAAAATAAATCCACGGCGTGGTCAGGTGTACCCGAGAAAGATACCTGCATCCCTAATTTTAATGAAGACCAGCTTGTGATCCTTGTAAGGATATATCCTCGAGACCTGGTGGATAAGACAGATACCCAAACATATATGTTTAGCAATAAGGCTTTCATGAAGCATATCTATTTACCTCATCGGTTCCTGTGGGTAGCACCAGCGCTATAATTTCAACTCAGCCTGCGGGCGGCCCACATGGAGCATGCTACTGTAGGAACTCATGTCTTGGTGGCTGTTACCAGGTAAGCCGGCCTGAACCAACCTACCTAGCATAGCTCTATAGAAGTAGCATCCATCGCATGTCAGGATGAGTTTTTTGGTGTTGGTAACCGCAATCAGCCAGAGAAATCCTTATTCGCAAGCCTTTCCGACTTACGTTCTGGATGCAAACTGGTTGCCACGTAAGCCTGAGTGGGTATAATGCAGGATCCGCTTGCCCTCCTCAGGTGTGACACAGTGCATGAGAACTCCGGATGCACTTTGACGATGTAAGTCTTCTCTGACTTGGGTAAAGCCGAACAAGGTACCCGAACCTTGCATTAGCAGAGGGTTCGGCTGGCGACCCTCATGGGGCGTACCCTATCCAACAGAATTATAGCCAAGCTAGGCACCCGAACCTTGCATTAGCATAGGATTCGGCTAGCGACCCTCATGGGGTGTACCCAACCTGACAGAACCGTGACCAAATAAGGTACTCGAACCTAGCATTAGCGTAGGATTCGGCTGGCGACCCTCATGGGGCGTACCCTACTTAGCCGAGTGGTATACAGCCCCGACTGGCGCCGGGGGCCGATTGTTGGCTCGCATGGAGCGTAGTCGGGGAAGATGACGTCCCGACTGGCGCAAGTACTCGATGAGTAGCCCTCATGGAGCATCCCGAGTGTATTTTGGTAGACTTGTCCAGCCCCCGAGCGTAGGAGATGGGCTCGCAGCCCTGAGTTCCTGTCACGCGTATCCAGAGCTGGGCCTGCAATATAAAGATATCGGATGAGTAGCATCTGATGATGAAAACAATCATCCGAATTAAATGTATTTTACAATATATGTAAATTCATGTTCTTCCTCCTTTTGATATTAATTTCCTCGAGTAGTTGACCCCTTACGTTTAAGCACTCTGCCCGACTAGTCATAGCCCCTTAGCGTCGGGAGTTGGCTCATGGCTCTTTCCCAGGCACGCGTTTTGGGTGACTTGAGTTCGTCTTACATGGAGCAGAGTTTCACGGATCGAGATTTATGCTACTCGAGTACTTTTGTAATCATTTAAGAGCAAAAACGGAAAAAAGTAAATGCGCAGCTTGTACACCTATTAGGTGTAAGCGGCTGTGGCACTAGCAAGGCCGAGTAAGGAGATGTTTATCAGAAAGCGACTTAGCTGTTCGGTATTTGGGAGTTGGGATGCCATCCTCGTGTTTGAGCTTGTGAGCCCCCGAGCATGTCGCTTGTTGTTCTGATAATCTTCAGTTGTTGAAGGTCGAAGGTGGTTGTGACCGACTGCCACAATAGAGCCGTCTGACTTGCGTTTGCGATTCCCAGCTTTAGTCGGGACCGCGTCGTCGGTGTCGTCCCGCTTCTTCTGTCAGGGTGACTTGTTGTCATCGAGGGCCTCGGCAACAGCGTGAGCCGAGTCGGCGTACTTGTTTGCCATGTCGAATAGGCCTTGACAGAGTTGGGAGGCTTCCGCGTGAATTTGTCGATGAACGAGGTGTCTCTGACTCCTTTTCGAAAGGCGGCGATGATGACCTCGTCCTTGATCTTCGGGATTGAGTTCCTCCTCTCAGAAAACCTCTTGATGAAGTCACGAAGAGACTCGTTCTTCCTTTGGCGCAACTGATATAGGTCGTACTCGGAAGATGGCCTCTCGTATGTTCCCTGGAAGTTGGTGATGAACCGTTCCCGGAGTTCTCCCCAAGAGCCGATTGATCGCTTTGGGAGTCCTGTTAGCCATGTCCTCGCTGAGTCAGCTAGAGCAACTGGGAGGTAGTTAGCCATGACTTTGTGATTTTCCCCAGCTGCTCGGATCGCCAGAGTGTAGACCGTGAGCCAGGACTCGGGATTGGTCTTGCCATCATATTTGTCGATGCCTGTAGGCTTGAAACTCGACGGCCAGTCAACCTGTTGTAGCTCCTGGGTGAAGGCCGGTATGCCTTCGTCTTCATGAGGACTCCGACCCCGACTACGGCGGCGAAACCGCTCGTGGTGGAGGCCGAAATGCTCGTTCTCGTCTTCCAGTTGGCGTTGCTCGTCTTCTTCTCGTTCGCAGCGCCGAGCATTGGTGTCCTGCCGAAGATCACGCCATAGTTGGCCTCGGAGATCCCAGTTGTCCCGACGGTCACTTCGACGTTGCCGGTTGTTTGGGTTGCCGAGTGACGTTTGGCGTGACTCCGTGTGCAGCCGACTAGAGCCGGCCGCTCGGCGTCGCTTTGAGGTAGACGAGACTACCATTGGGGATGCCGACCGGTTGGTCGGTATGAGGGTATCGCCCGACTGTTGGTGCTGCTGACATGCAGCAGCGGTAAGCATGGCTTTTATCCTTGCGATCGTCGGGGTGGCCTGGTGATCAGGCCCAAGTTGGACCGTGTCCAGTAGGGTTGCGGCGGCCACGATGTTCTGTTGTGGCGTGACGAAGATGTCATGGTTGCCGACTTTTGTTTGGAGGGTATGTTGCTGAGCGGTTCGCCCAGCCCTGCGTAGGCCGTCGTTGCGGGCGTGCAGGCGTCTTGCTTCTTCCTCCTGTTGTTCTCGCAGTCGGCAGGCTTCCTCCTCTTGCTGTTCGCGTAGTCGGCGTGATTCCTGAGTAGGAGTAGAGCCTTTGTATACCATGAAGATTTCTCGTGGCGGAGAGAAGCTCGCCGAGCTGATGTCCGACTTAGAGTCGTAGTCCGACTGGAAGTCGGAGTCCGACTTCGAGTCGAAGTCGGGATGGTTGATGGGGATGAGTGTAACTCCGACCTCCCTAGATCCGATCTCGAGCGGCTCGGGGCCGTATCCGAGTCGAACTCCAGGGGATCGGGTTTGCCGCGTCGGATGTAGATTGTAAATATCCGCGGCGTCTCCGAGTCCGAACGGGAAATTGACGATCTCTTCCCTTCTCGGCCCGATCTCGACCGGCTCGAAACCGAGTCCGAGTCGAACACTGAAAGGAAGAGTTGTCCCTGGGCTCGGGCGTATAGAAAATCGCCGCAGCAAGTCGTCGAAGATTGCCGCAGCGTCGTGTGGGCCGACTAGCGCCGAGTCGGTTGGTTCCTCGGCCGGTTGGATCGGGTCCGTGTCGGCCAAGGTGAGATTGCCGATCTGGTCGGCGGCGAAGTCGAGGCTTCTGAATGCAATTGTATCTCCGGGGGAGAGTTTGCCGCCGTCGACTCCGGTTGCTGGATCCATCGAGCTTGTAGATGTAGATCGCGCCGAAGCCCCTACCTGGCGCGCCAACTGTCGATGTTTTACACCGGCAATAAATATATGGGGCTACTCGGTGGATGGAAACTTGATGGATTGCAAAGGAACACGCAGAGATTTTATACTGGTTCAGGCCCTCGATGTGAGGTAATACCCTACGTCCAGTTGTGGTGTTATTCCTTTGAGGATCTGCGGTGGTGATTCTGGTGAACCAACTCAACCTGCCCTCATGGGGCGCCCTGCCTCCCCTTATATACTGGGGGACAGGGTTACAAGGTAGGAGTCCCCATCGGATTACGACTAGGAGATCTCCCCTTAGAGATATAACGCACCCGACTAGGACTGTATATTCCTTTCTATACAAGGCGAAGTCCGCCGAATCTAGCTATATCTCTAATTACAAGGCTAGGCCCATCCTCTGTCTGAGTGGCTCATATACTTGTCATGAGGTACCCGGGGCCCATGGCACCCACAATTCTTCGGAGGACAATGTACACCCGGCAGAATGGGACAACGAGGACTTCTCCGGACTCGTTGTCTCAGAGGGGCACACCGTGGCATGGGAGTATCGGCAGAATGAAGTGGTGCAAGGCGCTAGAAACGCCGAAAAAGCACAGTTGACAGAGGCTGTGAAGATGTGGGCCGTGTCACTTGGGAGGGAGTTCTGGGTATCAAAGTCCACAAGATCGGTGTACGAAGTGAAATGTGCAAGTTCAAGCGATGGATGTCCATGGAGGGTGTACGCATCCAAGAAGAAATATGACGACTGTTGGTCCGTGTCAATCGTGACGGAGCACAACTGCCATCTTCCGGGTGTTCAGAAGTACCACAAGAACATATCATCTGCATTCATCGCTTCAGAGCTGTATTATGCTGTTGTGGAGAACCTCCGGTTCGAGCCCAAGTCAATTATCAGCCGCATCGAGGAGAAGTACAAGTACACCATTACATATGCCAAGGCATGGAGGGCCAAACAGAAGATAATTGAAATGAGACTCGGAAGGAGGCCCGGTTCCTCGGTTAGCAGATTTTCGCAGTGGATCGAGCACGAGCCGAAGGAGAAATGGGCATTGCTGTACGATGAAGGTGGAGCAAGGTACGGCATAATGACCACGAACCTTGCAGAGGTGTACAACTGGGTCATGCGTGGTGTTCGGCAACTCCCCCTTGTTGCCATCGTGGAGTTCATCCTACATAAAACACAGACGTACTTCCACGACAGGTGCAGACAGAATGGCCCATCTATGGCCGATGGAAACCTTTGGTTCGGCACCAAAATGACACAGTACCTTGAGGACAAATGCAAGAAGGCAAGAGAGCACCGAGTCCGAGTGCAGGGCACACGAGAGCGTAGATTTGAGATATTGTGTGCCGACAGGTCCAGGCGTGGCATATTCGCAAGGAAGCCTATACAAGAGTGTGTCCTAAAGGAAGATGGGACATGCACGTGCTCCTGCCGGAAACCAAGCTTGTACCACAAGCCCTGTTCTCATGTCATTGCCGCTTGCGGGGAGTGCGGCATTGATGAACGCCAATATGTGTCTCCGTACTTCAAAAAGGAAGCAATCATGCATACATGGAGTACCGAGATCTTTGGTTTCGGCATCGTCGGCACTTTCACTGAAGACACAAGTCCAGTTTATTACATCCCTGATCCGACGAAGGCAAGGAACAAGGCAGGCCGACGTCGGACACGGAGGATACGCAATGATATGGACGAATCCGAGGCCGGCGTTAGCGCTCAACGTTGCAGTAGGTGTGGAGAGGAGGGACATACCTACAAGAAGTGCACGAAAGACGCCGAGGCCCCAAGTGCAGCGGAAGTTCTATGGAGGGATCAGGCGCCGACGGAAGGCGGCCAACTGGGGAAGGCACCACTGATAGCAGCGTCGTCGCAGGCGTCCTCGTGCACCTTCGGGTTATGTTGTCTAGTATAGCCACTCGTTGATGATGTAATCTCCTGTAATGTGTTAATTTTCTGTTAATTTTCTGACTATAATGCACTATGTTTAAAATGAGCTAATCCGTTCCGCTTCTTTTCCTTGCAGGTATGGACTACCAGACGCCTGAGCTGCTAGATCACGCCACCGATCAGTCCCACCGGTCGTTTCTCTCGGCGGTGCAGAACCTCGAGCTCGGTACCTTACGTCCTCGACCTTCCAGGCGACTACTTCCCGTGGACGACAGGTTCACGACTAGGTACGTACGAACGTTGTACTGTGAATCTGTATATGTCAACTTACTAACTTGCTTTGTTTTGATTGTCAGGTTGCGGAGGCAGGCCTTCTGCCGCTGTGTAGGCTGGTAGCAGCCGCGGTGGAGCCGAATGACTCGACGAAGAAGTGGGGTATCGACCGGTCGCTCCTCACAGCTCTTGTGGACCGGTGGAGACCGGAGACGCACACCTTCCACCTCCCGTGCGGTGAGATGGCCCCACGCTGCAGGACGTCAGCTTCCTCCTTGGGCTGCCTCTAGCAGGCGATGCCGGTGGGGCCAGTTGACGGCTCCAGGCGTGGCGAGAGGAGATCCTACAGCGGTTCGCCCCGGTTCACCGTGCTCCGGGGCTTCCCCCTCGTCGGCGACATCTCCCCGTACACGCATGCGGGCCCCCCTCAGGCTTGGGTATTGAGCTACACGGTAAGAATGCTTTCTTGTTGTTTTATGTTCGTCCTTCAGTCCGTACTAGAATTACAGTGTCAACTTCGTTATATGTTAACGCAGCTGATCAGCTAGCACCGGAGGCGACGCGTACTCACTTGTAGAGGAGCCTGGAGGCGTACCTGTTGTGGGTGTTCGGGTGGTGATGTTCACCACTCGCACGGCCACGCAGTCGACAAGGGCTTGATCCCTTACGCGAGGGAGATAGCCGACGCCGAGGACGGTGCTGTTCCCCAGTACAGTTGGGGATCGGCAGTCCTTGCCGCCACGTACAGGGGTCTGTGCAACGGCTGCAGGAAGACCGAGCCAGAAGCGGTCTTCACGGGTTGTCCACTCCTCCTACAGCTCTGGGCGGCAGAGCGGTTCGCGATCGGCCGCCCCGTTGTGGACCACAGTCCGTACGAGGCGAGCCTGTACGTGGGTGTCCTACCGGAGGACTATCCGACGATGGGGACGGTGTGGTGTCGTCGTGAGGTATGTTCGGTGTTAGAACCGTCTCGGTTTTTTATGTACTTGGACTAACGAAACTCTTTTCCTGTTTACAGCGTCGTACGCTCACGTGCAGACGCAGAAGTCGTACCCAGACTTCGTCATGGAGTTCGACAGGATCACGGACGACGACGTTGTCTGGGAGCCGTACAGCGCCGAGGCAAGGCACGCGCGTGCGCCGCACGGGCTGTCGTCCCTCTGCACCAGGACCAGGCGTACTGGCTGACGATGACGCCGATGCTGTTCGACATTTCTGTCGAGCCGCACTGCCCGCAGAGTGTGATGCGGCAGTTCGGTATGCGACAGACCTTCGGCCATCAACAACGCAGGGGCGTACCGCAACACGTTCACAGGTATATGTGGAAATGAATATTCCGTATTGTTATGCATTGTGTCACCGGTTGTGCTCTGCAGGTTAAGTCGGCGTGGCCAGGCCGCCGGTAGGCTATGGAGACCCACCGTCGTCGACTACATCAACGACTGGCTCATAGCCACGGAGGACGTCATCACGGAGCTGCACCCCTACACAGCCGCCAGGTACGAGCAGTACCTTTCCTGGTACCAGGCCCGTACCAGACTACGGGTGACGTACACTCCCGAGGCTCCACAAGCGCACGTCGCGGGGGTGCGAGACGCATACCCGACGCACCGCGACCAGGACTACTTCCGCGCGGTGAGTCAATGGTTTTCATACTATTTTCAATGGTAGGTGCCACGCGCAACTAACCACGCATGTCCTGCTGAACAGGGCGGACGATGCTAGGCAGGTCCACACGGAGCTGGACCTACTGCGGCAGCGCCTACAGGCTGGCATCCCTCTCACGCAGCAGGAGCAGACGATCACGTTCGAGCCGGATGTGCAACACGATGCGCTCGGGTCGTCCGTGCTCTGAGTTGTCGCCGTCCCGATGCAGTCCCACCGATGCAGATACTTATGCGAGGTCCCCATGGTGAAGGGACATCGGCAGGAGCGGCGGGTTCTGCAGGGGCCAGTACGTCGTAGGGAGCAGGTCCTTCTGGTACCGCCGGAGGATCGAGGTCGGCAGCCTCCACGATCGGGCGAGGATTGTCAGGTACGTCAGGATTGAACCTATTCTACATAACTAATTGCACTTTTTATGCGGCTAACGCGAGATTTCTTTACCAGACCCACGCACCGATCTCACCTCCACCTGGGGGATACTGGGCGGGGATCTGCCCCGAGCACCTCTGCTTGGATCTCTACCGAGGACGACCTCCTTCCGGAGCAGGACGTGATCGGGTCGTCACAAGCTCGGAGGTGCACCGCACACACAGCCGCACGACGCCGGTGCTTCCCCTGCTGCTCAGGCGGTCCGAGCTACCCGTGGGGTACCGGCGGACCGCCTGACGTACTCGCGCGGGCACGTGCGAGCGCAGCCTAGGAGGACGAGGAGGCGTATGACCTAGGGGCTATTGTTGTATTTATTTATTTATAGGTCTCGCATTACTTGTTTAAGTTTGTCATGTCCATATTCACCTCCTGTAGACTCGATCCCATCCTTCAGATACATTGTACTGCTAACAATGTAGTCTCGCTTATTGTATTTCGTACTATGGGTGTCGCATTCATCATGCCGCAATGCGAATGGCTCGCATCTATCTATTATCATGTCATTAAAACGGACCGGCCTATTACCATGTCATTAATTAAGTTTTACCAAAAATAAACTTGAAAAAATGATCAGCACGATTTTACAAACCAACGCCCACCATCGTCGGATTATAAAAAAAACTGTCAAAAACATACCCTAAACCACGATTAAAACTAAATTTTGTTAAGCGTGTATGCGAAAGACGGGGAGGAGTGGATTGCGAGTGCCAATCCAGACATACGAGGAGTGGAATGCGAGTGGCGATCCGGGAATACCCTCAGTTTGACAAGTTCTTTTCACGACGTGAACAGTATATGATATTTGGTTTTTTTAAACATCGACTCAATAAATGCACTGGCACAATAAATAGAATTTAAGAATTTAATTTTGACAAATAAATTTTCAAAAATTTTGGGGTGAAAAATTAGCAATAAAATTTTCAAATTTGGTAATTTGCAAATGGCTCCAGGGAGCCGAGGCCTGGGCTGGGCAATGGTCCGATTGGGAGGGAACGGTTTGATCGGACGGTCCGATATCTAATCGGACGATCCGATCCCTGTGCGAACGGACCGTCCGATTGCTGGGCGGACAGTCCAGTGGATTGGCCGCCCTGGGGGACTCCACGTGGCGTCCCCGGGACTAACGGCGGCCGGCGCCGTTAGCCCCGGGTGACGGGGATGCCATTCGCCGCCCTGGGCCACGGCGGTTTTTAAATCCCGCCGTGGCCCAGGGTGACAAGAGACTAGTTTTGCAATTGATTCAAATCGAAAATTAGTTTTGTAAATTTAAAAAAAAATTAAATTAGTAACAGTAAAAATTCCCAGAGACAACGTGGCCAAATCGGCCTCACGGTCCAGGAGACCGGCGGAGAGATGCAAACATGGTCTTACCAGTGGGTCCTAGTCTACGGCATAGGGCCCATCGGTCGCCCTCTTGGTGCATGTGAGATGGGTGCACAGAGAGGCGTGGCTACAGGGGGTGGTGGTCGGTGGCATATGCATCGGTTCATGGTGCGTCGGAAACGGCGGGGCCTAGACCCAGCCGAACTGCAGTAGTGGACCGTGCGCACAAGGACAGATGAATGCGGCCGCGTCCCACTGCCACGAGTGGCGAGGCAAGGCTGAGGCGAACGGAGGTAGACGAAACACAGTGCGTTGATCTGACGGTTGATGATGCCGTGGTTTGCCACGGCGATTTCTTCGGAAGCCGGGTAGAGGCGAGGCACGAGCAGGAAGCACGGAGCATCGGGAAAGAGATAGAATGGCTCAAATCCACCAATTGGGGAGCGACGGCGAGAAATCACGGCGGCATGAGGCGGCGGCGAAGAAAAGGGTATTTCGCCGCTGGGGCATTACGGCTCGATTCCTTGGGCATGGGGGCTCCCTAGGGGTTCTATAGCATGTCCCTAGGGTAAAGATTGATGGCGGCTAATGCAATTAGGCGGGTGACGATGAACACGATCGTGGCAAAGCGGCCACCGTGGCACGGTGGCTATGGTGCACGCCCTGGCGTACGGAGGCGATGGTGAGCTATTTCGCGGTCTAGGAGAAGGGCAAGAACGGACAAGAGGCATGGGGAGCTACCGCAACGAAGAGGCACCATGAAGGGATGCCAACGGTGCGAACGTGATCGTTCGGCCTCGGCCCGAACGATGCGGCGGGGAGGAGGCGGCCAACAGCGACGGCGGCGGCGGTCTCCGGGTGCGGCGGCGAGGTCTACATGACACAGGGAGCTCCAAGACAGGTGGCATCTGAGGGGATTTGGAAGGGGAGAACAGAGGAATGGCGGCGGCTTCTTATAGACACCCGGAGGTCGGTTCGGTGCAGGGCTACGAGGGGTATTTCCCATCGACGGCGGCCTCGCTGGCACGATCAAGGGGGGCATCGGCGGACTGGCACCATGGTGTCAGCGCCTCGGGCCACCGGCGGTAGAGGCCAAATGGCGTAGAGCGGTGTTCGGCTCAGGAGGGAAAAGGGGGAAAAGCAGCAGCGAAAGAGGAGGCCGAGCGCTCCGTTTTTGGCAAGGCTGGACTAGGCAAGGGAGGAAACGGCTCCGCACGTTGGCTTCTAGCGGTGGACCGAGGTGACACAAGGGGGTGACGGCAAAAGCCAAGCGAGGTCAATGGCGGCAAGCGGTGACAAGCCGGTCGTCAGCGCAGGGAGGAATGACGGCGGTGGTACTGCTGGTTGGTGCCCGGGCGGGAAGCGGAGGCATCCGAGGCACGGTTTGAATCGATCAGCGCCAAGTGGGAATGAGATCGAGAGAGAGACGAGGAAGAACAGATAGAGAGAGGAGGAGAGGATCTCCTCTCTCCTATCGGCCTCGGCACGTGCGAGGCACGCGCCCGCGCGGGGGTGCCAAAGTGGGCCAGCGGCACCAGGATGCACAGGAATGGGCCGGGAATGAGGCCTGCAGGGTACAGGAGGATTTAGTATTTTTAAAGGAATGAAGGAGATTGATTTTTGTGGTGAATTTCTTGGAGGGATTAATGGATAGATGAATTATATTTTGAATTGATTTTTGGAGATGGGGAGTTGATCACGATGTGGAATTGATTTAGAGAGAGAGGGATTGAGATCTCGGCACACACACAAGCAAGGCCTTAATAATAACGAATCTTTGCGAATAGGTTTTATTTTAAATAGGGTTTTATGGCTAACGCTATGGCGTTACACGGCCATTCTTTGGAGCACCTTTGCTTTGCGGTGGTTACCTTGATTCTTACCGTGATGCTGTCCTTCAGAAATATTAAAATCATCAGGTATATTTGGGCTCTTTGAACAGCTGATTCATAGAATAACTCAAGGAGATTGTCGCTTCAGGCTTCCAATAAATAGTATGCATATCCTTTTTTAACACACCGTGCCTGTGAAAATCATTTTTGCAAAATGTAAATTATATGCCTCCTGCTAGTCTTGGTTCTACTTCTACAACTTTTCCGCAGAGACTTGTGACAACTTCTCTGAAAATTCTGAATGTTTAGAAGACGACCACAGAATTCACCTGGCAAACCACCTTTGTAGAAGCTAACTGATCTACCTTATCCTTGGTTTTCACTTCCTGGATCCCTTTATTTTATTGTGCTCATTGGATCATTTTTAGGTGTACCAATGATACTAAATCCGGATGACAGGTTTACAACCTCGTGTTGTTAAGGTATTCTTGACGCTCATTGATCAGATAGTATTATAATATGTATGGTACTCAACGAAAGTTGTATTTTATTTGTTGTTTATGCTTTGGATGATTTGGGGATTCCAAAGAGAAGGCCATTTCTTTGGGTTTTACTTTTTAGCCCCGCTAAGTATGCTACTGTCTTGATAGAAATATACAAAAAAATATTCCATGTGACAGCGTAAATTAGAGTAGCATTGATACATGGTTACTGCAACAGAAGAATGGGAAAGTTTGTATAATGTTTTCTTAAATGTGGATATATACAAGCAGAAACTTCAAACGAAGGTTACTGTTTTTTCTTGTATTTTTTTCCTGTTGCAATACCTGCAAGATATTCACTTCTTTTCTGTTCTAGTAACTTGGAGTGTATAATGCCTCAATAAAAAATCAATGTTAATTTTTTTGTCCAACAGTTTCTTTTGGTTATGTATTTACATAACCGATTTGGCCCGATGAAAAATATTATTGCAATAGAGTTGTCCCCATTGCAACGCATGGGTATCCAACTAGTAAACATGAAATCTAATTTTCATATTGGGATCAATTTTGACTAACTCCAACCGCTCTTAGAACATATTTTGTTGATGTGAAAACAGCTAACCCATTTGAATGGCTAAGCCAAAATTTGGTCATTTTAGACAAAAAAAAAAAAACATCCTCCAATAGACTACCCAAGCTATTTGGATGGCCAAACCAACCTACAAAAGGCCAAATATGGCCATCCAAACTCACTAGCCAAAAGGTGGGACCCATGTTAAATATTGATTTTTTTTTTTGCATAGAGCGAACCCGCTGTGGCGCTGTCCCCTCTTTCTCTCGCCTGCGAACCCCCTCCCTCCCCATCGCGCCAGCGCCTCCCCCTGGATCTCGCCGCACTGCCACTCTCCAAGTCCCCACCGCGCTCCTCCTCCTCGCGGCCTCCCCGGCTCCGCGCCCCGCCCACGCCAACCCCGACGGCGGCGACGACAACATCGACGAAGCCCTCGACTCTTCTCCGCCACCACATCATTGCCTCTTTTCTGCCGCCATCGACGCCGCCGTCAGGTATCTTCCAGTCATCCACCACCGACAAGGCCCTCGATTCAATGAGTCTTGCGTTGCTTCCATCGTTGTTCTATGGCCTCAACAGACAATGTTACAAGTTAGTGTGGTACCTTGCATCTATATTAGTGACTTGGATATGTAGAACCAGAAGAAATGATGCATTTCTAGTTCAAGAGCCATTTCTAGTTCAAGCAGAGTTGGCCATTTCTAGTGACCTCCATGACGTTGTCATAAGTGTTCCACTAGGTCATCTTGGAGCTAAGAGTGAACTTGGGGATTTCGAATAGAACAACGATTTTTAATAAAATCTTCCAATTCAGTGGTACGGTCATGCGATGGTGAGACACGCTCTCCCATAAATTCATAATTGAAGTCTTCTCCTGTGTCTCTTTTGTGTTCAACTATCATGTTGTGCATGACAACACAAGCCCTCATGATATCTCCAAGAGTACATTGATCCCATAAACGAGCTGGTCCTCGCACAATAGCGAAACGCGACTGTAAAACCCCAAAAGCTTGTTCCACATCCTTTCTCTTTGCTTCTTGAGCCTGGGTGAAATGTTTTCTCTTCTTCCCTTATGGAGATTTGATTGACTTCACAAATGTGGCCCAATTAAGATAAATGTCATCTGCAAGGTAGTATCCCATCGTGTAGCTATGACCATTGATAGTATAATTTGCTTGTGGAGCTTGCTCTTCAACTAGATTTGCAAAAAGTGGGGAATGGTCAAAACCATTAATATCATTATGAGACCCTGATGATCGAAAGAAAGCATGCCAAATCCAAAGATCATATGAAGCAACAGCTTCTAGGATTATTGTAGGCTCGCGCATATGGCCACAGTACATACCACTCCATGCGGATGGACAATTTTTCCACTTTCAGTGCATGCAATCTATACTTCCAAGCATATCCAAAAAACCTCTTGCCTCTCCAATTGCAAGTAATCTATCAGTATCCTGCTGATTGGAAGACCTCAAATATTGATCTTCAAATACTTCAACAACAGCCCTCACAAACCTTTTAAGACTCTCTATAATGATACTTTCTGTAATCCCAAGATAATTACCTAAAAAATCAACAGCAACACTATAAGATATCATTCCAAAGGCAACGATAATTTTTTGCAATGGAGATAATCCAAGTATCCCAGCAACATTTCTCCTTTGCACAAAATAATCATCGTGACCTTCTACAGCATGCACAATGCGCAAGTACAACGTCCAAGACATTCTAAACCTATAGAACAAAAAAAATAACATAAAAAAGATCAAAACCAAGTACAACAAAAAGATTTATGATGGTTGCATACCTCCGACGAAACAAGTTTGGACCGGATGTAGAATTATCTGAAAAATAATCTTGGACCAATCTAGCATTATGATCTACCCTATCGCGATAAATCATTACATGCCCAAGGATGGAACCTCCATGGCGTCTGGCATTCCTTCGTCAATGATGATGGTTAATCAGGAGTATTGAAGCAATAAAGAGTTCGTCTTCATCAGACGACGATAACTTCAATGCAATTTGCATGGCTAGGTTGTGATGACTTATTGTGGTTTTGTGGTGAAAAATCAAGCATGGAAGAAAAGCAAGAGCAAGAATGATGATATATATAGAGAAGAAACATATATATAGTGATCAAAACTAGCTATAAAAAAATAGCCCTTGGAAAACACTCATGTAAATAGGGGTTGTTGAAATGGATGTACGTGCAAAATTTTAAAGAGTGGAACTAGTCATTGAAATTTAGAGATTGGCAAATGGTCATTCTGTTAGACTAGACAGAAATTTTGACTACCTATTTTTTGTCTAGCTATCCAAATAGAGATATGGATAGTCAAAAATAGATTAGCTATTAAAAATACTCTAATACAAACCATATTTCCTATTTACTACACTAATCGATGAAAATACCACGAATTATGTGTTACGAAATCCAAACACTTTATCTAACGCATATTCAATACAAATATTTTAGTTCCTCGCATTAGAGTACCAAACAAAACAAATCTAGAAAAGAACTATTTTTAGAAACTAGTATTTGGATAAGCATCTTTCTACCGATAACCAAGTGGATTAGTTCAAAATGCTCCACAACCCAAGTGGCAAAGTGGCACGTCCGTGATTAACCCCCCAAAACACCGGAGCCCACCCCCACCCGCACCCCGACCCCACTCCACCTCTCCGCTCACGATCACCGTCCGTTCCGGCCGGCCACCCCGATCCAACGGTCCGGATCATCCGGACGCCAAGATTTTTATCAACTCCAGCTGCGGAATCGCCTCGAGTCCGTCGCTTACCCCTACTTGTCCCCTCTCGCGTCCGCCTTGCTCTCTCTCTCTCTCTCTTCCCCCCCGAGCTCTCGCCGAAAAATTTCCTCTTTTTTGGGAGGATTTTTCTATCCGGAGGTAGCTGCCGGATTCGGTTGCTGGCGTGGTGGATCGACGAGTTGTCTGCTCCTGATCGCGGTGGTGTTTTTGTTTGGGATTTGCTGCGCCGAGAGTGGAGAGATTCGGTGGATCGGATCTGGTGGGTTGGGGGTTGAGGGGTTATGTGTTTTTGGTGATGATTTTTGGGGTGGTTTTGATTGATCGGGTTTTGGTGCGCGCGTGTGCGCGTGGATGGATGCAGTGTGCTGATCTGTGGGTGGATCTGACGGAGAGCGGTGGAGGGGAGAGTCTGGTTGGTTGGTGGAGACGACGATCTCTGTGGAGGATTCGGTTTGCGCCTCGGTTGTAGATCTGGAAGGTAACGATCACTATCAAAAAGAAGAAAAAAATCTCCCTTTCTTGGTGTGTGTTCGTTGCTGTCATGACTCTAATCGTCGTCGCGGCTTTACTTTTCCTGTGATTGCTGCGTTATACCGAATTATAGTAGGATTTATGATCCATTTCTGTTTTCAACTGTTAGAAGTGGTTTGTCTTGTGATTATGCTAATTTTAGCTTCAAGATTGTTCTTTTTTTTTTCTGCTATAGCTATGCTAGCCTCAGTTGATGACACTGTGAAGGATGCTGCTTCTTGATCTCAAGATGTGTTATGTTTGTTTTGCACTAGGGCGTGTGACCCGCCGCTCCAAGCCGCCTAAATTATATCGCAAAGTGACCACCTTTCACGCCTATTGCAATCATCATCACCATCGCTGGCGATGGAGGGTCTTGTGGTTATCTCGCAGCAGCGCAATCACCATAACCAACACTCTGGTGGCCGAAGCAAGTTGGCAGGCTCCCACTTCTCATCACCGCCGTCCTCACATGGCTTCTGTGGCATGAACTGCCGGTCTTTCCATTCCAGTGTCTGTTCTGGCCTCCTGCCATCCCCACCACCACCGCCTGCACGCACATACTCATCTCCAGAGCCCAAGACACCAAAGCAGCAGCAGCAGCAACGCCGTGGTGGCAAACGCAGCAGGCCCATCTCTATAAGCCCTTCCACATCTCCTCCATCCTGCCCTGAGCTGTGGGCGGGTCCAGCATTCTCCAATTCACCACCTCCTAGTTCGCTGCCAATCCCAAAGTTCTCTCTGCGCCAGAAGCGCAGCATCTCACTTGAATTGCCACCAGTTGAGCGGTCTGATGAAGTGGAGGTGAAGCTGCATGCTAAATCGGCTCCTTCCTCACCAGTGGGTGGATCAGGGTTTGACTTCTTCAATGACAATGAAACTGCTGTTGCGACGGAGAATCTTAGGAGGATTCTCCATTTGGATATTGCCGATCATTGAATTATGGGAGGATGGAAGGGTAGTGCATTTGTACATAGGTTATGTTCCACTGACTTTAGTTGTTCACATGCATAGTAGTGTATAGAGTAATGAAAATAATAACTTGGAGGTAGTACTTTATGGTCAAGGTCATGGTGGAGGTGGAGTTATGTAGGTGAAGCATCTTCTGAAGGTTGGGTAGTCGAAACTGTCATATGTAGTGTTGTCAAGGTGGATAAGTGGGGTAAGGATAGGGTGGATGGCAGTTGACACACCTTCATAGTTTGGGCTCACCTATGATGTTTTAGGTGTAGTTTAAAATCTCATTTGCATCCATGGTACCCGTGATGAACTGACAGTGGCACTCTGCCAATGCAGAAACATCTGCGGCTGGTTCATGTCAGGTAGAATAGCATAGTCTGCAGCTTGTTAACGATAGCATACATTCTAGAGTCTTAGACCCCAGTCAGATGTTAAATAGTTGTAGGACACCTACTTTTCTTGCATTTCCTTGCATACACATATCCTTCTAGCCAACTGATTCTCACCCTTTAACCATCCTGACTTCCTTGGTGCTCTGCAAAGAACACCAATATCTCTCCTCACTGGCTCTTCTGTTTTTTTGAAGGAAGAAGCTGGGTGGAAGATGGAAGCTGTCCCCTCTCTTGCTCCCTTCTATATATGCCAATACTAACTTCCCTTTTCCAGTTTGTTGCATATCTATCATGACATGTTCTCTCCACCTTCATTCATTCTAGGTTCATCTCATGTCTCTTCACAAGTTGCATTTAGTACCAATATTTATTCAAATCATCATACACTCCAAATCCCTCTCCGCTTTCATGAATCCCTAAAGAAGCTCTAGTTTTCTTCAAGCCTCTGTTCTTGAGGAAGGTCAGACAATGAAGACCATGCAACATGCAAGCCCCAACAAGGTAGCTGTGTGCTTCGTTGTATTTTTCAGTTTTCTGTGTGATTCTTGTTACCTTAACAGATCTGATTTTAGACTCCTGTGCTTATGCAGGTTGGCTTTGCTGTTCATATTTACCATATGTAGAAGACCTGAAGTTACTTACGTAAGGCCCTAGTTCCTGCTACATTACTATGTTTGCCACCTAGCAGTCAAGAAGCACTTTGCTGGAGTATTAGTTTCGTTGATTGTAATGTCAATCTTAGATGGCCGTATCTGTTGATATTCTGGTGTAAATCAACAGGCCTATCATGCGTTCTGCTAGTGTTAATAATGTTACTATCCCATGAATCAGAACTATAATAGTGTTATGTTTTATGTTAGAACTAAATGCCATTGATGGTGAACTTATATCTAATTTCTTTGTATGAGCCTAGTTGATCTGGTATGTTTATTCCCTGAGTCAGGTCTGATAACATCTAACTATTGTTGGGTTATCACATGATACTTGACTCTGCTCCAGATGTCTGTGTACTGGCATGGTTTTGGCGCGTTCATGGGAAATATGGATGGCAAATATGCCATCTCACGTTATGAGATATTGCATCTGAACTTTCATTGTCTGCTCAATGGCTTATAAGCGTAGCCAAAAGTTGAATTTTCAGCCATGGTTCTTGGACTGCTAAAAATAGAAGTATTGAAGTCTTGTTTTAAAATGATTTTTAGTTGCTTCATTTATTTTTCTGTACTGTCTTAAAAGTACGAGGTATATTTGCTGCCCTAGTGTTTGATGCCCCCTAGAAACATCAGTAAACTTTTTCTTTGCGATTACATGGAAGATAAATACACATCACTATGCACGTACGCTATACGCACACGCTTGAATTGGTAATTCTGTCAAAACATGGACGGAGTACTACTTTCATTTTACGGATGTTTTGAATTTTATGGTCTTTGAGATACAATTTGACCATTAATTATAATATAATGATCCATCTATAATATTATGAAAGTATTGCTATTATCAGTCTAATGCACAAATTTCATAAAATTGATTTTATTAGTTTCAAACTTAACAGGGTATAACGGTACAACCTGTAAAAAATGACATGACTTCTTAATCGTCAAGTAAAAAGAAAACGAACATTTAATTCAACAAAACCAAAAAAAAAAGAAAACAACAGCATAGCTGCCACAAAAGTGCTTCTGAAATTGTGTATTCTTTTTGCCAGGCATACTATTTTTATCGCGACAGAAATCGATGGTCCAAAATCTCACCATCATGTATATGCCCCAAGTGTAGACCAAGGTACAGTTGTACAGATAGGGACATATCAAACTGGTATTTAGACAGATGCAAACTCCTAGCAGAAAGCTGAAAATTCTACTAAAACAAGCAGTAATAAATGTGGTTGGGCAATTCTACCTTTCCTGAAACTTCTTGTTAACCTGAAGAAATTTTACAGCTACATGACCACTGTGGTACTGTTCCATGGATCTACTCCTAGGCTTTCTTGGCCATTCAGTACAAGGTTGATCATCATTGCAGCCAACAAAGCATACACAGATGCATTGATGAGACACTAACATAGGGGAATACATGTTGAAATGTGAATCTGACTCAGCATTTTGGATCCATCCCTTCTGCTTGGCATCTCATGGAGAATCAGACACAATTAAGCAAAGCTTGCACAGATTATGCAAGTATTCCAAAAGAGCAAATTGTTAGATTATCCTTCTCCTAAGCTATATGTATAGCCTGAATTATGCCAAACCTAGCACCTGAGTCCTACTCAGCATCTGTCCCTCTACTGGCACAGTTCTTTTTTTTTTCTTGCCCTTTTGCTGATTGGCAGCAAATCATCTTCCTTTCATGATTGGCATTTGGCATTGCATGCTCAGTGGAAAACATGAGCCTACATGATTGTGCTTAGTAGAACTGTGACAGACAAGATGCTAGCCAGTATCTACTCAATGGCAAGCATCTGAAACAGTTCTTCCAAATCTGAAGTGACTGCTGCAGTGCAGAGTCGGTTGTCTGGCTGATATTCATCTTACTAGGCGTAAAGTATACCCTGTCTATCCCAAAATAAGTACTTTTATTCTCTAACATTTGTTCTAAAATAATTTCACTTCTATTCTCTTAACTACTTTTAGTCCATAAATCGATAAGTTTTATTTCTTCAATACACATTATCTACTCTTTACCTACCCATCACTAATACTACTTTTCAATTAATAAGGGTCACTTGGGTCTTTTTTTTCTTCACCTTGTTTTGCACTATCAAGACCAAAGGTGAAGTTATTTTGGGACGGAGGAAATAGTAATTTAGGTCTGCGCACTTTTCTGAAATTTTGGATTAGTGCATTTTATTGCCCAGTAATTCGTACAATCAATCAGCTCTCAAAGGCTTGAAAGCTGTCTAACTGAATTACTGAAATCTGTGATGTAGAAGGAAGGGATACCTTGCAAATTTTACTTGAGTTCATCTTATTACTCGTCGTGTCTGTATAAAATTCATGAGAATGAAGCCCAGCTATAATAAATATAATATTTAAAAGAGATTATTTCAAATAAGACAATCTGTTCTCGTTTTGATTTTTGTGCTGAAATCAAGGCAGAAGGCTGCAGTCCAAACTGCGAAGATAGGAGATGCTCCTTGATCAGGGTAGATCAGAGATAATAATGTGACAAATGTACAACCAAAGAATTTCTACTACAATGCTAAGTTGCTAACAGTGATCCAAACATTGAGGAACATAGAACAAAAATTAATTTAATTCATGAAACCAATGAATGCTACATTGCAACAGTGGTTCAAGTTCTATTTAATCTCCTTGTACAAATCAGGTACTGAACACTGATCGATCAATTAATCCCATTCTTGCTACAACCAAAACTTGAACAATGTTCATCAAGAAGCCATCTTCTAGGCCAAAGAAAGCTTCACACTTGGCACCACCACCTCAATGGATACCCTTCTCCACGAGGCAGCTGATTGATTGAGATTTCGAGGTTAAAAATGGCACTAAGCTTGCAGCTTAAGCTTAGCTTAGCTGCTACAAGCATGCGCTTCGCCGCGGCGCCATTGCCCGTCGTCGTCTTCGTCTTCAGAGCTCAGAGCCGAGACCTGGCTTCATCTCTCGTCGGAGCTAGCTACTTGGCTAGCTGGATCAGGAGGCGCCGGAGTGGGCGGAGAGGTCGCTGGAGCGGCGGCGGAGCATCTGGCGCATGCCGTCGGCGACGCGGAAGGCCGGGTTTTTCCGGCAGAACTTGCCGCAGAAGGACATGTGCTCCCTGACAGCGTCCTCCAGCTGCCGGTGGCCGCCGCCGCCGCCGCCCTTCTTGGCCACCTCGTCCCTCACCGCCTCCGAGCACAGCCCGCACAGCCACCTCCCGCCGAAGTCCGCCTTCACTCCGGCGATGTACTCCACCGTGCAGTCCTCCCTCAGCCCGCAGCACTCACACTTCGCCGCCTCGATCTCCATTTCCGCCAATGCACCAAGCTCTCTCTCTCTCTCTCTCTCCAGCTAGCTAGGTTGCAATGGCGATGGCACAAGGGTGCAAGGCGAGCTGAAGGGATTTATATATGCAAGAGTGGGGTTAGGGCTGCCACTGCAGCACTATCACTGTGATTATTCTCTCGCTAATCATGCGTTAATTAGTGACTAATTAGTTGACTCTAATTACTACACACAAATCGTCATATATACCTACCCTTGTCCGGGCCTAGCTAGATTGCCAGCTCACTGAGTTACTCACATCTGAGCCCTTTTTTGAGCTGTGAATTATTATTTTTTACTTTCATTTTGAAAATTGAATGAAATGTTCTTAAATTTGCTTGGCTTATGGCTGATCCGTAGGTTGGCTGCAAACTGCTGCAGGATTGATATTAATTTACCGGGTGCGATGCGAAACAGGAGTTACTGCAACGTTAGAGTTCACCAAATTTTTGTACCTGATGTCAGCCTGGAATTGAAGTGAATGTTTTATGGCAGGAGTGCCAGTTCAAATTTCGAAATTTTGAGCTCGGCACCAAACTGTTGGAAATCCAAGTCGAATTAGCACTAAGCCATTGTCATCAAAGTACATGCCTGCTTCTTTTACAGTTATTGCTCTCTCCATTTGCCCCATAAAGCCTCAGCAAGAATCTTATTAGAAGAATTTTTAGATCATCACCATGGACCACAGACAGACAAAAGTTCTTTCAGATTTCATAAAATAAAGATGATTTTTCAGTGCACTTTTCACTCCCTTTCGGCTGCCTGAATCCTTTTCTGAAGACAATACTTGCTAGATCTTGGTCATTGTTCATTACAAATTACATGTCACAGCTACTAATCCCATTGGATTGTCTGATCATGGTAGTGTTGACCCATGAATAGTTATGAACTTATGATGAACGCTGAACATACTACTCACCCTAATTTCCTAACCAACTGCCTGATTGGATTCTTCTTCAGGCCATCTAGTGGATAACAAAGCAAGATTAGCTGACTATACCTACATTACTAAGCCCGTGGCGCAATTTTCGATTCTTTACTTAGGCATAAACCCTTTGATTATGCTCCAACAGCAACATCTTCAGCAGCCTAAGACCTTGTTAACAGGTCATTGAGGACCAGTTTGTCAGTGTTTCATTAACATAGATCCCCAAAAATTAATATTGGACCCTACCATCCGTGCCAAGTGCTGCAATACATAAATCTTGGGGGCAGCTGATCCGGCCGTGTGACCTAACTGCATGAACACTAACTGAACAGCAATTGCAATTGAATTTTAAAGTGTGTGACAAATGGATTCCTGTACTTATTTATTGGCCCCAAAAGGTTGTTGCTAGCAGTTGCTAGTCTGCTAGCACTACTCGATTGTTCCACGTAGGATGGGGTACTTTTGTATTGTCAAACTGTACAGCTAGTTTGATCAGATTAACTGTACTGATTGGATAGATTACAGTACTGGTTGGCTGTCTAATGATTCCTGCTTATACATTAATCACATTAGGGTGTTGGTTATGAAATTTTGATTGCACCACGACGAAGTAGTAGAAAGCAACAAAAGATGATCAACTGATCATGTTTTGTTTTTCTCCTCTCGTAGGTCTAGGCTGCCGGTTTTTTAGTATGATGAACAACTGTCTGCATACTGAAAGTTAGAGCTTACAAGTTTACAGCAAGAGAACAAGCTGTATAAAACTGTAATTGCATTGTTACTCCTGAAAATTTCAGAGATTCTTCCACCTTTTCACGTAATTTTGAAACTTTATGACACTCTACAGTAGCTGTACACCTGTACTAGAAGTAAGTTGGACATCAGATTCAAGTGAAAGCCACAAACTGAAACACAAAGAAACAAACTGAAACCAAGAAACAAGAGTGAAAAAGGTTACCCCAATTCAAGGCTGATTGTCCCCTGAAAGTCCCTACTGAATGATTAACAATGCCTGGTTTATTCCCTTCTCATTATGAATTTGTCTTGAGACCATGGGGGCAACCACCTCAATTATTCCCCACTGGAGTGTTCTTATTGGCACACCTGACCTCCATAAGAAGCTAGTCCAGGAGGTTCTAGTTTACACTGATTGCTGCTTCCTTCCCTCCACATGAACACCACATGCATTTGTCCTGCATGTCAACTACTTTAATCACATAGCCTTCCTACTCTTGTGCCATGTAGTAACTGCTTGGCTGTATTGGCTACAGCTCTAGTTCCTAGTAAAGCAAGTAAAACTAGTAAGAACATTGATACTAGTAGTTGACAAGGCAGCAAAATTGAAGCTACATTTTACTCTCTTCTAGTTTTTGCCTTCTTGGAAGGGGAAGAGCAGAGCCTAGACATCCAGTTGTAGATAATTGGGCCACAAATTTTGCTGAACAGTGCTCAGAGGCACCCAAACGCCCAATTTCTAGGCCTTGTCTGAATTGTAATATATGGGCTTCTGGCCCAAGCAAGTAAGCAACAGAGATTGACTTGCCTCACATATTAATTTGGCAATGCTGCAACTGCAAAACTGTGAGTTAGTGTTAGCTATCCTTAATCCCAATTAGCATTGGTTTAGTTTTGATTAACTAGATCTAGAAGCACAAGACACTGATCCAATCTTCTCTCTACAAGCTAGACAAGTGTATATACCATAGTCATTATTTGAATAGTCAGTATACTACTTTGCTGACTTGTAAGTTCACTAATAGCATTATCTCCATAGGATTAAGAACGATCACTAATGTTACTAGCTCCTAATTGGCCCTGATTATGTGGTGCTCGTGTCTGTGATGTCTGGTCGCAACAGGACCTTTGACCATAACAAGATAACTAATCCATCACTGTGTGTCATTGTTGATAGAAATGGACATAAGCCCCAAACATACATGTTCCATCGTCACACCAACCAACCTATTATCTTGGAGCCTATCATGACTCATGAGCCCAAGAAAGAAAAACAAACGGTCCATTTCTAGCTAGCTGCTGTCATCCTGATTCCTGACAAGCTAGCTCCAATATCCAAACACCTTAGGTCAAAAGCTTCTCCAAACAGTTTAGATTCTCATCCAGATTTTAAGAATCTATAGTTCTAGAATCCAAAAAATAAACTAGAAAGCGGAAGCTAGAAAACCCACCTTTTTCAAATTCTCATCAGCTAGTTTGTCACTAGCTATTTCTTATAATCTTAAGCTCCCCAAACAGAGCTGACAACTTAAGTTTGATTTTCTGCAATTACAGTCCTTAGGGGTACTAGAAGGTACTAATTTTTTTAGCGTTAAATTTGATACTTCTTAGTACTTCAGGTATTAAGAGGTTTTAAATTTTACACTATAAAATATGGTACATTTCGATACCTCAAGGATCATAAAATTTTTCTTAGTTCTTGCATCACAGTAAATCAACCAAACTACTTGAGGTTAAGTAGACCTTTTCCTTCTAAGAATGAGAAATTAGCCTCAAATCTGTAACCTCAATCGCTACCACAACTTTATTCCCCACCACTATGACTTTGGAGACAACTATATTTGTTTGTTTACATGATTTATCAGTAACAACCACGTGGGGCCAGCAAGAATCAGATTCCGGCTCAAAGCTTTTCAACATCTCTGAGAGCAATGATAAAAATCTTGCAAGCTGATGGGTTAGGGCATGCCAAATTGTCTCCAAAGGTTGATCAGTGGGCTCAAAACCTGGCTCCTTTCATGGGTCGTGCCTTCCAATGCAAGGCTTCTCCTAAGTTCCTTGATCCAGAGACATGCACTTCATCTTTATCCACACATACCACTCTACTTTCCATACCCAAGCACCAATAATTAGTGTCACTTTGATTGTTGTGCAGTCTTAGTTAACTAGCTGGCCCTACACTTCATGTCGTGAAGATGTGTCTTAGTTAACAACTAGTACTAGTACAACTTCTACTTGCCTATTGTCACCATTATAGCTAATTCATGGCTCTCATAAGTCACAACATGTATGGCTCTTCCGATCATAACAAAAAACCAAGCATGACCTCGCTAAGCGACACCTGGCCCACCCAAAATTAGCTTTAATTTAACTAATGCCAGATGTAATTTTCCATCAAGGTGACAGGTTTGCATCCTGGCCTTAAAAGAGGATCAGTACACTGCTAGGCTAGGGACATGATTGCCTCATTGTACATGTTCTGATTTCATCATAACAAAATTAAGATTGCCTCATTGTACATGTTCTGATTTCATCATAACAAAATTAAGATGCAGTGCTCATGGGAGGGAAGTGATCCATCTAGAAATGAAGTTCTTTTTCTCTCTCATTTAGTTTTAGTGAAGCCATTGTGAGTTAGGCCGTGGCCCTAGACCGCCTTGTCAATGACTATTCATAACGATTTCTTTTCTTAGAACACGCAAAAATTTCTTGTGTATATTAGAGTTTGTGTCGAATATGTGTATAAAGTCGGTTATAAATTAGGACTTGGAATTGTAATTGGTATAGGATAGAATTAGAGTCAGACTCTGTCCTAGGCTATTTCTTAAATAGAGAGGCACACCTGTTGTAACCGCATGGCGACTTAGCATAGGCGAGGAAACGACTAGCTGGCGGTGTTGCCGGTCAAGGGTCGTTATAACCCTGATATACGTAATTATGGTAGATCAAGGAGGAATGCCCGTAATCAGTGCCTCGGGGATGTAGGCTTCGGCTAAACCTCATTAACAAATATCGTGCATCGGTGTCGTCATCGTGTTTGGATCTCCTATAGCGTTTCTTCCGCGTTCGGTTATCGATGGTCTATCGGTGCTAGTTTTATAATAAGTGTTATTAGAGCCTGCGGGATATCCATGGATAGAGGCGCGATGGAGGTGCCCCACACCGTGACTACTACACATAATGTCTAGGGAGGGACATTTTCACAAGGTGGAGCACGGTGGCGATCAACAGAATTTGATCGGTGGATTTGAACACTTCGGGCAGCTGCCTGAACTGTTCGATGAGCTGCAATCGACAAGGAGGCGACCAGATGTGGTTCTCGATTTGATTAGCAGCTGAAGCGATTGGCGATCCAATCGGTGGTGTTGGACACTTTGGGCGGGTGGCCTAAACTTTCTGGTGAGATACTTTCAATAGGGAGTTGGTCAGACGTGATGCTCAGGGTTGATTGAAGCTAGAGGCGATCAACGACTCGATCAGTGGAGTCGAACCCTCTAGACGGGTGGCCTGGGCCTTTCGGTGAGTTGCATCTGATAGGAAGATGGCCAGATGTGGTACTTGGGTTGTTTGGCGGCTAAGAAGATGGCGTGGTGATTTGTCGACTTCGGCTCGAGATTGGATTGACGGGTGGTCAATCAAAAGTTGGAGTGGTTTGTGGTTGTTGGGCGAGTTGCGCAGCATGGGCCTTTGGTGCAGTAGACAACGGTGCAGGTGATGGAACTTGACAGGCCGTCTCTAGCAAGAGGAGGCGGCGGCGAACCCGAGCAACAACAGTGTAACGACCCGTTCTCTTTTCCCTGTTGGAATTCGTCTTCCCGAGTTCGAACTCCTCTCCTATCCCGTTCAGCTGTGCCCCAGTTTTTCTCTCCCTGGCCAGCCGACTACCTTTTCCCCTTGTGCCGAGTAAATTCCTACTCAGTTCCTGTGTCTTGCCTTTTTCCCTTGTGTCACTCGGCCACCTTTGCTGCTGAGTAACCGTGTGAAGTTGCCGACTACTTTGATAATCTCCCTGTTGTCTTATCATCTCACCCAGTTGCGCCCCTCTCGTTGGACGCCGACCACCGACGTGGAGAAGTAACCAGCTTTCACTTGCTCGCAGCACCGTTCGGACCAGTGGACAATACCCCGCTGCATCGCTTGGACCAGTGGTTAGTCAGTAGCTCTGTCAGTAAGGCTCCTCCAACCCGTCCTTGCTACGACCTTAGTGTCTTATCGCCGCTACAGTGTCTACCAACTCCACCGGCCACGCCTAGCTCCAAAGTCAATCCCTGCCTCAACGTCTTATCGCCTTGACAGCTTATCTTGACTCCTTTTCTCCATCGCCCTGCGTCGACGCGCCCTTGCCTCACGCGCTGGCTATAAGTGAGCACCCATGCTTATTCATTCCCTTGTTTTGCAACCTGGCCACCTCTGCTGAATCGTCACCTTCTTCCTTCCCTGCCTCGGAGCCGTTTCCTACTTCCCGAGCTCCCTCGCTGCTGTTTGCTGCTTCGCCCAGAGCTCCTAACCGGTGAGCCTTGTTGCCCGGTTCGCCAACTATCTCTGCCAACTGCTATCCTTTTGCAGTCGACTCCCACAGCGTTCTTTCCCTAAGTGTTTTATCTTTTTCCAGCTTATCAATGGTTGTCTTTTCTGCTTGTCCAGAGCCTGAACCGGAGGACGATCCAGAAGCCGTCTTCGCCGAGGAAGATCCTTCTCTGGAACAAGGCAAGCCCCTTTGACCATATTGTTTCCTATATATGCAAAATTATGTTGTTTGCAAAATATACATGCTTAGCTTACACTGTAAATTGTTTGGCCTCAGTCTGCAAGCGCAACCGACGGACCTACCCAGTAGTCGCACTTATTTTGGTAGGACTTTGATGTATTTCTTCCTTGAAAGCCCCACAAATGGCACGTTTGCATCATATCCGTTGGGTACGATTGCCGAGTAGAATGCTTAGCCCTGCATCGTTGTTTGTCGTTAGGAAATATGGGTTTTTACTCAATCGTTTGTAAACCCGGTACTCTGTGTATCGGCGTGTTTGTGAAATGAGTAAAAGTTTGGGAAAACCTTGAGGTACAGGGTCAGTGCCTGTGTGGCCTGGCTATGTATTGTCGATAAGGACCGTTTCCTTTGGGAATTTCATCCGAGCATTTTACAGTGCGACCAAACGGGTAGTATGGGCTGCCCCTGGCTGAGTAAATTGTAGGTTTAGGGAAGTCTGGTGCCGACTGGAGTGGACTCATCTGAGTTGTGGCTCGTGGGCCCTGGTGCTGATGGTGGTTGTAGCCGACCTGAAGCATTGATCCTGTGTGGATCCTTCTGCTGGCATTAGATAACCCTAGACTGGCTTTGGAAATGACCTTGTCACAAACTTCCGGTACAGGCCAGTACTCGATGTAAGTTTTGTGTCATTTGGGTAAAGTGTGCACCCTCTGCAGAGTTTTAGCTGAACTGTTCGGACAGCTGTGCCCACGGATAAGGGCGATGTAAGGTGATTCCCATAGCGTAGATTTGTTTGCCAGTGGTTTGTGAAGCTGATTTATGGGAAGGGAATCGTGACCAGAGTTTGCCGAGTAAGCAAACGGAAGGCCTGTGTGGCCAGAAACGGGCCTGTGTGACCCGGGGTGTTGAAGCTCCATAAGCAAGTGTGTGAAAAGTAATCAGGAGATAAGTCTTCGGGTTGTAGCCAGAAGACGATAAAAAGCATGCTCCCGGGTTGTAGCCAGGGCAACAAAAGTTTGAGCTAACTGGTTGTAGCCAGTGTAGCGGATATAACCGGTTGTAGCCGGAAAGTGCTAAAAGAGATAGCTGAGATTTGGTTGTAGCCGAGTCTCAGGGTCAACGGGTGGTTGTAGCCACTCGGGAAAACAGCAGACCGAATGGAGTGGTCGGAGCCACTCGGGTGTTAATCTAATGTGAAAATAGAAGATTATGATTCATTAAGTGGCGAGTTGTTGAAAAGCAACTTGCGGAATGGATCGAGGTGTGAGCCTCTTTCCGACAACTAAAACTTGACACACTAGCATTTTGACAAGCAAAAATGTTTCTAAAAGCAGTCTTTCGCAAATGAAACTCTTAGCCCCCTTTTGTCCAGCCGACATAGCACCTTTTCCCGGCTTGCGGAGTACGATAGTACTCACCCTTGTTCATATATATGTTTAGTAGGTCTCGAAGAAGAAGAAGACGAAGACCCGACTGCTGCCGAGTTCTTCCAAGACCAAGCCGACTACGAAGACTTCTGAGGTTTCGAGCCTAGTTCCTAACCAAGCCTGTGGTATAGCTGTGTTCTTCTGCCGAGTAGTTTCTCCCTGCTTCCGCCCTGTCTGTGTTGTTCTCGCTAGTTTACCCTGTTGTTGCTTCTGTCTATCTGGGGCCTGTCCTGGATGGAAACCTTTGTATTATATATGTATGTACTCTGATATGTATATGTTGTACTCTGAGTTGTATCACCGATGACTATGTGCGTATCCGACTACTGATCCAGGGATCGGGTACTGTGTGCACATTGTGGGCCCTCCCGCGGGCGCCACAAACAGGTTGAATTCGTTGATGAAGTCAATGGAACTATCTGGCGGTATAGAATATATCTAAGATCAGCGGGTCGGCATAATGGGGATATATGAAAACTACGTCACTGAAGAGAAAGAAGAGCAAGAGCTATTATGGTAATTTTTTGAGTGACTCAAGGCAACGGTGAATTTTCTTAAAATATCAGGTGTTTAGTCTAAAGACATGGAAGCGTGGATGTTGGATTTGTTAGCTCAGTTCATAAGACGTCAAGGAAGAAAGGGTTCCCCTTAAACAGTCTGGTGAGTTTGAATTTGTGTATTTGATAATGACATTGGTTATCTGGCCATGGAATAGATAAAAAATCAAATTTAAGACGGAAGATGGAGGTGAACATGTTCTTCAGGGACCTGGGATGTGCTAGCTAGGAAGGAGTCCAATTTTGCTTGGCAAAACGACTGTGATGATAGGAGAGAAGATGGAGCACTGTTGCAGGTGGAGTCTGGAAGAAGTTGCAGAAATAGCGAAGTCTCTTGATGATGGTGAGCCTAGTGTAGGCTCATGGGGCTGCTCTGTGTAAGCTGCAAAAGGACCAACTCAAGTCCGGGTACGCGGAGATTCACGCAAGGAACAAATTCAAGCTGGCATAGCATACTCGCCAAGGTGGAGTTTAGAGTTTGTGTCGAATATGTGTACAAAGTTAGTTATAAATTAGGATTTGAAGTTGTAATAGGTGTAGCATAGAATTAGAGCCAAACTTTGTCTTAGTCTCTCTCTCTTAAATAGAGAGGCACACCTGTTGTAACCGTATGGCGACTTAGCATAAGCGAGGGAACAACTGGTCGGTGGCGTTGCCGGTCGAGGGTCGTTGTAATTTTGATACGCTGTAATTATGTTGGATCAGAGAGGAGCACCCGCAATCAATATCCCATGGATGTAGGCTTCGGCTTAACCTCGTAAACAAATATTATGCATCGGTGTCGTCATCATGTTTAGATTTTTTATGACGTTTCTTTCGCGTTCGGTAAATGGTCTATCAGTGCTAGTTTCATAACAGTGGAGACACTTCATAATAATTTCGAGCCATGAATTAATCAGCACATATGCTTAGCTCCAATAGTCTATTGGCTCACCGAAACTCCTCTGATTTTGTGAAAGAAAAGCCAGCTAGCTATTTCTAGTGATGTGATCACTGAATCCAAAGATGGAGGGGCATATGGTTGCATCAATCGATCGATTGATGCACCACCTGTCCACCATCAAGTAGACATGCACACAAAGATGCAGACTACAGGGACAGTGACCTACAATGGCAGAGAGTTAGAAGCTTGAACACACCAAAAAGATGAAAGCCTGGAGTGTGTTCCGGGACATGCACGCATGCAATGGAGCCTCGAGGCATCATTGCTCGTGAGATCGAAAGGGAGAGTTAGCTAGAGCAGCTTGTCTGCTGACTGTTTGGGCATGTGATTTGTGGGCGGGTGTTGGTGGATGCTGGTTTGATGCTCATACCCCTTTTTTCTTCTGTTCTGAATTTTCTGAAATCTTGAATAGGCATTGGTTTAGGATATCTTGCATGTGAGTGATGACCAATGGCTGCAATTAGGACAGCATTTTTGTGTATGTATGAATTTCCAGTTCCCGAAAAATCGATCAACCATCTCCGGTGTATATATTGTTTGCGGAATCATATATATATAGCATGAGAACATTTCAGTTGCATTTTTTAGCAGCAGGTGGTCTAATTTTTAAAAGAAAATGAAGGGAGGTTTTCTGTTTCCTTTTCCATACAAAACCCCCATTCAATTTCATCCATGTTCAGTTACACAAAAGGACAGCAAAGCTGCAACCTTTTTTCCATGGAGAACTCCCATTTTAATCTATATCGAGTCACTAAAAATACCAAACCTTCAAACATTGAGCAGAAGTGCAGAAATTCACTAGAATATATGCCTTGGGAAATATCCGGTGAAAAAAATCAAATAAGTGAAAATCCATGTAAACCAGGCCTAAAATAGTTTTCTAAATTCATGAAAAATTGCTAGACAGGTATAGGCATGAATGCATTACCACCAAATCTCATGTCCAGACTCAACTTGATTTGAAAGGAATGAAAAAGAAAAATTTTAGATGAATAGTGTACATTTGTTTTTTCATTTCTCCCAAATGAAGTTGAGTTTGGACTTGAGATTTGGTGGTAAAGTTCATACCTATATCTGTCCTACTAGTAATTTTTTTCATGAATTTAGAAAACTTTTAGATCCGGTTTTCACGGGTTTTCATTTATTTGATGGTTTTCATTAGATATGTCCTCTATATGCCTGTATATAATTTAGCTACTTCATCTTGATAGCAACAAATGGTTGATCCACCATTCAGTTACAAATTCTTTCACCAGAGAGAATGTACCAGGAATAATAAACCTGAGATGAAAAATGGCCTGACAATGCCAAAGTTTCTGCCTGCCTATTGTGCCCCACCACAGTGATGTAGCATGGCAGTTAATAAAGGCCATAGTGTCTATCCATTCTTCAGATGATAGCTACTAGAATGAGGACACCCTATCTACCCCCCAATTACTTTGATCCCTATCTAGGTCATGGTCAAAGAGGTCTAGACCCAAAGTTTTCAGAGATTATTACCCACAAGAGCGGAAGGACCCATTGTGCTATTCATCCATCAATTAAGGGCCACTGTTTGGACTTGCAGTGGCCATGGTCCAGCAGCTCTGCAAATTTGTCACTCAGCTCCCTTTCTGGACCATCTTCCATAGTGCTTTCTCTCAATGCAGCATCACAGCTGCCCTGGCTCATGTTCATGCACACATACACTGAAGTCTGAAGATCAGCACATCAGAAAATTTCTATTACTAGCTAGGAGTAAAATGTACTACAGTACCTTGATGAGTAGTATCTTAACAATAGAACATTTCATGCATGTAAGCTTGATCATGAAATGTTCTTCAAGTGCTACTCCATTAGCGAGCAGAAGATTGATCACAGCGCCAGTTCAGCTCAGCTCTGCTCTTTCCTTTAGAATCTTTAGAGTCTTGTTCATGTCGAGCTAGAGGATCAAAGAATTTTCTCATGTGAGTGACTTTACGATTCTTAAAGAGGGACGAAAGGTATCATCGTTTTTTACTGTTAATTGTGGTATCTTTCGGTACCTCAACCCACTAACGAGATACCAAAATTTACATAAAAAATATGATAACTCCTGATGCCTAGTTAAGACCACATGTAAAAACTCTCATATTATGTGTACACCAAGAACAACATGATCGAGTACTAGCTGATCATTGCTGGCCCATCCTATGAGCAATACCACATTAGAAACACAATAATTGATCAGCTAGCAGAGTAGTAGCAGAGTGAGCATTGGCATTGGCATTTACTCGTCCAATAATCAGAGACACATACATCAATCGATTCATGCCCAAACGAATCTGTCAGTTTTTTTAAATGAGAGGCTGATATCTTAATTAAGATGCAGACGAAATAAGGATACAGTTTGAATTGAATGGCATCTGTGAATTTGATTTTGATGCCTGCCCCCTTCCAAATGTCCTTTTCACTCTGATGGGCACACTCCTTACGTGTCAATTGTTCATTGCCAAAGACAAGTGTCCAGTGCCGTATACCTGCGTCCATATGTACAAAGCAAGCAGGGGAAGAACAAGGAGTTGATTTGTTTAAAAAAATGGGTATGCATGGTAATTAATTGAGAATATTTTCTTGTAAGCATATGTTTTTTAAAGATAATGAAAGTTTTATTGGTCTCAGTCAATTACATTAAGGTGATACAACCATACTGAGAACTCTCCCGGTTTCTGCATAGCTATGATACACATAGCCAAACTCATACTCACACACAAGTTTCTTCAGAATAAAGGTAATACAGAGAATACTAAGTGCCATCAATCCGTACACTAGATTGTCACCTATGCTCCCAGGTAAAATACTCTTTGACCACCTACTCCAATTGTTGACATGCCACTACAATAAAATCCCGTAGTCTCGGCTTCTGGACAATAACCCAGATACGAAGCCAATGAGTAATTAAAGAGATAACTTACAAAGGAGAATAAATCATTTTCTTGTAAAAAAAACCACCTCATTCTTACATAGCCATAATGACCAACAAGTAGCAACCGCTTCTAGCAGTACATGAGGTCTCATTTCTTTAGAAACTCGCAAAAGCCAACCCCCAAACATATGTGAGACTACGAGGCGGACATAGGCTTGAAGCGATATGGATAATCAACCATATCGATTGAGCAAGACGGTAGTGAAAGAATAAATGGTTTATTGTCTTATCTTTATGACAAAAACAATAGGTTTTGTTGCCTTTTGTTGCCTTGCCAATTCCTTTTGACAAGATTATCCTTTGTTAAAACTACGCCACGACTAAGATACCAAAGAAAGATCTTGACTTTCAGAGGAGTATTTAGTTCCGCAGACGCTTGTTTAGACTAGGAACACCATTATGGATAAGAGCCATATAGTGAAATTTCACAGAGAATTCCCCATTTTAGGTGAGGCTCCAGCAGAATTCATCTTGTTCCTGTGTTAGCTCAATATTAGCGATGCGAGGTAACAGATTGTTCCACGCCACTAATTTGGAGCCTATCAGATCCCTTCTCCATGAGAAGTTAGGGGATACCTGTAATACTTCTAAAATCATTGCTTGTTTATACCTAACAATGTTGTATAAGCAGGAGTATTGTTCCCACAAAGAAGTATTACCCGACCATCTGTCTTTCCAAAATCTAATTTGATAACCATCCATTATTGTGAAGGACTCAAAACAAAAAAATCTTGTTTGACCTTCATAAGGCTAGCCCAGAATTGTGAATCCCCAGCTTTCCATAGGACCTGCAATAAAGGCTGTGAACCTAAATATTTGTTGTGTAGCATCTGTTGCCACATGCCGTCTGTTGTGAGCAACCTGTAAAACCATTTACTAAGCAATGCAGTGTTCTTTACTTCCAAATCATGAATTCATAAACCCATTTGATCTTTGCAACGGCACATTATATCCCACTTAGCAAGTCTATACTTCTTCTTTTGGCCATCGCTCTTCCAGTAAAACCTAGATCAGACGTAGTCAAGTTTATTGAGTACCCCTATTGGTATGGCAAAGAATGACATCATGTATATTGGTAGACTGCTAAATAGAGAATTGATCAATATGAGACATCCTCCAAGGGAAAGAAGTTTTCCTTTCCAACTACCAAGTTTCTTCTCTAAACATTCTAACACTCCTTTCCAATCCGCATTTCTTAATTTCCTATAGTGTATAGGGATACCAAGATACCGAATCGGAAACTTGCCTATAGTACATTCGAAAAGTTCATTGTACTAATCTTTAGAGGCTTGTGCCTCACCAAAGAAAAATAATTCACTTTTATTGAAATTGATTTTAAGTCCCGATAATTGTTCCGTTTTCATAACAGGAAACCTTCGTGTTTCACATACCAATCCTTGGATCAAGTGGTTGGTATACACGAGTACATTGCTAAGAATATCAATAGCACATTCACAAAAGTCTCACATAACTTTATTACATAGTGGCCAGAAAGGCACGATAGAGTACTTAGAACCATAGGGTTCATAGATTACATTCAAGTACAGAAAGTACATAAGGCTACAGGCATAAGGTTCAAGAGGTGCCTAGATCTCCATCGACAACTTTCTTTGTTGCAAGCAAAGGATTGCTTGACGTCACTAAGTAGGGAGTTGTCCCCTTTGGATCCGGTATCTTCATCATCAGGTAAGTATAATGTGGAACCACCATGAACTTAGCTAGAGGAGGTCTCCCCATGATCACATGGTAGACGCCTCGAAGTTAGCTACCTTGAAATAGATATTGTCAGTCTAAAATTTTTCTGTTCCAGAACATCACAGGAAAGGTGATCTGCTCAGGTGGCGTTGAGGAGACAGCAGGGATTACCTTGTGGAATGGAGTCGTACTCGGACATAACTCAAAATGAGGAATCTCAATGTCGTCCAGCGTCTTGGCAAATAAGATATTGAGTGCACTTCCTTCGTCGATCAAGACCTTTGTAAGTTTGATATTACACACGACAGGATCCAACACCAAGGGGTACCTCCCCGAGTGCAGGACAAGGTCGGGATGTTCCGAGCGATCAAATGTAATTGCCACTTCGGACCACCTCAAGTATTGAGGGACATCAATTAACATTGTGTTGATTTCCTGAGCAATCAACTTCTGCTTCCTCTTGGATTCGTAGACAGCCAAGCCCCCAAAGATATGATTCAACTTGGCATGTTGATCTTGAAAATCATCAGGCTTATCCTTGTCCTTATCCTTGCTGGATTCGCCTACATCTTTAGCCTTCTGTTGGTACTCCTACGTGAACTTTTTGAGTGTGTAGCAGTCCTTCGCCACATGTTTTCCTTTGGATGCCAGGGGCACAACGCATCCATCACCTTGTTGTAGTCTTCAGCCCGTGGAGCCCGAGGGTGGCCACATTCTGTTGCCGCAACTAGATCCTCGGGCAGGTTTCCTCTTGCGATCGTTGGGCCTGGAATCTCTCTTATCCTTCTGGTTCAGCTTGGGATTCAGCTTTTCATTGTTCTGATTAGCTTCCGCATATTTTATCGAAGCGTAGGCATTAGCTACCTATTAGGTGTAGTCCCCGCCTCTATGCCTAGTTGAGTATCAACTAAGTAGCGAGTCAAGAACAAGAATTCCTATATTTAAAAAGAATAGTGTGCACAGAATAGGTACACCTATTAGGTGTAGCCCCTGACTATTGGATTAATTGGAATACCAATTAATGTGAGAGTCAAAAGCATAAATACCCGGTGGGTTGTGGTACCCAAATCCCATCCAGTGCGGTAACTGGCTATTGGCCCATCATGGAGCATACTATGTATCAAACCCGGTTTAGCCGAGTGGTATCTGCATCCCGTCTTGTGGTGACCAGCTATCGGCTTGCATAGAGCATACCCTCGCAACCCAAGTCCAAAATAGTATCGTACGGTGCTCAACCCCGACTTAAGCAGTGGCCGACTTTTGGCCCATCATGGGGCACACCGTGTTTTGGCCGAATAGGTGTCGAACGTTGTGCCAGCACAGGATTCGGCCAATAGCCTCATGGAGCGTACCCAACCTAGCAGAGTTGTGGCCAAATAAGGTACCCGAACCTCGCATTAGCACAAGATTTGGCTGATAACCCTCAGGAGGTGTACCCTACCTAGCAGAGCGGTACCCAAGCCCCAACTGGTGCCGGTGGTCGGTTGTCGGCCCTCATGGGGCATACCGAAGTAGAGGTGGTGTACAAGTCCTGATTGGCACGAGTACTTAGCTAGTGGCCCTCATGGAGCATACTGAGTGGTTTTCGTGGTACCCAATCTCCAACTGGTGCCAATTCGATAGTCCAAGAAAAACTAGAATGGTTAAGGTCCTTCTGTTGAGCACCTTGGCTGACTGGTTCAGTCCCCGAGCATAGGAGATAGGCTTATGGCCCTGAGTTTCTGTTACGTGTACCTGGATCTAGGCCCTACATTATAAACATGTAGGATGTGTAGTATCTTATGTTAAAAAAATCATTTGAGGAAAATCTAAGTATTTTGTAATTTATATAAATATGTGTTCCTCCTCTTATTGATTCTAATTTTTGCGAGTAGTTGACTCCTTACGTCATTTAACCACTTTGCTCGACTAGTCATAGCCTCCGAGCGTAGGGAGTGGGGTCATGACTCTTTCCGAGGCACGCGTTTTGGGTGACTTGAGTTCGTCTTTCATGGAGCAAAGCTTCACGAATAAGAATTCGTGCTACTCAGGTACTTTTGCAATAGTGAAGAGCAAAAAAACAAAATATGGACCTATTGGGTGTAGCCCCCGACTTCCTTCTTAGTTATATTGCCATCTAAACAGTAAGTCGGGAATGAAATAAAACACTCAGATGAGAACATCATATAAAGGAGAAAATTAAGAAACAACTTAGCTATGTGGTATTCCACGAGTTGGGAACGGGGGTGCCATCCTCGTGTTTGAGCTTATGAGCCCCCGGGCATGTCACTTGTCCTTCTGGTGTGGTTTATCATCTTGCTGATCAGCCAATGCGTCAGCTACCGAAGCATAACGATCGGCCGTCTTGAACATTTGCTTGACCGAAGTTGGCGGCTTGCGAGCTATTTTCTTGATATAGTCGGCATCTCTGACCCCTTTGAAAAGCCGCCATTACCGAGTGGTCGGAAATATTGGGAATTGAATTCCTCTATTCTGAGATACACAGAATAAAATCCTGAAAAGATTCGTTCTTTTGCTGACGAATCCGATAAAGATCTGATTCGGTCCCAAGACTCTCGTAAATGCCCTAGAAATTAGCGATGAAGAGCCCTTGGGATGGTGTATCGACCTTTTTGGCAATCCTATGAACCAGGGGTAGAAGGTGCTAGCATGACTAGAAGATAATTGGCCATCCCGTTTTGGTCGCCTCCAACAGCCTTGATTGCAAGAGTATAAACTGTGAGCCATGATTCCGGATCCATCATCTCGTCATACTTGTCAATTCTATCGGCTTGAACCCGGCTGGCCAGTTGACTTGGCGAAGATCAGCAACAAAGGCCAGGACGTCATCGTAGCATTGTGGTGGAGTCCGGTGCCGTGGGGGAGTCTGGTGTCATGGGGGAGTCTTGCGTAGTGGAGACCTATTGCGCCGGTCCTCATGGTCATAGTGAATGCCAAAGTGATCCCGCTCGTCATCGCACTGGTGTCATTCTTCTTCTCCTCGTTCGTAGTGATGATTGTTGATGTCATTACAAAGATCATGGTGCATGTAATCTCAAGCATCATCGTTAGCAGGGATTTGACTGATCCCTCGCCTCTTGATGGACGCCGACTGGAGCAAACCTTGAAGTGACTGCCCGAGATCCAGATGGAACAATTGGTGTCATTGGCTCTTTGTGTTGTTGGATACACCATAGCCTTGATCTTGGACATTGTTGGAGTAGCGACATGATTTTTCTCCAGCATTGGTTGCAATGTATCCAAGAGGGCTGCAGCAGCTATGACGTTCTGCTGTGGTATGATGAAGACCGAGTGATCTCCTATCTGGGTTTGCAAGATATCCTCCTGGACTGCTCGGCCTTTCTAGCGAAGTTCACACTTGTGCTTCTCTTGCTCTTCACGCAATCGGCACTCTTCTTCCTATTGTTTTCTAGCTTCCTCTTCCACGGCTGTTGCAACTATTGGATCTACTGGCTTTGGAGCCATGAATACCTCACGTGGTGGAGAAAAGCTTGCGGTGCCACTCTCCGACTAGGAATCCAAGTCGGAGAAGCAGATGGAGGAGTTTATGACACCAACCGTCCTAGATCCGAACCCGGTTGGCTCTGGGTCGTGAGATCCAGAGAATTGGTGCATTGCTTGCTGGTAGACCATGGCGAAATTCATCAGCTTAAGTTTGAGTCGAGGATCGAAATCTTGTCGAACCGTCGGTTGGGTGATGACCACCGATGTGTTCTTCAATCCGATGGGGAATCTGAGCGGGGTGACGTTGTTGTTCCCATCCGATCGATCTGTGACCAAGTCAGAGAGGGATATGTCACCAAAGTTGCCGACAATGAAGTCTAGGCTCCCGAAGCGAAGAAGTTAGCCGGGAGCAAGAGATTCACCAGGGAAGTCGGCGATTGGGGCCATCAAACTTGACAATGTAGATCTTGGTGCTTTGCCCCCAACCTGGCGTGCCAATTATCAACGTTTGTTATCAGCAATAATGAAATTAGGGCTACGCACCGAGCCAAGAGCTTGATGGTGACACAAGGCAAAGGAATTTGTACAAGTGCAGGCCCTCAGCGAGAGTTAATACTCTACTCCTGTTTGGCAGATTGAGATCCGCCGGATTGTATTGCTCTGTTGATTTGCGTTGGTGTGGTTGTGTTGTTGTGTACAGCTTCTGATTTCTTTTTCTTGTCCTGATCTCGAGACCCCCTACTCCCCTTATATAGGTTGTGTGGCAGGGTTACATATTTGGTAACCTGGCCGAGTACGGCTTGGTTCTCTATTCTATTTACAGTAAGATATACAAGGTGTATGTTTAGGACTCTATCTTGTGCCTTGGAAGGCACCTCTTCATGTCTCCAAATTCTACTCAATCTCTAACACCATCGCTTTGCCTACCTCCTATCAAGGTAGTCAGATAAACCTTCCATAGTGATACATGGGGCCCATATCCTCCAAATCATCATTGACTTTTATAGCTACACTTCCTCCTGAAGCGAAAGACTCTATCCAAGAAATCCATTCGGATGAGAAACCTTTCATTTGTAGAGTTTGTATAAAAAATGCCATTTCATTTTATCATAGGCTTTCTCAAAGTCAATTTTAAATATTACCCCACTCAATTTTTTTCCGATGCATGTTATAAACTGCCTCATGTATAACGACAACTCCATGTAGAATATTTCACCCACGCATAAAGGTAGTTTGTGCCGGGCTCACAATATGATTAGCCACAATGTTAATTCTATTCGTGGCTACCTTAGTGAAAATTTTGAAGCTGACATTTAACAGACAAATTGGACTGTATTATTGAATGCGATTAGCCTCTTGGACTTTTGGCAGAAGTGTAATTACCCCAAAATTGAAACTAAACAGCAGTAGATCACCAACATGAAACTTATTGAATAAATTCAACAAGCCTACCTTGATAACTTTCCCAAAAATTTTGGTAGAACTCTGCTAGGAAACCATCTAGTCTAGGAGCTTTGTTGTGTTCCATACCAAACACCACATCCTATACCTCCTTTTCTGAAAAGGTGCCGTAAGGAATTCATTTTCCATCCCATTAACCTGAGAGATATCCTCAATTATAGATTCATCTAGGGTGAGGAAACTCTCTTTTGGTGGTCCAAAAAGTTTTTTATAAAAATTGGTAATGAATTTCTTCACCTATGCATTGCCCTCAATTTTACCTTCATCTTGTTCAAGAAAAAAAATCGTTTCTTCCTATGTTTCCCATTGGCTACCATGTGATAATATTTTGTGTTACTATCACCAAGAAGAATGTCAGAAACTTTTGACTTTTGATACCATTTGATTTCTTCTTCCCGAAGTAATCTAGCTAACTGATCCTTGGACTGAGTCAGAAGCTCACTTTCTTGTTCAGTTAAATCCCGTACTTCGGCAACGATATCTAAGGCATCAATTAAAAGTTTGCAAGTTGGCTTTCTGTTGTTTGTATGTGCCACTAGGCCGTCTAACCCCTTAGATGCCTGCATAAAGCACTTATCTTATTGTTCCAACGTTGGACAGAGTTACGGCCTTCTATCGACTTATTCCATATCTCAACAACACGATCATGGAACTCATCACACAAGAACCATCCAAATTCAAGTTTGAACTGTTTGAGTTCCCTGTGAAAGCCATGGATACAGTGTCAAGAAACAAAGGAGCGTGATTCGACAACCCTCTGCTCAGAACCTGTACTGTCACTAATGGGTATTTAGACTCCCATTCCGTAGTCATTAATATTCTATCTAGCTTTTCATATGTTGGATTTGGAAGGGAGTTTGCCCAAGTAAATTGTCTGCCCGTTAAGACAAATTTTCTTAAATCAAAGCTGTCCAAAGAAAAAGGCCAATGGTCATTATATCTATCATTATTCTTTTCAGCACTACTACTTATAATATTGAAATCCCCAATGATCAAAGTCGAAAGGTTATTCTGTTGGTAGCTACGAACCAGCTCTGCCAAAAAGCTTGATTTAAATTCATCTTGAGCTGGTCCATACACTGCCATCAAAATTCATTTAAAGTTGTCCTCGTTACTGCTCAATGAAATTTAATATAATATTCCTCTTGAACAATCAAAGAAAAATCCAAGATAGTAGCATTGATCCGAAGAATAATTCCCCTGGATCTTCCACAAAGAGGAAGGCAATGCCAAATGAATTCTGCACCCCTGCTAGGTGATCAAGACTCTTTTTTGACATATCACTCTTCGTTGTCTCCAAAATCACGACAAAATCCAAATTGTGTTCCCTAATGCATTCAGCCACATACCGGTATTTAGCCAAGTCTAAAAGACCTCTCCTATTCCAGAATATTCCTTTCATTAGGGAACACTTTTGGGGAATTTAAACTTGCTACCATGAGGCTTTCGCCCTTTCTTTTTTGTAGCTGATTTGGATTTTCTATCGGAAACCATGAAGTCACATTTTTTTGTGCCCAGGTCCGCATTCTCCATATCAACCTCCGAGATATCATTGACTAAGTGAGCGAGCAGGGCACCATCATAATCGTTGCCCTCGTCATCACTATCCTCAAAATATTCCTCCTCTGTGCCAGATATACAATTGTTCGACTATCTAGGAAAAATAGATCTTGGTACAACTTTCATCCTATATATTTCAATATGTTTCAACATTTTAATAGAAATAGCGACATCACTATTATTCCTACCCAAAGACACACCTAATTTACTCAAATTTGAAGTAAATCTATCTTGAGGTAAAGATGTTATTGAAATAGAATGGAGTTTAGGAATACCTTGTTTAGGGGACTACATGGGAGATTGTGAGGATGGATGAACATAGGTTACCATCGAAATCTCCTGTGATGGGTATGAGTCATCCAAATTGCAAACTGCAGTCCTTCTCATAGACTTGCACATGCAGTCCTCATCCGCCATCGCAACGACTTGCATTGTCTCTGAATTTGAGCGGCTGCTATGGCGGCGTGGAACCGTGAAGCCACTGCTGAGGGATCCATCTCCAAAGACCAAGCCCCGGCTGCCAACAACTTGGACGCAAGCGTTGCTGCCATGCACGCAGGTGACACTGTGGCCATGGCAGCCATAGCCAGTGGCAACGCCACCTTGGCCGCCGATAGAGAGGCAGCCTCGGCCACCGACACCGGTGTTAGTATAGCCTGCAAAGCACTCATAGCTGATGACGTAGTCGTGGCCACCACTGCCGGTGTCGATGTACCCATGACCACCAAAGATGGTTCAGCTGATGGTGATGTATTCATAGCCGCCGAAGCCTCCTTGGCCGGCGATGCCAATAAGTGTGTGTGGTGTACGTGTGCATCTCCATGTAATTGTGAAAAAAAAATAAACAGGCATGGAGATAAGGGGAGAAACAAAGGGGCACAAATGTCTTCTTAACGTGATGCTTTTGCAAGTATTTTGGATTTTATTGCGCAGAGTCAATATATGATCTTTTCGCCTAAACAATTTTTTTGAAGTCTTGTTATGTTTTCGTCATGACTGGTTGATCGATATTATCATCCTCCCAGCTTAGGATATACAATTCGATACCCAGCCGAAAATCAGGACCCAACGGAATCACAATTGAAAAATTTTAGATAAAATTTGGAAATCAAAATATAAATTTTTGAGTTTCGGCAAGTAGACAACAAATTTTGATCAAAAGGAATGGAAAAACCAAATAGAAAACCTTGGCAAGTTTGCACTGAAAAAGAACAAAAATATATATAAAAAGGATCAATTTCATTGAAAATTCAATCTATGTTGCTGAGATTAGTTTTATTTTTCTGAAAATGGAGAAAATAGTGGAAAATGTTAGAAAATTGAGAAATATTATGGAGAAATGAGGAAAATTTTGAAAAAAAATGTAGGATGGTGTGGTAAAAACATGAAATAAATGATAGAAAATTGGGAAAATTGTGGGAATATGTAAAAAAAAATTATGGAAAATGTGAGAAACTATTACGGAAAATTTGGCATGACCTTTCTTGTAATTTTGGCAACCTCACATTGGGAACAAGACAATATGCTATGTATATTTATGAGCACAATAATGTAAATTAAAGGCCATATCATAGTATTTGTAGTATATTTTTGAGTTTTTCATTATTTCTCATTTCAAATTTGAATTCAGCAAAAAGCCACCGGATTTCTTGGAGATATCTGGTTTCGAGCTACATCAAAACCTTGACTTTTTGCAAAAAATGACCATTTTTTGTCAGAATTGCAAACGCTGGTCTGGCTCATACTAATACCAATTGGGAAAAATGAAAATGAGTAAATGATGTATATAGCAAATACGTAGTTTTCATACTAGGATTTTAATGTTTAAATGTGTTGTAGGAATATTCATCCTGAACAACTCTGTTTTACACATATGGCCCACCCATATTATTTGGTTCTTCTAGCTAGGAAGAAATCCATGTGATGTTAGCTCCTCAAAAAAAACTTTGAAGTCTGATCTGATGCAAACAGCAGCAACAACATTTTTTTTTCTTTTTTTGAAAAACCCTACCTAACATGTACTACCTCTATCCCAACATATAACAACTTTTAGCTATATTTTGTTATATTTTGGAAAGAGGTAGTAATTACTAGTAGGTAATAAATGCAATGGTTGGATATGTGAAACTGGTTATTTTGATCATTTCCTGATTGAATGAAAAATTTTGAACAAAGAAATGGTAAAACTGGACAAAATTACAAAGAACTGCACTGGCAGGGAGCAACGGAGTATATAGTACATCGGTCAAATTCTCCAGAGCAGAGCAGCAGTACCCGTACGTACTGAAACTGAAAGGCCTACTGGCATGATGCATGCATGCATATACGTTTTAATTAATGCCGGCTATTAACCATATGCTTTGTCTCCATTTCACGCAGCATTTTGTCCCTTTTGTCTACATACAGTACACAGTACACATGAGCTAGATTGATAGACGACAGAGAGATAGAGAGAGACTGATATGCATGCATGCATGCGCGCTTAGGCCTACCACTACCAGAGTACGGCGAGACAGTGTACGTGTACATTGTCCGGGTGTGCAGCTTAGCTAGGCAGCATATATATGAGCGAAACAGTGTAAAATATTATTAATTCATTCATTCATTCATTCATTACTCTTGTATGCTACGAGTAGTATTTAAAACTACACCGAAATGGTCTCCAACGTACGTCATTTAGTTGTGAGTATTTTTTAAGTTATATGTCTAAAAGTATTTAAAATATAGTGCTGGTTTAGATATTTTGTATGCCATTTTGACATATCACTATGACACCAGAAAAACCAATTTACAACTTAAGTGCTCACACACTTTTCTTACTCCAGCGTCCAAAGTAGTTGTCATAAGTGGCCTGGTAACTTTACCTTAAAAGCAATATCCATCTCTATTATAACATTATTTGTCAAAAAAATGCTATAGCTACAACTGTTTTTAGTACTATTTCACTAAATGTCTCTTTTCTTAGACCTTTGCTTAGTCCAAATTTACAATTTTGGTATAACCTGGTTGCTAGGATCGTGCATATTGAGCTAAATGATGATAAAGATTTGTTTAGATGGAAGTTACATTAGATTGGGCAATTTTTTGTTCAATATAGAGATGTGATTAGTAATGGAGATATAGAAAGGAATAAGGTTATGTGGAAATTGGAAACGCCTCTAAAAATCAAAATTTATCATGTGGTATTTCTATAAAGGTGTTGTTTTAACTAAAGGAATAAGGAGATGTGATTAACAATGTTGTTTTTGTATGCATAATGAATCTATTCAATATTTATTTTTTGATTGTCATTATGCTAAATTTCTGTGGAGGGGGGTTCATATTGTCTTTGGTTTAAATACGCCAAATAGTGTTTCTCACATATTTAGAAATTGGTTGGTTGGTGTAAAGCCTACACTCAAAAAGCTTTTGTTTGTAGGAGCATCTATATTATGCTAGGCTCTTTGGAACAGTAGGAACGATTTAGTGTTTGATAATTCTCCAATTAAATCTGATATGTAGGTACTTTACAAGGCAACACACTGGATTCGGTTTTGGGCCCGGTTGCAAAGGTGTAAAGAGGACAAGGAAAGCATCCATCTAGCATGCCGAAATCTGGAGACAACGGTTATGCAGATATTTGGTAATCATGGATGGAGATTTAGTAATAGGATTACTTACTGAATAATGTCTTTCCATCTAGTGACCTTTTGGGTGCATATTCTTGTCTTATTTTATTTTCGTGTCTATGAACAATATAATAATTGGCTGTAGTTTCCGTTGAAGTAAAAACCGGGATTACCCATTATCTAAAAAAAGAAGAGTTCATTTCTATCCCTTTAGCTTTTTGAAAAAGAGTTCATTTCTACCTTTTTATATATCCTCGGCCCACAGATCGATAAATTTTATTCCTTTAATACACATTAATTACCTACCACTTCACAATACTACTTTATTGGTAATGAGGGGTACTTTGATCTTTTACCGTTATTACTAATTTGTCAACCAATGGCTTTAAATGGAGTCTTTGTGTGACAGAGGGAGTATGTGCAACTAAAATAAGCATCCCCTCTTGTCATAAATATTGATGTTTATAATAAAATTTCATCAAACATTTTAAATTTTGATTGTCGTCAATAAATTCTTAAATGTTTAGTTTAAAAACAAAGAAAATTGTGCGTGTAGATTTGCCTCGAAAAGTACTGTATCATATTATCATAAACTTATTAGACTTTATAAACTTATTCTAACATAAAGTTGGTGGTCAAAGTTTTAAAATTTTGATCAAATTTTGTTCTAAACGTCAAATATTTGGGGTTGTCTATTTGTCAGTTATCTGACTTTGTGCTAAATCTCAGTCATTTTTGGATGGCTAGGATTGCTATGAGATTCTTGCATGAGCAATAAACCTAATCCTCGCTCCTGCTCTCTCTCCTCCCATCGATCCCCAATTGTATTGCCTGTGCCGCCTACATGCCTATCCACACGCACGCCATGCCGCCCTCACCTTACGTGTCACACCCCTTTGCCTGACACCAGAGCTAGCAATACGCGCTGGCCGTACCTCCCTTTCCGCTCCACCTTGGCCAGCGTTGTTGTTGTTGGCCCTCTTTCTCAACTTCGAGTGTATTTCCCCTGCCTCTACTCCTCTGTCGTCTCCGGAGGGTCTCCTGTTACGAATAATACTTGTGTTAGCTTCGTGTTTGGTTTTTTGTTTGTTTTCCCTTCCCCCTATTTTGTCGCTGTTTCTGGTTCATGGAGTCAATGCACGACCGCGTCGTGTGGGCGTGCGAGTAGTGGAGCTTGATGTGTGCGATTGGATCACACAAGAGCGCGTCGCGGGCATCAGATCGTGTCCGCGCATCTAGACCCCTCGAGGCCACGTCCTTCTGTTTTAGCACAATAAAAGGAAGAAGAAAGAAGAAAATGCTACCAAGTTCTATGCAATGCCAAAAACACTCTGAGTACTTGTGTGTTCCACTGAATATCTCTCTTGCGTTCTAGCTCGATTCTAGTTTTTTTTCTTTTAGGTGAACTTTGACATCTCCCCTCCTCCTACCCGCGCACCTTCTAACCACTCCAACGAGTCGCCCCCGAACTTCAACGCGAGCCCACCCGCCCTCGTCCTCTCCCGTGGGCCGAGGTGGTGCCATCGCTGCCCCGTCGCGATCACCGTCCACCTCTGAACTTTTGCTGTAGATTATGCAATCTACTAAAAATCAAATGTTTAGCCTACCTTTTGATCACCTAATGTGGAATTAGGAGTACTGACCAGCGTGATTCGAAGCCATAGTGATTTGCTCGAGTTCTTCGGCGTATTCTGGTGTGGACGTAGAGGATGAAACTCCTCGAATCGCACCGGTGTTCGGAGTGAATGTAGGAGTAGCAATGGTGCAGGTGAGGTGATGTCGTCCCTCCGGTTGCCACCTACACTATCCTAGAACCGCCGAACGTCTTCCCTCCAACGCCTTAAGGATCGGAGTAGAGATAGGGTTTTTGGGGAGAAGATGAACGTGAGAGAGGCATCCCTCCTCACGGCCATACTCCCATTTTAATCAAGCGCTGAGGGAAGTCGAGGGAGATCCAATTTAGGAAAGAATTGACACTACCGATCAATGCGCATATGGAAATAGCGATTGTGATCACTGTGATCACAGGTGCGCTAAAGGTGAAAATCGCACACCGTGATCACCTTCCGGTTTTCAAGCCGAGAGTCAAAATTTCCCAACATTTGCTCCGTGGCCATGGCGTTTCCCTAAAGCTGCCCCCTCCAGCCAATCCTCTTCCTGCCCACTCGCCCAACCCTGATAACCTAATCTGACATGCTTGTCAAAGTTTGATTCGTCGTCGCTAGAGAAGAAACCGTGGCTGGTAAGCTCTCCTCTGTTTAGGGAATTCTCATAGTAAAGCTGCAAACATTTATGATCGGAGGGAGTATATACGTATGCATCGCTGTAACTTGTTGCGAGTCCAACAGTACGAGCTCTTGCACTGCAATCACGTCTCGCTCCCCCACTGCAAGGTGGGCCATCCCTGCGACGTGCTGGGACCCCACATGTCAGTGCGTTGTACCACTCCCCTAGCTAGCTCAGCTGACCCCTTACCTGCTCGATCCATATGATTGCGTCTCTCTGCTCCCAGCAGCTGCAATCAAAACCGGCTCTCTCTCTCGTCTCGTCGTCTCTCCTCTGAAAAGGAGAGAAGCTGCATCTGCATGCATGTATTTAACAGGCAGCACTGGAGCTTCGCGAATGGCGCCGTCGTTGTAGCTAGAAAGCTACACTCACACTGTGCTCTCCTGCAAACTGAAGAGAAGGACAGCTAGCTAAGCTCTGCATATGCTTTGCTGCAGGTAACGAAATCAATTCTCTCATCTGAGCCAATCAGTCTCATTGATCTTTTTCATTTTTCTGTACATCGTGCATGCATGCGTCGACGATCGATCTCCCACTGGTTGTTGCACGATCTTCTGATATGTTCATGCATGGCGTTTATTTTTGCAGGATTGTGTCTCTGACAAAGCTAGCTGCTGAGATAATTAATTTTGATGGTAGTATTTTAGTATGTTGAGGAAGAGAGCTAAGCCAAGTAGTGGAGGCAGCAGCGCCAAGCAGCACGAGATTGCGTTTGATCACGGCCACGGCGGCGGCGGCGGCGCTGCGGCCATTTCGGCTCCCAAGCTGTTCGTGGCTTCCTACGGCGGCGAGGCCTCGCCGGAGCGGCAACAGGAGGAGGCCGTGGTGATGAGCCCCACCTCCACCCTGCAGACGGCCAGCGCGACGTCCCCGGCGGCAGTTACCTGTGGCCGTAGCAGCGGCACGGCCGTCCCGTTCTCCCGCCGCAGCTGCTCCGGCGGGCAGGACGGGGATGGCCGGTGCAAAGGCAACCGCCCTTGGGACGCGAAACCCGTCGGGCTCGGGCTCATCGGCGCCCTGAACGACGGAGAGGACGTCCCCGGCGACATCGCTTCGGCGGCGTCGGTGCTGACCGGGCAGAGGCTCCGGGTCCAGACGAACTACTACGCGCCGTGCTCGCCGTCGTCTATGGAGTTCGGCGTCAAGAGCGGCGGCAGGGGTGGCGCCGGCGCCGGCGCAACAGCCGATCACGTGGCGCAGTACCCGTCTCCTCGCCGCCGGTGCCTGTCGCCGAGGGAGATGATGGAGATGTCGGAGGACTACACCTGCGTCATCGCGCGCGGGCCCAACCCGAGGACGACGCACATATTCGACAACCGCGTCGTCGAGAGCTCCGGCGCGTACTTCCCGGCCGAGCTCCGGTTGCCCAGCGGCGGCAGGGACGACGACGACTTCTTGCGCTACTGCCATGGCTGCAGCAAGGACCTTGGCCTAGGCAAGGACATCTTCATGTACAGGTCAGTGATTCAGTCTACTTACTCTGCATTTATCTTCTGCTACATCTCAGAACTGAATAGCTTTCATTTCATCAGATCAACTTCAGTTTCAGCAATTCAGTATCACTTTCAAAAACAAGAATTGAAGCAATCTTTTATGTTTGTAGGAGTTGAAACAATTTTCTCAAAGAAAGTTAATGAGAGTGAAAAGTATGTCTCATCTAGAAACCTGCTTAGTTAATTTGCACCGAAATCTTTCCTGATGCTCTAAGCAATTTGGCGACGGTGGCGATTCAGTGAAAAGCCTATCATGTCTGTACTTTCATAAAGTTTAATATGCATATACATTAATAACTACATAGCCAACCAACTAAACTACTATCAAGTATCACCTGACACTTGCAAAGATACAATATTTGTTTGTTCTTCACATTGTTCGATGCCATTTGATCAGTGATCATTATCCAAAAAAAAGTTTGATCAGGTGATCCAATTCTGAGTATCTGACGGCCTGATCTTCTTCTTCTCCAGGGGTGAGAAGGCCTTCTGCAGCCGCGAATGCCGGTACCACGAGATGCTATTCGATGAGGGCATCGAAGAACTCTGACGCAGATCGACCCACCAGCTTCAGATTCTCATTTTTGTAAGCTCCAACGTGTTAATGCAATAATCAGCCAGGTTAATCTTCAGACGTTGGAGAAGAAGAAAGACCTGATCTTGAAAATGCCTTAATGCCTATTGCTCCTCAATTCCAAACGGCAAATGTTCAGAGATTTGGTCTTGTCAGGATCATCTTAATCTGCTGCTTTTCTTGTTCCTGTAGAGTGGTAGCTCATTAGGAGAGCAATTAGGAGCTATTCTTCAGAGCTGAGATCGACGTCGCCTTCAGAGATTTGGCCCTCCTTTTGGTTTAAGTATGTAAGAGTGCATGAGATGAGACAATGGTGGTGGTGGCTCATGCAACTGTTGCGTTCCATCAGTTACATGTCAGTGATGTCATTAGGAGAGGGTGAGTGCTAGTGACCACTGACCAGCACTAATGGCCGTGGGTCACCGGGTAATAGTGCTACTGATTGGACTTCCATCTCTAAGCAGCAAGTGTACAGTGCTGCGTTTGGTCTCTGTCTCCTGTTATTGCTGGTAGCTGTTCAGTTTCAAGCAATCCTGTGCATGTTTGTAAAACTTTTGTTAAGAGAGGAAATCTGAATCTGACCATGCTTGTTATGGTTCTTCTAAAAAAAATCCTGGTGGGCTCAGAACTACTCCGATTTTGACCCAGAGATACGTCTCGGCCCTTTAAACTTTAAGGTTCAAGTTGACAAACAGACCCAATAAAAATTAAAGAAGCCTAAGAAGAAGGAAAAAGAAGACTCAGACACAATGCTGAGTATAGATGTCCAAATGGGTCTCCCGGGCCGGCACGGCCCAAGGCACGGTCCGGCACGGCCCGTTAAGGAACGGCTCCTGTAGCGGGCCGTGTCGTGCCAGCCCACGTGCCGAGGTCTTGGCCCAGGCATGGCCCATGAAGGTGATGGGTCGTGCCGTACCGGCATGGGCCCAAATTGGTAGTGGGCCGACTGTCAGCCCATTAGCACGTTTGGCCCATAAAATTTAAAAATATGAGGTGGAAAAAATAAAAAACGAAAAAGAAAAAACTAAAGAAAAAATATTAGAAAAAATTAGGAAAAATAGGGAAAACTGGAAAAAAATAGTGAAAAATTAGAAAAAATAGAGAAAAAAATAGAAAAATTATAGAAAAAATGATGGGCCGATTAGACCGTGTCCGTACCGGCCCGGTGGCAGCCGTGCCATGCCAGGCCGACCCACGGGCTGAGGCGCCAGTCCAAGCATAGCTCACGGCCACCCGTGCCACCGTGCTTGGGCCGGCCCGACAGGGCACGGCCCGTTTGGACATCACTAGTGCTGAGTGGCTCAGCAGCCTCTTTCCCCGACCGCCCGACGCGCTGCCACCGCCCCGATGCACCGCCTACCCCCCTCCTGACGCGCCGCCGCCTGCTCGCCTCCTGCCCGCCAGCTCCCCGCTCCCTGCCTCCCGCGGACTCGGGCGGTCGCCTGTCGGGGTCGGGCCGCGCCGCCTGCTCGCCGGCTCCCCGCTCCCGACGACCGACGTGCCTCCTCCCGACACGCCGCCGTCCGACGCGCCTCCGCCTCCGGCCTCCCGCCTCCCAACACGCCGCCTCCAGACAACCACCGTGCCACACGCACGACAGAACGGCGCCGCCTCTCACTCTCGCCTCTCCTCTCACTCTCAGTCTCTCTCATCTCCATCCGACGCCTGGCTCCTAGCCCACCTCCCAAGATCCGCTAGTCGCTAGGGGCTGTCTGTCGGCCGTCGGCCATCATAGTCTCGCAGACCGCCGCCGGGCGCCATCCATCGGTGCCTCCACCTGGCACCCTGGCCCGGTAGACCCTGCCCCTCTCGGCTCCGGTGCCAGTTGAGGCAGTCACCTCCGACTCCGAGCCGACTGCCGAGGTCAGTGAGACAGTGACTACCTCAAATAGTCAAATCCTCATACCTCAAATCTCAAGGACTCATTGCTATTGCTCATAGAAGACATAGAAATTAGCTAATGATTTGTGAATAACGGAGTGTGAATATTGGTCTGTCAATACTCAATAAATCGTTGCTGTTATTGTAGGATTTGTATTGGGCTATTAGGTAAAACATGAAGAGTAATGGGGATATTGCTTGTTAAAGTAGTATATGTGATTGTGGTGTTCGCATATTTTGAACTTGCTTGTTAAACTAGTCAATTATTAATGTTATAAAACACTATTTCTATATTTGTATCGCCTTTTAACTAAATTTATACTCATATATGTGATTGCGGTGTTCAAATTTTTTTTGGTATGTGATGACGTGGTGTCAACTTGTGACATTGGACTACCCAACAAAAAATTCCTGGCTACGCCACTGCATGGTTGTAAAACTTTTGTTAGAGAGGAAATCTGAATCTGACCATGCTTGTTATGGTTCTTGTAAAAAAAAATGTTAGTGTGCCTTTTGTTGCAACATGAATCCAAGTCATTGAGAACAACCTCAACAAAACAGTACAAAATCATGTATTATACGGAGTAGTATAAGTATTCAATTGGATGAACAATACTACTCCACATCAGAAAAAGTACTGTACTGTTCAATTTATCACTCCTTTTTTTCCTCCAAAAAATGAAATGATTTGTCTTTGAACCAAACACGATTATTTGCCTAGTTCAGGTCGATTTGTTTTCCAAAATTTGCTTACAAGATGGTAATAAAAACCAATTTCAACCAAAAGACGAAAAACATAGGTGGGCCGTGTGATGAAGCCTAGACCAGACCCATCTACATGGGCCTTTCCCTCTATTTGATTAGCCAAACAAAAACTGTTTGGGCTTTTGTAACAAACTTGAGCTTCGCGTAGGCCCACTAATGATGCTAACAAAAGCCCAATCTCACATCTGTTTCATTTCATTTGAGCCCGTGCCGCAACTCGTCTTCTCCGGCAGCGGTGACGGCGGAGGTGGGGCGCTTGTGCCTCCGACGCGCAGCCGGCTCGCTGGCACGCGCTCTGCTGCCGACTACCGCAGTGCCATCCCACACCGGACTGCCGGAGCTAGCAGAGCGCCCTGGTGGAGTGAAGGCCGCAGCCTCTCCGTCCTCGCTTGTCCCCGCTGGGGCGCCAGCCGAGCACCACCCCACGCGGGAACGCAGCCACCTTCCGGCCGCCGTGCCCTGGTATGGCCTGAAGCCGCAGCGCCCTTGCGCCGGCTTGGCCCCCTAATCATATGCGGTTTGCTCCCGATTCCCATTGTACCTTCAGCCATTCATCGACTGTAGTCTGCAGCTAATTAATTAGCTCGTTTCTCATAGTGTATTTTACAATTTGTGTGTACATTTTTATTTTTTTTGGTGCAGATTGTAGTATGTAGAATCTATCTTTGTTGAGTAGTTGCGAATAACTTGGTATTTTACTGTCGATATCGATTTGTGATGTTACGAGATACCCTGGTTCTGCTAGTATGCGTAGCCCTAGAACGCCCGAGTCACCGAGGACGCTGGTGGTGGCGGAGGCCACCGCGGTGGAGGTTTTATGTTGAAGAAAAGGGGATTAGATGGGAAACTAACAGAATGCTAGACAGCAAGTAACGGAGTGTGGGGGTGCTGTTAGAGCAAATATGCAGTTTATAGAGTGGTATGTTTGCAGGCTCGCTCTAGAGGAACACTATGAGAGAGAAGTTTTATGGTGTAATTTTTTAGATTTTCCTTTTCTATGTTCGTCCAATTGAGCTTTGCTGCACCCAGCTGAAGCTCAATTGTCTAGTCTGAGTGGCATTTCCCCTGTTTAGTGGACAGCACTGAGGTTGGTTTATCAGGCTGAGTGACATCTCCCCTAATTAGTGGACAGGCACTGGGGTCGTTTGATTAACCGAGACTGATGATTCTGACTGTGATTATTGTAGCTTTGCAAACTCCCTATAGTTGCAACAATGTGCCATAATAACAGAACATTATAGTTTACGACCTTACGTTGCATACCTCTTTTGGCTACTTTGTGCCGAAATCCCATGGTTCTGGTGCAATTGCCTCGTTGTAATTGGGCAGAAGAGTAACAGTTAGTAATGCATCAACCATGTGCCCAGTTCATTTATTCACTTGCTGGTTAGTATAGTTATTGTTGAATCCAGTTAGCATGATGCTGAATTCTAACGTTTGCTGTATTAGTCCAAGTTCTTTTTGTTCTGTTGTGTGATCCTCCTTGTCCATGGCAGGCAAATGCTTCGTGTTGGGAGAATTTGTTTAAGATCTTCAATCTGTGCAGTTTCTTCATTTCTGGTGGGTCCAAGACATTTGATTGGTCATGAATGCCCACATTGCTTGGACTCTAGGTGTTCTTGGACTAACCGCACCGGTGCAAATAAAATTGGATTCTTGAACACAAAGCTAAATATCAGTAGTTGTGGTGCATACTTATCGACTCTTACAGAAACAGTTCTGGTCCAAGCTCGTGATCCATCCCTGCTAGCATTGGAGATAGAGAACGCAATTGATCAACAGAGGTTTGATGATGCATGGAGGGCTTATGAGAAGCATATTCACATGGATGGACTCCCAAGAAAGTCTGTTTTGAGTAAGCTTATCACTGGCTTCGCAGAGACCTATGATGCTCACTGGCTTAACCAGGCCTACAATGTGGTTAATCATGCATTTGAAGAGAAGAGCGATCTGTTGGAGAAGGAGCCCCTTATATTCCTTTCTCTCACTCTCGCATGTTCTTCTCTTCCTAATGTTGCTATAAATGTTGTGAGGAAGTTGATAAAGATGGAAGCATACCCACCTGTTGCAGCATGGTCGGCTATCGTTGCACATATGTGCCAAACTGCAACTGGTGTATTTCTTGCTGCTGACATGGTAATGGAGATTGGCTACCTTTTCCAGAATAATAGGGTTGATCCACGGAAGAAGAGCAACCGTCCATTGCTATTAATGAAACCCAATTCATTGACCTTCAACATAGTTCTGACTGCATCCCTTCTGTTTGGCACTACAAAAAAGGCAGAGCAGCTGCTCGAATTAATGCCTCGGATAGGGTTGAAGCCTGACGTCAGCTTGTTGATTGTCATGGCCCGGATATATGAACAGAATGGGCATAAAGATGAGATCCAGAAGCTGAGGAGGCATGTTAATGAGGCCTGTGGCCTTAGTGAATCAGAGTTCAGGCAGTTTTATGATTGCTTGCTCTCCTGCCACTTGAAATTTGGAGATTTAGATTCTGCAGTGGATATCGTATTGGATATGCTTAGAAAGGGTAGAAATACAAAACGTTCACTTGAAGCAGCTAAAGCTGTTCTTGAAGCAGTTGGAAGTAACGAAATTTACCTTCCTCATGAGAAAACTGGGCCTGACAGTGTAGGTTCCTCGAACAAATCTGTATCTACTGATAATCAACTGCTAAAATATGTTTCATTCTTCAAAGATAAGAGTTTTGCAAGGCTTGAATTGGATGCGAGAGAATTACTCAAGCTATTATCAGATAAGCTTCAGGATCGGATTGGGCTAGTAAAATCTGAATGCGGTATCCTCCATCCAACTGAAACAATGTATGCCAGGCTTGTTAAAGCTTTTCTGGAAGCAGACAAGATCAGTGCATTGGCTTCATTTCTTGTGAAAGCAAGCAAAGAGGACTCTCCTGTCTCTGTTGAAAGCTCCTTTGTTGTTCAAGTGATAAATGCATGCATTTCTCTTGGGTTATTAGAGCAAGCGCATGACCTTCTTGATGAGATGAGATTTTCTGGAATTAGAGTTGGTTCTACTGTTTATTCGTCGCTCCTAAAGGCCTACTGCAAAGAGGGCCATCATGAAGACGACATAACTGCACTTCTGAAAGATGCTCAACAAGCAGGCATTCAGCTTGATGCAAGCTGCTATGACGATTTGATACAATCCAGAGCACATCACAATAATACCACAGGTGCTCTCAATCTTTATAAAGAGTTGAAGAGTTTGAATATTTTGAAAGCTGGTCACAATGAATTTGAGATGTTAGTACAAGGCGGCGATAACAATGGAGCTGCTTTGACAACTAAGCTAGTGGAGGAAGTCAAAAGTGGCCATGTAGTTAATCATTCTATTCATGACTGGAATAATGTTATCCATTTCTTCTGCAAGAAGAGATTGATGCATGATGCTCACAAAGCACTGAGCAAGATGAGAGCTTTAGGCCATATGCCAAATGCACAAACATTCCATTCTTTAGTAACCGGTTATGCTGCCATTGGTGGTAAATATGTAGAGGTGACAGATTTGTGGGGCGAAATGAAAGTTTTGGCCAACTCAAATTCAATGAAGTTTGATCAAGAGCTCCTGGACTCTCTACTGTATTGCTTTGTGAGAGGCGGTTTCTTCCTTCGAGCCATGGAAGTTATAGAAATGATGGAAAAAGGCAAGATGTTTATAGACAAATACAAGTACAAGTCCTTGTGGCTTAAATACCACAGAACATTGTATAAAGGTAAGGCTCCTAAAGTGCAAACGGAAGCACAACTGAAACGGAGAGAAGCAGCATTGCATTTCAAGAGATGGATTGGCTTAACATGAAAAGCACCGGGTCTTGAAAACACTAATAGATAGCTCTGCTGCTTTTGTTCCGGCACCAGCATGGTTGACTACCACTATAAGGATGGACACCATTACACCATTGTATGAAAACTTCTGGTAATAAAATCCTATATAATAAGGATTGGTAGTATTATTAGGGTGCATATCTTTCTGCTCTAAGATCGTAAGAATTATGCAATGTCTTGCACCCCCTTAACTTAGTTTTCTTTAATTATGTATCTTACCTATGCTCTTCAGCTCCAAGTTTCTCTGTCATTTTCTCTGCCCTCTGTTTACTCATTGCAGAGAAGTCTATACATACGCATACCATTATAATGCTTTGTTTCAAAATATTGTACTATTTCATTGCACATGTCTTCTGGCATCTTATGTTTGTAAGTTTCTCTTCTATTATTATTTAGCATGGGTATTTCAAAATCATGGCTTGGTACACACTAACAACAGGGAAAAGTGATTCAAACCTATGTACTCCCTCCGTTCCAAAATATAAACATTTCTAGGATTCAAATTTTGTACCACAATATAAGTATTCCTGCACTGATTCCCATCATTTTTCAATGATTTCAAAGTCAATCAGATGCTTAGAAAGGGAATCTAAGCAATTCAAAATTCAAAAATTGACAACTGAATGGACTGAAAAGGAATCTTTTGACCTAACCTTAGTATTTGATAAACAACCTAGAAATCATTATATTTTGGAACGGAGGGAGTAACATGCATTGCACTTAATTTACAATGTTGAGTACTATAATGACATATGATTTGTAGAGTTCTTTAAAAATAAAAAATGAAGATATTTTGCAAATTCCTGCTAGTAAGGTTCATAATCAGAAAACATATTGCATATCTTGATTCTATATAGATATTAGGTTGCTCTGTTTGCTGTAATGAACACTGCAGTGGCTACTTTCCGTATTATGGTGTACCTATGTTATTGTCACAACTTTATTCCATTTGCATAGTGCCCAGTAGGGGAAAGCCCTACTGAAATTCTCAAGAAAAAGTCGTCACTCATTAATATATGGGCCCAAATGTTGGTGACTACAATTGTCAATATGACATCTATTCTTGACCTTATCTTATATCTCGTTACTCGTTAGCCTCACTTTTATTTCTTTTATGTCAGAGACATTATGACACTTGTAATGTAACTGTGTCAAGAATGACATTGTAGCATTGATATGTAGCATCATACCATAGTCACCATACCTGTCAACAATTTCTGTACCTACAGGCCACTGAAGCTTAGGTAGGTCCTTACTCTCTAACTCTTTGTGCCGTTAGATTAGGTATTATTAGTACTTTTATTAAGTTTATTTTCAGTCTTGGAGACCATCTGTGCGCTTTTTATATTATTACTATACTGTTTCCCCTACTGTTCTCCTAATAATTAATTTCCTATGAAAATGTTTAACAAGCCACCAGTCCTTCAAATGCACTTATGTTTTCATATAGTAACAACTTTAGTAGTATCTACTAAATTTCTTCCTTTTTTGCCAATCAGATAGATGAAGGGAGAAGGCTTCTTTACCAAATGGGCATGTGCATATGAAATATATGGTTTCTTAGCACACAAGCACTATGAGATCAATTGGTAAAATGGGCGATGTGTTGATAAAGGTATTTTTATATCTTTCTTGGCAGCTCCTCTTGATGGTTGCTGATGTACTAGTCCTTTATCAATAAATGCAAGATATTTTTTTCTTCTTTCAAAAAGAGATCTTGGCTCAACCAGAGGGAGATGCCCATAACATATTTGCACATTAGAAGGAAAAGTCAAGTTACGAAAGGAACTGTCTTGAAAACAATGTCACTTCAACTACTAGAACATGAATGACATAGCTAGCTAGTGCCTAGGGGAGATCTCAATGAGCACAGTGCTCACCATAATGATTTTGTACATAGCTGTGGTGATAAAAGTTACAATTTTGGTTGATCTGACTGCTCTTATTATCTTCACAATCTATCACTCAAGTAATCTTCACTGCACGACCATGTAGTTAACCGTTTCAATAGGCAATATGATTATGGAGAATATAAGGATATAGATATAAGGTTCATTGCTAGTATGTTTACTGTTTATTTTGAACTTAATGATGGTTGCTGCTGTTCAACTGAATGCGTTCTGTATACTGTAGATGACATATGGATTGCATGAATCCAGCTGAGTTCATTTTCGTAAAAGCTTTACCAAACTACCAATTTGTAAGCATTTCCAGAAGCTTTAGTTTTTTTTATTTTTAAACTGAGTTTTTGCTACTTGCAACACTCACAGAGATCTATTTTGTTATCAAATAGGTGCTGATGTATTGCCTGGTAAATGCACACTAGGTCGATGACTAGACATGTCTCCACTGTGATAAGGGCTTAAGGCTAACAGCTAACCTGAACTTTATCAGTAAAAACCTACAAAAAGTGTTAGGTGCAGCTTCAAGAACCAAAGACAATTTTTGACTGCAAACCCGTTTTTGAGTGTTACTAGTTACTACTGGAGTAACGTGCATGATTTGTTCTTGTTTGTCCCAGGAAGAGCAGAAATGCAGAATGCAATTTGTCCATGCATTAGAGAGGATAAAACAGTGCAGTTGCTTCTCCTGGCTGCTTCTCTCTCCCACTAAGCAAAACTCCCATTCTCAAAGACAAACAAAAAGTAGGCTTCACTTCACAAGCTCTCCAATTCCGATTCCAAAGTCCTTTCAACCCAAAAGGTTGATGTGCCGGTTGCCCCGTCCAGGGTGCTCCTGAAATGTTCTTTGGCTACGGGTACCAACTGAAGCTTGTTTTCGCAGTGCCCTTTTCATGTAGTTCAAATGGCATTACCATTTCATCGATAATTGATGGATTTGGATCCATAACTCGTCATGATAAAGTACTACAACTCAGTTTGATGTTTCATGGAAATGAGAAAAGAATGCAGTGCTTGTGTAGTAGTAGTAGGCCTCCTTGGGGCAACAGTGGCTGCCTATGGGTTATGGATTTCTTTCCTTGGAAGGCTGTAAGTTGAAGGTGAGGTGTTATCAGTGCTGATATCACTACTTTCCGTGCCTCGAGATTCGGGCCGGATCGAATAATAAGCACTTTGCTCTTTTGCTCTCGTCGTGCATGCGTACTTGTGAGCCAATTGATGGTGTTTTTGCACGTACTTGCCTCAAAGGTAGGATCACAAGCTGATTTCTGGTAGCGTGACACTTCCACTCCATTGCCATGCCAGATCAAGATGTAAGATTTCCTTCCTTTATTCCCATGCCACTGATTTCTCCAATAAAAAAATGGATTAATCACAAGGCATTGAAATGCCATGCAATGTAATTGTTGGTAGCTATTGCAAATCAATATATGAGCCTATGTTGTGCATGGCCAGAGACCAGAATGAGTGATTTTTCCTGACCTGGGGGAGGTGAGATCAGTGATCAGAGCAGCTAGGACATGATGCTGTGAAAAGGGCAGCAGCCCCCAGCTCATGAGTCATGACAGTTTGTGGCACTCCCCAATCATTAGCAGAAGACATAATCAACTCAGAACTGCATGCAAGATCAGGGCAGGTAGGGAAGGGGAAGAAAATGTGGACGATGGATGGATGCATCCTGTTTCTGTTACCTCCGTCCTAAAATATAATAATTTTTCTAGTTCAATTAAACTAGAAAGATGTTATATTTTAGGAACTAAGAAAGATTGGAAAGATTGTATATTTTGGGATGGAGGGAGTATATTGGAAGATGGAGAAAAGGAGGTATCGTATTCACTCTGAATGCCTAGAAATTTACCACGATAATTAGAGAAAAGAGGAAAGTGTGCCATTTGATCGTGGTGGGTTTAGTTTGTAATGGTGGAGATTTGATTGGTTTTGTTATATACAAAATACAATTATATTTATAAAAACAGAAGCAAGAGTTATATCTAATCCATTTCTACTTCTAAAACCAGTTTCGCGCAAAATTGCGTCGTAAATTCGCTAGCTCTGTTTTGAAATGAACAACAATGGATCTCTAGGTCTTTACTGCATTTTTTTTCTTCAATCGTCCATATGCATGATCGCCATTCACCAAACTAGCATCATTTGCTGTGCACTGTCCATGAGATCGTTTTGGCTTGGCCCCATGCAAAATCTACTGCTGCTTTGTGCTTTCGGCTTGGGCGGCCACCCTTGCCTTGGATGGCTTTAGGGCTCTAGGCAAGGAGACTAGCTAGCTAGGGTTGCATGGATCCATCTCTCCTCTCTCATATCAAGGGTCATGTCTTCTCTTTGCTTTCACTCCGGTCACTTCCATGCCCGAAGGATGTGTAATTGCCATAACTCGACCTTCGCTGTCGTTGCCTTCTTATTCTTCATTCATTCTTTCTTTCTTTCTTTCTTTCCTTTTCCTCCTTGTTCTGATCACATGCTGATGGATGCTCAACCAAACCTTCACCTGGTATCAGGGTTCTAAATCCCCTCGGTAACCGGTTCTGAACCGCCTACTGGTTACTGATATACCGGTCGGAACTATTTAAATTTAAATGTAGAATTTGAAATTAAATTTCACATTGTATGAGCCATATATAATATTTTCTTTCTTGTAGCGTCATGTGTAGGTATGTTAAACATATTTCTGTATGCTGGATCTATGAAAAATTAGGTGTTACACATGTAAAATGTTAGAATCAAGAATGTTGAATTCAACAAGTTACAGGTCCAGTATCTGGCAGGTCATCGCAGTAGGTGATTTTTTAATTAAAAAATTTGGAGGTTACTGATATTTTTCCTGAAATTGGTATTCGAATTTCGGAACCTTGCTTAGTATACATTGATACTGGGTTAGCTAAGAACCTGAATTGGGTATTTGGATTTTGTTTCCTTTTGCAATTTGGAGCCTTCTTCAAAAGTGGAGTCCATCTATGTACCAATTTACACGTGCATTTGTGAACAGTATTCCCAAGAAAAATAGGTATAAAGACTTCAAAAAAGTAATTTCTTGCTTACTCTCCCCTCCTGCAGTGATTTTTGCCTTTTGTGTGCCTGGCATTTTTCTTGCAAGAGGTTTCAATGATAGACCAGTGTTTTGTGCTCTTTCATCTTCTATTTATGGGCTCCTGATTCCTAACAATCACAAACTCTGAGTGTAACCCCAATTTTTTTTTTGGTAAATATGTTCATTGTAAAACTTTCCATGAACATTTTTTTCTTAGTAAATATGTTCTTTGTGAATCCAAACATCCACCATGTAAATGTACAAAGAAAATTTCGCGTGTTCTGAAGTGCATGGATCCATCTGTCAGTGGCAAGAACGTTGTATGCACCTTTTAAGACAGCAGAGTACTCCATCTTTATGTTAGAGCTACTAAGCACTGTTTTCGTGAAAAGAAGTATAATTTGTAAGGCTGCCAATGTGCATGGTTAAAGTGGCCTAGCAGACTTGTTGGAATATTGGTACGTACACGTCTGAGATGTGATAGTTTTGGCCTTCTAATATCTAGGTATGCTGTTGCCTTACTCTGAATTCTCTGCCTTTCATGTGATAATCCAGGTATTTAATTTTGCCTCATATTTGTTTCTAAACAATGTGTCAAAAAGAGGACCCCTAACCCTAAGTAGGAGAGAGAGATTGCATGGTGTTTGGATCTCATCGCAGCAAGATCTCATGATAAATCATAAATGAGACCATAACTGATAGAAGTACAATCTCAGCCTCCGAAGATGCAACTGGTTAATGAACAGTTTCAGAATGCAGAAGTTACAGCCAATGGTGCTATAATGGGCTGAGAAAGAGTGAGAAATGCTCAAACACAGGAAACAAGAATTTAAAACGTTTCTGCAGATTCCAGTAACACAGAGCCTTTTGTGGCTTTTGCTCACTATTCCTTCAGAGAACTGAGAACAGCAAAAGGAGGGAAAGGGAGCAAGGGTATAACACATTTTCCTGCAGAGTGAAGGCTGAAATGTGACTAGTAGCCTTTTTGTCAGCTCACTGATCAGGGAATGCTCCTACTGCAATGCAACACAGGATGATCATGACTTACACTTGCTTCTTTTTTTCCATCCAGAGGAATGAGTATGGGCATTGCATGCATTCATTGACCCTTTTCTTAGCTTTCAAAAGCCAAGAACACAAGAATTGTACAAACCGACACTTGTCGCTTTTCATTTACATGTCAAAGCAACTGAAGAGAATGAAAGAAATTGACCTACAATGTACAAGGGGAAGAAAATCGGATGCACGCTTGCTGCTGTTGTCTGGCATGCATCTCTTTGCTTTGGCCAAAGTCATCTGAGCTTCAGATTGAATGGCCAGTACTATCTGCCCATCATATGAGCATTGTTCTTGATGTTAGTCTTGTAGTTGTAGTTGTTTTCCTTTTTCTTTGTGGAGTCAATGGAACATCTATTCTACTAATTACTTAATAGATGGTACCTGTAAAAAGGTCATCCATTTGCTCTTCAGGTTCTTTATTCACCAATATGCAAATGATGTACATGGACCAGGTATGCACCTTGTCTGGATAGGAAAAATCTTGACATCTATCTGAACATTCAGGGAACTCCTGAAGATGACTCAATATGAATATCATGATATTTTTTCTGAACTATCCGGACAAAAAACTTTCATAAGTAAGATGTGCAAATCAGCTCATCAATTCATCAGAAGCAGAATCTTAGTTCAGTTCTGGTCTTCAGGTCTATCAACACTGTCCATTGTTGTTGATAGAGAATTGACAAAGCTAACTACGGTGTTTCAGAGCAGGACTGGAAACACATTTCCTGATGCTTCTAGACTGAGAACTCATGCTGAAGCTAAACCTTTTAAGCCCATTTCAATAGAAATTGAGGTCAGTATATCCATATGGGTTGATGTCAGTGTACCCATACGAGTAAGGAAGCAATTCTTCGATGTCCAATTGTGAGCTTGAACAACTCATCTTCTGAATTCGGCTGTGATTGATCGATTCTACTTCTGCACTGAACATGCTGTAAACAGGCCTATGATCCGAGAAGCGGGACTCTCCTCGAACATATGAGAGTTGGCTAAGACCCCTTCCATACCATAAAATACGGTCGCACCTGTACAACATCATCACTGAATTTGCTGAACTGTACAAAATATGGCAAAAATCTGACAATGTGATTTAGTTACCATGCTGGAGTTCTCTTCTTCTCTTTCTGGTTCATGTCATCCCCTGCATATCTGTCGGAATTATTTGAGTATTTGTATGTTGGCGGGAAGTATATCCTCCCCTCATTCCAACCAGGAAATACACGGCCGCCTCTTTGCTCACTCCTTAGCTGAAAGTATAAAAAATTCATTCTTTCTCATCAGAATTATACTTGGCCTTCTATTTCGCCAAACTAATGAAGTCTTGTAACATCACCAAAGCAAAAGAATGACAGGATATAAAGCATTGATTGCCTTTGTCACAAGTAATCTACTATTGGAAGAATTTTATCACTATTGGAGATCTACATTTTGTCTTTCTAAACTTGTTGCTAACCTCATACCTGATCTTTCTCAAGCAATGCTTTCCAATTGCGCATCTCCACAAGAGCCTTCACCGATCGGTAGGAAAGCGCAATCCGATAATTTAGGTCCCCAAGCCAAACGATCCGACTAAGAAATTAAATGGTGATGGTAAAGCATATATTACACAATATTCGCGATTGTAAGCTTTTACAAGAATTGAAGGATGGTAAGGTGCCTGCTTACTCATGCTCTAAGATAGTCTCTGGTGATCTCTCATACTGTCCATAAACCATTGGGAACCTGGTTTTTCTCAAAATTTCCATCACATCGGAGTTTCTACGGTGCTCATCGCCATCCTTCTGCCCTGATGTGAGGTGGCTGCAGACGAAGCAGAAGCTTGTTTGGTGCAACAACATGCTAATCGAAATCGAACCCTGAAAAAAAACCTTCTCATTGGTTTACAAGGCTACTGAAAAACACGTTCACTCTTTTATCTTTCAAATTTGATCATGACAATAAGATATACTAGCACTAGAAATCACAACAGATGAAATTAACATAAGTTACCTTGTTTCCAAGATATCCCATCAATCCTCTCCCAACACAAGACACCTTGAGATTTCTTATGTCACTTTTTATTTCTCTCCGAACCCAGATCATCAGGAACAACCCAACCATTTGCTTACTCGCAACTAGGCAGTACCTAAATCACCTCAAATTTTATTGAGAAAAAAAGGCATCCTAATTAAATCTCATAAAAAAGTACTATAAATTCGGAATAATTTGATGAAATTAAGCTTAATTATCCTGAAATAGTGAAATTTTGAAGATCCAAGGCCTGAAATGGTGGCTACCTAGTATGGGCGCTACCACCATTGCTTTCTTCCATGTACGGCGGCGCACCGTAGCCGTACGACATCGGCGAGTACACCGTGCTCGGCGACTCCCCACCGCCGTCGTCGTTCTCGCCGTCGTCCGACGGGTGGCCCCACCGGCAGTTGGCCTCGTAGTCGCTCGGCCGGCTGCCGTACATGACGCGGTCGTTGACGCTGTACCGGCGCTCCAGCCTCGGCTGCGCGGCGCCACCGCCGCCGAGGATGTCGCCGTCCATCCGGAGGCTCCTGCTGAGCCCGGCGTTGAACGACCGCCGGTGGAAGAAGGACGGGTTGTTCTGCCGCGACGAGCCCTCGAAGTCGTCGTCCATCTCCACCACCGGGTCCGGCGCCGGCGATGGCGTCCGCATGCTCCCTCCTCCTCCGCCGCCGCCGCCCGAGCCCGGCAGGCTGTTCAGCGTCCGCCTCACCAGCGACACCCACTTCCTCGCCGGGCCGTTGTCCTCCGCGCCGAGCACGTTGCCGGCGTTCAACGGGACGATCTCCTGGAACCTGTACAACGACAATGGCCGGCGTCAAGAAGCGGCCGGATGGCGCGATCGAGCACGCATGCACGGCGAGCGGCGTGTACGTACCCGAGGACGTAGATGTCGGCCGGCGGCGAGGTGCGCAGCCAGTCCTCGAGGCTCAGCGACCCCGCCGGCGCGCGGCCGCCTACGTTCCACGTGGCAACGAAGATCCTACCGCAAGAACAAGGAGGACATCAATGGAGATGCGGCAATGGCGGCGATCGCCGGACACACAGAGACGCACACACCTGTAGTCCAACGTGACGGTGGCCTCGGCAGCGTCGAGGTCGATCTTGCTCCGGCGAGACCGCTCGTGGCTCCGCCGCGACGCCCTCTCTGCAAGATCGGCAACAATTCCATCGCATTACGCCAAAAACATAATCAAACTCAGAAACCAGAAAAGAAAAAGAACTCTCCAATTCAATCAGAATCATAAAAAATTGTTTTTCTTTTCTCTCATGTCCTTGCAGATTCTATCAATTCAATCAGAATCATAAAAATGTGATTTTTTAATCCGTCAGATTGGTAAGAATCACCTGTCCTGCTCTTCTTGACCGTGCAGGATTCCCTCCTGGAAAAGCTGCTGCTCCTCCACTCATCGTCCCCTCCTCCTTCAGTTTCAGTCACAACAGATTATTCTCTCATCAGAGAACAAAACAATCAAAATGTCTGAATGTCTCAGCAAATTTGGATCACCACAGCATTGGAAACCAACCCAAAAAAGACCTGAAAAAGTTGGGGCCTTTGACTAGCAGCAGCAAAAGAGCAGGGCAAGGGCGGAGTAGCGACAGTGCAAGAAAACAAAAGAGTGATCTCCCAGAGGCAGACAGGAGGTAGGAGAGTTGGAGGTCTCTGTAGTAGCCATGGGGTGGCGGTGGGGGCCCCACAGTTAGACACACACTGTCAGTGAGAGACAGAGAGAGAGAGAGAGAGGCGTAGCTAATGTTCAGACTTCAGACTCACCTCTCCTCCCAAATGCTGCAGCAGCTGCAGCTGCATCATCAGCATGGAAGTCATGGGACTTTCCCCTAATGTTGAACCACTTCAGCACAAGGCTCTTGGACCATGACAGCTGCAGCAACAACAATAACAGCAAGAACAAGCTGAAGAAGATGGTGAAAACTTTGGGACCAAATCCACCTCTTGCATTTCACTCAGATCAGATCATCAGAACAGGCACTCACCTTGCTCTTCTTGGTGCCATCTCTCATTGTTCCTCAGGGGAGAGGCAGCACTCATGCAGACAGGCCAGGCCAAGAGAGACGATGCTCCTCTGGTCAGCCTGCTGCTGTTGCAAGATGGCACAGGTGAGGCTAAGCCTGGGGAGCCTGCCTGCAGAGGAGAGGTGGAGACAAGCAGGGCACTGTTTGTCTTTCTGTGCACAGAGATTGTGATTTGATGGAAAAGTGCAGAGCAGATACACAGAGAGAGAGAGAGAGATAGAAACAGAGAAAGAGAGACTGCAGCAGGAGCTGTCTGGGCTGTGCAAAGAAAGATTTTGTTATTGGGAGGAGGAGGAGGAGGAGGAAGAAGAAGAAGAGAATGGCTTGTGGCTGGCCTCTGAAGCAAAGGGAGTGTGGAGGTAGGAGGAGGAGGAGGTGAGCAAAGTGCAAGTGATGCTACTACTACGGCTACTGCTGCTGTCGGCTACTTCTAGGAGGTAAAGGCCTAAAGCGAGGTAGCCGTCTCACTGTCTCTATTTCAATAGAGAGAGAGAGAGAGTAAAGTTAGAGCGAGAGACAAAGAGAGGACAGAGATGGGATATAATTATATATATATAGTAAATTAATTATAGCGCAAAACATTTCAATTCTCAAAAGAGTTGAAAAAAATATTCCCGTTATAAACGAGCGGAACAGAAGATATTCTATCGGTTGAAGAACATCCAATTATACCTTTGTTTTTTACTCCTCTGTTTTAAAATATAAAGTTTTTTACGTGTTTTTTAAAAAAACTTAGACAGAGAGATGTCCAAATATATTTTGAAAAACAAGTAAGTTCTTATATTTTGAAAAGGAAGGAGGTAGTACATGGTTAGTTTGGCTAGAATAGACGAAACAGCCAGCGGCTAATGCGATTGGCCGGACTGGCGAGATTAGGGGAGTCCGTTTCATTTTTGCCGAAGTGCTGGATTTGACGGCTAGTTGCTTCAGCTGCTGGTGCTTCAGTTACAGGGCAACCAAGAACCGGCCACTGGAAAGGTATGCAGCAACTGCCATGCGCCACCTTGCAATTCATCACTGGTCTGTATTGCCGTGTTGGTGTTGGAGTTGGACCTTGGGTGCAGATAGCCAACGTGGAAATGAAATGAACATGGGAGGGTTTCCAAACGGCATCTACTGAGCTGGAAGGAGTAGGAAAGTAATAAAAACTGCCATGTTTTTTGGAGGTGTGTGTCGTAGGCAGGACGGTTTTTTTTTCTAAATATGTGACAAATTCTTAACTGTTCAATGCAACTATGGGCAATGTTGAATCCAATTCTAACCTCACACCTTCTCCACAGCCCCCACCATCTCTTATTCTTGCATCACATACAAGCCACCATATATTTATAAGAGGTCGAGTTCTTGCAACACCACTCTTACGACAATACATCTTCCGCCATATTTCTTTCTTATCTCTAGTGATTATCACCATTATCTCAATCACCACCTTCTCTCTGTTCTCGGTTTTACATGCTATTGGATCATTTGTTAGCTAGTTTTAGGGTGGTTGCCAACCTTAAGGCACAATTTTGTTTGCAAACTCTATAAAGCAATCAAACAGATCACAGACTCTACACCAAAAATATGCAAATTGGTCTCTGCACAAAAATAAAAAATTAAAATGGAAAATATCTGAAAACTGCATTATGCCTTCTAAACACAATTTTGCATGCTATGAAAAATTAGAAATTAAAATTACATTCTTTATTTTTCATCCTAGCTGTCATACAACATATGAAGATACCTCCAAAATATTATAGTATTGTGAGGTATTTTGGGTCCCTAAGGAGGTACACAGAGGTACCACGATTTCTAATATAAATTTTAGTACCTCTTCGATGCTAATACATCAGGAGATACTACAAATCAACACTAAAAACTTATAATACCTCCGGTACCTCAAATACCATAAAATATCTTCTTTTTAAATGAAGCAACAATATTTTTTTTCAAATGCAACCGAGCTAAACACAGATTAATTATATAAAATACCTTGAATTATATTCATGAGGCCCTACCGTGTGACCAATATAAGCATGCAGGGGGGTCGACTGCACGAGCGGTCGATAAAGATGGCTAATTTCTCTAAACCACACAATCTAGCTAGGATTAGACCCCCAAAGTGCCCTAATTGTTAGTTATTAATCAAACTATAAAGTACATACCTGGCTAGCTAGCTTAGCCTTGCTGCTCCCTTTCCTAAGACAAAACCAGAGGCCTTCCTGTCTTGTGGGGAAGATTTTGACCAAGGTCAAAGGATTATTAAAGAATTGCTGAGCCTAATTAGGGGATCAAGTAGGGCATTAAAGTAATTAAGAATGATTCAGTGCATAAAATGTGTCAGCCTAATGGCAGGCCAGAGCTACTCTGATCAGGGCCTAGATTACATGAAAAGGGCCATCCTGTGGCCATGCATGTCCCTCCCCAATTGACATATTTGGGAAAAGCAGCCTCAATGCTGAATTCAACAATATAGGCCCATTTATCTTTTAAATGTGAGTTTTAAGATTCTTACGAAGGTAATGGCTAATCGAATAGCTCTAGTAGCTCACAAAGTCATTAAACCTTCGCGGATTGCCTTCCTTCTAGGGAGAAATATTATGGAAGGGGTGGTGATCTTGCACAAGACCATTCATGAATTGCATAAGAAAAAGAGGGATGGGGTCATTTTGAAGTTAGATTTTGATAAAGCCTATGATAGAGTGGATTGGAAGTTCTTGCAACAAACTCTAAGAATGAAAGGTTTCTCACATGTTTGGTGTAAGTGGATTAATTCAATTGTTAGGGGTGGGAGTGTGGCAAGTTAAGGTGAATGATGACGTTGGGAGTTATTTCTAGAGAAAGAAAGAATTAGGGTAAGGAGATCCGTTATCCCCAATCCTTTTCAATCTTGTAGTGGACATTCTAGCTACTTTAATTCAGAGGGCGAAGGATCAAGGAAAAGTTAATGGAGTCATACCTCACCTAGTAGATAATGATCTCTCAATTTTGCAATATGCCAATGATTCTATTCTCTTTATAGAATATGATCTTGAGGAAGCTAAAAATCTTAAACTTCTGCTCGGCGCATTTGAGAAGTTATCTAGCTTAAGGATTAATTTTCATAAAAGTGAATTATTCTCTTATGGCAAAGAAAAGAAGTCGAAAATGAGTATATCTTGTTATTTGGGTGTGTAACAGGAAAGTACTCTTTTAGATACTTGGATATCCCAATGCACCATAAAAAAAACTCTCAAATATGGACTGGCAGCCAATTAAGGAGAGGTTCCAGAAGAAATTGAGTAGTTGGAAAAAGAAGTTTTTATCAGTAGGAGGAAGGTTGGTTTTAATTAACTCTGTGTTAAGCAGTTTAGCCATGTTTATGCTATCCTTCTTCGAGGTACCTAAAGGTATATTCAAGAAGCTAGACTACTATAGGTTTAGATTTTTTTTTGGCAGTGTGACGAGCATAAGAAGAAATATAGATTGGCTAGATGGAGCGTTCTGTGCAGACCTAAAGAATGCAGGGGTCTTGGTATACAAAACCTGAAGATTCAGAATAGATGTTTACTTAACAAATGGTTATACAAGCTTATTAATGAGAGAAGTGTCTGATAGAACCTCCTTAGAAGGAAATACTTGATTAAGAAAACCATAACTCAGATGGAAAAGCAACCCGGAGTTTCACAATTTTGGGCAAGGCTTATGGGAGTTAAAGACTCCTTACTTAAGTGTGGGGTTTTTGAGCTGCGTAACGGTACTCAGCTAAGGTTTTGGGAAGACTGTTGGCTATGCAATTGTTCCTTTAACAGGCTTTATCCCTCATTATATAACCTAATAAGGAATAAAGATGCTAAAGTGGCGGATGTGTTAGGGACCGTGCCTTTAAATATATCCTTCAGAAGGGCTTTGGTAGGAGATAACTTGGAAGCTTGGTACAATCTAGTAGCTAGAGTGGTTCCAGTTAATCTCTCCAATCAAAGGGATGTGTTTATTTGGAAAGCTGGCAAGAATGGGATCTTACAGTAAACTCCATGTACAAGGCTCTCTTGTATGCGGAGGTAGTACTGAGAAAAACTTTCATTTGGAAACTTAGAGTTCCATTGAAAATCAAAATTTTCTTGTGGTATCTTAAAAAAGAGTGTCATTTTAACGAAGGATAATTTGGCAAAAAGGAGATGGAAAGGTAGTACTAGGTGTTGCTTTTGCAACCATAAGGAAACAATATAACATCTTTTTTTGTAGTGCCTAATTGCTATATGTGTGTGGAATTCTGTCTTTATAACCTTTCGAGTTAAACCATCTTCTAATGTTACTAATACGTGTGGTAGTTGGCTTAATGGTTTACAACCTAGGCTTAAAAATCACTTCTTTGTGGGGGTTGCAGCTTTGTGTTGGGTGATTTGGCTATGTAGAAATGATGTGGTCTTCAATGGCTTCAACTTTAACTCCTTTGTGCAGGTAATTTTCAGGGGAACACATTGGGCTCGACAATGGTCACTGTTGCTTGAGAAGGATGATGGCGAAATGGTAAAGGAGGGGTGCAAACTTTTGGAAGTTAGAGTTATGCATTTCTTCCCAAAGATGGGATGAAATTCGAGGAGAAGACTACAAGCGTAGCTTTGTCATCTTTGTTTTGGATCTCTATGTTGTTTTCCCTCTTGGTGTTATAAGGGGTTTGAGTCTAAGTACTGCGTTTATGTACTCTTGTTGTGTTGTTGGCTATGTACACTCACTTTGGGTGTAGAGGCTGGGTTTTAATCCATTTTCTAAAAAAATTGACATTCATTTCTGAGAGGCATTTTGTTATATTTTTTTAGTTGTTTAAAAACATGTCTTTTTTATTCTAGGTGAAACTAATCATGCCTTCCTCATCCAATTTTGCATTTTTCGATAGCATTCAAGTTCAGTTTCACTTGGATCGAGGGATAAAAGAAATCACTATTTTCACTCTAGAATCCTAGAAATTACTATGTTAATCTAAGATAAAAAGAAGGAAATGTCTTGTTTGATTGTGGTGAATCCGGATTATATATAATCGTGTATATCTATTGATATAGTTGTGTAGTAAATTACAACTGTATCTATGGAAACAAAAGTAAAAGCTTTATATCAAATTTCTAAAATCTAGTTTTATATGCAAAATTATGTGGAAAAATCAGTGTTAATCAATCCCAGTAGAACGAGTTGGTTAATGTCCTTAGGCAAACATCACCCTCTATGCTAGATTACAAAAATGTACAAGGCACCCGGCCTAATAGAAAATTAAAGAACATCATGCATGCTGATGTATATTGATTAACTTAAGCACGGTGCTAGCTACTCTAGAGGGGTAATTAGGGCCCAGTGGGATGCTTAATTGAGCTGTTGAGCGTGCAGCACCTTGCTTAATCGGTGAGTCTAATTGGACTTAGGGCAGGCATGATGGCATTGTTCAAGTTTCCATTGAGCGTGTTCCTGTGGGGGCAGTCAAAACAAGATCTAGGTTTGCAGTGCATGCTTTTGGCAAAGGGGTCCCTCTGTCTTTTGGCTTTTCAGCTTTGCAGCCTCCCTCTCATCAAATGTGTAGGATTTGCACTCAACCTCTCCTTGCAACCATGGTTGCATATATAACACATGACCCGTATCAGTTTTTGAAAATAAAAGAAATCCAAATCATTGCCTCCTCCAAAAACTGGCACGATTACTAGCCACAGGATAACCTGTCCGAAAGCCGGATACCAGCTGAGGGACGGTTATCGATCGGAAGGATACAAATTTAAACAAGAATTTATATTTGAGATTAAAATTATTTTGGACAATTACCATCCAGTTATTGGTCAAAATTTTAAATTATTGACAAACTGTACCCTAAAGCAGGTTATTTTAAATTATGGACAAGCAGTACCCTGAATCAACTTACGACATTACAGCCTGCCTATGCCAGCTGACTATAACTTATCGGGGTAGTAAGCCAAGCGCATTGTTGCTACTGGCTTCCTATAGCAAGCCAAGCACATTTCTAGATGCCCTCAACTACAGGCGGCTTGGTAAATGCCGTATAAATGAGTTATACACTAGGCTACCCAGCTGCCTATAAAATTGTTTTCTGTACCATTATACGCAACCACAGCTAGCTCATTCATGCACGCTAACGGTCTCATACACATTCCTTCTAGATCTCTCTATCTTTCTCCCCCTTACCTTAGGTGTTGCTGTCTACAGGCCTCTAGCAACTAGCAAGGTGACAGTGATGTGTTGATAGATGGACTAACCCCCAAGAGCTAGCCTAACTCAACTAATTAGATATCACCATTGATCATGAGGCCCCATCTCCTCTGACATTCTCTGACCTCCTCCTCCTTCTTCTTCCTTGCACTACATGCCATGCAAGCATTTTTTGAGCTTTCTTTCCCCCTTGATCCCCACCCTGCTTCTTTCCTTCCTTTTGTCCCACATGCATGCATGCCAATGCAAGCCCTAGCTTGGGGGCAGACATCACAACCCCACACCCCTACTACTACTACACCTCTCCTCTCCTCTCCCCTTCTGCATGGATGGGTGCATGCATGCATGCATGGGCCATTAATTAATGCCTTCCTTGCAGCAGGGAAGTGGGCCCCACGCATGCTGTGTCACTTCCAGGTGGGCCCTCACCTCGGTGTGTGGCCGGCGTCGATCAGGTAGCCATCATTGACCGGCCGTGGCGACATTGAGCATGTCGTGAGGAGAGCTTAATTAATTAGGCGCTATCGATCGATCACCTTCTCCATCTGTGCGTGTATGCTTGTGTCGTCGTCCATGAGGACGCTTTTATCACATCATGCTTGCTTGCTTGCTTGCTAATGGCAGATCTAGTGTACTGTACGTGGGTGTGCAGCCGTGTAGGGCACCGAACGCATGCATGGCCATGGCAAGTAGCAGTCTTGTACTGCATTTTTGTGGTCAGAGAAATCTCACTACTGATACGTTGGGAGTTGCAGGGGAATGGGGTCATGGTCTTGTACTAGTTCAGTCCTCGTAATTCATTGCCACAAACTTCATTGGTACTATTGTAAAAATATAATGCCCCATAGGTCAGGTGCTTGTCCTCTCTTCTGCTACAACACGCGTCAAGCTACAACGCCCGTGCATGAGATCGATGGCCAGGTTGGGCAGTGACGAGAGAAGGAGATGAGGAACAAGGGAGCAGATTTGGTACTTTTTAGTGTTGCGGCAAAAAAGAGGGCAGGCACTGTGGCATTTTTTTATAGTACCAAAGATATTCGGGAGCAACTAGCGTCCAGACGTCTGATGTTGTTGCAATTCATTGTTAATAAATATTTTAGATATTTTATCACTCGATGAAAAATATTTTAAATATTTTTATACTGGATGAAAAATATTTCATTGCTTGCTAAAAACTGCTTCACATAAATATAGTATTGAAAAAATTTGATTGCAACACTAACACCTTACTGTGTGCGAGGTCGATAAAAACACAGTACAAAACATGTACAATATTCCGATGAAAGAGTGTGAAACACCTGAATACAACAAATGCAACAAAATAAAATAGTATATTACAACAAGCCTATCATCTACCTTCTTCCTCTACTCTGATGTATGGATCTTTATTCTTTCTCTACTTTGGTGACCGAAACTACTTTCTTCCTCTACTCTGACGACCAAATCTAAGCTCTTCAATCCCTATGCTCATAGAACCAGCCTAGCCTGGTGACCTCCCTTGCCTCCAGCGGATGCCGCCGCCACTACGAATCTTCTTCGTCGTTGTCACCAGTGTCAATGTTTCACACATTGGGTCTTAATATTTTATGTAGTAGTTGTTGGTGTTACACATACTATCTTTTGAATGTTGCATCTCTTTAAAATATTTCATAAAGTGAGCTAAAATATTTTGACTTAGTAACGAAACAATTTTTGTTAAGTGGTGAAACATCATCCTATTTTAACATATATATTTTTCCATCAAAATATAATCGTACGAGATCTTTTTTAAAGATTTAATTACAACGAAACAATGGTATAATTGAATCATACATTGGATATGTAATTTAGGACGAAAAATTATCTAAAGGTTGCTTCAAACTTTATATGCATGTGGGTGCGGGGTTATAGCTTGCATGAAGTGGTGTGGAGAGAGTAGGGGCAGCGGATGCATGCGTCTGACTGCACTGCATGGCTGCATATGTGTGACGCATTGAAGGCAAAAGAGAGTAGCAAACACGGTGGCAAGGCAGGCGTCCGATTTTTTGAGTAAAATCGGACGACCGTGTCCGACGCCTAATCACGTCCGACGAAGTTACAGAAAGAGTGCCACGGCACCACTAATCTTATCTTTTTCGGTTTAGCTAAAATGGAATATGGATTGTCGAATGGATTATTTCTGCCACGTTTCCAAAAATACATACTTTCTAGGTCAACATTGCTTAGATTGTCTTTTTTTTTAAGCTATTAGTTAGCTTCATATCTCTACTATTATAAAAATTAATACTGTTTCCGTTCATCCATCGCTGACGTCACACTAACGTCAACATGACGTGCTGCGGGACATCTGGGGAGGGGAGAGGCCGATTTCACGGAGCCTAATTTTCTCAAAACTCGTGAGACAGAAAATAAATTCTGCAGCAAGCGATGCACCTGGGGTGGATCCGGAAAGCAAAAGACGACGACGAGCACATGCTTGGGCACCATCTCCAGCGCATCAGCGTCGAGGGAGTACATGTCGTGGAACTCCACCACGTCCTCTGGGACGCCCAGCGACCACATGAGCTGCACGCCCGTGCTTCGCTGGCACGGAGAGGGTGAGGGGCGTTCGGACAGAGAGGCAGAGAAAACGTCGTGGAACCTGGTTGAACACGTCGGGGCTCGACTCGAGCGGCGGCCATCTCTCGCTGGGGGAGATCGGAGCTGGAGCAAGCGCCACGGCGGAGGAGGGCAGCCCTTCCATGGGGATTCGTTGCGGTGGATTTGGACGGGGAAAGCACGAGGAGGCGCAACGGCGGTGCGGGGACGGCAACGGGTTCATCCTGGGCGTGGCCGCCGCGACGACCATGGCGGTAGATCTCGCGGAATCTCCGCGTTTGGCTTTGGCGTCGGGTTTGGGGTTTCAAGATGGGGAGAGCGAGCGAGTGAACGCTGATCTGGGACTCGATTAGGCCAGCGGGCGGCGACAAATCAGAGGGGCAAGAGCAGCTAGGGTTTAGAGGAGATTGGTACAGTGGTGGAGGGGAGAGGAGAGGTCACGAGGCGAGTGGGGGATCTAGAGCGAGGGGAGGAAGGAGACAGCGAGAAGGTGGGGCGTGTTGTTGGGTGTGGGGATGGGAGGGGAAAATGGTGGGTGGGTGGGGTTATTCACATTTTTTTTTTGGAAACTTCAGCTCACATTGTTGGCCATGCGTTAAGATCTGTGTAGTATTCACTTTAGTTTTAAGTACTCAATTTTGTGAGATTTTCCGTCTTCTTTTACAATTTTAGCATATATATATTGATCGCTATCGATATTGACCTCATGTCCTTTTCTCACAAAATTGAGTACTTACCTACATTAGCTTTTGGAAGAATGAAATCATGAATAATACCTACCTTAGACAGGGCCGGAGCGCCCGATGCGGGAGCGGAGTTCTACCGGGTTCCGGCGGTGGTGAGCTCAAGGCCGCGACGGAGTTGGAGACGACGACGACGGGAGCAACCAAGCAAGAGTAATGGAGAAGACGAGGACCCCAAGTTAAGCCAAATTTCACGCAAAGATTTGGAGGGGGAAGAGAGAGAGAGGTGGGCCCCACAGGTGGGTTTGGGTTCACGTTGCAATTACGGTTTCGCGCCGCTTCTGATTCGCGTGCGCCCAGTCCATGCACCGGCACCTCCTCGAACGGACGGGAGAGAGCACCGGGTCATGGTATAGTCCATGAACCGCGTCCATGAAGCACGAGAGCACAGCGTGTCGCCACTATGACGAAACCACGAGTGTCGAGGGTGCCTTTTATGGAACGCGTTGCGATTGCTGTACATGTGTACAGCCATTGAACTATAGCACGTTGAGAAAGAAAAAAATAAATATTCCTCTTATTGTTTGTACTTTATTGCAGGGGCCAGTAAAATTAAAATTGCTCTCACCTATTGCGTAGCACGGACACTTTGCTAGTACTATATAATATTTCATCAACCCATATATAAGCAACAGATCATCCATCATCTCATCTCTTTCAAACTGGCCCTTACTAAAGATGCCGAGGCTAGGTTGAATCATTGCAGCCGGTTGGCCCAGGAACGGCCCAAAATACGACCGGTGGGATTCTCGTTGACAGTTGTCAGGTCAACGCATATCACGGCGCGAAGCGGTCCCCACCCCGACTCCTCTTCAGAAAAATAGGTGGAGATCAAACTTCAAAGGAGCCGCATCTGACCCGCCTATACTAACACAAGCCGATCAAGCATATATTATGTAGACTCTTTACCCTGAAGTGATCAAGCAGCGAGCCTCGTGCATATTAGCAAAAAAATTAAGGCCAGCTGATATATCAAATCTATTTGAGGCAACACACACTGCAGACTGTTTGAAGCACATTGTAGCTTCCCCAACAGAGAGCATTATGCACTAGGTAGCTTATTCAAAGTCTTGGCAATCTTGACCACAAACTTTGTAGAGGTCATCATGGTGGTGCCCTCTGTTAATGTACCAACAGAAATATGATGAGTTTACTCTAGCTAGATCAATGAGACCAAGTCACATCCACTGCCATTAACAACCATTCACCTTAAGGCAGCATATGATAGCCACTGAATTAGCAGATATAAGATTTGATTCATAGAGGAAGTTACAATAACCATCAGTACAATGATTCCTATATCCATTCAAATGTTACAAGAAGCATTAACACTAAACTAGTACATATTGAGAGAATGGTAGTGTAAAGTGCTGAATCATCTGGTCTAACCTCTCTATTGTCCAGCAAGTCCAGGTTAAGTTTCATCCAATCATTGTTCGCTTTCTGCCCCGCTGCCTGACTGTAATTTGGTATGAAGAACAGAAGCAAGTTAAGGGCGAGATAGTAAATCGAGTGATGGATTGTGTAAATCGAGTGATGGATTGTGTACTTCGCTTAAAGATTAATACAATGGCCATACCTTGAGCTAGCTTGTTCGTAGTGGCACACCATTGCTTTGAAAATTTTCTGTACGCCATGAGAATCTTCTCCATCTAGTTCATCACAAAATGAATTGTTGTTATCGTCTTACCAAAATAGAAAGAAAAATAATAACAGCAGTGACTAACACAGATAAGCAATGCTCCCATAGAACATCTGAAGCTTATGGACATTGTGAATGGGAATATGGCCATGCACACTTGCCAAAATATTACACTAAAAAATAAACTCCCGTAAGCAATTATCAAGTGAAGAAAACAATTGGATAGTCATAGGACATGGAATACCGTTACAGCAGAAAATCCCCAATCTCAGCATGACTAAACGAAACAGATGTACTTTCCACAAAAGTTTTCACCCAAAACATGATTCCACCAATAGCATAATAAGGGCCAAAAAAAATGGCTAGGCCCACCAAGGATGGCCATAATTTTTCTGTAGGGCAAGTTTAAGTTCACATTCAACAATGCAATTAAGCAATAATCAGGGAGTGAAGTACACAAACTAAATCAATTACTTAGGACTATCATTTATGCAACTCCTTACCACATCCCCACATGACGAGTGCATAGAAATCAATGCTCTCTCAAGCACATACAAGTCCACTGCTTTGTCCTCAGGAATAGTTGATATGAAACTCAAACCAAAATCAATAAGAACCTGGCATATGAAAACATTGAGTCGCATATTAATAGCTCAGATGTAAGTCTTGAATTAAATGACTCAAAAGAAAATGCATGAAGTGACAGAAAGGAAGTTCTACGCACGAGTTGATTGGTGCTGTTCTTGATTATCATATTTGAAGTGGTCAAATCACCATGAACAAGGCCTCCATCATGTAGTTTGCCAACTGCATTTCCTATTTGTGTGGCAATATGATTGAGTTGTTCTTCATTGACCCCATTTGACCCAAATCCAAGGAGTATATCTTTCACAGATAAGCCATCCACATACTCAAAGGTCAATGTATGCAAAAGCGGGTCCACGGCATAAAGAACTGGAGTGGGAACACCGAGCTTTCTTGCTTTTGTCATGCATCGAGCTTCCTACATATTGAAGTGTGAATCAAGCTAAGAATAATTTCAGGAAAACATAAGTTGTGTGCAACTTTTTTGGCTAAATATTACAGTTTACCATATGACTACAACTCAATCAATATTTTAGCACTTTTAGTCTTTGATTTATCTAACACAAAGAAAACCAGATAAATGCTCTACATAAAAAAGAGGAATATCTAAAAATAAAGCATGTTAGTTCTGAAGACTGACAGCATTTAAGCGTTTAAGAGTCAACTTTGAGTCCAACAGTGGGTGTCGATACTTCTTTGAAAAGCGCTCTTTGATTACACACTTCCGTCCCACAAATGTTGAAACAAATACCCTCTGCAGCAAACAAAACAAACTATGAACAAGCACGTAAACGAAAGAAATTGCGACTAAATATATTGACTCTTGACTCACTCCCTCTGCCCCCTGCTTCAGTAGTACACCGAAATCCTGTTGTTGCTCCTGAGTTGAGTCCATAAGCCTAACGTGCCCTTGAATCAAAACTACAATGGAGAAAGTAAAAAACACGAAATAAGATGTCAGGCAAACAAGAAAAGTCGGCTGTATTGTCATGCTTTGTGAACAACTACTTCAACATTAGGAGAATAAATGGGTGGCTTTTCTATGTGGCAATAAGTTAGAAAACAAAAATAACTGCTTTGCTGATATAAAAACAAGTTTACATTGCTTTAACAATTGCACATAGTAATGGAATAGTTTGCAGTGCCTTTAAAGTAACAGCTCCACTGAAAACTAAGGTGATTATGCTCAGGTTTCAAGAAAAAGATCAACACCTGAATGATGGGTAACAACTAACGAGGGTTATCACAAAAGAATTTCCACATCAAATAGTTACAAGTAAATTTACTCAAACATGGTAGTACCTAGGCCCTCTAGTTCCTTCTGGCTGCCCTAGCAGCTCTCTTCTTTCTTGTCTCAACTGAAGTAATCTTCTCCTTTTGGACCAAGCACTTATAGCTCTGAGAACTCAGTTTTTGTACTGCACAAACTGGTCTGAATACCTCTGTTTTCAAGGGATCCAAAAGATCCTCTGAACATCCTAGCACAAAGCCATTCTTTTTAGCGTCATTCCACATCTCCTTTCCATCCTCAAATCTCCCATTCCTACAAAGCTTTCCTATAAGAAGTTCATAGGTATGTTTGTCCACTACCTGACACCTCTTCATAAGTTTGAACATATCAAGCGCGTGGTCAACTTTCTCAGTTCCACATAGAACACCTATGAGACCATGGAAAAACTTTGCAGTCGGAAGCACCCCACTTTCAAGCATGTCATCTACAAGTCTTCTCCCTCTAAAAATTCTCCCTGTTAAATACAGGACCCTGACCACAAGATAGTAGCTAACCCAGTCAGGGGAGCACCCTGCCTTTCCTGCTCTCATCAAGTAGAGAATTCTGTATGATTCTTTCACTCTTCTTGCTCGTCCTAGACAAGAAAGTAAGATGTTGAAGCTAGATGCATCTGGAATGACACCATAGGACATCATCTCTGCTAAGATGTCCATAGCCTCGGGGACAAGGGCAGAAGGGTTAAACTTGAGGTTCCTATGGCACAGACAGTGCAGATAATCATTGAACGATGGCAACCCCAATGGACTATGCGAAGACTTGATGTCATCAAGGACACTTCGAGCTTCCTTAGCATTCCCATGGACGCACCATCCGTGGAGCAGGCTACGCTGAACAATGCTAACCATGGGCTCTACCAAGAGCTCTCTCTTGTGATGCCACACAACACCCTGTGCCTCGCGAGCATGGCCCTTCATGCACAATGCCTGCACCATGGCCAGGCTGCTTGACCATATGCCTTCCCCTCCGACACCGGCGTCACACTGAGGCAGCAACCTCTGCCTCTCCAAGCCTCTGAACAACCGAACAGCCTCATCCTCCTTCCCCGTCTTCACAAGAGTCTCGACCACAACGGTGAACGTCTCAGGAGACATCCTCCGGCCATCCTTCTCTGCGTAGCCGACGGCAATCCTCAGCGCGGTGAGGTCGCCCATCCGGGCAAGCGCCCCAATCGCCCTATCCAACGCCTCGTCCCCCAATCCCCAGGGGTCCTTGGATCGGCACCAGGATAGGAACCGCAGCAGCCTCCTGCTCGAATCGCCCCTCTCGCTACACGAGTCGATCACCCTCCTCACCATGGCCGGCGACACGGCCACGCCCAGGCGGTCCAGCATCCCGCCCACCTCGTCGAGGCTCCCGGCCCCTGAGCACACGACGTCCCGCACCGCCGCCTCCAGCTCGGCGTCTCGCATCCCGCCGCCGGAGTACAGAGCGCGACGGCGGCCAGGGCTCGAACCTGCAGCCAGCCCGCTCAGGCGGCTGAAGGCCACCATCGACCTCCTCACGGCCGTGGCCATCATGGCCGGCATCTACCTAGTGGTCGCAGCTAGCTCTGGAGCAGAGAAGAGGGAGGGGGAATGGATGGGTTGGTCGAGGCGGGAGCTGGAACTGACCTTTGACGGCTCACGCGGCTGGTGATGGTTGTGGTGGCTGCGGTTGCTACGGTGGTTCGTTCCGGCAGGGCCGACGGCGGGGACGGCGGCTCTTCGCCGGGAGAGGAGGCCGGCGCAGAGGGCGGCGGCGCGCTGGGGTGGAGGCGGCGGCGGAAGGGGAGGAACCCTACATAAACCTGATTAACTGTAATAGTGTATTAGTGTAACACTGCGAAGGCAAATTTACACATTAGACCTTCCTAATCCTTGATTTTTGTGATTAAATCCTCCTATCTCTTCTGGCCTCCGAGTTCAGAGTGGCAGAAGTTGTGCTTACAGGTTAGTACTAGGCTGCCTTCGTTCCGGTAGGCTTTTCTTCCTCGTTATCTATAAGTATGCTTTCTAAGTATTTTTTGTAAAAAATTTTTATATAAAAGTTTTTTAAAAAATCATATTAATCTATTTTTAAGTTTAAAATAATTAATACTTAATTAATTATGTGCTAATAACTTATCTCGTTTTGCGTGTCGCAAAAAAGCTTCAGCCAATAGCTGATTCGAACTCAGCCTGAGAACCTAATATGAACGGTCTTGTTTGGCATAATTTTACATCCTAGATCTATGCTAAATAACTTTAGATCCTATATCTACGCTAAATTTAGAGTTTGTAAGTTAAATTACAGTAATTTAAAATTTTATATTTTCTCTAAATTAAAAACAAATAATTAATCCAAATTTTATTAATATAATCATATATCCAGATCTATAGATTTTTGGAGCTAAAAATATCTTGGATCTAGAGCTGTGCTAAATAGTGCCACCTAAGAAACTCGAATGAAATTTGTACCAGACATGACCTCCACAGTAATTGTACAGGATTTCTACATTTCAAATACAACTACGATTTTACAAGAAAATTGTCGCCATACCATAGCCACTCGGTAACTCAGATTTGCTACAGTGTTCTACAGATGAACAGGGATATATCTCTTAACAAAATTAGTACAAAATACTTATCATACTAAATAGTTTCTTCAGATTTTTTTTTGCCACAATTTGTCATGATACATGCACTAATAACTGCAAAGCTATTGTTAATCAAAAACCAAAACTCCTGTGTGCATCTTTAAGTTGAATGCAGGAGGATAAAACAAGGGAATTAGGAACTGGCAATTAAAAGAGTAGCAACTCTTTTTTGACTAAAATTTGGCCTCATTTCCTCATCAATATGCTGGTACAAGCTAATGAAAGAACAACACAGCATTAGTTTTTCCTAAATCCTTATCCTCAGCAACTATTCAAATTCCAAAAGGAATCTGACCAATAAGACGTCACATTGGGCAAATAGAGCGAGTTTGCAACTGGTTCCAAAAACTGGCTGTCAACTCTACCCATCTCCATCAACTAAACTCCACGTAGAGCCTTCGATATGCCTCTTATGGTATCTGGACTTGTTCTGCAGCAACCCCCTATCAGGGAGGCTCCAGCCTCATGCCATTTCCTCACATATGACACAAAATCTTCGTTTGAAACGCCTGAGCATGCCTGCATGGAGTTTCGAAGAGCTTGTAGTTATCGAATACACATTGACATAATGTTTTCTTTTGATATTTGACTAAAATTCTGCCATCTCATTCTCATATAAGAAGAATAAAGATAACTCAATTTTATCCCAAGGGGAGTAGAAGCTGCTCTGCTTTTTTTTCCCCAAATTAGTTTATTTTCTAAAAGTTGCAGGTCGAGAACACTAAAGAGTAGCTATATTGTGAAGTTATCATGATTCCTTCAACTGGTGCTTACCACCCATTCCTTTCTTATAGGATCATAGCTCTCTCCACTATTTGGGTATATTAATATCGGTTTATTTGTTACCTGCACAACAGAAAATTAGAAATCTGTTACACGGCCGGTAATGTTCAGGGATTAATGCAACCCTGACAGGAGTTACCTTCCGGATGGATAAAACTAATTCATGGATAAATCTTGGGGGAGTGCAATTGATACCAACTGCAGCAACTTCCTTGCATGAATCAGCAATAGAGGCACACTCTATCAGGGAATCACCACTTACTATATTAGTTCCATCCTTTGAAGTGAAACCAAACCATGCCGGAATACATAATTTACACTCTTCTAGTAATTCAACATATGCCTGCAAAAGATCAAATGATTTCACTGATTGCAACTACATCGATCAGGCCAACAACGCTTTGTAATTGAAACAGACGAACTCCTAGTTGAAATGTACTACTAAAGGAAAATTTTCTTGTCAGATTCTTTTTTTTTACGTAACTACCAGATCCTTTTTATAAGTAGAATAAGCAAAGCATGTGGAAGAAAGGGTGAGATTCAATGAATCAAACGTAATATGGGCAACAAAAATACTTTTTACAGTAGCACTTTGAACATGGATCATGTTTCAAGTTATAAGTTTGAAGTATTTATCCAGTTTTAAACAAGTAATGGACTATGTTATGTCAACTGAAATACTCCAGTACAAAAAGATGAGTGTTAGCTCAGTATCAATTGCATCGCCACTGTAATTTCTATTTATGTTGTTTAATACTTCAATCTGCATTACAATATGCAATTCCACTTTCCAAACATACCTGAGTCTCAATTTTGTTTGGAATAGTTTCAAAAACAATAACATCAGGACCAGCTTCAGCAAGGACTTGAAGCCTCCTCCGATGAAAGTTTTTGAGAAACTCCAAAGTGCCCTCATTACCATAGTCACCACTGCAGAAGCATTTAGTCAGATGTAAAATATCCGAAAGCTCTCAACAGAATCAGAAATGCAGTTCAGATTCAGGCAAAAAGTTTCCTGAGCCATTTGAGCAAATGCTGATACGGATTGTTCATTAATTTCCTTATTTAACCAACCTATACTCGGAGCCATCTGCAAGGTATGCTCCATAAGAACCAACTGATGCCGCAATTAGTATTGGGCGCTTCCTGTACTTTGTTCGGTCTTTGGCCTCATCTGAACTATCAGAACATTTTTCCAGGTAAACAACCTGTGCTTCGCGTGCTAGTTCAACACTCCTTCTCAGGAATGATTCACTTTCCTCCTGAGAAAACCCCTTTGAAAGGAAGCCCTGAATTGTAGCCTGTAATAGTAATGTTGCATGCCAATTAGCTGGTGATCGTCAACTTTGCTTCAACTTTACTTGAAGAATGTTTGAGAAACCAATGAACATATACCTGGTATGATCCTGTTATCAAAACGCTTGCCCCAGCTTCAAGGTAGTCCAAATGAACCTGTTCGAACAATGGCAAGTGGCAACACGATTACTATTGACTTATGACATGCAATGTGGGAATCAACAAAAAAACACCCACTACAATATGTGACTTATCAGTATGGCTTCAAGCTTACACCTTGATTCAGGTAAATAATAACTAGTCACATCGAATTAAAGTTTTTCTTTCTGGACCATCCAACTAAAGTTTATGCTTCCTGATTTCCTTACACCTACAAGGCTAACTGGGGCGTAATACACACGCACACAGCAACCACGCTCTAAAGTACAACAAGGTCTACAGAAAAATCGGATATTGCCGGAAAGGCGACAGTTTTTTTTCTCCTTCTCCACAGCAAAATCAGACATTTCACATCCCTGCAGCAGCTAGGCTTCTCACATGGCGAGATAGCTCAAGCCACACATTCCACATTGCATATATCGCATTGCACATCCAGGAACCACACAAGACGAGATGCAAAATGCGGGAAGCAGGTCTACGAATCAGCCGAGAGCGCGGGGGAGAGGGGAGAGAAGGAGGCGGACCTTCCTGATGAGGTCGGGGCAGGTGAAGAGGCACCTGGCGCTCCAGAGGGCGTCCTTGAGGTCGGCGCCGTTGGCCTCCAGCTCCGTCGCCAGCCCGCCGTCCATCACGGCCGCGCCGCCGCTCGCGCGCAGGAACTCCGCCATCGTGTCGGCGTACTCCCCTTCTTGACTCATTCCCGGCGATGTCGGCGGCGCGAGAAGCGGAGGGGAGAGAGGTCGAGAGGAGGAGAGGAAGGCGTCAGGCGTGGGGAGTTGGGTGGGGTTCAAGGCAGCCGAGGGAGGATCGTGCGGGCCCGCGTTGTCAGCGGCTGTGGTCCGTGTAGTTCGTACAATGTACATGGACAGCTTGCAGGTGGGCCATGAGGTTCATTGTATGTGGACGTGCTAGGTAAGGTTTTAAGTTTTCAGACATGGTTTCCTCGTACGGCTCCGTGGTCTAATTATACAGGAATAAAAACAGGAAAAGGATGGGTGGAACCTTTCGAAAGCTCCTTTCCAACAAAGAAGTTTTGAAGGATTAAATTTCTATGGATAAAATTTATATATGATTCTTTAAAACAAAGGGACGTCTATCTCAAAATTCTTTGAATTAGTTAGAATTGCCTTAAATAATAGGGATTTTGAAGAATTTTCAACATGAGGTCCAACCTCTTAAAAAATTCCTCAGTGTCTCTCTTCTGATTTCCGTGTTTTTTTTTCGTGCTCCATCCTAACAGTTATTCCTATAATTTTCATGTGTTTTTTTATCCATAGGAATTGATATGCTAGGGCACTCAAATCATACCTTTTTCTATCCCTGTGTTTTGAAAATCATGTGTTTCAAAGGAGTTTTCATTGTGGTTTTGTGTCATAGAAAAATTTAGAAACAGTCAAACAGGTGAGACCTCTTGGTTATTTTCGTGTGAAAGCGAAGCATGTAAATGCAATCCTACAGAAAGTTTCATCTCTTTTTGTGCAAATCAAAGGAACAGGTAGGAAAAAATTCATAGGAATTTGAGTGCTATAAGGCCATTCTCAGTGTAATGTTTCATTATGTGGTATTATGCCATCTAAAGATATTTGAGTTGATGAATAAAACTACTTATCTCAATGTAAAGTTTTATTTTACGGTTTCATGTGCTAGCATATCATTTAAATGTTGCATCTAAATGACTAATGGAAATTGATAAAACATGTGGAGATAAAACATAAACCCTTTCAATAGGAGTTTCACACGGTTTATCCTGATGAAACTGCTCACATCTCTCTTCTCTTTAATTTTTTGTCATGTTATCATATATATTGATGTGTCACCCTATTTAATATGCATAAAATCTTTATGAAACATACACTAGGACTGGCCTAAGAAATCCTTTGTCAATTCCATGAATCAAAAGGACCCTTAGTGTTACGTAGTTTTAGGTGGGAATGGAATTTTTAATCCCTTTAGTTACTTGGTTATGGTTTAAAGTGTGCTATACAATTTTTGGTGTAATTAAATCTCCAATCTAATTCTTGATTTTTACTCCCTCCATTCCTTATTATAAGTCGTTTTGGGTTTGTCCTAAGTCAAATTTTATTAAAAAAAACATCATTTTAACATAATACAAATATGTTTTGGATTTAATGTAACTGGTTTAGTGTTGTACATGTTGCTTTCCACAAATTTGGCAAAACATGAAGAAGTTTAACTTATGATGATGTTCCGAGAAGAAGTCTAGATCTTTCGATGAGAGGGGATAACTTTGATTAGAAGGAGACAATATTGAGGACCTGACTACAAATGTCCAAGGACGTTGTGCCATACTCTAGAAGTTGTTTGTGTTCTTAACGGAGCACGATCAACCTAACCACGATGGTATTTGTTCCTCTAAGCAATTAAAAACTAGCAACAATAAATAACCAAACAACTCCATCTAATTACACAAATGGTAGGGTTCTGAAGATGAGTAATCAAGCGGTCTAGCCGATATACGCAATTTACAAAGTGAAGAAGCAAAGGCAATCTTCAATCGAAGAAAACCCACCAACACAATAGGGTGGCATCCCTATATATACTCCATAGGTTGGTGCTACAGTAGCCATAATATAATACTACGTCTAGATACAACGTATGCTTAGGTCATAAGCAATAGCTGATGTAAGTAACGACATCATCATCTACGATGACACGTGCAATGACTTCAATGGTATGTGATGACCTAAGCAATGACCTCATGTCTATCTATATATATTGTATTTTTCTTCTAGTCTTCCAATTCAACTGGACTTCTTTCAATCTCTAGCTCAACATGTCTATCTATCTCTATATATATTGTAATTTTCTTCTAGTCTTCCAATTCAATTGGACTTCTTCCAATCTCTAGCTCAATTAGTTAACCACTTTGCATAGTCCTTTTGCTTGTGTGAATTCTTCACTTTGTTTCTAAGCGTAATAATATCTAGGGTGAAAAAAATCTCAAAGCTCGTGGCTCGGATCGGTTCATCAAGCTCTTCTCAAATCGGCTGAACTTGTAGTCATAACAAGTCGAGCCGAGCCGAGCTATTAGCTCGCAAGCTACTCATTTAACTCGTTAGTACATAAGCTCATCATATATTTTACTTGTTAACTAGTATTTAGTACTTTAATTTCTTCCAAACTATTTGTATCTCTTGAGTTCTTTTACTAGTTAGTGTTTATTACTACTTCCATCCCAAAATATAAGAAGTTTTAGGGTTGAACGAGAGTATTAGAAAATATGTGAAATTAAATGGAGAAGGTTGTCATTGGTTGAGAAGAGGAAGTAGGTGGAGAAATTAAAAGGTGGAAGGTTGTGATTTGTTGAGAAGAGAATGTAGGTGGAGAAGTTGTTATATTTTGAGACAGATTTTGAATGCTAAAAGTTGTTATATTTTAGGACAGAACAAGTATTATATTAACATGTAATAAATTAATAAATTTAAAATTATAAAGATGACATAACTGATATAAACCTTCATAACGAGCTTAACAAGCCAAAACAAGCTGAGCCTTAACTAGGCAAGTTGGCTCGTTATGCACCCTTCTGTGGGCTCCACTAAACCTATGTGGCGTCATATAGAACAAAACCACCGTTAAAATCACTCGGGAAGGCAAAATGAATCGGTATTGACAATTGAGTGATGTTGTATGTCTAATTTTGCGGTTTAGGGAGAGAATTTGGACTGAGCACATGAAATTTTTTCCTTTGGTGAACAATACTCACGAAAAATCTAGGCCCATCACTTTCCTATCCAACAGAGGCTATAGGACTGCCAGTAGCTAGCCCACTGCAGGTAATCTCAAATGGAAAAGGTACTATTTGACTCCCTCAACTATAGGTCGAATCTGATTCGTATCCTTTAACCGCAAAATTGGGTATAGTTACTTCCCTAACTATTAAAACCGGTGCAAAACGACTCCCTTGGCAATATTGACGGTGGTTTTTACTGACGTGACATCCACGTGGCACATTGACTTAGTATTCGTCATATGTGGCGGCTATATAATGCTTAGTGGAATCACAATCAGCAGAAAAATAAAAAAAATACTATAGGACCCACATGTCATTGGCAATTTCACAGAAAAAATTGTGGAGCCTACATATCAGTCCTAACATAGGGCCCACTTATCATCCTCTCTCTCTCCTTCCTTGCCTGTCCTTCTCTCTCGCCCCATATTTCTTCTCGGCGGCAACAGGGCTGTGGCCGCCGGCGGGAGGTTGAGAAGAGGCAGCAGGGCAGTGGCGGGGCGGCAGCAGGGCGGCGGCGGCACCGCGGCATCCCCTTCTTCCTCCTCCTCGCTCCCTTCCGCCGACGAGGACACCGATGGCACCTATGAGGAGCAGCGCGGCGAGGAGCGGGAGAGGGAGGGACTGTGGAGGTCCACAAAGCCGCTGCTCGGGAGAAGAGGCAACGGCCAACAAACCGAGGGACCCGCTCGCGCGCGCGAAGGGAGGAGGCGACCGCAGCAGACCCGCCGCCTGCGTCGTTCTACCCCAATCTCCTCCGTGCGCAGCGCTCGTAGGTCACCGTCAGGCCGCTCGCAGCCAGCGCTGTTCTCCGTACCCCCAGACTGCCGCCTGTCTCTGTCGATCTGGCCGGCTGCCGCTGTCACCTCTGGCTCTGGGATCTAGAGGCTGCCGTCTCGCCCAACGTCCTTTGCTCCTCAGGCCGGCCTGCCTGGATCTCCACCACGCTGGCGGGTGGCTCTACGAGTCGCCGTTGTCCCGAGGCCTCGCCGCCTGGATCCTCCTGCTCCGCCCAGGTCACCGCGACTCCGCTCCGCCAGCCTCGTTGGGAAGGGGGGGAGGGACCCGCCTTTCTGGATCTAGGTCCCACGCCGCCCCGCCTCCTTCAACTCCACAGGGCGACGCCGCCACGGCCTCAACAGGGGGGCACCGCCCCTAGGTTGTCGCCATCACCGGCTCCTTGAGCCGCTTCTGGGTGCGGCCGCCGGCCTCGTCTCCAACCGGCCGGCCTAACTTCGCCGACAGCCGTCCTCAGGGCCTCTCTTCCTGCTGACGAGAGGGCAAGCTCGAGCTCGACGGGGCTCACCAATCGCGGTCGCCACCATCTTCTTTCCCGTGGATGAGCAGGCGAGCTCGAGCTCACGCACGGCCATTGCAACCGCCGCCGCCTCGCTTCTCGGTGGCGGCCTGCTCCGACTACCCTCGCCGCTGCCGACTCCTCCCTCCACGCGCGCGAGCGGTCGTGCTAGAGCTCGTGTGAGTCTCGCCGGCCGCTGCCGCTAGCCTCCACCTCCCCTTTTCTCCCCCTTTTATTTGTAGTTTGCTGATTGGAATGCTTCATAAGCATTAGGTAGGATGAAAATCAGGTGAGCGTGCCAGGTAAACGCCTTGTTAGCCCAAATCACTCTTAAAACAGCCAAAGAAGTTATTTTGGACTAATTTTAATACTTAAGGGATGCAATATATCTGGTTTTGTGGTTAAGGGATATAAATCAGAATCGATCAATAGTTAAGAAAATTAAAATATATATTTTTTCCATCTCAAATTGCTTCACGAATCGATTCAAGCCCAGTGCCGGTGGAATCCTTTTTAAGCGTTGGGCCTAACCATTGACTTGAGACCTGAAAGGATTCATAGGCTTATGGCCTGATGGGCTTGGGCCTCTCCCTCTCACACACACAGTAACTCTATCTTTCTTCTCTGTGATGTGATGCAAAATGCATCGGTCGTTGTCGTGTGGCAATAATCATGTTTACATCAAAATCAATTGAGCGCCTAAACATCGAAATCATTGTTATAGCAAGCAATTTCATATGGGTTTTGAAGTAACTTTAGAATTGGATAATATTTGTGGAACTAACATAAGAAAAATCGTAATTTGAGACTGTTCTTGGTGAGCACTTTCAAGAATACATCAACCACGCTGTCACCGTTTGTTCTATACCAGTCCCCATGATGCGACTACTCCTCGGCAAAAATGGCGATACAAACTCAGGGTTTACCTTACTCTTGGGGATGGAGGGGTTGCCCTACCCAGCTATAAGTCCAGTAACTGTCAGAATTTATCAAAAATTCAATTTTTTATTTAAATTTTCTTTAAACTTATTGGAGTTGTTACTAACCTTGATGAAATTGAGAAGAAAGATGATCTCCATTGGTGAGGATAATATATATAGAAAGCTTCGTAGGTTATATGGGCCTATATGAGATGGGCCTTTATACACTTAACACCCCCTTCAAACTCAAGGTGGAAGTGGAGGATCTGAAACATTGAGTTTGAGCAAGTGAAGCCGATGCTGCTCTCGAGTTTGTGCTTTAGTAAAAAAGTTTGCCAACTGCAGCTCTAAGGGCACATACTGAAGAGCAATAGTTTTCTGATGATAATGGGACCGAGTAAATGATACATCAACACCAATGTGTTTTGTAAGCTTATGTTTTATAGGATCATTAGCAATCTGTATGGCTCCAGTGTTGTCACATAGAAGAGGTGTGGGGGCATCACAGAAAATACCAAAATCAGCAGCAACCATCGAAGCCATACAATCTCTGAAGTGGTAGTGGCAAGTGCTCGAAGTTCTGCCTCTGTACTAGACCGAGATACAGCTGCCTGCTTCTTGGACTTCCACATAAGAGGAGAAGAGCCAAGAAGGATACAATAACCTGTGATAGAACGACGGTCCGTTGGATCACTCGCCTAAGTGGAGTCCGAGTAAGCATGAAGTTGAAGCGAACTGTCACTAGCATAGAATAAACATTAAGATGATGTCCCCCTCAAGTATCTCAGCACACGAAGTAAGTGTCCAAAATGAACAGAAGTAGGAGCACTCACAAACTGACTCAGAATATGAACTACATGAGCTATATCAGGTCTTGTAACAGTGAGATAAACAAGGCTGCCCACAATATGCCGATATCGAGAGGGATCTTCAAGGAGTACACTATCAGTAGGACGAAGCTACAAGTGAAGATCCATAGGTGTTGCAGCCGTCCTATTATCAGTGATTCCAGAACGAGCAATAAGATCTTGTATGTATTTGGACTGAGAAATATAATATCCCTTTGCAGAGTGCAAGACCTCAATGCCTAAGAAATAACTGAGAGGACCCAGATCAGACATGTGAAATTGCTCACCAAGTTGCTTTTTTCACATGGGAAATGTGGTCCGCATCATCTCCCGTAATCAACATATCATCAACATATAAAAGGAGCAAAGTACGTCCACGTGGAGAGAGATGAATAAATAAGGCAGGACCATGATCACTAGGTTTGAAACCAGCAGCCTGTATGACACTGACAAAGTGCTCAAACCAGGCACGAGGAGCTTGCTTAAGACCATATAAAAGCACGATGAAAGCAACAAACATGTCCTGAAGGAGCATCAACGCCTGGAGGTGGCTGCATATAAACTTCCTCATGCAAATCACCGTGAAGAAAAGCATTTTTAACATCCATCTGAGAGATAGTCCAAGAGGATGTGGCAGCCACTGCAATCAAAGTTCGAACAGTAGTCATATGAGCAACCGGAGCAAAAGTTTCATCATAATCGCGACCTTGAGTTTGTTGAAAACCTCTAGCCACAAGACGAGCTTTATATCTCTCAATGGATCCATCTGACTTAGTCTTAATTTTGAATACCCACTTGCATGTAATAGGGACTGCATGTGATGGTAGTGGAACAACATCCCAAGTGCCTATACGATCAAGAGCAGCAAGTTCCTCAGACATAGCAAGCTACCATTCCGGAAGATTAGAAGCTGCCTGATAAGTGGATGGCTCATGAACAACAACATTCACACACAGAAAACCATACTTTTCAGCTGGCCGAATAGTGGTACGATCCAGTAGATTATATCTCGAACCAACCTGTGACTCATCAGGATTGTTAGATTCATCAAAAACAAGAGCATCGGGACTGGCCGAGGAGGACGGATTATGCGGAAGCTCTATGGGACGACGAGCGTAGACATGTGTGACAGGTGGAGGTGGAGGTGGAGGTGAAACTAGAGACTCAACTGGAGTGGGTGGAGGTGAAGGAGTGAAATCAGAAATAATGGTAATGGGTGGTGGTGGTGGGGTGACAGCATCCGTTGATGAATCCGGTGATGAAATAGGAGAAAAACGAAGAAAGGACGTGGACTCTATGGGAGAATATGAGAACTGAGTAGAAGAATCATAAAAGAAAGGACGATTCTCAACAAATGTGACATAACGAGAGATACGTACGCGACAAAAGGAAGGATCATAACATCGATAGCCTTTATGCTCAGGACTATAACCCAGAAAAACACACTCAACCGACTGGGCAGTCAACTTAGTTCACTCACGGGGTACAAGCAGAACATAGCACGTACATCCAAAAACTCGAAGATGATCATAACTAGGAGGAGTACCAAATAGTACTTCACTTGGATATAAGCCAGACAGTTTGGATGATGGTTGTCTATTGATTAGATAGACAGCAGTAGAAACAGCTTCGCCCCAAAAATGAGGGGGGACAAAAGAGGAAATTAGAAGTGTTTGAGCAGTTTCTATGAGATGACGATGTTTGCGTTCTGCAACACCATTCTGAGCATGAGCGCCAGAACAGGAGAGTTGAGCAAGTGTGCCCTCAGAAGTCAAAAGCTGGCGGAAAATATCAGATAAATACTCACCACCAGAGTCAGAGCGAAAAACTCTAATAGGAGTAGAAAACTGAGTATCAACCAAAAGACTGGTATATGGAGTACAACTGGGAACGGTGTTTCATAAAATAAATCTATGTGTATCGAGAATAATCATCAATAAAAATAACATAATATTTATGACCATCCTTTGTAGTAAGAGGAGCAGGACCCCATACATCTGAATGAATAAGATCAAATGGTCTAGCAGAACGAGAAACACTAGAGGAATAGGGAAGCTGTATTTGTTTTCCAAGCTTGCAGCCCTTACAATGAAAGCTAGACTCGATAGATGTATGACCTAAGCAACCTTTATTTATTAAGGTAGATAAGCGAGATCCACAAAGATGACCAAGATGATGATGCCACTTCACAAAAGACGAGGTGGATGACGATGCAACGAAGGATGAGGTGGAGTACGATGCAGCGGATGACACACAGGCGGAAGACTAAGGAAGACGCAAGGTGTTGAGAACATAGAGGCTAGGGGAACCTCTACGGCGATGGCCAGTCCCAATCACAATCCCGGTTCGACGATCCTGAATAAAACAAGATGAGTCATCAAATCCAACAAAACAATTATGGTCGGTTACTTGACCAACTGAAAGAAGGTTCATAGACAACTGAGGTACAAATGAAACATCAGGCACAGAAAAATGAGAAGTGCAAAGAGAACCCTCATGAGTGATATAGCAAGATGTACCATCTGTTGTCTGAATAGAACCACCATCACCAACTAGCTTGCAAGCAGTGAGCTGGGACCAGTCAGATGTTACATGAAAAGAGGCCCCTGAATCAAGCACCCAAGATGATGAAGGAGCACTAACAGATGAAGCAGCAGCAATTGACACTGAACCAGCAACTGACACTGAACCTCTAGGAGGAGGAGGAGCTGTACCACGACCATGACCAGCACATGCAGCACTACGTGCACGATACTCAGTCAACTTCTCTGGATGTTGAGTAAAATAGTTCGCTGGAATATGAGTAGTCTTGCCACAATGCTTACATGGTACTAAAGAGGTATCTTTTAATGCATTGGTCTTGTGAGAGGCTGCCAACACACTATGAGACATAGGCATGGAAGGAACAGACATAGACCGAAGGTGAGTCTCTTCAGCAAGTAATTCAGACAAAGCACGTGCCATGGTTAAATTAGGACAATCATGAAGAAGCCTTGTACGAATGGAATCAAACTCTGCCCTTACTCCCATGACAAAACGATATATAAAGAACTTGTCAACAAACTTATGTGCTGGACAGTTATCAGCTGTACAATCACCTATCATGGAGGTCAATGAACCCATCAGATGATCAAAAGCAGAGTAGTACTCATCAATGGACATATCATTTTGCTCGATTACTTGAATCTGCTGCATGAGAGTGTGTAAAAGAGCACCACTATCCTGAACAAAGCGGTCCTTCAAAGAAGACCAAATGGCTTTGGCTGTTTTAAACTTGGACAGACTCATAATCATAGATTGTTTAGTACTATTGACCATGGCAGCCATCACTTTTCCATCACTAATTTCCCAATCTCTGACATCTTTAGCATTACTACCATCGGCCCTAAGTGTAGGTGCATCATCAGTTAGGTGAAAAAGCAAACCAGCCCCCCTCAATGCAGTCTCTACACAGAATGCCCACTCAGGATAATTCTGACCATTAAGAGTGATACTGACAGCAATAGCATTGATCTGTGACATGACTGAAATGCAGAAAAAGGACTACCACTAGTAGCAGGACCAGATAGCAACGGAAACAGAGGATATAAGGTGCCAAAACCAGTCACTGGGCAAGAATCCTAAAGCAACCAACAAAAGATGATGCAGCAGCAGGGTCGCAGGAAGGGCTGACGGTCGCCTCCACGATGGGCGGCGAGGAGAGGGCCGCAACAGATGGCCTGACGATGGTCTCCACGACGGGAAAAGGACCCGTGATGTGCGGGCGGCCTGGAGATGACGAGCCGAAAAGGGCGGTTGCGAAGGCTTGGACGGGTGACTGCGAGCCGCAATCGGCGGCTGTGGAAGACGAGGCCGCGACGGGCGGCTGTGGAGGCGGCGACGAGCCGCACAAGGATGGGCGGTGACGGGTCGCCAAGCCGCAACCGGCGGCCGTGGAAGATGAGGCCATGAAGGCGGCGACGAGCCGCACAAGGCCGCGACGGGCGGAGGCGGTGCAGGCCCCGATGGGCGGCCGTGGAGGCGGCGACGAAAAAAAAAGGATCTGGGTGGGAATTAGATTAGTCTAACCCTAACCCTAAACCATGCTCTGATACCATGTTACTAACCTTGATGAAATTGAGAAGAAAGATGATCTCCATTAGTGGGGATAATATATATAGAAAGCTTCATGGGCTATATGGGCCTATATGAGATGAGCCTTTATACACTTAACAGGAGTTACCGAGCGATTACCGTTACCGTATTACGATGAGCCTGGTTACCGTGGTAACCGACGTAAGAAAAACCTATACACACTGCATGTATGATGGATCATATAAACACGCCATGTGCGCACGCGAGGCGATTCCAAAAGCTCGCGTCGTCTCGTTGCGTGCCGAAAGGCGTTCTCGATGCCTAAATTCATCGTGCAATTACATGCGCCATGTGTCTTCTTCAACCTCTCGATCTCTCTCTACTTTTATGTAGCTACAGCTTTGCAAGTATTTGGGCGTCTCCTAGCTTAGTCGTCTCCATCAAGGCACGCACTTGGGGCCCAATCAGATGCACATCTTTGTCTGGTCATGATCGGATCGATCGATTGGAGCCAACCTTTCTGGCATTAATGGAGATGATGGTACTTGCAACGGCATGGATCGATCGAGTTGGAGGCCTCTTTTATCATCCTGCCTTGGATCTTCTGATAAGAATTCTTTTATTGGTTGGATTCCATTTTGCCAGCTTCTGCTTCAGCTTCTTCTTAGTAATAAGGGGAAGACAAATGCCTGCAAGGATTTCTCATGAAAAACTCTCTTGTAGAATTGTAATAGGTGATACGTGTGTCCCGAATCGCGAGGCCTGTTTGTCGGTGACTGTTTGTGTATAGTTTTGATAAGAAATATCGCTTGCGAGTAAAGTGGTTTTTTTTTGTTGAACCCATGGGGGATGGATAAAGGAACCAACTTTTAGATGCTAATGATTGTGTTTAAGCCTGAGCAATTCTTTACTGTGCACTAAGACTGTAGTTGAGCTGCTTTTTTGGTGGCCAATTCTTTAATTCTGGAAACTGACGGGGTAACAAAGTTTTCTGAAGACTTGCTGCCAAAGCAATGGGAAGTTACTGATGACGTTTTCTGACCGGCAAACGGGAGATTTCAGGGCTGGAAAAGCAGTAACCCCAGCCATCTGGGGCCATGCCATTCTGTTGGATCGGAATCGGACGATGAAATGTGGCTCCAGATGTGCAGGGGAGGACAGGTAATATGATGGACCTATGTTCCATAATTTCAGAGAGTTTATGGGGAGACATGGCGCTATGGTTGCAGCAGTGGACCATCGCAAACTGATCATTCTAGGGAAGTTTTGGGGTGACAGAAGTAATGGCATTGTCTGGTTTGTGTCTATTGCAACTCACCTATGAATCATGGTGTACTGCATTACTGCATTGCATGATACAGTCTGAATTGGTGTGGCTTTCTTGAACCTGGTGATAGTAAACATTTATTCTGAGTTGAGAACCTGCAACTGCAATGTTCTGTCAGTCATTAGATGCTTGTGGTTCCTGAACATACGTTCTATCAAATTCTACTATCAGATAACAGTTACTGGAATCTCAGCCAACTGGCTTCTTGTCTTATTCTGCTTCCTTGATCACATCTTTTTGAGGAACTTTTGATCAGATTTGATTAGATGACCTGGGCTCTGAAGAAAACAATGCCCAATTTGGAGCTCCCAATACATTCAGTCATTCAGACAGATGAACATACCAAGCTGCCACTGTTGTTCTTAGAAAAAACAACCTTCCAGAAATTCTTTTCTTGCTATTGACAAATCATCAAGAACAAAAAAAAAAAAAGGACAACTTTCGACGAACAATTCTTGCATAGACACTTCAGATACTAGAAAGCAGTTTGATCCTTGGATGAACTGTAGTAGACTCCAAGTTGCATTTGGATTCTGAAGTCTGGTGATTTAAGTCTGAAACAAAGATTAATCAGCAGGGACAGAGACATGCCTCCATCTAGCCTAGTGTGGCAATCACATCCACGCTGTCAGATTAGCTAGACCGGCGCCTAATCAGACTCTCCAAGTTAAGAAATTCCAGCCACTTGTTTGGAAGGAACCAAAATGTCAGAATCTTTGCTGATGGTGGCTAACGACTGACGGCAGCTTATCATCTGACCAACCAACCACTCTTCTGCTCATCATCATCAGTTGCTTTTATTAATTTCCCTTTACAAAATTGTAAGCAGATAAAAGGTAACTTATCAAGTAATAAAATACCATTTGGTACAACATCTATCTTGAATTTTTAACATTGCTGAAAAATGACTCAAAAAGAAATCTCATTTCATCTGAAGAACTGCTAATCTGAAACATGACTCTGGCACAGCCAAGAACAAGTTCATCTACAGAAAAAAAATTCCATTTTTTTCTTCTTGATGTAATGCTAGCATCACAAGGATGCTGTGGCCGACTCGCTGAGAGTGGGGCTCACATGGCCGCCGCCCACCGGCCAGGCCTTAAAATTCCACCGTGATTAAAAATGTGTTTAATTAATGTGAGAGAGAGTCGTTCTCCATGGGTCCCTAAAAGAAGAACAGATTGGCTCACGGTCGGAAATGGCGGCACGCAGCCACAGGAGAAATTTTTGAGCAATTGTTTTGCACACCCGATCGATTTTCGCCTACCATTTTATGTAGCAAGTATTATCCGTTCTGTTATATAAGTGTGTCTTACAATAAAGAATGTGATACACACATTACACATTGATAGCATCATGATTAGAGGCTAGTACTTCTCTATTATCGTTGACCGCGTAGTAGCGTTAATTTACTCCATAATTACTTAAAAATCTATATATCCTAAAAAAGTTTGTAGTTATGACTACTGGGAAGGCCTGTATATTAGCGTCGTTTTTATTTGCGATTACAGTGATTGCAGATATATTTCCTCCAAATTCAACAAACAAAAATGCAATTTCTTATAACCAATTTTACCATGATTATTAATTTAATCGGGAAGTACCAACGGTATGGCGGTAGAGTTGTGGGTGTATAATTTCACCCACCGGAATTAAAATCCTACTAGCCAAATATTACACATACTTAATTGCGTTTTCAATAAGATTTTAGTGAGGAGAGAGAGTTATCATTGGTCTCGTCTCTTTGAGGTCAGGTAGTGAACACATTGGTAGGGGTGTGAGCATGGTGTGTACATCTACGTCTTTCGTGTATGAAAAAAATAATTGGTACATTATTAATAACAAAAAAAAAGACAAGCATTTCTATAGATTGCAGCATACAACTGACGGAAGCAAAAGTTCCTAGCAACGTGAAATTTGTCAAGGACAACTCTGCAGCCGCAAGGAGCTCACATGGGGATCATTATTCTGCGTGTCTTGATCTCCGGATTAGACTAGACTAATCAATCAGATAAACCAGCGGCCTACAGTGATCCAATCGAAGCAAATCCTTTAGTAAACGGCTTAAATAATTAGGAGGGAGCAAGAATAGTACCAGCTCTGGTCTGGCATGGACGCTGGCAACTTGTTCTGTTGGAGAACCCAAGAAAGAACATTGGCGAGTGACAGGATCACAGTGGGGAGGCTTGGAGGTTGGATCACATGGACATGACAAAAAATTAATCATGCTGGCTACTCAAGGAGTGACAGTGCATTTAGTACTAGTAAATAATAAAGGTAGAGGAAACCCAAATATTTTTTGCTAGAGGCTGGAGATAACCAATATATAATAATTCGGACTTACATGTCATAGACACATAAATATATTTGTCTTTATTATACTTAAAAATCTCTCGGTGGAAACACCATAAATATGTATTTATGTATATATAGTCACGAAATAACTTAAAATATTGAACCCATTAGTCAGCCAAATTCATGCCTTTAAAAGAGTAAATATGGACATGATGGGCTGTGTGTATTAAAAAGCAGCAGAAAGCAAGGATGAAGACTAAGCATGAAAAATGCTTAGTTTGAGAACAAAGTTACGGTGCACTTTATCATATATCATACATAATTAAACATGCTTTTTTTTTAAACTCATTTGAAAGGTTCCTATACACTATGAAAAAGGCATAATGGATCGGGGATTGTCTGTAACATGAAAAATTCTGTTGAATTCAATGCCTAAATTCACTTCAAATTTCAAATACCCCTAAAATCCATCCTCTTGATTCGAATCAACCAAAAATCCAACTTTTTGAGTAGTCAACAAAAGTGAAATGCCAACAACCCAATATAGACCTTGCTTAACCAAAACCATCATTTCCCAATATTAAAACCGTTGTACCAGAATTTAGACTTGGATTTTCACCGAAATAAATACTCCTACAATCCCAATGATGACGCAGTTATTCCAAAAAAAGCACAGCTCATCGCATTATTAGGCAGCAAATCAAATCACTGAAATCACTACTCCTGAAAAGTTTCCCCCTCTTCAAAGATTGGCTTTTTTTTATTCTTCTTGCTCTGTTTTTCTTTTTCCCAGTGTGAGTTTTGTTGGGACCTACCACCTTCAGTGCTGAGGCAGCCTTTGTTGTTGTTGGCATCGGAGCACACTGCACATCGCAGCAAGAGTCCAGAGAGACAGGGGAGGCAAGATGGGTTGAGAGGGAGGGAGAAAGGAGGCGACTTGGTGGATCCTGGCATCTCACCACTGCTTTGCTGCTGCTGGGAGTCCACTTGGTAAGCTTCTTTCTTCACCTCTCTAGCCCCTCGATTGCAAGATTGGATCTTTGATTCTTTTCCGCCCTGTGGATGATTACCCCCGGTTACTGCTTTATTGATCTGTTTGTTGTTGGTCCTTGTCTGCTTCAAAGATCCAATCTTTTGTGCTTGTTTGTGATGCTATGTGATTTGTGTCTGTGGGGGGAATTGTTGGTGTTGACGGGTGGTTTGGTTGGTGGGATGAAGAGCAGTCGGTGCCAAGGCATGTTGGTGTGAATATTGATCATGTGATTTTTCCTTCCCCCACTTTCTTCTTACTTTTCTTCTCTATTGTTTGGATTGTTTGGTTCCTTGTTCGTACGATTTGGTTAAACCTTCTGGTGTTCTGCCGTGGCATAGCGGTTCGAGCTTCTTGTTTCCCGTGGTGAACTGGTGATTTCCTCGAGGAGCGTATGGATTTTGACTTTTGACTGTTTTTCTGTTTGGAATCCTTCCCTATTTCACCGGTCATCGTTGAGAGAATTCTGTGTTCTTTTACATCAGAAGATAAGGTGGCTACTCTGGTGGTGTGTCCGCTGTGTATGCACAATTCTTTTTCCTCATCTATTTGTTGCTTGATACATTTTTTCTGATTCAGTTTCAGAGAGGTGCGACCTGCCAGTGTATCTTCCTGCCAGTACTACTCTAGAGTTCTATTGTCCTTTCAATTAGTTGGAGACTTAGAACTTGTAAGTACTACTCTAAAGTTAGAGTTCTGTTGCTCGTTGTCGTGTACAACTTGTTTAGTTGATCTTATTTGTGCCAATCTTAATCTTGTTTCTAATTTTGTAGGTAAAATCATTGCCAGATTGCAAGGGCTGTTCTATGTGCCTTTCATTCTCTTAATTTCATTGTCGCTCCCATTCTGAAGAGTGGGCAAATTGAGGCAATTCTTAGCTTTGAGGGCAAGGTATTGCATTGTTGCACAGTTCAAGTGTTGAGGAAGTGAGATCTTTATTATTGGTCGGAGTTGGTCCGTGTTGCTTTTGCAGCACCAATGGCGGCCTTGGTTGGTCATGACTCAAGGCAGTATTCGTGGTGGTGGGTTAGCCATATCAGCCCCAAGAACTCCAAATGGCTGCAAGAAAATCTCAATGGTGGGTCTTTTTCTGTGTTTAGCTCATATGCTCATGTTTATACATTGCTTTGAGCCATATCATGAAATTGTTGTCAGCGTTGCACTTGATATTTACTGGCCAAATCAACAGTAGTATGCTATTCTTTGTTTGTTTCAACTTAGCAGTACAATTTCAAGGCACATGGTGTGCATGCTAGGCAGTTAATTTTTATCCCCCTCCTGACTTGTTGCCTTGATGCCAGTTCTGCTGAAAATTTGCCAAGCTGGTTTCAACACAAAGTCTCAATCTAATTTAGTAATTTGAGTATGTAGAGGAATTTTTTGTAACATTAGACAAATCTTGTAAAGTATAAGCTAACTCCTGACATATTTATTCTGCACGTAAATGAAGTATACAATTTGAATATTTCTCGGTTTTGATATATGAACCTGATATTATATTGCATGATTCTGTGACTTGCACCATCTTCTTTGTCCCTTGGTCTTTTGAAAGCAATTGAATTCTATGCCTTGAGCCATCTATCGTATATTTGCATGCATTTTCATTGATGCAAATTGCAAAGAAGTGAGATTCTTGGATATGATAATAATCCTCTGCTATTTCACCTTAACCATATGAATTGAAGCACATTTCTTCCGTCTGAAAAGAAGTTTATCAAAATCAACCAATCTAGGACGAATAATGATTGGTTCTGGGTTTCCTTCTTAGGGGTCCCATTTTCCATTTCCTTGTTTTTCCACGGGGTTGAAACACTTAGATGATTTCATTGTTGAATTTCGGTTTGATGCCTGCATTTTCACTCATCATTTAGCAACAAGGCAGTAACCAAAGTTGAATCAAAAGAACTGCATCCATGGTTTTATTGGTTCCATGAACTAAACAGATCTTGTTTTATGCAACAGATATGGACTCAAAGGTTAAAGCTATGATCAAACTTCTCAATGAAGATGCTGATTCTTTTGCACGGAGAGCAGAGATGTACTACAAGAAACGCCCAGAGCTAATGAAACTGGTGGAGGAGTTCTACCGAGCTTACCGTGCATTAGCAGAAAGGTATGATCAGGCCACTGGTGCACTTCGACAGGCTCATAAAACAATTTCTGAAGCATTTCCCAATCAGATGCCACCAATGTCTGATGAGTCACCCTCTTCTTCGGGACAAGATGTGGAACCACATACTCCAGAGATGCCCACTTTCACCCGTGCCCCTTTTGATTCAGATGACCTGCAGAAGGATGGGGCAGGTGCTTCAGCACAACATTTCACCTCCAAGAGGAATGGTACACACCCTGAGGAAGCCAGTGCACTGTCAAATCGAAAAGGTTTTGATGTGAAAGCGCGTAAAGGTCTAAGCTTTGGAAGCCCAGAAGTTAAAGGTAGTGATGGCATCAGCAATGAGATGGCAAATTTGCAACAAGAGATTTCAAGATTATTAGCCGAGAGCAACAGTATGAAACAGCAGATATTATCAGAATCTGAGAGGGCAAACAAAGCTGAAAGTGAGATCCAGATTCTGAAGGATACAGTCTTGAAATTGAATTCTGACAAAGACACGTCTCTGCTGCAATATAATCAGTCCACTGAGCGGTTGTCTACTTTGGAGTCTGAGCTTTCTAAGGCCCAGGCTGACCTCAAGAAGCTAACTGATGAAATGGCTACAGAAGTTCAGAAGCTAAGTAGTGCTGAAGCGCGCAATAGTGAAATACAGTCTGAGCTTGAGGCTTTGGACCAAAAGGTGAAGATGCAGCAAGAAGAACTTGAACAAAAGCAGAAGGAATTGAACAGCTTCAACTTAATCTTTCAGGAGGAACAGGATAAGCGCATGCAGGCTGAAAGTGCTCTGCTTTCCGAGGGGAAGGAGCTTGCTCAATGTCAAGAAGAAGTGCAAAGGTTGACTATAGAAATCCAGATGGCAAATGAAAAGTTGAACGAGCTCAAGCAGACCAAAGTAAATCTTGAGAATGCTGTTTCTGAGCTGAAGAAAGAAGTCGAGAGTCTTACTGAACAAAACCGCTCCTCTGAGCTGCTTATACAAGAACTTCGTGATGAAATAAATTCTCTAAAGGATTCGAAGAATGAATTTCAAAGTGAAATCCAAAGCCTTAGGAGCACCATTTCGCAGTTAAACACCGAGAAGGATGCAGCTCTATTTCAACACCAGCAGTCTGTTGAAACAGTATCTGATCTGGAATCTCAACTCTTGAAGCTACAACCTGAGCTGGAAGAAATTGAACAGAAGGTTCAGGTGCTGATGCAAGATCTTGAACAGAAGAAACAGGAAGCAGATAATGCCCATGCCCAGCTGAAAGACGAATGCAATAGGCACACACAAACTGAAGCAGCTCTTAACAGGGCTGAGAGTCTGCATTCTCAGTTGGAAGAAAAAGTGATAAAGTTGACACAAGATCTTGACAGATCAACAAAGGAACTGAATGAGTTGGAAAATGCGAAGTTAGATCTGCAAAACACATCAAGAGAGTTAAAAAGCACCATTTTAGATTTAAACTCTGAGAAGGATGCAGCACTTCTACAACAACAACAATCTTTGGCGAAAGCATCTGATTTGGAGCTACAGCTCTCAAAAACACAGTTGGAACTGGAGAGTTCTGAACAGAAAATGCAGCTGCTGGAGCTAGAAATCACACAGAAGAGTGAAAGTGTGGACAACCTGACGTTGAGTCTGAAAGACGAAACTGAGAAGAGGGTGCAAGCTGAAACATCACTCACGTCAATGGAGAATATGTATTCTCAGTCTCAAGAGGAAGTGAATAGGTTGCATGTAGAGATTGAGAAGCTTAATTGCAAGTTGAATGAGCTGGAGAACTTGTCATCTGAACTTAATAGCACCATCTTACTTCTAAATGCTGAGAAAGATGCTACCATTCTTAAGAACCAGCAATCCCTGGTGAGAATATCTGACCTGGAGTCTGAACTCTCAAAGTTGCAGGATCAACTAGAGAAAATTGAAGGGAAAGTACAGATGCTGGAGCAGGAACGCAAACATAAGAAAGAAGAAGTAGATAGCCTCCAAATCAGCATACAAGATGAAGCCCATAAGCGCAGTGAAGGTGAAGCAGCTCTGCTTGCAATGACGAATCTTAACACTGAGTCTCAGGAGGAAGTGAACAGGTTGACCATTGAAACTGAGAAGCTGAAAGTGAAGTTAAGTGAGGTAGAAAACAGTAAGATGGATCTTGAGAATATCGTAGCCAAGCAGAGAGAGGATATCCATGTCCTCCGTGAACAAAACCTTTCCACTGAACTTATGATAAAAGAACTTCATCATGAATTGGATACATTGAAGGAATTGAATGTGAAACTTGAGACCGAAGTGGGGTTACATATCGGTGAAAAGGAAGCACTTCAGAGCGACATTGCTTGTCAAAGAGAAGAGAAGAAAAATCTAGAGGCGATACATCATTCTCTGGCTGAGGAAATGAGTGCTCTAAAAAACAGCTCAGCAATAAACCAGAAGTTGATTGAGGACATGCAGATCATGAACTTAAAACTGAAGGAAGTGTGTGCGAAGAATGAGGTAGAAAAGGCGCTTCTCTCAGAAAAGGTTCAAGAGGTGGAAAAGCTTTCTGAAGAATATTCACTCTTGGAGAACTCACTTTCAGATGCAAATGCTGAAATGGATGCACTGAGGGAGAAGATAAAAGTGTTAGAATCTTCAGAAGGCTCTCTGAAAGATGTAATTTCCTCTCGTGTTTCTGAAAATGCCGTGCTTACATCAGAGCTAGAAACTCTTGGTAAAAGTTTTTCTGAAATTTCAGAGAAGAATTCTACCTTGGATATCTTAATATCTGATATGAAAGCCGAGATTGAAAATTTGAGAGCAAAGCTGAAAGATTCTGAAGAAACTTGCCAGGCTCACCTTGCAAATAACTCAGCTCTTTCTGACGAGAAGAACAATGTGTTCTCTCAGGTAACTACTGAAGTTCCTTCTGCGGTAGAAATTGATATTATCATATCAATTAATATTTTGGTAAATTTTTGCTATGTTTATTTTAAAACTTAAATCCTTGCTGTAATTAACACTATTTTGTCACTTTTATTTTTCAGCTGGAGAGCGTTACAGTGGTTATGAAAGCCCTGGAAAGTAAACATGCCGATTTGGAAGACAAGAACTCCTCTTTATCAAGAGAGATGGATCTTGCATATGATCAAGTAAGAGAATTGCAGGATCAGTTAAAAGAAAAAGGCGAAGAATATGAAGCATTTGTCAAGTCACATCAAACGCAAGTCAATGACTTTGAGGAGCAGATCTCTTCTCTGCAAAAGAAAAGCTATTGCATGAATGAGATGCTTGAACAGGAGCAAGAAAACCACATGAGTGCTGCTATTAATGTAGTGATCTTGGAGAACTGTTTGGCTGATTTGAAAGACAAGAACATTGATCTTTTTAATGAATTCCAAAGGTATGCAGAGGCAAATCATACCGCAGAGATACTAATTTCACAGATGAAGGATGAAGCCAGCCATCATGAAGACGAAAGGAAAGCATTGCTAAATCATACTGAGAAACTAAGAGAAGGGATTTCACAACACATGAAGGTCCTAAATATATGCAAGGATTTAGGTCCTGCTAATACAGCGCAGGACGAAATTATTTTGCAGACTGTGTCAGATGAAGCCTCCAATATTATGAAGCTTAAAGAGCAAAGTGAAGATGCAAATAGGCTCATGTACACTGAGCTGACAGTTCTCACAACAGTTATGTTGCAAATAGGAATGGAACTCAGAGATCTTCACTTGCAGAAGCGTGCCCTCGAGAAAGAAGTGGAAACTAGGGCAGCAGAATTCATTACTTTGCAAAATAACAATCTACAGATGTTGGAGTCGAACGAACAGCTGAAGAAAGGGTTACAGAAAGGCTGTGAAAGGGAAGAAGTTCTGAAAGCTGAAATGCTTGTTTTACAAGAGAAGCTGTCTTGTTTGAGAGAGTCCGACCAGACTTTACGAAATGAAATTGTGAGCCTGACTGAGAAAAATGAGTCCTTGTGTAAGGAATACCAGTCTTTGATTGAGAAGTACAATGCCTTGGAGGATGAGAATGGAACCCTTCTTTCAGAATGCATGAGGCTCGAGCACTTATCTTTGTTCCTTAGGGGCCATAACAACGAGGTAGCATCTGCTCTGGTATCTCTTACTGATGAGATGGCTTTGTTGAGTATAAGTAAGGATGAACTTGATTGCGAAGTCAAAGAGCTTAGCAGAAGAGGTATGACACTTGAATTGGAAAACAATCACCTAAAGGAGTATTTTATCTACTTGATAGAGATTCTCAGCGCTCAGTTAGCCCTCTCAGAGTTTGATTTGAATATCAACAAAAGTGTTTGCGAGGAGTTGGCCATTGAACTTGAGAGCTGCACGGCACAGCTGTTGCAGAAGGATGACGAACTACTGGAAGCAGAAGAGAAGGTTCATTTCCTGCAAGGAAAGAACCAAGAATTATGTGGAGTTGTTGGTTCTCTTCAGGTTGCCATTGAAGGGGCTAAAGTTGTGAAAGAGGAACTTGAGAAGAAAATCGCAACATTGACTGAAGAGGGAAATACCAAGGATGGTGAAATTTTGCTTCTTCACCAAGCCAATGAGAGACTGGAAATTGAAGCTAACATCCTAAAAGAAAAGGAAGATAATTTGACTTCCGCACATGAATCCCTGTCAAAAGAGGTTGAACAACATGAAAGGCAATTTGTTGTGCTGATGGGTGATGTAGTAACCTCTTCAGTGAATGCTGCAGTCTATGAAGAGAAGGCACTCAAACTTATGACAGAAAATACAGAACTGAAGGCCAACTTGAGCACACATGTAGCTCTGATAGAATCTTTGTCTGACCATGTCAATGAGCTGGAAGAAGACACTCTTTCTCTGTCAAAGCCCTGCAGCACAGAAGGCAAAAACGTAAGCTTGTTCATTCACCCCCTAGGAACAATTTTCCTTTTTTTCCAAGTAAAGCAACACTGCGGTTCTTACATTCTAGCAAAATTTAACCACTACTTGGGTTTAAATTACCAGTCTAATGCTCAGTAGCAGTGTTCAATTTTTGGCACTGATCATCCTCCTAACATCTTAGTATCTTATATTCTTATGTGCTGGATATTTATAGCATAGTTTCATACAGAACATGAGTGTGAGGAACTAGTATTCTCCACTTCTGCCCTACCGTTTTTGACATATTATCTTCTATTTCTATAGGAAGATGCAAGGGGACCATCTATGCAAGAGGGCAACGATGGGCCAGAATCTCATCACTTGCCAGAAGGAGCTCCAGAGCTACGGCAGTTGATTGCAAGAATAGGATCACTTCAAGTTGCCATCTTAAATGCCAAAGATAGTCATGATCAGGAGTCGACCAAGTCTGCTGCTAAGTTGGCAGCAGCAAACAAAGAAATTCAAGAGCTTAAAGCAAGAGGTGGGTCGCAGATGGAGGCAAAGGAAATATACTCTGACAATGAGAAGCTGAACAACGTTGAGGGCTCCAAAGGGAAGCAGGTACAGATGATGAAGGATATCGAGCTTGATCAAATATCAACATGTCCACCATATGGCGCTGGAGCTGCCCTCTACCCTCTTAAAAATGGCGTAAATGCTGGGTTGGATGATGAGATGCTGCAGCTATGGGAAGCTGCTGAGAGGAACTGCAAAAACCAAACATCCAAATCCTCATCAGCTGAGCATGACATAGAAGCGGTTGAGGAGGTGAAGAGTGAGTACCCTTCCTCTGAGCTAGCAAGGGCAAGAGACCTTGGAATCAATAAGCTTGAGGTGTCAGCATCATCTGTAGAGCCTCATGAACAATGGAGCAACAATGTACTAGAGAAGCTCTCTTCTGATGCTCAGAGATTGCAGAGCATCCAAGTGAGCATCGAGGAGCTGAAGCGGAAAATGGGGAGCCCGTCAAACGGAAAATCGCCCATGAATTCTGAATACAACAGTGTCAGCACTCAGCTAGTCGAGACCGAGGGATATGTCTTGGAACAGATCAATTTTAACAACAAATTGACGAAGAGGGTTGAGAATTATCCTGCACTATCAGACAGTATGAACTCCGAGCGAGAAGGGTATCCCAGTAGGAGGAAAATATCCGGACAGGTGCAGAAAGGCTCTGAAAATGTGGGGAGATTGGAACTGGAGCTTCAGAAGATACAGTATGTTCTGCTAAAGCTTGAAGAGGAGCATGAGTACAGAAGGCTCAAGGTATCCGATAAGCGGACTCGTGTTCTTCTGAGGGATTATCTGTATGGAAGGAAGGAGAAGCGTGGTGGCGGGCAGAAGAAGAGGGCACCTTTCTGTGGCTGTGTGCAATCAAGAACTGAGACTTGAAACCATTTTGTTATGGCGGGAACTAGCTGTAAAAACAGAAAGTAAAACGAGATGTCAGGTCCAAGAGGCTGTAGCACTGCTTTGAGCAGGCCATGTTCTTAGGATCATCCCCATTGTAATTGAGTTAGCATGTTAGTACTCAAAACAAGCATATGTATCTAAAATTTTGGCTTTCCTGTCTAAACGAGGCCATCTAAGCTAGTCCAATATGTGAAGAAGTCTTCCATAGCAATATTGAGTTTAGGCTTATAGCAAGGCATTTTGTTTCCAACTATGCTGCATTTGGATGGCTTCTGCAAATACATTTTGCATCAGGAATCAAGCTGCAAAATTGAGTAGCTCGTCTGAGAATTGCTACCCTCATCATTGGATTTGGATTCTTCTTTAGATACAGTTTCATTTCCTGTGGTTCGCTACTGTCATGCAGTAGTCTGAATGCCAATGATTCTGCTGCGTCTTCTGTGCTCTCAACGACTGAAGAAAACAAAGTTGTATCTTGTTTGCTGGGGGTATCCGAAGACATCAGGGCATCAGGCTGTTAAAAAACATTTAAATTTGAAAGGACACCATGTTTCCTGTCAGGCAGTGTGTGTTCATGTTTCCCATGTAGCAGTTCTCCAAATAGTTATAGTTCTTTCAGACAAAAATGTTTCAGACGAATGGTCACAACGAAATTGCACTAAGAATGAATTATTACAGATGCAGCTCAACAATTTACCAAGCGTCCACTACGAATTTACAGTCAAAAGTGAATTTACAGACGAATGCAGTTCTCCACGAAGAGCACTTGATGGAGAGCAAAGAAACACCGAACCTCATAATTTCATCAACTTCGTGGCTTCAGATTCATATCGCCTAAGCTTTCGTTGTGGTCTCTTGAACCGCAACCTGATATTGGTTGACACATCCGTTTACGCACAGTAACTGGCAAAAATGAAAAAAATCAGGTGAAACTGCAAAAGCACCACGACCTGCTTGATGTAATCAATACCTCGACTCTGCAGAAGAGCAGATTGATGCTACAATGATACAGCTGAAACTGTCCCACCAAATTCTTTTGGTCAGCACCAATGCCCTCCCTGTTTTGTATCAATATTCTTATTAGGAGGCATCACAAAAATCTCGGATCAGGGATTGTAGATGTGTAAATGTTGTAACAGCATGAACATGAGCTGCAGACTGTCAATGCTTGGAGAGGAGAGGGAGGGAGCAGATCATCGCTGAGCAGAGGGAGGATCCGGGCGAGATCGGAAGAATGCTATTGTTGGTTGATCATTTCGGCGTGGTGCCAATACGAAATTAGGGGAGAGAAATTAGAGACAAGGGGTTTTGTTGTGATCGGTAACAAAACAAGTACACATAAATTCGTTAGCCCCCCGAGCCCTACCAGTGCATTATATAAGAGAAGTGACAAGGGAAAAAAAAAGAACGTCTTTATCGCCAATCCTAAAACCCTAACCGAGAGCCTTATCAAATTAGGCGCTGGGCGCTGGAAGGGGTTCGTAGCGCTAAACTAAGCCGGCGATTTTGAAGACTACTTGGCGCAACAAGAAGCAAAGCAAAAGCAGAAGAATCAAGAAGAAGGTGAATTCATGGCTTCACAGAGTGGTCAATATTTAGTTCCGTAATTAGCAGAAGTTTTCATGTATAGGCTAAAATCAAGTTATGTGAATTTAGACTCCTACATCGTGGTATCAGAGCCTAAGCTGAGCCTTCATGTTCCCACATCATCCCATCAATGAAGCCATCTATGCCTACTCAAATTCCTACCTATGGCATGATGCAAAATCAGTGTAAATTATGATGCAATTCAACTCAGAGGAGGGGATTGGGGTAAACAAGATTGAAATCTCAAATTCTCAATTCAGGAATCCCCAACTCAGATGCAATTCGGCTTCGGCCAACTCAGAGGAGAAATTGGGGATAAAGCATATTGAAATTCCCAAACCCTCCCCAAAAATCAGAAACCCTAAATTCAAAAATGCCCTAAATTAGAAACCCTAAATCAAAAGCGCGCGAAATCCAGATCAGGAAGACAAACTTACCTGGGTTTGGATCTTGCCGCTGTCAGGGCCTCGCGCGGCATCGACCTGCCCGAGAGCACCACCGTCAGGCTCCTGTACGGCATCTACCTGCACGGGATAACCGAGCAGCTCAGTTCGGCCGCCGTGACTCAGAACCAGCTCTGCGCGGCACCGACCTCCGCGGGTGCTGGAAAGTCCGCTGTAGCAACGGCGAGGCGGCTCCGTGCGGCATTGACCCGCGCTTTGCCGTCGTCGCCGCTTTCCAGGTTGCCGTCGCATCAGCACCACCTCCACCCACTCACCGCACCACCGCTCAGCACCACCGCTCCGCTCTCGCTCGCTGCTCCCCGGAGAGGAGAAAAGGGGATCATGAGGAGAGGAAGAGGAAAGAGTGAGGGGATTAGGGTTAGGGTTTGGTCGCCAGGGAGTTTAATCCGGTGAGATCGAATCCTAGCCGTCTGATTCGCATCAGACGGACGCCGCTTCGGCCGATTCGGGATAGCATCCGGCCGTTCATCAGATCAACGACTCAGATTTTCCTGCGTCGAGTCATGACCGCGTACTAGGCCGCACGCTCGCCATCACTGCAGCTGAGCCGTCGCCGTCAACTGGGCCACGCGCAACTTGTCGGCGCATCGTCCCTTTCGGGCGAATTTTTTTGATTTTTAGATTTATTTATTAAAAGATTTGCAAAAATAGATTTTTGTTTCAAAAAATTGCAAAAATAGACTCCCGCCGCTCTCTGGGAGGGCGAAAAGGGCGATTTTATGACGTGGCTGACGGCCGTTGGCCCCCCCGCCGACGGCCGTCAGCCATTTTGCAAGCGGCCCCCGGCCTCCCAAAAACCGCCCTCTCAGAGGGCGGCAAGGGGGCCGCCTGCAAAATGCGCCCGGGGGCCGACCATTTTTCAGGCGGCCCCCTTGCCGCCCTTTGGGAGGGCGGTTTTTGGCTTGCCGCCCAACTAGAGGGCGGTATTTTGCGTTAATATAGTCCGGACCGTCCGGACCTTATCCGGACAGTCCGGACCAATATTCCGAAAAAAAGAAAAAAATTGATTTAAAAAAATTAATTTTCGAAATCAATTTTTATGTGACTACCGGCTGCCGTCACTATTTCCTAGGCGCATACTGTCGCCGCTCCCTGGCCGTGCCATCCTCACACAGTAGTTGCATCGCTAGTTGGATATCAATAGGTTTGTATGATAGTTAATGTGTGTTTAGTTGTCACCGCTCGGAATGTACTTTCGTCGTGAAGTTGACACTCGAAAATTCATATTTTTGATCAGATTCGTCAGAAACGTAGATCGTGAGGAATACGTCCTTTGATCGATGAGCGTAAACGAAGTAAAGTGGTTTTATCAGGAAACGTAGAATTAATAAAATATTATATACAACAGACAAACTATTACAGACACAAAGTACTACGGGCCCGGACCGTAACCTCTAGGCCTCTTCGACTTCCTACCCTGCGCTCGCACCTGTCCCTGGGAGTACGTCAACCGGTCTGGTGGTACAGCACGGCCAGCGCGGGTCGTCTGCACGGGTGTGGCAACTGGTGGGTCCTGTGTCTGTGGTGGCGGAGCTCCTTCGAGCTGTGAGGCAGCTAGTATCTCATGGATCTCCTCGCCCTCGTCCTCGTCCTCTAAATCGTCCCCCTCGAAAGGACTCGGTGCCCAACCGCTGCCGCGTGCGCCCTGCGTGGAGGAGCCAGCGCCAGCAAACATCGATGGCGCTGTAGAGTGGAACAATGTACACCAAATTATTGATTATTGCAAATCGAAATTTTGCAAGAGAAAAGTAAACTTTGATATAACCTGAAGGACCTCCTGTGGTGGCACCGGGGGCACTTGTCATGCCTAGCTGCACGTGTGGTCGTGTGTGGTACACTCCATGGATTTTACATACAAATAGAAATTGCAAAGGAACAATGGATTTTACCTGCAGGCAAATCAGCAAACGGGCAGAGCTTCGCTGCTTTCGCCCTCTCAGCTCTCTCCTGTTTTTTTTTTCTAATTTGAGTGAATTTTATGACTTTTTTGAGTCTGGGAGGGGGGTTTTATACCCGGGGGCTAAAAACCGCCCTCCCATAGGGCGGCAAGGGGGCCGCCTGCAAAAAACTACTCTGCAAATGGGCGACTTCGCAGGCGGCCTCCCGGGAGCCAAAAACCGCCCTTTTAGAGGGCGGTTTTTGGGCACATTTTGCAGGCGGCCCCCTTGCCGCCCTCTGAGAGGGCGGTTTTTGGGAGGCCGGGGGGCCGCCTGCAAAATGGCTGACGGCCGTCGGCGGGGGGGCCAACGGCCGTCAGCCACGTCATAAAATCGCCCTCTGGCTCCTAGAGGGCGGCGGGAGTCTATTTTTGCAATTTTTTGAAACAAAAATCTATTTTTGCAAATCTTTTAATAAATAAATCTAAAAATCAAAAAAATTCCCTTTCGGGCTACCGTCCCTCGAATTTTTGTTATTTTTATATTTATTTAATAAAATATTTACAAAACTACATTTTCATTTCAAAAATTTACAGAAATATACTCCCGCCGCCCTCTGGGAGGCGATTTTTATGAAATCGCTCTTCCAGAGGGCGATTTGATGATGTGGCTAACGGCCGTTGGCCGGCGCCTGCAAATGGCTGACCCACGGGCAGGCTATTTTACAGGCGGCCCCTTACCGCCCTCTGGAAGGGCGGTTTTGAGCAGCCCCGGTATAAAACCCCCTTCCAAACTCCAAAAATATCATAAAATTCACTGAAATCACAGAAAAAAAAGAAGAGAGCTGAGAGCGAACCTGAACGGAAGCGCCGAAGCCCTGCCAGTTTACGAATTCGTCTGCAGGTAATATTTGATGTCTCTTTGTAATTTCTATTTATATTCATCAAATAATATAGTATGTGTAATATTAGACTAATTTTTTCACAGATAAATAAATGTTAGGTTTGTTTCACAGAGTGTAGATCTATTGTAGTTGAGCATAATGGCTAAGGACATTGATAGAGCGCATGAGAGAAGTTAGCTTTTTTTACTAGATGAGTAGCACTAGTTTAAGAAACGTTCGGGAGATGGAAATATGGACGATGAAATTTCATTTTTAGTAGTCATACGTAGTATACCCTAGGTAAGTAGTTGTATAAGATATTTTTGGCCTAGTGAGTTATAACTTATGTTTATTTGGTTATAATGTAGGTTGCTATGGATGGATCGGGTATATCCATTCATCTACGACCTCCGATTGACGAGCCTCTGTCGATGTGTTGGTGTGGAGATAATTGCAAAGTTGCAATAAGTGAGAAGGATTACACATATCGGCAAAGGTATTGGATGTGTGCAAATTACGCCTACTCCTCGGAGAAGCCGAAACCACAAGGGAAGAAGGGAAAGGCGAAGAAACCGGTGGAGGTAATACGAATTATTTTGTACTACAAAATATTTGAACCTTTGAGCTAACAAATTTGTATATGTCAAGGCACCGAAGCCTCCTCCGCCTCTGTGCGACTTTGTGCAGTGGATAGATACGGAGATCCGTCCACAGGACGCACGGTATCTTCGCATGTCGAAGGAATGGCACAGGGACCACCTTGAATGTCTTTGGGCGGCAGAAGAAAAGTGGGAGGCTGAGCAGAAGAGGAAGAAGGAGAAGGAGCGGCAGGAGAAGGAAGCCCGTGAGGCAGATAGGGAGAGGAAGCGGGAGAGGGCACGGCGTGCAAAGAAAGCTGGGCCGGAGGCGGCGAGGAAGGGGAAATACCCATGCTGCACACAGTAGTTGCATCTCTAGTTGGTTATCTATTTAAAATTCCCTAAGGCATGTAATAACGATAACTACAAATATTTGATGTGCCGTTTGTACTCTTTGGATGGATAATTTTATTATGTTCATAAGCAATTAACGTGTGTTCGGTTGTCACCGCTCGGAATGGACTTTCGCCGTGAAATTGAAACTCGAAAATTCATGTTTTTGATCAGTTTCGTCACAAACATAGATCGTGAGGAGCACATCATTTGATCGACGAGCGTAAATGAACTAAAGGGGTTTCTTCAGTATACGTAGAATTAATAAAATATGATATACAACAGACAAACTATCACTGATACAATGTACTATGGGCCCTAACCGTAACCTCTAGCTCTCTTTGTCTTCCTGCCCTGCGCTCGCACTTGCCCCTGGGAGTACGTCAGCCGGTCTGGTGATACGGCACGGCCAGCGCAGGTCATCTGCACGGGTGTGGCAGCTGGTGGATCCTGTGTCTATGGTGGCGGAGCTCCTTTGAGCTGCGAGGCTGCTAGTATCTCTTGGATCTCCTCGCTCGAGTCCTCCAAGTCGTCCTTCTCGAAAGGATCCGGTGCCCAACCGCTGCCACGTGCGCCGTGCGTGGAGGAGCCAGCGCCAGCAAACATCACCGGCGCTGTAAAGTGGAACCCTGTACATCAAAATATTGATAATCCCAAACCAAAATTTTGCAAGGCAAAAATAAACGTTGATATAACCTGAAGGACCTCCTGTGGTGGCCCGGGGGGCACTTGTCATGTCCAGCTGCGCGTGTGGTCGTGTGTGGTACACTCTATGCGTCGACGTGCTAGCTTCAGAGAGACGTAGGTACGGTGTAGCGAAAGCTGCAGGAAAGTATATTGATGTACAACAGTACATGTCGTATAAGGAAACATGTTATGAACCGATGGTTAGTCGAATTTACCTCTGGAGGGGCCAGATGGCTGACTGGAACCCTACGGTCGCACTCCTGCTCCTGCTCCTTTTCCTGCTGGTCGTGGCTGTTGCTGCTGTACAACTACGGGAGGTACCACATCGACCGTACGACAAGTGAGCGCACGAATCACTGTGAGCATCGCCTGACGAATCCTCCTGAAGGTCGTCCTCTGCTCATCGGTATTCAGCACGATCCCACTGTCCAACCGTCCGAACGCCGCGTTTACATTAGCCTGAACCTGTCGCGCTGCGTCGGCCTATTTCAAATGTGATATGAACATGTGTTAGAACCGTTGACACGTACAAAGGGAATAGCAAAGTGCAAAGATAATGTGACGTACCGCGCGTAAGTAGTCTTGGTCACGGTGTCTAGGATACGTGTCCATTGTAGTGGCAACGTGTGGCTATGGATCATCTGGGGTGAACGTTACGCGTGTACGGATGTGGGCCTGGTACCACGTGAGGTAAGCTAGGTAGGTCTCCTCAGTGTGTGGATGTATCTCGTCGATCACCTCCTCCGTCGCCAACAACCAGTCCTCCACGTACTTCTGTAGTCGAGGATACCACTGAACGCCGGCTGCCTGTCCCCTACGATTATATCTATTTGCAGAGAGTGCATTAGACTACATTAAATAGTTGTAGTACTAAACAAAGATCACAGTTGTACTAACCGGTGCACATCGCACGGCACAACGATCTCCACGGGCACAGGGGAGTGCTGGCGTAGTCCGAACTGTCGCATCACGCGCTGCGGAGAGTGGGGCTCGACGAAGATGTCGAACACCAACGGCACTGTCGTCATCCAGTACGCCTGGTCGTGCATGCAAAGAGTAGAGAGTTCGAGCGGTGCACGGGCCGCGATGGCCCGCGGACTATATGACTCCCAGATGACGTCGCTGGGCAGCAGGCGGTCGAACTCCATAACGAATTCGGAGTAGGCCCTCCTAACCTGCCTGTGGGCATAACGACGCTGCAAAATAGAAAAAGCTTACACGTCAGTGTTTGCGCATAAGTGCTAAACATAGAATTTCACATTTTGTACCTCACGGCGACACCATACGGTCCCCATAGTCGGACGGTCCTCGGGCCACTGCCCGTACAAGCCTCCAGGGCCGCCCTCGTAGGAAGAGTGTTGAATCAGAGGACGGCCTATCGCGAACCGCTTGGCCGTCCATAGCGGCAGAAGGAGGGGGCAACCGGCGATAATCGCACCTAGATCGGTCTTTGTGCACGCGTCACAAAGAGCACGGTACGTTGCCACTAGCACAGCAGATCCCCAACTCCACTGCGGTACGCGGCCGTCCTCGCTGTCGGCGATCGCACGAGCGTAGTGGATCAGTCCCTTGTCCACCGCATGCCCGTGAGTGCTAGTGAACATCACCCACTCGAACAGCCACAACAGGTACGCCTCCATGCTCCGCCGCACCGAGTAGTCGTCGGCTTCATCGTCTAGCTTATTAGGCTGTAAAGGAAGATTATAGTCAGCAGCTCTGTTGCTTTGTAGATCGGATGATTGTGAATGAAAGGAATCCGCGACTTACGGTAAACTGTAGCAGCCAAGCCTGCGAGGGGCCGTTCGTGGTGTAAGGCGGTAGCGAACCCAGGGGTCCAAGTTCAGGTCGACGATGCACGGGCTCGAACCGAGCAGCGATGTCTTGCGACCAACCGTGCGCCCCGTCGATCGGGCCGACTGTGTCTCCTGCGAGGGGAATCCTAGCAGGTACGACACGTCCTAGAGTGTGGGAGTCATCTCGCCGCACGGTAGGTGGAACGTGTGGGTCTCCGGTCTCCAGCGATCCACCAGTGCTGCCAGAAGTGACCGGTCAGCGTCCCATCGCTTGGCGGGGTCTCTCTCGTCCGGTGCGGGCTCAACTAGCCTACACAGCGGAAGAAGTCTAGCCTCACACAACCTGCACAATATAACACTGTAATCAATATTGGGGAACATAAATATGTACAAACGATGTGAATGAATATTCGTACAGCTCTTACCTCTCTCGGAACCGAGGGTCTATCCGCAGGAGGTGACGTGAAGGCCGTGGACGGAAGGTGGCTAGGTGGGCACCCTCCACGGCTGATAGGTAAGACTGGTGGGACTGGTCGAGACCTCGGTCCAACAACTCCGGTGTATGGTACGCCATCCCTGCATGCGAATAGAGAGTTAACGTTAATTATTATTAAAGTTTATAGCATTGTTACATGATAATAAAAAACAACAGTACGATACATATCCATCTATAACAAAGAACTAGTATAGATTTACACTACACCGTAGCACCACCAATTGTTCGAGAACGCCTAAGACGGGGTCGTCTTGAAGTTGTGCCTTCACCCGTAGGACGACTGCCATCAGCGGCTGAACCTGATGGTCCAGCTTCCGCCGCACTTCGACCGGTTGCATCATTTAGATATTTCTTATATGTGTGACATGTTTGATCACACTTTGAACAACGTTTATGCCTTCCACCGGCTTCTGACTTATCCATGTCATGACAGATGCGTCTTGTCTTGCGGTGACCTGCTTTATCCCTTAATTTTGTTGGGTTAGGAATGTACATAGCTTGAGGATGCTCCATAGTAAATGTACCCGCAATACCGAAACCGTATATCTCTCCGCTCCAGGATTATAGATTGCTTCTTTCCTGAAATAAGGTTAGACAAAATAGCGTGCTTCTATCCCGCACTCACCGGTCGCGGCAATAACGTGAAAGCATGGGTTGTGGAGCAGAGTAGGTTTTCGGCACGAGCACTTGCAGGTCCCGTATTCCTTTAGCACACACTCCTGCACAACTCTTTTACGGTAGATTCCGCGCATGCCCTTGTCGACACACAATATTTCAAATCTGTGTTCTTGTGTGCCTTCAGGTAGAGCACGATGTCTTCGGCCCTTTTTACTTTTATCTTGCAGATACTTCGTCAGTAGTGTGCCAAAGAAAATATTATTGTCCGTTATTGAGGGCCCAACTGCTCTGAACCGATCTCTGAAGTAATTGCATGTGCCATGCAAGATAAATTCAATTATGCCAACAAGTGGGAGCCCTCGAACACCACGCATCACCCAGTTATAAACCTCTGCCAAATTTATGGTCATTATGCCCAACCGAGAACCATCCTTGTCATACAACAATGCCCATTTCTCCTTTGGCTCATTCTCAAACCAATCTGAAAATTTTCTAACTGAGGATGCAGATCTTCTTCTCATATGTGGTCCGTCACTTGATAGAGGTCCAAGAGTTTGTGGAGCCTCATTCCCTCCAATGGTAGCTCTCCTAGACTGCTCATTTGTTAGTTTAGAGGTCAGCTCATCCAACCTTCTCCAAAACTCATTGAATTTCTTTTCTTGATTCTGGGCGCAAAGCCTCTTGAAAAGATCCATAAGGTGCTTATTCTTAAATTGTCTGTAGAAATTAGCACCCATATGATGTATGCACCATCTGCTTTGGATATCAGACCACCTTGGTGGGTATCCCTTCTCAACACATCCATATCTCAATTCCTCAATTGTACGCAGCAAACCGGCGTGACGGTCATGCGTAAGGCATACGTCTGGTCTCATCCGTACAACTGCAGACTTAACCCTTTCTAGAAACCAATACCAGCTATCAGTGTTCTCATTCACAACAAAAGCAAAAGCTACTGGTAGAACTTGATTGTTTCCATCAACTCCAATTGCTGTAGATCTGCCCTCTGTACTTTCAGGTCAAAAATATCCCATCGATGCAGAGGATGGGACGACAATGGACAAATGCCTGAATACAAGCACCTAATGCAAAAAATACTCGTTGCAACACACTTTTATTACCATGGTGAATTGATGGAAAGGCTTTTAGGTCGTAGCACATCTTCGGATTTCTCTGAAGAATACAGCCTAACAGACGAGGCAAATTATCATAGGATGCTTCAAATGTGCCAAATCTCATCTCTACAACCTTCTGTTTTGCCCTCCAAGCCTTACCATAGCTAATTGTGTATTTGAATTTCTCTTCAATATGTCTGACAATTGATCTTGGTTCGTACCCCAGATTATTGACAATATGAGAGTACATCTCTGTTACAACAAATGCAGATGTCATGTTTCTGTGATATTTTTCAACACCGGGTAAATAACATGAATGCTCAGTTACGATTGAAACTTGCCAATAATCTTTCCATTTACCCTTGAATGCGTGCACTCGCCATGGACACCCATCCTTCATACACTTCACTTCATAGACCGATTTGCTTGACTTCACGACCGAGAACTCTCTTTGAAGTGACACGGCTCATTGTTTTACTGCCTCCTTTAAATTCTCTATATATGCATACTTAGTCCCCTGGATGACCTTATTCTCCTTGTACTCCCATAGCACATGATGTCCCTCGGAGATAGCAAGCCCAGAGAAGTCCTCGTTGCTCCATTCTGCAGGCATCACAGTGTCCTCATCAGATGAATCATCATGCTCTGCTTGCTCGTTTTCAGAATCTTCCATATCTATTTCTTTGACGATGGTGTTAATTTGTTCTCCCTCATCTGCCACACCTGTTGGCTGTCTATCTTTTTCATTCCCTCCTTCATTTTCTTCCATTGTTTCGCTATCACCTCCCGCCGTACTTGGACCCTCATCATCTTGCACGGGCATTGCACCAACGGTGTTATCTTTCTCATATATCGACACAAGTATGCCCAGTGGCCAACCACGTTGGAATGCATTCTCCACATACCATCTCCAAGTGGCAGTGCAATCCACCAGCATCAGTTCCCAAAAAAAACCTTCAGCTGCACGACTGACGACTACATACAAAGTTATTGCGCTGAGCTCGGGGTTGAGTCGAAACCCTCGCATCAGCCAGTTGTACACTGACCCAACACTTCTCTCAGCTGGTCTATCAATCCCCTTAGCCGTTGAACTAAAATCCGATAGATCTACCCCTTCTGGACCATATCTAACATTCCCTTGTCTGTGAAATAACTGAAATATCACCTTATTTGACATTTCTGTTAATGAAAAAATATAGTTAAACTAGGTACCAATATCTCCTCACATCTCTACAAAAATTAAATCATCTAACAGATTAACTACTCCTCACATCTCTACACAAACTAAATCATCTAACAGATTGACTAAAAACCTACAGATCTACGAGTAACAACTTATTTTCATATACTACTATACACATAACCAGTATAATACTACATCAATTTATGCATAGAAATAGAAATTACAAAGGGATAATCGATTTTACCTGCAGAAGAATCAGCAAACTGACAGAGCTTCTAGCTCTCTCTTCTTTTTTTTTTCTGTGATTTCAATGAATTTTATGACATTTTTGGAATCTAGGAGGGGGTTTTATACCAGGGCTGCTAAAAACCGCCCTTCTAGAGGGCGGCGAGGGGGCTGCTGCAAAATAGCCGGCCTGTGGGTCGGCCATTTGCAGGCGGCCCCCCCGGTCACCCAAAAACCGCCCTCTGAGAGGGCGGCAAGGGGGGCCGCCTGCAAATGGCTGACGGCCATGGGCCGCCCAGCCAACGGCCGTCAGCCACGTCATCAAATCGCCCTCTGGAAGGGCGATTTTTATGAAATCGTCCTTCCAGAGGGCGGCGGGAGTATATTTCTGTAAATTTTTGAAATGAAAATGTAGTTTTGTAAATATTTTATTAAATAAATATAAAAATAAAAAAATTCCCGTCCCTCTCCATGACCGCTTCCGCACTATTGGGCCACCACCGTTGTTGGCCCACACGTGCGTGCTCATCGAATGGGCCGGCTTGGTAGTTGGCTAACAAAGGCTAAAATTAGTTTTAAGTTTTATTTAGTGATTTTTTTTATTTAGTTTTCAATTCTTAGAAATCAGTTTCAATACCTTCTTGGCTATTTAAAATTGCTAAAAATTATGATGGGCTTTATTTCAGTAAAATTAAGTTGTTTCTAGTTAAATGGAACCAACGGGAAATTTATTTGAAAGTTTTAGTGATGTGAATTTATATTTTGACCAACGTTATTTATGAATTCATGTTAAAATTATTATGACAATTAGTTCCTCAATTATTTTCTGCCCAACGGTGATATAATTAAGGAAAATTCTAGTGTCAATAATTTACTTTATAAATCTTTTTCTGCTCGACAGTGACTTAATTTGGAAACTCAGTTATTAATATGTGATTAATTATGCCAACGCAAATTAATTGCATGTTACTAATGTTTAAATTTATTTTTTTTCCTAGCCATGGGACAGCTCGGGCTTGTTGAACCAATTGATGGAACCAATTTCACTGGGTGGAAGAACTTTGTGCTCCTAAACTTATGAATGTTGGACTATGATCTGGCAATCAGAGAGGACGCTCCTGAGGAGCCCTTGAAGGACTCAGAAAACTATAAGGAATTCAAGTGGGCCTATGATGAAAAACTGGTCTCGCTTGGGAGAAGTCAACAGAATGTCACTCATGTGCATCAAGAGTAACATTTCTCCACCAATTATAGGTGGGATTACTAGCTCTCAAGACGGTAAGACGTACTTGGCAAACACTGAGGTAAATTTTAATTCCTCGTCTAAGTCTTATACCAGTACACTGATTATGAAAATGGTTCCTAGCCAATATGATGGCAAGAAAGGCATCATGAAGCACATTTTAGAGATGAACCACATGGCGTATCTGTTAAAGTAGATGGATATGTCCATATCAAATGGTTTTCTTGTCCACTTTATCATGAACTCTCTCAACTCATATTTTGATCCTTTAAAATTCACTACAATACTCAGAAGGGCAAATGGACAATACAGAAGTTGATCTTCCACTTAGTCGAGGAAGAAAAGCATCAAAGCTGAAAAATAGAAACTTAAGGATCAACTCAATCTCCTCAATTCTTCTAGGGTCAGGGCAAGAGGAAGTTATATCATGGTGAAGGTTCTAACTCCAAGAAGAAAAAGCCACACACCCCCTATCAGCAAGGAGGGAACAAGGCCAACTCTTCAAAACCTTAGGGTCAGGCTCCAACTAGTGTCTATGTGCCTAGAAATACTTTTTGAAAATTCTACAAAGAAGATGGACACTGACAGAAGAACTATTCAAAATTTAAGGCATGGTCAGTCAAGCATGATACGCATGAAATCGACATAATTTCTAATATTGATGAATCTCTTTATGTTAAATTTCTCCAAGATACTTGGTGGATTGACTCAGGTATCACTATGCACGTAGAAAATTCATTGCAGGATTTCAGTTCCATCCAGATGCTAAGAAAGGAGGAGCGAACCCTAAGAGTAGCCGATGGAGTAGAGATCGAAGTGAGAGCCGTTGGAGAAATCACACTCAAACTTCCAAGCGGCTTCGATCTTTTATTATTAGATGTTTTATTTGCTCCCTTTGTTAAGAGGAACCTTATTTCTGTTAATGTATTGATAGCTACTCGTTATAACTATCATTTTAGTAAGATAACATGTTATATTCAGCAATAATAAGATTATTGGTCTTGCCTTCGTGCAAGACAAGCTCTATCGACTATCTCTGGATGATTTTATGAAAATGCCTATAATGATAAAATAGAGACATCGTCGAAATTGTGGCATTGTTGTTTATGCCACATTTCTAGGGGGAGAATAAAACATCTCATTAAGGAAGAAATACTCCTCCCCTTAGATTTTTCAGGTTTAGATCAGTGTTTACACTGTATTAAGGGGAAATTCCCTAAGACAATTAAGAAGAGAGCCACTAAGAATTCAGGCCCTTTAGAAATTATTCACACTGATATTTGTGGACCGTTCCCAGTAACATCAGTGCATGTTTTTGACTTATTCATTGCATTCACAGATGACTTTTCCCGTTATGGTTATGTTTATCCATAAGTGATTTCCGAATCACTTAAGAAATTTAAGATATTTAAGGCTGAAGTGGAAGATCATCACAATGCAAAAATTAAGGTTGTGAGATTGGATCGTGCTGGTGAATACTATGGGAAACATGCTTCGTTTGGGCAAATACCTAGTCCGTTTGCCCAATATTTTCAGCAACATAGGATAGTAGCCCAATATTCCATGCCAGAAGAACCTCAGCAGAATGGAGTGGCAAAGCGACATAACTATACACTTATGGACATGGTACGGAGCATACTTAGTTATTCTACTCTGTCAAATAAGTTGTGGATTGAAGCACTAAAAACAACTAATCATATAATTAACAGAGTACCTAGCAAAGAAGTGCCTAAGACATCTTATGAGTTATGGACCGGAAGAAAGCTAACTCTAAATTATTTACGTGTGTGGGGTTATCGTATAGAAGCCAGAATATTCAACCCACATTTAAAGAAATTATATCCTAAGACTGTGAGCTGCTACTTTATTGGATATCTAGAAAGATCTAAGTGATACCGATTTTATTGTCCAAACCATGTTAATAAGTTTGGAGGAGCAAGACACACTGTCTTCTTAAAAAATCAGGATCAGAGGAGCTCACAGGAAAAAGGAGATTAATCTTGAGGAGATTCGAGCTAATGTTGCTTTACCGGAAATCCAAGAGAATAATGCTCCTACTATTTAGACTATGCCTGAGAATGTAGTGTCATCAGGTGGTAATTCTGGACCGTTGGCACTACGCCTACTGTTGAGGAAACTCAAAATGAGTCTCAACAGACTTCAGGAACACAGATAAAGAAACTCCTCAAATGCAAGTGGTCAATAATGAAACTTAGCAATTAAGAATATCATAGCGGGAGAGGAGATCTGCTGTCCCTGATTATTATGAGGTCTACATGACTGAAGACATAGGAAAGGTAGATGATCCTACCTTGTTTAAGGAAGCTATGATGAGTAAGCATTCATCCAAGTGGCTTCAAGCCAAGGAAGATGAACACAGGTCTATGAGTCACAATAGTATCTGGGATCTAGTAGAAGTTCCAAATGGAGTCAAAACAGTAGGCTGCAAATGTATCTACAAAACTAAGCTAGACTCAAAACGGAATGTCGAACGGTTCAAGGCAAGACTTATATCAAAGGGTTTTTCATAGAGAGAAGGCATTGATTATAACGATACATTTTCGCCTGTCTCTAAGAAATACTCTTTTAGAATTGTCATGGCATTAGTTGCACATTATGACTTATAGCTCCAATAGATGGATGTAAAAACAATCTTTCTAAATGATGACTTGAATGAGAATGTCTACATTGCACAACCAGAAGGTTTTGTTGTGGGAGAAAAGGAGCATTTAGCGTGCAAACTTAAGAAATCCATTTACGGACTTAAACAAACATCTAGACAATGGAATCTGAAATTTAATAAAATTAGAGGTGGGTAACTGCATTTATGTCAAGGTTAAAGGTGGAAAGTTTATAATATTAATACTTTATGTGAATGATATTTTATTAGCTAGAAGTGATAAAAATTTACTACCGGAAACTAAGGAATTTCTATCATCCAAATTCGATATAAAAGATCTCGGTGAAGCATCTTACATCTTAGGCATTAAAATACACTGAGATAGATCTAAAGGAGTACTAAGATTGTCTCAAAATACATACATCAGCAGAGTATTAGAAAGACACAACATGAGTAAGTGCTCTGCATCACCTGCTCCAATAGTGCAGGGTGATACGTTTGGATCATTCCAAAACCCGAAGAATTAGTTAAAATCGGACATAATGAAAACGGTACCGTATGCCTCAGCTGTCGGAAGTTTAATGTATGCTCAAGTCTATACACAACCAGGCTTGACATTTGTTACCGCAATGCTTGGGAGATATCTATCCAATCCAGGTTTAGACCACTAGAAGGCAATTAAGAAAATCCTACATTATTTGCTAGGAACTAAGTGTTACATGCTCACATACAGAAAGTCTGAAAAGCCTGAAATCTTAGGCTACTCAGACGCAGATTTTGCAGGGTGTGTAGATACTAAGAAATCCACTTCAAGTTATATCTTTACACTGGCAAGAGGAGCAATTTCATGGAAAAGCTCCAAATAGGCATTGGCTACATCATCGACAATACAGACAGAATTTGTGACATGTTATCACGCTACGGGGCAGGTTGGATGGCTCAGGAAATTTATCCTGGGATTGAAAGTGGTAGACAATATTGATAGACTACTTACAATATACTGTGACAATGAGGTCGCAGTGTTCTATACGAATAACAACAAGTCAAGTGAAGCTGCCAAATACATTGACATTAAGTATCATGTTATAAAAGATAGAGCCCAGGATCAACCCATTGAGATGAAGTATATCAGTAGTAAGTTTATGCTCGTGGATCCGCTTACCAAAGACTTACCTCCTAATTTATTTAAGGATCACGTTGCCAACCTGGGGATAAGTAATTACCTTGACTAAGATCCTGGATATAGAAGGTATAAGGTTCAATCAACACCCACTAAGATAAGTTGGGAGTTTATTTAAGTACCGTAATAAACTATAAGTCCTGTTGTTTCAATGAAGCTCAATGTTGATGTGACACATTGCCTTGAAGAGCTATTTTACTTAATGGACTCGTTGGTTAATTTCACGATCAAGGGGAGAATATTGGTTGATCGTTTCAGTATGGTGCCGATACCAATTTAGGGGAGATAGATTACCACCAGTTTTTCATCCCTCGCAAGAAAGAAATTAGAGATAAGGGGTTTTGTTGGGATTGGTAACAAAACAACTATAGATAAATCCGTTAGCCCCTAAGCCCCACCAGCGCATTATATAAGAGGAGAAGTGACGGGAAAAAAACGTGTCGCCAATCCTAAAACACTAACCGAGAGCCCGATCGAATTAGGCACTAGAAGGGGTTCATAGCGCTAACCTAAATTGGTGATTTTAAAGACTACTTGGCACAACAAGATGCAAAGCAAAAGCAGGAGAAGAATAAGAAGGCGGCGAATTCATGGCTTCACAAAGTGATTAGTATTCAGTTCCGCAATTAGCAGAGGTGTTTATGTATAGACTAAGATCAAAGATGTGAATTTAGACCCCTACAGCTAGAACAATCAATATTAGATGACAATTTTCAATCCAATGGGATTTGCCGTATGACGATACGAGATTGCTGTTTGCTGTAGCTCATGTGCATGCTGCTACAATAACATTAAGCGTCTATAATCTTTGTTATCCAAACGCATAATATGATGCTGCATTTCGCTGTGCCCGTTCCAGAGAGACTTGGTTGGGATTGATCTCTGAATGATAGAGAAGATTTGCTTTGTTTCTTCTTTCCCCAGCTATTCGCTGATTCTCTTCTGTTTTGAGGCTGTTTGGCAAACTCGAGATAAAATTACCATTGAGAAAAAGTTTCCTAAGCAAACTTAATCAATCCTTTTGTAGGTTGAGGAGTCTATAGTAGCAGGCTAAGTATTTTCATGCAAACTCTTCAAAGCGAGATCGGATAATATTTGACATACATTTAACTATGGAGTGTGCTGTTTTGACGTATGGCCTCACGAGATGGGGTGTTCTTGTGTTGTCCTTAGTGCTTCTCCTGTTAGGTCCCGTGACTCCTGTCACTGTAGTTTCATTTTATTTTATTTTTTGGGCAAAACTCTGATGGATTAGTCTTTTGTATCCTTCATGTTTAGCTGGTTTCCCCAAATCTGCTTTCAATAAAAACAGGACTCCTACAATATGAAAACTCTAAATCTTCTTGAATTAAAAAAGTGAAAAATTAATAGTTGGGAGGGAATATCGGCTAAAACATTGTCTAAACAATTCTTGCTGGTTCGTAACATTCTTTTCACATTAATTTTCATATTCTCCTGTCTTATTTATTCCTCACCTCATTTGTTAGTATTGTCTGACAAAATAAGGGTATGGCTCGAGTTTTCTCTGTGTACATTTGACATAATATGAATTTTAATTTAGAATTTGATGAAGCTTATACCAACATCACTTGATTGCCCAGTTCTTTTCCTGGTGATTGATTGTAAATCTAACTACAGAGCAGTTCATAGCTTAAACTGGTACTTGGTTACTGATAGCACAAGATCCAAAATCTTTCTACCTCATGGTCGTTGAATTATTATGATATTTTCCCTATACACCGGATTATTTTTTGTGCCACCGCAAATTCATAGCTGGTATATGTTTTTATTTGAGAGAATTCCTTAGATGCCACTGAAAATTTACCCATTTTCTTATATGCCACTCGAAATTGGCTCTTCCCTAGGTTATGAGTACAACGCCATTTAATATATCGTATAGACGAGCAATTGTTGGATGTAAATTGCTTGATTGGAGTAATTTAGTCCAACAATTAGTGATGGTTACATTTTCAAACGAAAATGATTGCTTAGTATGGCCGTTACATAGAAGTGATAGTTTTTCGGTTTTCTTTATGTACACAGAGATAATAAACTCTAATGTGAGGATTCGCAAGAGAATCCTATGGGAGTTAAAGATCCCACTTAAAATCAAAGTTTTTATGTGGTTTATTCATAGAAAAGTAATCCTAACAAAAGATAACCTTACTAAAAAGAATTAGAGGGGAGACAAGCAATGTTGTTTTTGTAATAGACAAAAGACAATTCAACACTTGTTTTTTAATTGCCATATTGCTCGTTTTGCATGACGATGTATTTTCTTTGCTTTCAATATTCCCCTTCCCAAAACACTAAAAATATTTTTGGTAATTGGCTCAAGGGAGTGCCCAGACTCATGAAAAAACTGGTTTTATTTGGTGCTAGTGCACTATGTTGTTCAATTTAGCATTGTCGAAATGATAAAGTATTTGATAACAAAAACTGTCTAACCCCATGCAGGTTAACTTCATTTCTTCCTGCTAACTCTAATATTGATTTATGATGTTACCACAGGAAGAACATGGTTGGTTGTATACATTCTCGCAATGTAGAAGCTGAGAGTGTTCTCAGAGCAATTGTATCACCTTAATATAATTGACCGAATTCAATAAAGCTTTCATTATAAAAAAAACAAGAAAAACATGATATTATACACAATGGTACTACACTTTTGGAATCGGTTGCCAAGAATCTCTTGTTCCATTATGGGTACCGTAAGATATATAGACTTATTTGTTAGAATCTTTATGGTTCAGTTAGTCTTTCAACTATTTTTTTATCAAAGAGTATTTGGGAATATGTCCTATCACTCTTTATTATTATTATTATTATTATTATTATTATTATATTTTATTTTATTTTATTTTATTTTATTTTCTTTGAAAACTTATTTGCTGTGTGTCTTATAACATAGGCTGGGGATATAAAACATTTTCATTATCTAAAAAAAATGGCTCTTCCCCTATATGCCATTGGCTCAAATTTGCACATCCTCTCATCCCAATTGTGGGTGACATATAAGGAAATGGACAAATTTTTAGTAGCATATAAGGAATTCTCTCAGGTAAAAGCAGCACAGCAAGAAGAGCAAAGTTAGCGGTTTACCTCGAAGGAAACCCGTGATAAATGTTAGTAAAGAGAATTGTAATATGCCTCTCCAGTTGCTTCTATACTGAGGATTTTAGACACGAAATAAGATCTCTTTGTAATTCTATGGCAGGTGGATCAATTAATAGATGTAAGACAGACACTAAACTTATGGTCAAGAATTGCATATTAGCATATACCAAGGTTTATTCTACATAACATCGAAAGTCTCACCAAAAAAATAGGAAAGTACAAAATCTTCATTAGGTCTGTTTTGCGATGCTTTGCAGGCACAACTAAGTCATTCCAGGTCATTTTGAAGAAGCCTGATGGAAAGAACAGCGGGAAACTGGGAATGCAATATTCAGATTCAGAAAGGTTCCACATCCAAAGGTATTCGTTGATTATTGATTGAATTGATCTTTGGATAACCAATAACAGAAACGAAAAGCACTATGGCATAATACGCTATCTGATAAGACTAAATGGCTAAGACAATGTTTTGAATTTCAAACCTTTTAAACCATTGACCCTAGGTAGAGCAAATACACCATGCTAAAGTAGATGATCAAGCTGTGCTTATCACTCTCCAGGAAGAGTATCTTTAAGAGAGGTCTAAAAAGATTTCTAAAAAAAAAATTTAGGATTTAAGTTAAAAAAAATGTCTCCAAGAGCAAATGAAGTGAATAACTTTTTCTAAATCAGGCATTCGTGGAATTTCTAGGTGTAGCTAGTTTATGAATTGCAGTTTATCTTGAGTTCGTCCTGAACTGGAGTTATGCATTATCTACCAGTGTTTTTTCACTGCCTATATTACAGAGAGTAGCGTGCATCAGTCATCACTATATTTCTAACTGCAAGTCTGCAACCTACTATTAACTTCTTATTCCTTTTTGTTGAACTGTGGCACTTTTGGAAGTTCTGCTTGTGTGATGCAGTTGGACACTTGAAAATGAAAGATGGGTCTATTAGCTGCAAGTGTTCCTGCTCTTCCTGATATAAGGTAGAGAAGGTTCTAAGTTCATAATTTAAAACGTGGGTTAATTAATTTAAATGTAAGGTGAAAGTATTCCGGTTTAGGATTTTCTGTAGGCAGGGATTAAAGCCAGTCCCTTGGTGGGCTTTTAATTCTTTTTGGCTGTCCATGCAAAGGGATTGTGCCTAATACACATCTACCCAAGCAAAACACTTAAGAGATTTGGATAACCAAGAGCAATGGAGAATCTTTCATTTGCACATCAATTAAAACTGAACCCAATGAAAATGTAAGGAAGGTTGAATTTTGGGGGCCTTTTCCCTACGGTACAACTACGCATTTGACGTCCGATTTAACACCAAAAATCGGGTGCCCAACCCCGCAGCACACACCACTCGCTGTACCTCTGTATGCATGTAACACAAAAACTTCAAATATAGTTGAATTCCAGTTGAAACATTCGTTTCTCATACATAAAATATCGAATTTTTAATAGTTAAAACATTTTTTTACCAAAATATGATTGTGTGAGATATTGTTATAAATATTTAATTACAATGAATACAATGGAATAATTAAACCATAGATCGGATAAGTAGTTTAGGAGAAAAATCATTTAAAGTGAGGAAGGAGAGATGAGATGCTAGCTAGCTACAGCCACTTCACACTGTGACAGGCTGGCATGCATGCAAAATACTTTTTTCGTCCTAAAAGCTATCTAAAACTATTTTAGAAATTGAGAATTAGAGTAAAAAAATCTAAAATATCCTTCATTAATGTATGGTGGGGTGATGGAGATGATGAGGATTAAGAATAGTATTGATGAGATGGGGTCTCGAGGGCTGGTAGAGTGATGGGGCTCACCAGAAATAATATAAAAGTAATGGGACAAAAATCATATTTTATATATCCTATCTATATTTACATGTAATGAGAGTGTGCGTCATATGCATGTAAAGACTTTCTTCGGTGTTTGAAATTAATTAGGACCGTTAATTGTCTTAGAATAAGATGTATTGATGAAAAGGTATTTAAGATACTGAAAATGAAAGATTAAAATAATAATTAGCTTATATGATTAATTTATGTGTTTAAGGGCAAATAGTTGCAATCCTCCGCGTCTCTCTCGTTGGACCCCATCCAGCCAGAGCTGAGTCCCGAACTCCCGATCCCTAGTCATGGCTACGAGCTCCCGATCCGTCGCTGGAGGTGGCTGCGGCTGCGGCGGAGGAGTACTAGGCCCCTGCTGCCGGAGCTCTCCGTCGATGCGCTCGGCCGGCGCTCCTGCGATGCTTTCTCCAGCCGCAGCATGCTTCTCTGCTTGGGGTGACGAGCCCCACGCTTCCTGCGATGGCCGTCTGACCCCGATGCTGTTCGTCCCACGCTCCGACCATGGAGCTGTTGAGGCCGGCGAAGCGGCCTGCATGTCGGCCGAGGTGTGCCGCCGTGGCCGCGTCATGCTCCGGTGGAACTCCTGGAGCCGCTTCAGGAGGAGGACGATCTGCCGGCATGGGACGAAGAAGAGGGTGAGCGGGACGAGCCACACGCCCAGCTCAACCACCAGCATGGCTAGCCTCCCTCCCTCGAGCTCACTGAAACTGAAACTGATGACCCTGCAATTGTTTGTGAGTGTGCTTTCCTCTTATCTAGTGGTGCATCATGTTCTTTGTATAGTTAGATAACTAGATACGTATCACAAACCTTACCTCGTGTTTGACAAATTGACAGAACGTCAGAGATTGAGTTATCTATTGGACCCATTTTACTACTGGTTCTTGGAAGTGCAGCCTGATCTTGGCTTACTTTTGGTTGTAGGAAATTAGAGATCACAGATTCAGGGAATTTTTTAACAGAGCCACAGATTTAGAGATTTGTTCTGATGGTTTTCTTCTTACCCACTGATTTTCATCCTACATGGATGCTTGTCAGTAAACTTCAGGAACGGCTATTTTTCGGTTGGAATGGACAGAAACATCTCGATCTGATGATATGTACACCATCAGCTGCTGTCGTCTTGTCGCATGTGCTAAAAACACTAGCTTTATGAGCAAGCATTTCAGCGTGTGGGGTTTCCGTCCACTTGATATGAGATCAGAAAATTTGTGAGTGCCGTTGAGTGTCAACAGCTAGCTTGGCTCTTCACTGTTTTTGGGTAGCCTGACATAACCTCCTCTGTATTTTCGGTTTGCCTGAACCATTTCAGTGATCCTGCAATCTTGGTTAGTTCTGAGCTTCAGAATCACTCTTTTCTGTCTACCTTGGTAAGATTGTTGGTATGGTATTGTGGAGATTTTTAGGATTGCTTGGATAAAGAAAAAACCTCCAAAGGTATCAACTTTGCTCACAGATCAAGAACTGCCCATCTGTGCTTGACTGGAGCAAGTTGTATGCTTCCATATTCTGTCAGAAAAGGGACAAAGCAAAGAAGATCGTGGCTGTTTTTTTTATCATAACAGAAAAGTTTGATGGGGAAGGCACTGATGCTGATACATATTAAGACACATCTCAATGGATTGAAGGCAATTTTCTTTTCACTTCGACAAGCCTTGCTGGAGAGGAATTTCAGCGGCAGGTATTCTTCTTCTTCTTCCTCCTGCAGGATGACCACACAGTATCAATTTCACAAGGAGAAACACAATTCCAACAACTATGGAGATGGAGGTGGAAGGCCCCCTCGTTCATCCGCTACTTCCAGCTTGCCCAGGAGCTCACTTGGTCTCTAGTAGTACTGAATAATCAATTAATTACTCAGCTTAGATTTCTTTCTTGCTTTCTCAGCCTTGATCAGCTGTAAAAACCTATTAATGTGCATAGCAGCTTATATATGATCTACCTGCAGTTTTACAACTGGTGATTGCCTCGCACGGGTGCTTATATACCTTACTACTCCTACTTCCTTTATTTATTGAACTCGTCCAATCACGACATATGCATGTTTCTTCTTGTTTCATCATCCCTTCAATTCAAGTCTGGGACTCAAGACTTCGACTCATATGAGCCAAGTATTTGTTATGCTTCTCGATCTATCGATGCTTCAAATTAGCCATTTGTTGGACTGAAATAAACGTTTTTCAGTATGTTCGTAAAGTTCCTTCTTTCATAAGTACTCCTATACAACAATGAAATGCAGCTCATGGGTTAGTGCCATTTGTGCAGTCAAGAGGCCTCAGATCTCATGGTCTGAGGCACTAACACTTGTAACCTATATTTCAACAGATACCCGCTATATTTGACATGGTATAAAAGCTATAGCTCACGCCTTTCAAATTAGATGATGGTTTTGCACACAAATTTTCTTGACGCCTCAGTTCAATGCAAGCGAATAGTGCTCATTCAACATTTAACAATGTAGAAAATAGAGAATCAACCAGGCCTTATTTCAATCGAAAAAAAAATGGTCTCTACCGAGCTTCTGCTCCTTATCTTCCATGATTCTCCACAAATTGAGAGGTTCCCCACAAAAACAAAATGATACTACTTCACCAGTTCTGTCAGGGTCATGCAAAGGCCCACTAAGATTTATTACTGCACCATGTTGTCACAATTGAGCAGTCAAGTTTCTCTTTGTTCCCCGATTCTCAGGGAGGGTTAAATGGTCGCTTCTTGCGTAAAAAGATTAAGAAAAAAAATGATCACATCCTTCTTTTTTCCACGCTGGCAAAAATAATGTGTTATAATCTTCAACTTCCAGGTTTCCTCACAAACAGCTTCTAGACCTGTCCAAGTAACAGAAAAAGAAATGCATTAAGCATGCTTACATTCCTGCACTTCCTCTATTACTATATATTCAGATATCAGCTTACCTGCTCCAGTGTCAAGAACAACTTGATTTCGATAACTCTAATATTGTTGGTAAGGGTTCAATTGATACTGACTAGGAGCGTGTAACCTTCGATTCGCAGAACGCACTCTTTGTGCAATTGTTTTACTTTCCGGGCTTACTTCCTGCGTGCTAGACTTAGTAATATTTTTCTCTTTAGTTTGTTTCCGTGCAAGCTTCTTTAAACCTTGACTAACTTGATGCCTGTCTTTTGTACTACCCTGTGTTGGTTTCGAAACCTTCCTTGCCCTCTTTCTATTTGCACTCCCTATTATGATCACATCGTCATCCATAGCCTGCTCTTCTCCCTCAATGTCTCTTTCAAACTCTGACAAAAATTCAGCTTGCTAAACAACAAAAAAAATTAGATAGTGTCAGTAAAAGTGCTGAAGACATAAAGGTAAAAATGACCACATCAATTTCACAAACCGTGATGGGATGCTTGTATGATGGTCTTCGAACTTTGTTGCATTCTGAGAGCAACAACCTGCAACATATCTTCTTTCTAAAAATATCTATTTGTTTCTGCATGTTATTCCATGGATGCAATTAGTCAAGATAGAAATATCATATTATGGCATAATTAGTTACAATAGCATGTTGCATGTACCTGTGTCAAATAATGAAGCATCTTATCCCCATCCCATTCCAGCATATATTTAATTATGTAGATACCACATGATTGGCTGTAATTTATAGGTAATATATCAATCATTTAATAGGTACCAATGTTAACAAGTATTAAGAATTTTTCTTACAAGTCCATTTGTTGTGGTATGTCGATGTAGTACTGTTTCTCCCACTCAGTAATGTTTATAGGCTCGATAAGTGTGACCAAACCAGCATTAACTGCACGTTCTATACATAACTGCAAATTTATTACCTGCCATGCAATAAATTTCCCAAATTGATCAATGGTGAAAGCATATTGTATATTATCTCCCAAGTTTATATGGTAAAAGATAATTACTACTGTTTTTTCCTTTTCCTCATCATGCAAGGATTTCATTGAGACAGCAGAGTTGAGAAATTGGATCTCCTTCTTGCGAGAATTGACCACTAATAAGCTCCAATGGCTTCCCTACACACTGAATGGGACAAATACCTAAGATTGGCATAGTTGTTTAAAATATACACTAGAGTCTGGCATGTCCTTGCAATTGTTAAAATACTAGTTAATTAATAATGAGCGTGATACATACCATTTGCCGCATAACACATATCTTGCCAACTTGTGTTACCCAAGGATAATCTAGTCTCGAATCAAAGTCTCCAAATTCGTCACAAATCAAATTACTTTGGAAGGTTGTGATGACTCCTACATTATCATTTGCTATGTTGGCGATGTAACCATATGCATCAATCACCTGCAATAAAATTTTTTATGTATTTGGTAAAATATAAATTTCAGTACTATTTGCGGATGTAAAATTGCTTAACTCACCGTGTCATATAACCATCCTCCATTGACATTGGGGAGTAGGAAATTAATTGCGAGTGGAATATCGGCTATATCAGCAACTGTGGCCCAATTATAGCTATTCCTCACAAAATGTATGACCTCTTCGTCCTCTTTTGTGAGAATATAGTCATCATTGTAATATGAAAAAATTATGTTAAAATGGTGCATATAGACTTCAATAATGCAAGCCAAATATTAAAATGTAAGAATGAAAAGTGAATTCAATTTCTCACCAAGATATTGTAATGAGGCATTATGGTGTTTGTCATTTTCATACAAATATTCCACTGGGGCAGTAGCATATATGTCACGGCCACCTGTCTTTTTCAGTAATTGTTTTGTTGCTAAAATTGAATACTCAGTATCCGCAGTGCCCAAATTTTCTATAGTTGTGGTGAGTTTGTCTAATGTCTATGTGCAATGTTCATCTTCTAATGTTTTTTTGTCAACCAAGGGCTTTTTAAAAGGAGCACTGATGTTTGATGATGACTCTTGTATCTTTCCACCATGGTTGCGTACTATTGTATTGGAACAATTAGTGTCAAAACATTTTGGATCAATGTTGGCATGCCCTCCTAATGTTTTGTCCTTTTCTCCAATATTTTTGTTCCATTCATCTCGGGCCTGCCAAGTGTTCATTGGAGAGGCTTTGTCCTACAAAAAGCAGAGTTAGACTAAAAAGATTATTTTTCCAGTTTGACTAAGAATATTTAATATAGATGGAGGCTTGCATATTAAAATGTGTATGTAATGAAATTGTCATATACACATTATACCTCACACTCTGGTTCGTCAAATAGTGAAGAATTGTATGTGTCAACTGCCTTACGAATTTCCTAGAAAAGCGAATAGTTGTAATACAGGTAAACAAGATCTAACTAGGAGCCATGTTACCGATAGATAATCCATACCTTTAAAAGGTTTCTATAATCAAACAAACCTTCTTCTAGATTGCAGACCCTAGTAGATAGGGTGGCTTGTATTTTAAGGTCAGTTACTTCCTCTTCTATAGTGAGAATCTTTGAATAAATTTTATGTTCCATATCATGGATTACTCTTTCAAGTGAAAGTTGATCCTTCGCCATAGCTTGAAGTATTAGGTTAACCTTTGAACGTAAAAAAAATATGGTTATGTCAAATAAAGTATTATGTAAACATTAAAAGTTAAATGGTATGAATGTTGTGAGAATGAATTATATTTACCTGGTAACTTGTGATAGTATGTTCTACTGATTGAGAAGGTTGGCTTGTTTGTTTTTGCGCAGGGTCTCCATGTAATTGTTGAGGTGGCTGTTTGTTGGTATTACTAGGAACACATGGATGAGGTGAAGTCATGATAACCTACATACAATGATTTATTTGTTAGATTTAAAAGGGTTACATGTACAAAATGAAAATAAATTCTCTTGAGAGTTACCTCTCCTCCATCTAGTCCGTCTTTCTCGTAGGCATCGGTTCTTACTTTCGCATATTTCTCGTCCCAGCGTGCCATCAGCGGATGAATTGAAGGAGAATAGGAAATACCATATGTACTGCAAGCTTGAACCCTCTCCCAGTACCAGAACTGCAAACGGTCCTCAAATGTATGAGTTCACGACTAGAATATAATAATTGATGATATGGTTATGTAGCATTTACTGGAGCAAAGCTAAATTTCCTTGGAGATTTACTTGGTCTAAATCAACAAAATTATGGATGCAGCCCAATAAGTGATGTACAGTGAATGTTCCCCAGTTGAGCTTTGGAATATCTGATACATTTCAACCAGGGACAAGTATTTGAATCAACATGGTAATCTGTTGTGGGAGCTAAAACAACTCCAATAGTATACAAAACTATCTGACGAATGAAATCCTCGTCAGGCTTCTTGGACCTTAAAATGTTGTCCTTTAGCCCCTGCACAGAAATGTGTCCTTTTCCTGGTGTTTTGTATTGGTTGAATAACTCACTATTGAATTTTGCTTTGCTGTCTACTAATATATCTTTCCCAAAGATTGGTAGACCCATAACTTTATAGACATCAGCTGCAACCATTGGAATTTCTTTACCGCCTAGTAGGAAACATTGTGATTCTAGGTTGTATCTTTTGGCAATCTTAACCAGCATGATACGACGGAGAGTCACTGGCTTCATATTTAACAAGCCACCTAGCCGTATTGACCTCATCATGTCCTTGTGTTTATCTGGAAGTTTTTGTACGATCTCGGCATATTGCTTTGGTGAGCAAATAATCGTCATATCTCCATGCTTCATAATAATTTGCTGAAAATATTGTAGTACTAACATGATGATTCAAAGAATGCATTTATGTATATATATCATGCGGCATATTGTATAGCGAATTTACATGGTGCTATATGAACATACCTCCTCCTCAGTGAGTTCTTGCACTGTGGAATGATTTTGCGGAAGTGGTGCCTTCCTTTCGAATGATGACCTCTTGGATGCACTGTCACCACTAGAGCTAGGAGGTCTACCTCCCATAATTGACTCCATTGCCGTAAACTTGCTCTCAAACTATCGACATAGATTGGACAGGATCAGAGGTGGCAGACTCACCGTCCCAACTCGGCAAATGTCCGTATCAGGCGTATCCACAGCAACGCAAGGACTCCACTGATCGAGGCGGAGCTTAGCCAGCCGGCCGTATCAGTCGTCAAGCAGCGGCGGCGAGCGCGCGACACAGTGGATTGGTAGCGGCGGCGAAGGCGCGGCGCTTGGCTGAGGAGGAGCGGCAGCGCGGCGCTGGGGTGTGAGCAGCCCGGGGCGGCAATGGCGCACAGGCGAGGCAGCGCAGGCGACGGCTGATTTGGGGGAAAAACAGGAGAGGGAGTGGGGGAAGTGGATGGTGACCTCGGCTCGCGCGGTTAGACGCGGGCACGGGAGGAAGAGGGCGCGACGTGCTGAGAAACACGGCGGCAGGCGGTTGCGCGTCCGGAGACAGGGGCGGCGGTAGGCGGTTGCGCGTCCGGAGGCCGGGGCGGCGCAGGCTAGGCCCGGAGAGGAGCGCAGCCGAGGGGCTTGGCCCAGGCGACGGTGACGCCTCGGCTAGCTGGCTCCATCGGGAGAAACAGAGAGAGAATAGGAGCCTAAAGAAAATGAACAGGAGAGGGAAATAAAGGAGAAAAGAAAAAGGAGAAAGGAAGGGAAAAGAGAAAAGAGAGAAAGAAATAGAGGCGGAGCTCAGCCAGCCGGCCGTATCAGCCGTATATGCCACCGCCGGCCGCCTCTCATTCCTCGATTTCGTGCTTTCTGCCCTCTCCAATGTTAACTCGAAAAACTAGCAAACTGTTACGGTACTGCCAAACTAACAATCTAATCGTCAGGAGAGTAGTGCACCTGGACAGCAACTAACTAATCGTGGGGAATTAGTGGACCTGTACGGCAGTTGGGCCATAATTGGGCCTCATACTGAACGTATAGTGGACTGCTGTCATGTTTTTTTGACTGGGATTACGTTAACATGTTTACAAAACGCATTGCTAGCAGTACGCTTTAGTTCTTCATTAACAAAATTAATATTGTCCTTAATCTTATGAAGTCAAATATTGTAGTACTATCATGCATATGTCACTAACATGTGGACCCGTTATTTCAAAAAGAAAACATCATGGCTTAGAGGACATTATAGATTCATGACATTAACCGTAGGACACTCTAAGAAACATGGCTTGTAATGCCTTCTATTTATAAAATATTAAAGAAAAGAGTAAATCTCACTTTGTATATCGACCAAAGTTGCACAATAGGCTAGAGCTAGACACACTTTTTCACTTAATATTTTACAATATATTACAAGGAATCTTCATTGCTGCTATGCTTTATTCAATCCATGTTGCGGCTGGTGATCTCTATCCGCATTCAGATGCAATAATTCTGTTTTCTTTAGAAAGTGTAAAATTGGAATTGTTAGTGCCTACAACGTACGTTCACATCATCATCATAGCCTAGGGGTCTTTGAGGTGGTTATGATTGTCATCGAACACTTTGGGAAGGCCAAGAAAAACAAGCCCGTTCTAGCCAGATCGGTCAAGAAAGGGTTAGATATTTTTTATGGTTAGTGACTCAGTGTTGATAATGGTTACTTGGTTAGATATTGTTATGTCTAGTGTTGATCTCTCTCAAGGAATGTAAACCATATGATTTCTAAATGGAAGTGTGCTTTTACATCGTCGGCATGTCAACCTGCTACCCAAAGCCAGGATCAATCAAGGTCACGGATGGCGAGGTCCTGACCATCGTCTCCAACTACAGCAGTGACCACCAGCACACCGGTTCTACATCCTTGTTGCAGAGCAAGAACAGCCAGCTCCCAAGCCAGCTCTATGCTTCAGTTTCCCAGTTCCATGTGAGTTGAACAAAATCTCGCCATGGTTTATACACCACTTCTTGCAATCTAGATGCTGAAAACTCCAAATGTGCATATCATCTTATCAATCCTTGGTTCTTTCAATTATTTGTTAACGGGATTAACACGTTTCCAAATGGCATCAACATCAAGCCACTAAAAAACTAGCGAACAAAATCTAGCCTACCCAAGAACAAATCAGCAGGGCCAATTTTAGGTTCCAGTTGATGGGAACATATAATCCTAGCACTGCATCAGAGGTCTTGCAAGACGAGGGAATGAAAATAGTTCCAAGGATGAATTAACAATACTGCATAATTTTCCTGCAGTTTTGACTTAGCAAACAACCACAGCATAATAGTCGTAGAATGTGTTTTGGAGCGATCTGTCAAAGTTTATCCCATCAAAAATTACATCCAACTGCAATATGCAGATTGAATACTGCAAAGATGCTGACAGGTAACAATAAAGTAACACAATGACAGAATAGCCGAAAGAAACCAGCAAGAAGAATCCACAACTAAGCCAGCATGACAGAGCAGATTTCATTTACAAAAGCTGTTTTAACTTATTACTCCTACATTACATGACTGTAGTATCAACTCTTCTAAAAGAAAAGCTCAAAAAGCCAAGTGAGGCGGGTTAAGGGGGAGATCTCAGGGCATCTCTTTTATGTGACAGAAGATAGAGCTGCTCACTGAGGAATTCCCAATGTCAGGAAACATAAATACAGAAAATGGGACTTCTGAACATCTAACATTAGATCAGCTGACACCTAACAGATTAGCATTTCTATCAGTAGGTTGTATTGGATAAGCAATCCTCATAATGATGCATCATACTAAATAATGTCATTTGACCATCAAGATGTGTATGCAATCTTGAGTTCAAACTCTCGCTTCGCTGATTACTCTTCAAGCCTAAAAAACATAGTCCATCTTGATATGGTGCAGCCCATAACATCCTCATCTCATATATTTGATGCAACCAAGTATCAGTATTGGTAATTTCATGCGTTTCCCTGAAATGGACCCATTTCTTCTCAAACTCATGTATTGAACAATTATCATACAAGAATTTTCTGAAATCATGGCTGACATCAGAATTGTGCAGATGGCGTATTATATTTTGCTCAATGTGCCATGTGCATAGCCTGTGATTACAATTAGGCAATATTATTTTAATTGCTCTTTGCATTGCAAGGTCACCATCAGTGATAACAGATCTAGGGTGTTTCTGAGCCATAGCAGTCAAAAAAGTGGACAACAACCATTCATATGCTTCGCTTGATTCATCCGAAACAATGCCACATCCAAATATGACAGTGCTTCTATGGTGATTCAATCCAACAAATGGTACAAATGGTAAGTTATATCGGTTTGTTCTATATGTGCTGTCAAATACCATAACTTCACCAAAAGTTTCATAGTCAGGACGAGACTGTGCATCTGACTAGAACAGATGTTTCAAATGGCCTTGCTTATCAATCTCATATTTGAAAAAGAACTCAGGGTCTCTCTCTTGACGTGCCCTTAGGTGATTCAACACAGTTTGTGCATCACCACCAACTATGGTTTCTTGCTTATATCGATAGCAATAATTATATATATCTCTAGATATGAAGCCAACATTGTCATAACCACCAACTTGTTTTTCCATTATATTCATAATTTGGTGTTTTCGCACTCCTGCAATTTCTATTTCAATGATGTCTGCCTTTTGCGCATCACTGATTTGGCGGTGTGAACGTAGAAAACAAGCTTGATCAATGGGTGCTAAACGATGGTTGTGTTCATCCATAAAGTCTTTCACGAACCACTGCCCTGTTTCTTGATTAAGCATAATCACCAGCTTTGCTTCACACCCACAACGAGTTAGGTTCCGAGCCTTTCCTTTTCTACCGGTTTTCTTCGTATGCTTAGGTTCACGAAATCCTTGCCGACTACACACCAACTTTCTTAGACACACCTGCTCTATGCCTTTAATTCTCTCCAAGTAGCATTTTCTGATGCTAAAACCCTTTTCAAGAGCATAATTGTTGTAAAAACCAATGCCTTCTTCCTCACTACCAAATGTCTAGGTGATGACATATTCATAAGCTGATAGAGCCTCGGCACTATACCTCACACTAACCATGTTCAGCTGTAAAATATCATGTAAGTAATTCAAGAAAGACACCATATGGACAGTCATGTATTTATTTGTAAATACATAAGCTAACTCAACTAATTTTCATCTACATCTCAGTACTACATAAATTATGTATTTGACAATTATTTGCATTTATTCCAAACTAACAGGCCCAAGCAAAATTATATTACTGTTTGAGACAGAGAGAGAGCGCTAAGTTTAGCCAACTGGTTCTAAAAGTAAGTTGTACTAGTAATTAATAAATAGCTGAGATAATTATCAGATACAACAAAGCTGACATAATTATCATTCATAACTAAGTAGTAGATTAAACCCAACTAGAATTTTGTTTTTACCACAAATCCTCAACTTGGTAACCACACAAGATTTGACCAAACTTAAATATCAGAAAATAAGAGAGAGGACTAAAATTATTCTCCATTAGAATCCAGAAATCATGACTTAGCATCTCACCTCTCCAGCTCTCTTCTCTGCTAGCTTGCACCGGATCTCTCTAAGCCAGCAAGCCCCCACGACCTTCGCGAGTGAAGACGCCGACTGCTCTGCTTCCATCCTCCCCGCCGGCCAACCGCGCCTCACCCGCTGCTCACAAATCCACTTCCGTCCTCCTTGCCGGCCGACCGCGCCTCACCCGCCGGCCGTACACACCCACGCTGCCACGCCCCTGCTCCTCCCCGCTGGCCAACCGCGCTTCACAGATCCGCTTCCATCCTCCTTGCCAGCCGACTGCGCCTCACCCGCCGGCCGTACACGCCCACGCTGCCATGGCTAACAGACAAGAATCAGTTGCCATGGCTAACAGTCATGGACACAGTATAGGACATTCCCTTTAAGCTCAGCCTCATGAATATTGAAGAAAGTTTAAGCTTCCTATAATGCACTTGAACTCATTAAAACTGCAAAAAGAAACTGATCTATTCATTTTCTCTGAAATCTACCACAAATTACACCAAAAATTCAATTACTACCATGCCACAAGTTTCTTGGCTTAAGATATGAATACTTCGAGTAACACAGTAATAGGAAATACAACTTCACACATCTTGCTCAACCACAGGAAAAATCAGAATCAATACATTTGTCTTATTAAAGCACAAGCTTCAGTAATCAGTTCACTACCAGAAACAATCAGAATCCCTTTTCAAGTGAAACAGCGCATACCCGCATAAAAACAAGGCAACAAGAAAATGCACCAACTCCTGTTGATCCACTACAAGGTGCATCCAGAACAGCAAGCTCAAGCCTTAAGCACAAACTCCATGTGAAACTGTAAAGAGTCAGACAAGTGAGAAATCCATAAGAGAATAATCTCAACATCCTATCGTAACAACATAAAGCAAAACAGGTCAAGGACCTTTTCAAAGGATAAAATCGCCAAACTGCTTCGAACTGAACTCGCCCGCATCAAAAGATCCGGTTACTTTTACATTAACACACGCCCTATCCTATGGCAAACGACAGGTGCCGGTGCGCGTTTCAAGAATTAAACGAAACTCATTGCATCGAATCGTGCATTCCACACAAACTAGACCAGATTCCAGCACCTGAAACGTGAAGAAAATGTTGAGCCACACATTCAAAATGATGCCAAACTTGGAGTCAACTCAACAATGTCAACAAAGTTGCAGCACGAAAACGGCTCGTTATCCGGGATAAGTTAAATTCCCCGTCAGAACCATCCGCGCATTTCTCTTGAATCGTACTGCTACAGAGCAACCTCACCAAATCCAGCCTCACTTGCTAGATTAAGTTAACACCCATCGCCCCCAAAGCAGGCATGCAACTGGAGGAGGCGTGAAGAGGAAAAACGAATGAGCTCACTCACTGTCGGGCCAGCCGAGCTGGGCGACGGCGTCGACGAAGCGCTCGTGGAGGTCGGCCGTCCACCACCCCCACCGGCTGTACACGCCCACGTTGCCACGCCCCTGCTCCTTCGGCCTCTGCTTCTGGGTTCGCTCGGGGGATTTTAGGGCAAAGGATAGGGGCAAAGGGATGAGGATTGAAGACGGCTTCGCAGCTTCGCAGAAGAAAGGATGGGGGCGATTGAAGACCGCTCGGGATGGGGCTCGGTAGAAGAAAGGATGGAATTATTAAATTACCCTTCTTAATGTTATTTTCTATTCTTAATTTATCTTTTAAACATCAATGGCTGATACTGCTTGATTTAGAAGATACGTGAGGTACCTTTCAAGCACCGTAAAAGGTCTCATGCATGTAGCAGTGGCCAATGGGGGCGGCCAATTTTTTTTTCCAAGATTGGCCGCCCAAGTCTAGGCATTTTATGTTTGTGTCTTTATATTGCTCATTTGTTTTTTTTATTTTTTTAAAAATGTGTTATTGCAGGGAGGAATCAGCTGTGATAAAGTCCTACCATAACGAGATGAAAGTTTTTCTGTCTCGGTGGCGGGGCCACTTCTTTATGGTTCCGACTTCAGAAAATGCATCTCCAACTCTAACATCCTATTGGGTCCAGACCATTTAGCATGGCTCCTACTGCTCCAACGGAGAAGATAGGAAATGGAGCCATACCAAACAACCTAACTTTCGTTGGGCTTATTGCAAAGGATTAACATGATTTTCCCAGGTTCTTTTCTTGACGTCTTCCTTTTGCCTGGTTCTTGTTGGAAATAGATATGAACCGCATGAATACCTAGTTCTCTCTATTGAGTTACATGCACCAACCTGTTTAACCCAAAAGTTTAAGCTGATGAAAAAAAGATAGACAATTCATTTTATATTTTAACGCTCTCTGTCACACGAGACCCCCTTTAAGCATGAAATAGAAGTGGGCTATAATTTTTATTTAATTACATGCCAGCCAGGAGTAGTGTTGTGAAAAAGGGTTGTACCAGCCTTAATTCGGCCGTATATACGGATACGGTGGAAAACTGTTCCATTTATATTATACGGTCCACAATTGTCGTTTGTCAGTTAACTAGATATTTTCCGTTTAATCATCCGAATAATTATTCGTATATTGCGCTTCATGATAATTCAAAAGAACAAATTTATCTTTTAGGATCTTATTTAGTGTCTTTTACGTTTCATTACATACTTTTTTTGTTTTATTTATCTAATATGAAACAAACTGTCACTATTTAGTATACAAACGTGAGTACTAGAAGCTATGCTTTTGAGATAATATCAAGCTATGGTTGTATGCTTTTAGGATAAAGTATGTACATATATTAGCGAACACCAAATTTTTGTATAATTCTGATTAATCGTTGGTATTCCGGTTAACCGTTAAATGGTACCCTCTCTGTCCGACAACCATATTCCGTCTTCCACAACCATATTCCGTCTTTGACAACGCTTGCCAGGATTCGAACTTAAGAGCTCTGACTCTCATGCTGACTGTTTAAATGGATGCTGGTGGCAGTTGATTAATCTCTTGGTTTGCACTAACCTGAATGTTTGATTTGTACCCACGAGTTGACTTGTTTAATTTGTTCCCACGAGTTAAAAGAAAGAACCTCCCAAAGACAAGTGTAGATTGGTGATCAACCCACGAGTACTGTAACTATTGTTACACGTGTGTATCTTTTTTCCAGATTTTTGTGAAGGAAATTCGGTGATCAAGATCGTTTTTATAGTACTATGGCTTCAAACTAACTGTGACTAAGAGTAAGATGCACAGCATAAAAGTTGAGACCATATTCCAGACAATTCAATCAGGAGCAGCTATTGAAGATTCTATTTCAGAGTTTCAGACCATGTTTTCAGGATCTACTGCACATTCTACAACATCCATTCCTATTCCTGTCTTGCAGTTTTGCTGTGCATAGTCGCATGCCTCGCCCACTGTCAGGAAGATCCACTCGTCTCCGATGAGCCCGAGAACGTTCGATTTGTCCAGTTTCCTCATTATTTCGCTCCCCGGGTTCGCCAGCGCAATCTGCAGGCACAGCACAAACAAAAGGCAGTCAGATCGATGATGAAGGCCTTGAGACCAGAGATTTTCAGCCATTGAGGTGCTAGCTGCTACGATTAGTTTACTCCTCCTTTACCTGAATACTACTCCTGTCCAGGTTCTTCTTGAGATCTTCAAGCATCTTCGTGCCGCTTGTATCGATGCTGGCAACGGCTGCAAGAAAGACATTGGTTGATCAACCCTCATGCAGAAATTCCCTAATGGACAAATTATTTCAGGTTCAGTGTTTCAGAGTTCTGACATGTGTACACTATTCAGAAAGAGTGAACTGTATTTTTCTCAGTGCAACTGTACAAGAACCTACCACCCATGTCCAAGACCACACACTTCAAGCTCTCCAAACTCTCGGCCTTGATCCGGTCCTCTTCGTAGTTGATCCAACGCATGATCCTGGACACAAGAGCAGAAATTCGCTACCAAACATAAGCCTCTTTAGACTTCAGACCAAACGTCTTGTCGGATTTTGTACAGTGCATTGACTGTACCATTACTCCCAGTGGCGGAGCCACCAGTATGGCGAGCCATAGCGCCGCCATAACTATCGCCGGCGAACAACCCCCCACCTCCCCCCTTCATTTCTCTATGAGTCTGTTGTCTATCACTTATCAATGTTTGATATTTTCAAACAATTGCGACTCACAAGCTGATTTTTAGTACATTTATACATATTTGATGACTATATCTATGTTTTATTGTATTGTGACCTCTTATCATATGTATATGTTTTTTATACAAATTAGTAGTAATAGGTTCGCCGTAGGTAAATTTTGATCCTGGCTCCACCACTGATTACTCCATTTTACTCACCTCTCTCGCAGGTAGCCCGCATTGGTGAAGTAGATAGGCGAGTCGATGCGAAGCACGAGCAATCCCGGCACGGCCTGCGCCATCGTGTACTGGTCCATCCTTCTAAAGTTCGTTGAGTTTGGCATCTTCCCGAGGACCATAGTCTTTGGCCTCGCGACGAACAACAGAATGCGGACAGTGGATATCCCAACCTGCAACCAAAAAAAAGATCCCAAAGTTTGGCGAGAAAATATTCAGAGCAATGTATTTGGGGATGATCAAGTGAGTCCTGTGAATTCAGAGCATGTAACGCACCGCAATGGCCAGGCCGATCTCGATGCTGCCGAAGACGACGCCGAGGTAGGCGCCGACGCAGACGCAGAAGTCGATCTTGTCGACCTTCCAGAGGCGGCCGACGGCCTGGTAGTCGATGACGCCGAGCATCGCCGAGATGATGATCGCCGAGAGCACCACCAGCGGGGTGTAGTGGAAGAGCGGCGTCAGGAACAGCAGCGTCAGCATCACCGCCACCGCCATCACGGCGTTCGACATCGGCGTCTTGCACCCGGCGTTGTAGTTCACCGCCGACCTCGAGAACGGGCCTGCACCGTACGCCATGGACAGACAGAATCGATCAGTGACCAGAGCTCATGGAGCGGAGCCATGGAGATTTTGTCCAGTAGAGAAGAAGCGGTTGATCCTTACCGGCGGTGAGGTAGCAGGAGGTGCAGGAGCCGGCGATGTTCATGAGCCCGAAGGCGATCATCTCCTTGTTGCCGTCGACGTTGTAGTTCCTCAGCATGGCGAAGCTCCTCCCGACCGCGATTCCTTCCTGCATTTTTTGTTCAGACATCTCTGTAAGTTCTTCTGACATGGCTGCTGTCGTTTGTGATGAAATGGTGGCAGGAGAATGAGGCTCACGGCGAGGCCGATGATGCCGGTGATGATCCCGGTCTTGAGAGCGACCATCGTGTGCGGCGACGACAGGAGGAGATCGCCCGCCGACGGCGGGTTTATCCCCTTCTTCAGGTACCCGATCTGTTGTTCATAGCAAGTTGGCACGGTTCATTATTCAGCCACATCTTGATTACTACTACTACTACTACTGATCAGTGTGGATTCTGTGTTTCTTGGGAAAGCTATGAACATTTTGGTCGTGCTCACCACTTGGATGCCATGGTTCTCGCCATGGATGAGGTACACCAGAACGCTTCCGGCGATGACCGATGCCAACGGCGCCGCCGCCGACAGCAAGAACCACTCAGGCTTCCTCTTGCTCTGGATGTACGTACAACAGGCAGAAAAAAAAAATCAGCTTTGATCGATCAGAGCATCAGAAATTATTCAGAACAATGAGTTTCTTGACAAGCTAAAGATGGATTGTTCATGGGCTGATCCGGCCTAATGGACAATCTACATGTCCTGTATTATTTTGTACTGGACAGGGCGTGATCGATTCCTTTGTCCAGTTTCGATGCACGGCCAAATATCGCAGGGCATATTCCTTCGATCCATTCATCACTGACTACTCATGTTCTATGTCAATTCAACAAAGCTGTAAACGAGTTGGCCAATATAAAATCCAAACGAAAATTGGTTCTGACTGATGTCAGGTAGCAGTAACCATCTGCAGCTAGCTACACCATATGAGTACCACACTAACCTACTACACTAGGACAGGTTCAGGACCAGTACTCACTCGTGACCATCTAGTACAAGTACAACTTACTCAATCCTGATCTACGTACAAGTACAACGTACTCTACTCTAGTCTCTACAGAGTAGAGTAAACTTCTAGTAACTTCTAAGCTTCAACACCTGAACCAAGCATAGTACTGCACTTTTCTATCCATCCTAAAAAATGTGATTTTTTGGCATTTTTCCCTTTTACTTCTTAGCATCCGGCGTAATACTTTAGCATTGAATTTAATCATAATGTGTAAACAAACTAAAAAAACTTGTAAATATTAGTATCTTTTACAAGACAACTCCCTAGTATTTTTTCCATGCAGCCAATTTATATATCTTTATTTGTATTTTTTTTAGAACGAAGAAGTGGGACAAAATGGCCTGACTAGCTTTCTCGTTTTTATGTGTCGGTTGTTAGAATATTGAAAATGTAGACTTATGTGTTGGCTTCAAGATGTACCAGAACTTCCCTAAAAAAGATGCACCACAACTTGACATTATTATTATTATTATTATTTGCCTAAATTTGCTCTTTCCAAAAAGAAGAAAAAATATTAATTAGCTGGGACGAAAAGAGGGCACTCACGATGTAGCGAGCGATGAGCAGGAAGACGAGGATGCCGCTGCCAAGCACGACGCTCTGCCACCGCCACTGCCGCCGGCGACCAACAAGACAACCAAATTAGATACATATATATACACAACGGCGCAGCCGCCGGAGATGGATCGATTGCGGCGGCGACTGACCTGGTGCGACTGCGTGACGACGGAGCGGACGACGGCGACGACGTCGGTGGAGGTGGTGAAGTGACGGAGCCCGAGCATCCCCTTCAGCTGCTGCAGGCACACCACGGTCGCCGCGCCGCCCATGAACCCGACGATGGCAGCGTGCGACAGGAGGTCGACGACGAAACCCAGCCGGAGCACGCCGAGCCCCGCCTGGAACACGCCGGCGAAGAACGTCGCCGTGAATGCCAGCGCCGCGTACAGCTCCGGCTTCTCCCCTGGCGGCGCCTCCCTCCCCAGCATCGCCGCGAACAGCAGCGACCCCACCGCCATCGTCCCCACCGCCAGCTCCCTCGAGCTCCCCATCGCCGCGTACACCAGCGCCGGCACGAAGCTCGAGTCTTCACACACACAAACACCACCACACCACATCAACAATGGCCGCGACCACCACGGTGCACGTATGCGAGAAGAAGAAGGTTAAGCGACGACGACGACTTACATAGACCCATGATGGGAGGGAGGTCGGCGAGCTTGGCGTAGCTGATGCCCTGCGGGACGGCGAGGCTGGCGACGGTGACGCCGGCGACGACGTCGGCCCAGAGCGCGGCGAACGAGTACGACGTCAACCACTCCAAGAACGGGAACACGTACCGGAGCGCGGCGACGGCTTGCCGGCCGCGCCTCCCGCCGCCCTCCCGCCCCACCGCGCGGAACGGGTCGTCGGGGAAGAACGTCTCCATCAGGTTGCCGCCGATCGTCCGTAGCAGCGGCTTCGCCGGCGGCACCGGCACCCTCGCCGCCGCCGCCGCGTCGACTACCTGCTGCTGCCCCACCATGGTCGAACACCTTGCGTGCCAATGAACCTGAGAAGTTGTACACAAAAAAAAGGTTACACCTTTGCAAATATATAGAGTACGTGTGCGTGTGAACTGGCACGCTTGTCGATCGATATAATCGATCGATTCAGTCGCCACGACGCCAACTCGGCGTGACGTGTTTTGAATTAATTTGATCGGTCGAAACAGGAAATTAATTAGTGTGCGAGATTAATTTCCTTGTTGGATTAGCCGCAAATCTCTGTGTCACCATTCTGATTCTTTCCTAATTTGGGTGATGTAGTTAATTATAATAAGCTGCATGGCGATTGTTTGGAGTGATGAACCAGTCTGTGGAAACGCTTAGCTATCTGGATCAGATTAATGGCGGAAATCCTTTGGGTCGGAGGCCCGATCCAAGCAAAAAAAATCGAGTGCCCGCCCTGACACATGCAACTAGTCAAGAGAGCATCTATATGCATGCTGGCCTTTATCCATGCTTTGCATGTTTATCTTTACCTTCTTTTCGTTTCTTCAAATGATTTTTTACTTCAATTACCTATCGAATATACAATCCGACTATACAGCTGAGTAGAATTGGTGGTAATTACATCTTTACAAAAATATATCACATGATTATTTTCTGATAAAATAAATACATATGTTCGATTGTTAAAATTAGATGTTTTATTGTGAGAAGCAAAATGTTTCGATTGGTATTCAAAATTGTTGCACAATTGAAGTTTTAATTTTATAAATTTTTTCGTTGTTCTAGTCATTAGGACTCAATGTTTCATATAAGTAGGTTATTGATGTTGCAATTATTATTTTTAAATATTGCATCTTTTTGGAATCTTTGAGCAAGTGAGTTAAAACATTTAATCAAATGATGAAATACCTTTTTCAAATGATGAAACAACATCCGATTTTTGAAAAAAAATATCGAGCGTCCGATCGGTAGTTCTGTTTTATTAATGGAGATGGAAAGCTTTTAGGAGGCAGGATAAGAATATTTTTAAGGAAACGACCAAAAAAGGTTCTCGTTTAAAACGCACAAAAATTTGCAAGAGTTTAAAATGAATATATTTACTTTCTTTTGGAATTCAGAAAATTAACCATCCCCTGCTTTAAAAAAAAGTACAATATGATTCAAATAATTCAGCTAGCTAGCTAAAGATTTGGCACTATTTGGGGTTGTTGCTGCACGGTTATATTTATATTGATGTACTCCCTCCGTTAAAATAATATTTGATCTTCAGAACAATATTTTATCAAACTTTTACATCTTTGAGATTTAATGAATTCTCGAACACTTAGTAAAAACAAAAGTAATGGTATGTATAGATTTACTTTGGAAAATACTATAACAATACCATGAACACATTATATTTTATAAACTTAATTATTCTAATACAAAATCAATAGTAAGTTTCAAAATTTTGATTAATTCTTATCGTAAACGTTATTTATGACCCGAGAGAGCTGAAGCATAAAGTTATAATATAATGTAGTTTGATTTGCATATAAAATTACTTTTGGACAAAATATGTCACCAACTATTTTATGCCTCCGACAATTATTTCATGTTATCCAAATGCGCAACTAAGAGAAAACCAATTAGCCAAACACTAGAATATCTTAGCTATCGATTCTTAGAATATAGGTATTCTTAAAATCTAGATAAGAACCTAGATTATTCGACGAGCTAATGATTATGAAAAAAACTGAGAACTAAAAATTTTGAAAGAAACTGTAGCTACCAAAAGCTTATCCAAACCAGGTCAAATTGTTGTTTGGCACGCGCGTATGATAAGAGAGATAGGAGCAGTTTCATCGGGATGAAACTTGTGCTCATCGTTTTCAACACGTTAAAAATCATGTGAAACTTTCATTGAGAGGGTTTGTGTTTCATTTTCACATATTTCATCAATTCCCATTGATCACTTGATGCAATATTTAAATGATATGCTAGTATATGAAACCGTGAAATAAAATTTTGCATTAGGAGATTAGTTTTATCCATCAACTCAAATATCCTTTGGCACTCTCAAAAATCGTTCAATAAAACTTTACATTGAAAATGGTCTTAGGTCCCGTTCGGCACTACTTAAGCAAGAAGCTTTTTTTCTCGTTTTCTATGAGCACGCTTCCCGAATTGTTAAACGGTATATTTTTTTAAAAAAATTTCTATATAAAAGTATCTTAAAAAATCAAATAGATCTATTTTTCAAGTTTTTAATAATTAATACTTAATTAATTACGTGCTAATAATATTTTTTTGGTTTAAACTTGGTGTGTTTAATGAGGTTCGGCTGCCGCGTGCCCGAGGTAGCCCCACCCCGTCCTAAATAGCTCGGGTGAACCTTTAGAAAAGAAAAGAAACAGAAGAATCGAACAAAAGAAAAGGCTCGGGTGCTCAAGCACGCATGCAGGACTGACACGTCAACTTTGCTGGCTGGGCCGATTACGCCGTCGACGCTAGCCTGCTCTCAAATCGAATATGGCCGCATATATATTGACCATGCAAACACAGTACTGATAGAGTAGCTATATACTTCATCAGTTTTTTATTATATGATATGGTTGATTTATATTTTATTTAAAAATTAAGTCTAATATTATTTATTTGGTTATGACTTATTTTTTACTGAAGATGCTTTAAACATGATTTATAATTTTACATATTTATACTAATATTTAAACATATGTCAAAAATCAAAGACATTATATACGAGCAAACAGAGGGAGCGAGTATATAGCTTTCTGTGCGTTCGTAACAGCAGCAGTCGTAGGCTAGCTTTTGTGGATGCGTGAGCATCTCCGAACAGAGTCCGAAGCAACGGGCGTTCCGTTGGTATTGAGAGCTAGCTGGACGCCGGCCATGCGTGTCGTCGTAACCTGGCCCAGCCCGGCCCGGTCTGGCCTATGTGACCCTCTTGCGGTATGGCGGGTATGGGCCGCAGAATAAAATTACACGAATTTCTAACCTTATGATTTGCTCCGTGATTTATATATACATTGTTTTTAAGTTCGACGAATGTCTAAACGGTTTAGTTTCATAGTTGAGGGAGGGGTCTAGCGAGCTCCGACAAACGTATGAGGGGAGGAGGGGTTCATGCAGGTGGGGAAGGTGGGAAGTGTTTTTTTGGCTTAGAGAAATGGTTAGGGCGACGACAGCCCGACGATGGACAATGATGCCACCACGAGTCACGTCAGAGGAGGATGGTTGTGGGTTAGTGTTGGTAGCAGGAGAAGCTCGTTGTCGTTGGAGTGGATAGGAGGCGGTCGGAGGTGACGGCGGATGAGGAGGATGAATGCGTGAGGGCACTGAAGCCGAGGAAAATTGAGGAGAATGGCGAAGAGAGGGCACCGAGGCTAGAGAAAATGAATGAGAACAATGATGCGGAGGTTGCGAGTAGGAGGGAGTGGTAGGGAGGAGGTCATGGGCCGGCAGGGCTCACCGGCGAGACGAAGGCTGGCAAGGGTAGGGAAAAATTAAATTGCGTGATGGCAAGGTCATGAATGTGTTGTTTGGATGGCACATGTTAACTATGGAAATAATACTATTACGACAATTAGTTTCCATTTAAAGAAAAAAATCTATCCTGAAATATTGGAATTGGTCTACTTAACCCATGAACTAAAACTGGATATTCTACTCTCTAAAGTATGAAAACCGGCTCAAAGAACCTCTTTAGAGTGATTTTGTAAATGATTTTGTAATATAGATAATGATTTGATGGTGTTTTTGCCATACGGGCTATGGAGGGGATAATATGGTGATAAAGTCGGTTAAGTATTTTATTCACAAGTGTAATGACTTGAGAATGGTGTACATTAGTGTTAATATGTAATTTTTAGGCTTTCCAACCAGTAAGTGAAAAGAAACGGTTGGATCAATTTGGATTTAATGAATTAATCTTTGTGCTATGCAGACAATACCGCTACTACATCATTACCCATATGATAAAATTACCTAAAAAACCACTCTGTGGTTATTTAAGTCAGTTTTCATACTTCAGGGAGTAAAATACCATGTTTTATAGTTTAGGGAGTTAAGTAGACTAATCCTAATACTTTAGAGAGTGAAGTAGACTTTTTTTTCTCTATTTAAATATGATGAGTTGAATATAAAAACAGGGAGAAATTCTATGATTTGTCATGTACTACCGATCGAATCTACGAATCGCAAACAACAAACACAAATTCTACAAAATGACTTTGCACAAGTATGTTTCTTCTCCTTTTGTCATCGTTATTAGCCTTCCGTAAAAATACGCTCCGTAAATCCCCGTGAGGAGAGACCAGTTTACACTTCTAGGTAAAATGTGAACCACTTCTTAGGCTGAGATACAGCACTTCTAGGTGTCGCGCATGCATGCAGTACAGCCGAGGATGGCGACGACGAGTATCGACCGTCGACGCTTGATTTCAAATCTAATATGGCATTGACCATGCGTGCATGACATGGAGCAGACACATACCGATAGAGTGACAGACAGGATAGCTGCATGTATAGCAGCAGCAGGTACGCATGCGTAGCCGGTGGCCTTGAGCTAGATAGGCTTTTTGTTTGTTGGGTGCCTGTACAGTGTACGCGCGTGAGCATCTCATGTGGATGAATTTTTTTATTTTCAAAAATATATCATTCATGAACTTATTTTTAAATATAAACCTTTTGAATACTATCACATAATGATGTATTAGTATTATCCTGCTACGTCAGTTAGGCTGGTTTGACAAGACCATTGCCACGTCAGTCTAACAAGCGCAGTATACAATATTGCCACACTATCAGTATCATGGGTACGTGGGTTTCCCAATCCACACTGCAGGTCCAGCAGACAAGGCGTCTGTCCATCAAAAGTGGCCCAATATACTTGAAGAAAAGGACAACGCACAAAAAAGATTGGAAGCAGACAAGGACGAGGCATGTCCAACCTGTGACTGCCCGCTTGGGAATCGACGCATGACAACATGCTCGGCCCGGGCCACCCACGCGGATTGCTTGGGAGCAGGCATGTGACAGCGCGTGGGTTGCTCGGGAGCGGCCATGTGGCAGCGTGCCCAACTCAAGGACCGTCAACGCGGACTGCTCGGGAGTGGCCGTGTGGCACCACCCCCCTTCCCACCCCCACCCTCGCGTTCCGTTCAAGACCTTCTGCTCGGGGGCTAACACATGGCATCGCGTCGGGCTCCGAGCTGCCCCCACGAGCTAACCCCGAAAAGTGCTCGGGGGGTTGGCACATGGTGTGCCCTTGAGGAGACACAAGGAAGACCTGGAGGTCAGATGATGGAGATCTCGCGGGTCCCGCGTTCTGGCTCTGGGGCCAGAAGAGATGTGCTTTCTCACACCCTCTCATTCCAGATAATGAAGCGTTCACAAGGTTGGTCAAGGACAACAAAGACCGACAATAAGATGGATTACGTCTCTCCCTCCACTGTTTAGCCTGTTCTGACTGGGAGGAGTGCACCGTCGTATCAACGATTGGCACGAGGGTAGAAAATACGACGTGGTAAGATGGAATGACTGATGACAGGCATCATGTTAACAAGCCACGGTCCCCGTAATGATATAGCTGCATGGTATCGTGTCGGGATCTCCCCACGTGGAATTAATATGCAGGGCAGTATATATGTCAATGCAGGACGCTGGCACATAAGAAAAGGAAAAAAAGAGAGAAGATGAAAGATCCTAAGCGCCCAACCTTTATAAGCAAACTTAGTTCATCTTCTAGTCAAAAAGATACTCAAGTAGGAGTAGAGCTATTATCCTTTTGAAGGCCCAAACCTGGGTGAATCTTTATGTATGTTTGGGTGAATCTTTATGTATGTTTTGTGTGCTGTTTCAACACAGGTGTGATTTCACGACCCTAGACCCACGCCATCTGCTCTTAGCATGGCAATGTTTCTGTCACGCTAATTAGACTTACGTGGTAAAAAATATTCAGATTTAAAAACTAATATTTGGAGGATTTATTTTTAAAAATAAATAAAAGGTTTTTAAAAAATGTTCTCTGTTAATAGAGTCCCAAGCAACGGGCAGCAACGGATAGCAAGCTAGCTGGACGCCGGCTGTACACCCTGTACCGTACGAGCCTGGCCTGGCCCGGCCCAGCCCAGCTCACGGGATCTTCGTGTGTTGCGGTGGGCGTGGACTTTAGTTTCCCTCTCCACACCAAGGGCTTGCCTGGGGCCCCATTCCAAAGCCCAATCTGGCCCGTTCAAGTCCAAAGTGAAAATGATACGGTGGATCATCCCAACTACGGATCGTACATATATTACTGAAGAATCATGTATCGATGACGATCTTAAATCTACGGTACATTCAAAACTGGATTGACTGTCCCTTCTGCTACTTAATTGTCCGCTCGTTAAATGTGCATACGTGAACAATGAAATGTAGTACCACAATTCGGTTGTTAAATACATAAATTCCGCACGGTCTCATTGATTTTCACTTGCCCTGCTCCATTGATCAGCGAAATCATGTACATATATAGATGAGTTCGTACAAATCATCCAGGCGTTAGATCGATTTAATCCAGGTTGTTCACATCTCTATCAACAGTTGAACACAGCATCGTTTGCTGGAAACAAAAAACGGCAAGAATTGCTGAAAACAACTTGAAATTTCTACGAACTTTGATGGAAATCATCCGACCATGCCATGGTCGGAGAGCTGAGCTGATCAGTCACCGGCTCGCCGCCGGTTTGCTCGATCAGTACTGGCACCTGTGCACGTCGAAGCCGACGAGCGAGCGGCAGTAGCCGACGGTGGTGGCGGAGGTGAGGACGGAGCTCGTCGTCGACCCGCACTCGCTGTCCTTGAGCGACGCGCTCGACCTGTCCAGCTTCACCGACCACGGGTACTGCCCGTAGCTGTACAGCTGGTGATGGTGGTACCCGTGCGCCGCCGCCGGGACGCCGACGTGCGACGACGACCGCTGCATCTTCACGGTCCTCGGCACGCCGCCGCGGCGGCGGCTGGGCTGGCGTTCGAGGTGCGGAGGCGGCGGCGGCGGCTCGGCGCGCTGCCTCGGCGCGCTCTGCGACCGTGCCTTGGCGCGGGACGACTGCGTGTTGGCCATGTAGTTGGGGAAGAACTCGCCGGCGCCGGCGGCGGAGGCCGGCACGTACGGGCTGCTCCGAGCCGTCCCCGGCTCGAACGGCGCGAACTCGTCGAAGTGGCCGCTGTACGCGTCGCGCGGCGGGGTCGCCGCCGCCGCCGCCGCGGCCAGCTCGGTGAACGCTGACGACGACGGCGCGGGGGAGCACTGCCCGTAATAGCCGTACTCCGCCATCCGCCGTTCTCTCGACTCGCTCGCCGTCACCGAGCAGCTGCTCCGCCCCCGCCAAGGCGCCGGCTCCCCGTCGTCCACCTCGACAATCTTGGCATGCTCCTCACCGAACCTCTCCATCTCCTGCAACCCAACCATCCATCTTCCTCATCAACTCACACGCAAGAAAGCTTCCACGGCGGCAGCGGCGCGAGGGGAGGCTTACGTAGGAGCGGCGGTGCCTGGGGTGGTGCGGCGATGACCGACGGTGGGCGGGGTAGTGGCTGTGGCCGTGGCCAGCGTCGTCGTCTTCCTCGAGCATGCGCATGCGCTGCGCGCGGAGGCGGGCCTGCGCGAGGAGGAGCGCCTGCATGCGGCGGAGAGTGGCGGTGGCCTGCTTCCTCACCAGGTTGCCTCTGATCAGAGCTTGCAGCTTCACGAGCCCCCTCAGCGCGCACAGCGCCTTCCTCGCCTACACATCACAAATTTCCTCAAAATTCGCTCAAATTTTGATCAAATTTTGTGTCAAAATAGTGAAATGCGAATGCAACTTGTGTTGATGAGGTGATCACGTCGAGCTCACCAAGTAGCCTCTGTAGGTGGCCTGGATCCTGACAGCGGCGGCCACCTCGACGGCGCGTGTCGACACGTCGTCGCCGTCGGCCTCCGCTTCCTCCGCTGCCAGGCGCATCATCGCGGCGGCGGCCTGCGCGGTGGCCGAGGCTGCGGTCGCCACGGCCACCGCCATGGCGTGCTTGCTCTGCTCCTCGAGCTCGACGTCGCGCGCCCGCTCCGACACCGACGAGAGCCCGGACACGCTCGGTTCCGGGGTCGGCGGGGACGTCGCCGCGGCCGGCTTCCCCGTCGCCGCCGACGCAGACGACCGCCGGAAGCTCCACCGCTTCTTCTCCCTGGGGCTCGCCACCTCCACCGCCGGCGTCGCATCGCCGTGCTGCTGCACCGCGTGCTTCTTCCCCCTCCTCCCGCCGCCGTCCTTCTTCCCCACGAAGAAGCTCCTCAGCCACCTCCCCGCCTTCCCCATCTCCAAGAAACTTCGCCGGATCGCTCACAGTCACACGACAGCAGAAGAAGAGAACTATATAGCGCCGGCGAGGGAGAAGATGACCCGACCGGCCAATCACGTTCACCAACGACCAACCACCCCCGGCCGCGATCAAGACGGTACAAAGTACAAACGTTTCAGTCAACACGAAAGAGGTGATCAATGGCGCGCGAGCGAATCGGCATGTGAGCGAGGAGGGACGGCAGGAAGGAACGTGAAGGTGGGATCCCTAGCTACGAACGAGCTAAGCTGGCTGTCAGAATCTTTCGCCATTAAACAACACAGGACGGAAGATGGCAAGTGTGTACTGTGCACTGTGTGCTGACCAAAGCTCACCTCAGCTTGGGCCTTGGGGCCATGCTTCCAATCATGGCCATGCTCGCAAGGAAGACGATCGATTCTTTTGTCCTTGTGAATTGTGGTCTGTGTGACAGTGTGAGCTGCAGCAGTGTAAAGCAGCTATGGTCTGAATTTTTCTTGGATCAGTCATCATCCAAACACATTATATCTGGTGTTGATTTTGGTGATGGTTGTGGTGATCTATCTTTAGCTAGCGCGTACTCTCTCCGTTTCATACCACAAGAAGTTTCGGGTTTGTCCAAAGTCATACTTCTTCAATTTTGATAAAGTTTATAGAAAAACGTAGCAGTATTTTCAACTCAAAACAAATGTAGTATAAAAATTTATTCAACGATGGATTTAATGAAACTAATTTAATGTTGTGGATGGTGCTACGATTTTCTATAAACTTAATCAAACCTAAAAAAATTGTGTTAGGACAAACTAAAGGCATCTTGTAGTATGGAATGGATAGAGTATATATTCAACAGGGACAGAGATCAGGAATAAAACTGTAAACCTCGCAAAATTCCCGAAAACGAAATAAATTTGTCTCATGGTAGTTTGTACTTGTCATGTTAGCAACTACTTATCCTCACATTTCCCTATTAAACATATCTGTTGGCAAAAACCAAGGCATGTGACTGTGTCTGCGTGTGTTAATAATAAGATGATTGCCATGTCCTTCCTGCAATTTTGTATGAAGGAAATATTATTGTTTTCACAAGTGAATCGTTGTGGATATCTGCATGTTTTGTATGGATGCATGATCTGTGACCAGAGGAGTTTAGATTACTGGTTGGCAGCCACATGCTTGGTCCCCTAATGGTTTCTATTCTCCTGTGACTCTTGTGTAACTTGTGTGTCGGGTCATCAGAGACAACATCACTAGTGCAGGTAGTAGATCCAATTACTCCCAGGAGAGAATTATAACAAGCAAAATCACATTTGGTAGAGTAGTAGTGAGATATTGGTACTTAGGGCATTCTACCTGTTTGCTGTTGAAGACATACCAGGATGATCATTTCAACCCAACTTAATTAATCCACGGATGACGATCACGGTGTGGTAATTGAACTGCTGTAGTTGTAACTAGGAGGCCATCGGTGGCACTGTCATCAAGCCTGAAAGAACTGAACATTTAGTCGAGCAGGGAGTGTCGGCAACTGAACTGAACATAAATGTGCACCAGGCTAAAGAGCAGAATTATTCAGGGATGAACAGTGCACACATCCACTGCTACTACAGCTACCTTTCCAGATCCAGGCAGAAAGATTTCCTCCGCTAACGGCTCTGGTTGTCCCTCCTTTTCAGTCCGATGCGTTTAAGCAGTAGTCGTTTAACCGGTACTGATTTCGGTTTTTTCATGAACCAATACTGTAGTGTCATTAGTGTTAGTTTTTGTCTAAAAAGAACGTGGGTTAAGTAGGTGAAAGAGAAACCCTCTATTAATATCAGGTTTTTTTAAAACAACACCAGACGGTACGAATGGCCTAATAGTGATAATAAGTTAGTCACTGTCGTCGTCGATCGGTCATACAGAAGAGCGTGTTGATCCGCGTGTGCATGCAAGAACTCGTATATATGCAGTGCAGGCAGCTGTGTGTAGGAAGCTGCAGGGAAACAGGAGCCACACTGCTGGAGCTGGCTGGGGATGGCATGTCTGAATCTGCATGTGGCGCGGCTGTGTCGTGTGCATGCGCACGAGGAATAATTAAGCTGGGCCGTTGCTACAGCTGCAGATTGTTGCAGAGGTACGTACGCCGGCGTGCAGAGGATGGTTCCAGGAACAGATTATAAACCGGCGGCACTGTTGTGTGAAATCATGCTAATGATTAATTTAGAGTGATGAACAATTGGCATGAAGAATTTTATTGTGATAAAAACGAAAAGGATGTGTTTGAATTGATTTTGCAAAATTGGTAAACAGTGTCGGTCAGACCGTGAACTGTGCTACGGTCAGACATGTGAACAGTACAAGTCGGACCGACAGACTCTAGTAGAGAGTCGTTTTCGAAGGGATTTTGAGTTTCACGTTTATTGTTTAATGTTTATGGCTTTTAGGTGTTTTATATACGTATGGACTATGTTTATGCTAATATGAGTTAAGTTAGAACGAATTTATGTTTGGATATGGTTTTTTTTCATGTATACGTGTTGCTTGAGGTCACTAAAGTATTGCTGGTGATAGAATCAGGACTAAACTTAGGAGAAGTTGAAGTTCAGACGGTCAGAAAGATCATGCGGGATGCTTAGGTCTCAGGCTAGAGAACAATGCATGTGGAGATAAAATTTTCATATAACATATATGAGGATATGTTTGTGTATGAAAAGGAGTCAAATTTAAAAGGTGTCCAAGTTTAAGTAGGATGGAAGTCCGAATTTATAAAGGGTTATGTGTATTCCTTGTTTGAGGGGTTTCCTTTGTTATTAGAATTTCTAGTTCAAGTAGGATTCGTGGCTATGGAAAGCAATATCTTTGGTATAAATAGAGAGGGAGGTTAGGCCTTGAGTGTAAACCACAATTGAGAGATTTGAGATTGAAGAGCTTTTTTTATTAGGGTTTTGTGAGAAATTCGTGAGGGGTTCTTTGGTTGTACCTTGTGAATAATACATGAGCAATAAAGATCATATTCAAGCATAACACATCGACGGATCTCTTCCGGTTTAATAAGTATTATGTTTTAGCTCGGTTTTGATATTAACTCGTGATTCTTTATTTTGCTGCAATTTGGTTCGAGTTAATCCATCCAAAACCTTTCTAATACTTTATAGATTAGATCTAGAAAGTTTTGTTGATTGATTTTCGCTAGTTTTGAATTTGCCTAAGTTTTAGGTTTTGCTGAAATTTTTTGAAATTTCTTACAAAGCTGACTTTCGAAGGTGTTTTTCTTAAATGGTTCATTAGTTTGCAAATCCCTTTGGTGGAGCTGTTTCTTACTTCATATACTTTATTCTGACAAAGTTTGAGAATGATCCAATGGTTCGTTTTACAGAAGCTCTATCTGCAGCATCCAGCAATCCGGTCAGACCACCGCTTGGCCTGTGGTCAGAACGCCCTGGCCTTGGTCAGACCGATGCTAGTAGGTCGGATAGGTCGCTAAACATGTGTTCTGTTGGTTTTTAAGGTTAGGGTGTGTTTTGATTTTTTAAATTTTGATAATTTGATTTATGCTGACGTTACCTACTATTCGCCTCCTTGGTAGACTTGGTTAACGTGTTTCGATCCTATATGTTGTTGTTACACAGATCGATCTGAGCTGCGGCCGCCGGCCGAGCATTCAGCTGCCATGCCGGGTGATTGGTAGATGCATGCATGATTGGTCAGTTTGGAGAGAAATTTAACTTAATCTCTTTGCCCATAAAAGATATAATAAAATATGGGTGTGTTAGTATACTAAGTACACAAAATAAAAAATAAAAAATAAAGGAAAAAATATTTTATTATAATTCTTGAGGAATGACACAGATACAAAATCCTTTGTTGTACCACTCTATAGCCTGCCAGGTAGGCAGATTTGTTTTGAGCGAATGTGTGATCAGATGGTTCCTAGGGGCTCAAAAAAATTTCTAGTTAATTACTCCTGTGAGTTAAACTCGGTGAAATCTTTGATTAAGCTGCGCCAGTCGTCGTTGTCGCTGCTCTTCGCTTTACGTTCTCCATGTTGTCTTGCTCGGACCTACCGTGGGCAACCAACAGTGGCAACCTCCGTGTCGGCCGCCTTCACCGCCACCAACCAGCCTATCTCGCCTCCACACCGTGTACACGCTCGAGGCCACGATGGATCAAGAAGACTTTGTGGAGGACATACGCCCTGGGTATCATTATGAAGGGTGAGGTAGCCTAAACCAGAAGATTAGAGGTCGAGTAGAACTTGGTAACATCAAGACATGCCTCTGAAGGCACAGGATGCGAACACCATATATATCTTAATATAAATAGATTAGGGAACCAAGTTGTATTCGGTTATGTTTGTGAAAACAAAATAACGAACACACGAAAATAGGGAAAACCTGGATTTTATTAATCACATATGTGAATGTTCACAAAATACAATATGGGCTCCCATAGGAGTTTGCCTTTTGCTTTCGCGAGGATGCTTAATGGAGAGATATATCTTAACTTGGAGATTGTTGTAGTCCGCTGATTCCCGACATCTAATAATGAGGTAGCCAATTAATTATATCCACAAGAGCGAGCTTGTGGAATACCTCTGATTAAGCTGCACTGTGGTCGTCGTCTTCAAATAATAATATTACTTGCCGAAAGTAAGGTTGGTATAGATTTAACGGTGAATTTTGTAATATGGTGTGGGTGGTGAATTTTGTAATATGGTGTGGGTGGCCTTGCTCCACCGAAAACCGGTCACGGTAGGCTATCGCCATGTTTGTATACAGGAAAGCTGCTGCGCGCGCGGGCAGTGCACGCGAATCTGTATATATACAGAAAAAATAATAAAAATAATAATATTGAAAAAATAAAATATTAAAAAAATGAGTAAACTTTATACTAATAATTTAAAATTTTTATCTCTAATTTTGAAACTTTTAATTCAATTTTCAAAATCTTCAACTCAAATTTAAAAACCATCAACTGAGAATTTAAAAAATCCACTCAAATTTTGAAATTTTTAATCCAAAATTTGAAACTTTTAATTAGATTTTTGAAACTTTCATCTAAGAACTTTTAACTCTACTTATTTATATATTATTTTTATAATTAAGAATTATTAAGCACTAATAATGATGATTAGGAAGGATGATTAGTATTTAATGAGGGGGTTTGGGCGTACGGCCGTACGGCCTACCGCGCGCGGGTAAGCTTACCCGCGCGCACTAGCATCCCCCGTTTATATATGAAGCACTTGTGTTCTTTTGTACTGAATGGAATAAAATGATGAATAGATGAACGATCTGGGATAACTATTCGAGGGTACAATCGAACAAATTAACTATTACAAAGTTTAAAAGTTGTTCTAAAAAGTTATGCTAAGAAATTTATATATAAAAAGTTTTTGCAAAAATCTTACCTTTGTAAGAGCCCGGGAAGCGTGTGCATTCATCCATTCATTCGTTAAGCAGAAAAGAATATAAAAAACTGGAGGAAAGCAACTCTTCACAGGACAAGGAAAATTGTGAATGCCATAAATTTTTATTCTCTTGCATGATACATCCTTACATCGGAGTAGTCAAGAAAACATACACCAAATGGTGCAAAAATGAAATTTCTTTGCTGAACTTCCTAACTACTGTATCTTACTCAGAAACAACAACTTAAATTGGTAAGAGTGGCATGATGGACAAAATTGTGATGATTAAGAAGTTTCCTCTACACTGACTGAAGTCTTTCTAGCTTTCTTGTCATCAACATATAATTGGTAGCCGTATGAAATAAATCCCCAAATGGCCATCAGCATAGTTATAATCTTGATCCCATCCATCTTGTCATGAAAGAAAATCACAGCAAAAACAGGAATGATGGGTAGAGCTAGGGTGCTTATCACATTTGAAAACAGTGATGACACCACAAAGATCAATTCCACCACTCCAACTGATGCTACCTGCCAAGAGCCCAAGATATAGCAGTCCACAGCAGTGTCATTACATATGACAGCTTACCAGAGTGGATTGCGTGCATCTCTCCTTGTAAAGTCATCCATTCGCCACTTGCAAATAACCCAACAAGAGAAACCAACGTTGCCACAAGAGCTGTATATATCTGCATGTTCAAAACGACTTAGAAGGTCTCCCTCTTAATAACCTTCTCAAATGTGACTTGCATCAGGGAGAGGATGAGCGAGCATGTAGCTGATGCCCCTAGTGTCAACAGGAAACCCAAAATGTACTTCCCATGAGAGATACTAGTAGTTCCCTGAGAATCTTCATCAACTCCAAGGAGTGAAGCTGAAAAGGTTAGGAGGACTACAGAATTGAAAATCAGAGGAGTGAACTTTTGAGCATTGAGGAAATATGAGAAAACAGCATTGAAGGCAAGTTGACTAGCACAGATGAGCGAATACGTCGAGACCAGTAGGTATAGTAGGCTATAGGAATACATCAAGTTGTCTGCAGCAATGATGAGCCCTAGGGTAACATATATCAAAGTAATTTTGGTGACAGGAGTTTTAGGGGCAGGACTACTAGTGATTGTATGCATAGAAGATGTCTTTGAACGGAAAAGATATAGGGTAATGAACAAAACCGGAAAGCCAGCAGTTTGCACGAATGTGGACATCCACTTGCTATTGCCTCCTTGATTGTAGTAGAACCTCCCAAGAGGTGTAGATGCTGTCTGACCGGCAATGAGGAAGACCATGTAAACTCCCACCATCCACCACCATTGCCAACTCTTTACAGGAGAGTTCTGTATAGGTACTTCATGAGTTGAGGAAGTTGCAGCTTTGGATGAACCTGCAAGTTACAGTAGGTAGGCAGTATCAACAAATTAGACGAAACTTCATGTGTTAAGCATTGCCAGTAAAAGCGCATGGCCAAATGAAACTTTCTTTTCCTTTCTCAGAAGAGGCACCTAGAGTTCCCACAACAAAGTGGAAACCCTTTTTTCGAACAATGGGACATAAACCGAACGCCCTAAAGTTATTGTGAGAAAGTCGGGCAACAAAGGACTATGGCTTTATCCTTACAGTTCAGTGTTGTCAATTGGTGAAACTAGCATATAAAAGCGAGTTTCTTGGAATCTTACGAAAATCCTGCACATTATAAAAGGCTAATAAAGATTATATCTTTGTTGAATGCAATGCATACTATAGCTGGTGCTATCATCAACCACTTATTCAGCTCATGCAGATGAACAACATGGGTTTGCACACACGCCTACTCCGTCATTCGATGTCAAGCTGAAAAAGGAAAGATGGTCTATAAACAAAGACCACATCCCACATCAAACACGCCACGCACGAGCAGGAAATTCATCAACACCTCGCGGGCTTTGCTTCCGCACCAACGAACGGCGATTAAACGCTCGACGGGACAAATGAGGCTTTTCATAAGGCGAATCTGACCGGGAGAGCTCCCACAACGAAGAAAATCAGAGATAGCTAAACAGCCAGGCTTCGACAGAGGAAGGGGAAGATTGACCTGCGATTTGATCTGGACCTCTTCCCGGTTGCTCTTCATGTCTCACAAATTCTACAATGACAGTAGCAATTCATTCACACTCACAGATCACAAATTGGCAAATACGGAGTACTTAATACACAATCAGACGAAAATTAGTCACCTTCAATCGGCAATCGCCAATCTGAGGGAGCCAGGGAGGAGACGGAGGAGAGGCTGAGCAGAGAGGTTAGCCGCCGGCCGGCGCCCTGCTCACGAGCGGTCGGCTGGGCAGGACGCAAGCGGCAGGCTGGCAGGGAGACAGCGGGCAGGCGGGGCGCGGCGGTCTGCGCCTCTGCGGAGACGGAGACAGGGACAGGGGAACAGGGGAGACCGGGTCGGTGGGAGGGGAACCTGCGGCGACGGGCCGACGGGGAGAGCGGCTGCGAGGGACCGGCGGCGCGGTCACTCGTGCCCACTGCCAGGTCCCTTTCCTCAAAAGAAAATTTATCCTCCTGCAAGTAGTTGCCTGAAAAAAAAAATCAAATCTATCGATCGATTTTTAGACCACTTGGATTGCGTCAAGATCTGTGTGCTACCTCTCTCTCTCATCCTTTCTCTCCCATTGACAGACGCGGTCGATTGAGTGCACACCTCCTCAACAAGTGTTTCCGTCTCCCACACCCTAGCGCGTCGTCCCCGGCCTTGCCGGTGCTGGCGAGGCCCGCCCGATCGGCCACTTCCCTCTCCTTCTCCCTTCCCTTTCCCCCCTTCCTCCATTGTGCTTCTTCTCCAAGTTCGTGACGTCAAGCCTCCGCCCCGCTGGTCCTTCCTTGTCTCCGGCGGCTCGTGCCACCGGTTCGCCTCCACTGCCCCACTGCCAACCCCGCCCACCACCAGCCTCCAGTCCCGCAACTTTGGCGGCACCGCCGCTGCCTCACCATCCGCCCGTCGCCACCCCACCACTGATTTGACCGTCGTCCATGACCATCCCTCTAAGCCCGGGGAAATCCCCTCTTCCCCTTCCCACCCAGACCCCTCTCCCCCCTGAAATCCTAAACTCTAACCATTCCTATCGGCGTCCAAGCACCGGAAAGCGATGGAAGACGGGAGTCCTGAGTCCGACTAGGGGGTTTGGGTGCATGTGGCATGTCCGGGTATGCTTGGGAGCGGAGGAGACAAAAGCAAGTATACAGCTCCGGGTCTCCCAAAGGATAATAACCCTACTCCTATACTTGGTTACTATCAAAGAGGTCCTTCATAGCTCATGGGCTAGTCTAGGAAGCTTGGAGTTTTTGCCAATCTGAAGCGTCTAACCCTACTTACAGGGTCTAAGGTAGGTTTTTATACCCTACGGCACTCACAACTCTCTCCGCGAGGAGAGACAAGAAATACTGTAGCCTGAACTAACTATATGTCATTGCTTTTACCAAGTTGTCACCTATTATGATGCTTAACCTGAATATGTCACCTGCTTTACAAAGTGTGAATAAGCAAAATGCGAAATCACGCTTTGGACTGTTAAGAGAATTTAAGTGAGACCTTACTTTCTACAGAATACTTTTTGCAATGTAGGTATATTAAAATAGCCTTTACCAAGGTTGGTATAGTTTAAAGTAGTCTTTATCCGTTGCAATGCACGGGCGTTTGCTAGTTTATATAGATAATCTACAACTAATACAATAAATAATCAATTTTAAATAGGCCATCCTCACCACTCATGTCTAGACCTTATCGACACTAAGGACATGTTTGGTAGAGCTCTAAATTCTAAATTCTAGCCATAGAGTGGAGCCGTGGAGCAGAGCTTGGAGCGACCCGAACCCTGCTCTACCCCTCTAGTTCATTTTTTCAGATCACTCCGGCTCGCTTCACTCTCTTTTATGGTCGAGCTGAATCATTTGGTTAGGCTCCAACTCTAGAAAAGATGAATTTAGGAACTACAGCCCTGTCAAACATGCCCTAAGGACAATAATCTAGATTCAGATGATCGAAGGAGAGAAAAATAGATTATATTCTTGTTTTGTTTATTTTATTTGTAACACTAATTACATTTGTATATGTTTTACTCTTTTTGGATGTTTTCATCAATTGTCTTAGTAGTGTGGCAAAACTTTTTTTTCAAAATCCTTCGTATTGTTTTAAGTGAAAATTTACACTCAAGCAAAAAAATATTGTATCAACATTCAATAAAAATATTACCAATATTATCCTATAAAAATATTACATCGAGTCTCCAAGGAAATATTTAACCATCATATAGAATATTTTGGATTGGAGAGCGGAGCCATATTTTCATCTTCTAGCGATGTGTTCGTGCGTTGTAATGGGAAAAACTATGAAAAGTTGTGACTTCGATTTATAGAGAAGATATATTCATTCTATGCATGTGTGGAGGCCATGGGCCCCGGGTACCTCAAGGAAGGCAATTACAGCCACTCGAACAGAGGGTGGGTCCGGTCCCTATATTTAGAGATAGAGTAGGACTCGGCTTCATATTACCTTGCATGACAAGGAAAGAAATATAGTTCTAGCCGGACTCTCTATGTACTAATAAGGAAAACCCTTGGTCGTATCCGACTGGGTTTCCTACCCTGTAACCCTCATCCCTCCAGTATATCAGGAGAGGTAGGGAGCCCCCTGGGGCAGAAGACATATCAGAATCTCACCAAAGAAACCTCAAAGGCAATACACCACAACTAGACGTAGGGTATTACCTCATCTTGAGGGCCTGAACCAGTACAAATTGTTTCGTGTTCCTTTGCAGTCCATCAAGTTTAGGTCTCACGAGTAGCCCCATATTATTATTGCCGGTGTAAAACATCGACAATTGACGTGCTAGGTAGGGGCATCGGCGAGATCATCTTCAACAAAGACTGATGGATTCAACCACCGGAGTCGACGGCATCAACTTCTTCCCCGGGCAAACAATCACCTTTGGGAGCCCCGGCTTCGTCGCCGACGAATTCGGCAACCTCACCTTGTCCGACTCGGATCTGATCCGATCGGCCAGGGACCAAGCCGACTCCGCGCTGGTTGGCCTACGTAATGCTACAGCGATTTTCGTTGATATGCTGCGGCGATCTCCAACATGCCCAAGTCTAGGGACAACTCTTTCTTTCGGTGTTTGACTTGGACTTGGTTTTGAGCCAGCCGAGATCGGGCTAAGAGAGGAGGAGATCGTCAATCTCCCATTCGGACTTGGCAACGCCACAGATATCTTCAATCAACATCCGATGCGGCAAACCCGATCCCTTAGAGTTCGACTCGGATACGGTCCAGAGCCGCTCAAGATCGAATCTAAGGAGGTTAGAGTTGTAATCACCCCCATTAACTACTCTGACTCCTAGTCGGACAGCACCTCGGCGAGTTTTTCTCCACCACGTGAAGTCTTCATGGCGTCCAAGAGCTCAACTCCCACACAGGAGGCACGCCGACTATGCGATCAGCAAGAGGAGGAGGCCCACCAACTACGTGAACAACAGGAGGACGACGCAAGACGCTTGCAGGCCGAGCGCGATGCCCACAACGACGATCTGCGTAAGGCTAGGTGGACTGCTCAACAGCAAATCCTCCAAACCAGAGTCGGCAACCACGACGTTTTCGTAACTTCTCAACAGAACGTTGTGGCCGCTGCAACTCTACTAGATACACTACAGTTTGGGCTTGATCACCAGGCCACCCCGACGATAGCAAGGATAAAAGCCATGATCACCGCCGCTGCATGTCAGCAGCATCAACGGCGATACTCTCATACCGACCAACAGGTCGGCTTCTCCAACGGCGATCTCATCTGCCTCAACGTGACGCCGAGCGGCCGGCTCTAGTCAGCTGCACACGAAGTCACGCCACACGTCACTCGGCAACCACAATAACGACTGGTGGCACCGATATCAAGACGACCGTCAGGATAACCAGGATGTCTGAGGCCGACTACGACATGATCTTTGGTAAGACATCAACGGACGACGTCGTGAACGCGAGAAAGATGAGCGTCGCCGACTAGAAGACGAGAATGAGCTCTTCGGCCTCCACCATGAGCGGTTTCACCACTGTAGTCGGAGTTGGCGTCCTCATACAGATGAAGGAATACCGGCCTTCACCCATGAGCTGCAACAAGTTGACTAGCCGTCAGGTTTTAAGCCGACTGGAATTAAAAAATACGACGGGAAGACCAACCCCGAGTCCTGGCTCATAGTTTACACTCTGGCGATCCGAGCAGCTAGAGGAGATCACAAGGCCATGGCTAACTACCTCCTAGTTGCTCTAGCTGACTCGGCAAGGACATGGCTAACTGGACTTCTTAAGAGGTCAATCAGCTCCTGGGTAGAACTTCGGGAATGCTTCATCACCAATTTCTAAGGAACGTACGAGAGGACATCTTTCGAGTATGATCTGTATCAGTGCCATGAAAGGAAAAATGAGTCTCTTTGTGATTTCATCAAGAGGTTTTCTAAGAAGAAAAATTCAATCCCGAAGATCAAGGACGAGGTCGTCATCGCTGCCTTTTGAAAAGGAGTCAAGGATACCCTGTTCATCGCTAAGTTCACTCGAAAGTCTCCAAGTTCTGTCAAAACTCTATTCGACATGGCGAACAAATACGTTGACTCGGCCAACGCTGTTGCTAAGGCTCTCGATGACAAAAAGGCACCTCAACAGAAAGAGTGGAAGGACACCGATGACGCGGCCCCGATTAAGGCTAGGAACCGCCAGACGACTTCATTGTGGCAGTTGGTCGCAACAGTTTTCGACCTCCTAGAACTGAAGATTATCAGAACGACAAGTGACATGCTCGGGGGCTCACGCAAGGATGGCATCCCCACTCCCAACTTGTGCAATACCGAACAGCTAAGTCACTTTCTGATAAATATTTTCTCTTTTATATGATATTCTTATCTAAATGGGTCAGGAGGCAACTCACTTCCCTATGGTTTGACTCGGATATGGCTTAGTGCCAGTCAGGATTGGATCTAGGGGGATAAGATTGTCAATTCCTCACTCGGCCTCGTCAATGCGCAGCCGCTTACACCTAATAGGTGTACATATTGCGTATTCTCTATTTTTGCTCTTAATGATTGCAAAAATACTCAACTAGTATAAATTCCGATCCGTGAAGCTTTACTCTATGAAAGACGAACTCAAGTCACCTAAAACGTGTGTCTGGGAAAGAGCCATGAGCCGACTCCCAACGCTAAGGGGATATGACTAGTCGGGCAGAGTGTTTAAACGTAAGGGGTCAACTACTCGGAGAAATTAATATCAATAAGAGGAGGAACACATATTTACATATATTGTAAAATACATAAATTTTCTTCGGGTGATTTTTTTTATCAGATGCTACTCATCCGATATGTTTATAATGCAGGGCCAATTCCAGATATGCGTAACAGGAACTCATGGCTACAAGCCGATCTCCTACGCTTGGGGGCTGAACTAGTCTGCCATGACACACTTGGAGTGCGACGCTTTAAGAATCACTCGAAATGCTCTATGAGGACTACTGATCGAGTACTTGCACCGGTCGGAACACAGATGTCACCTTGACCTTGGTATGCCCCATGGGGGCTAATAACCGACCTTCGGCACCAGTCGAGGCTTGGGTACCACTCTGCTAGGTAAGGTACGCCCCATGAGGGTCGCCAGCCGAATCCTATGCTAATGCTAGGTTCGGGTAGCTTATTTGGCCACAACTCTGTTGAGTAGGGTACGTCCCATGAGGGTAGCCAGCCAAATCCTATGCTAATACGAGGTTCGGGTGCTTTATTTGGCTACAATTTTGCCAGGTTGGGTATGCCCCAAGAGGGTCGTTAGCCGAATCCTGCGCTAGCGCAGCGTTCGGGTACCTATTTGGTCAAAACAAGGAAACAAGCCACTATTGGAGCTTTCAGTCAGAGGTAGCACAAAATCCGGAACCTATGGAGGCGCTCATTATTTTTCAAGACTGGAAGATCATAATCATTTTATTTCTACCGGAAGATAAACTTCCTAAAGATTCCAACGAAGCTATGTAAGACAAACAACGGAGCAAACACTTTATCATAATCGGAGAAGACCAATATTGTCAACGCGCATCCAGAGTTCTCATGCACTGCATCACACCTGAGGAGGGCAAGCACATCCTGCAATCTATCCACTCGGGCATCTGTAGCAACCATGCTACATTTAGAACGTAAGTTAGAAAGGCTTGCAGACAAGGGTTCCTCTGGCCGACTACGGTTACCGACGCCAATGACATTGTTCAGACATGCGAGGGATGCCAATTTTATGGGCTGTGCTAGGTATATCAGTTTGAGCCGGCTTATTCGGTAGTAGGCTAAAAATATGAGTTCTTAAATAGCATGCCCTATTGGGTCGCCTGTTGGTTGCATTAAAATCATGATGCATGTGCTATTTTACATGAATCGATTAAATAATTAGATACGCTTCATGTTAAGCCTACAGCCGGGTGTATACATTCAGGTATCTTGATTATTTTAAGATATTGAGGATATATCCTTATAAGGATCAACAGCTGGTCTCCATTAAAATTGGGGATGCAGGTATCTCTCAAGTATAACTGACCACATATTAGGTTAAAATCCAAGAAGTGGTACTCGGCTTACATGCTTAGCCAATAATTGCCCTGAGCAAAATTTTTTTCAGTTGACATGATGCTGAAGAGTCTAACTTCCGCATAGTACATTACTCGGGAAAGGCTAAAAGGTTAAAGATTTTTGACTTTATTTTTAATTGTTTCACAATTAAGCACAAAGTCGAGGGCTACACCTAATAGGTACGCCTATTCGGCGCATACTATTTATATTTTTCCATGAAGCTTTTCATAGTCTCGTTGCCAGCTGACATAAAGTAGGACTCGGGAGAAGAAGCACTCGGACAATGAGTACTCGGGAGCAAAGCACTCGAAAATTTCTTCACCGTGGAGGATGAGTACTCGGCATCAGCTGTGACTCAACTATGAAGCTCTCAGGGGCTACTGTGGAGGCCATGGGCTCCGGGTACCTCAAGGAAGACAATTACGACCAGTCGGACAGAGGGTGGGCCGGTCCCTACATTTGGAGATAGAGTAGAACTTAGCTTCATATTACCTTGCATGACAAGGAAAGGGATATAGTCCTAGCCGGACTCTTTATGTACTAATAAGGAAAGCCATTGGTCATATCCGACTGGGTTTCCAACCTGTAACCCTCATCCCTCCAGTATATAAGGAGGGGTAGGGAGCCCCCTGGGGCAGAAGACATATCAGAATCTCACCAGAAAAACCTCAAAGGCAATACAACACAACTGGATATAGGGTATTACCTTATCTTGAAGGTCTGAACCAGTATAAATTGTTTCGTGTTCCTTTGCAGTCCATTAAGTTTAGGCCTCACGAGTAGCCCCATATTATTATTACCGGTGTAAAACATCGATAGCATGCATATCAAATATGTTCTTTCCTTTTATTGCCTAGCCGATCAGTTAGTGCGCTTATGAAATTTTACAAGAAACCCAACGGAGCAAGGCCATAAAATTTTCTTTCTAGGAAAGCACTCACATTAGAGGATTTATTATGATTTAAACGAGTAGTTTTTTTTCAGCAATTATCAAATTTTAGTTGTTGCTTTTACTATCCTATGCTCCCAAGTTTTTGTTAAAAAAAAGAGAGATGCCATGCAAATTTTATTGTATGGGTTGAAGAATTATTTAGAATCAACATAAGTATGGAGGAATTAGTGTTTGCAAGGCTAGCTCAAGTGCTCGTTTGGGATCGTAACATCTTACATATATAGTTCACAAATTCTTGGAATCAAATTTTTGGACCAAGTAATTTGGTATATTCTTGCGAGCTATAGATCTCAAAATTCTTTCACATGCTATATATATGTCCTAGAAATTATTCACAACCTAATCCATTCAGCATAGCTACCAAATACACGTGATTTTTCTTAACCGTACCATATTATCGACTCGTACTCAGCATTATTGACAGATGCCATATCTTTTATCAAGTTGTCCATGCTCACGGTAGCACCCACCAGACTAGTCCATTTTTGAAACCACTAGCATATTGTCCGTACTTTGCAACGAAATTTAAAAAAGACTTTATCATCGCTTTTTACAAATCTTATCTCTTAATTTCTACGTACACTCTATAACTGATAGGTAGGTCCTTTTTAGCCCTACCCTCTCTTCTTCACAAAAAGTAAAAAGTTGGTAGAGAGTGGTAGATTCAGGGCTCACCTCTATCAAGTATAGATTCGTTGAATCAAAAAGTTTAGTGCCGATTTACCGGGACAACAATCACAGAGTTATAAAATATCGTTATATGTATTACTGGTATGTAGGTCTAGACTCTATATATTATTGTGTAAACGATAATACGATGGTATTTTACAACTCACATACGATGATATTTTTATAATTTTCCCAAAAGTTAACTATTGTTAAAAATTCCTTCACCACAACACAAGGCCTTACACAAATGACAAACCAAGTCGGATTGGCTGCACTACGAATTTTTTTGATTTTTATATTTATTTATTAAAAGATTTGCAAAAATAGATTTTTGTTTGAAAAAATTGCAAAAATAGACTCCCGCCGCCCTCTGGGAGGGCGATTTTTAAAAATCGCCCTCCCAGAGGGTGATTTTATGATGTGGCTGACGGCTGTTGGCCCCCCCGCCGACGGCCGTCAGCCATTTTGTAGGCGGCCCCCCGGACTCCCAAAAACCGCCCTCTCAGAGGGCGGCAAGGGGGCCGCCTGCAAAATATGCCCAAAAACCGCCCTCTGAAAGGGCGGTTTTTGGCTCCCGGGGGCTGCCTGCAAAGTCGCCCATTTCCAGGGCGGTTTTTAGTTCAACGGCTAAGGGTATTGATAGGCCAGCTGAGAGAAGTTTTGGATCAGTATACAACTGGCTGATGCGAGGGTTTCGACTGGACCCTCAGCTCAGCGGAATAACCTTGTATGTAGTAGTCAGTCGTGTAGTTGAAGGTTTTTTTTGGGAACTGATGCCAGTGGATTGCACTGCCACTTGGAGATGGTATGTGGAGAATGCATTTCAACGTGGCTGGCCATTGGGCATACTTGTGTCCATATATGAGAAAGATAATAACGCTGGTGCAATGCCCGTACAAGATGATGAGGGTCTAAGTACGGCGAAAGGTGATAGTGAAACAATAGAAGAAAATGAAGGAGGGAATGAAGGAGGGAATGAAGAAGATAGACAGGCAACAGGTGTGGCAGATGAGGGAGAACATATCGACACGATCGTCCAAGAAATGACTAGAGAAGATTCTGAAAATGAGCATGCAGAGTATGATGACTCGTCTGATGAGGACAACGTGATGCCTGCAGAATGGAGCAACGAGGACTTCTCTGCGCTTACTATCTCCGAGCGGCATCATGTGCCGTGGGAGTACAAGCAGAATGAGGTCATTCAGGGGGCTAAGTATGCATATGTAGAAGATTTAAAGGAGGCAGTCAAACAATGGACGGTGTCACTTCAGAGGGAGTTCTCGGTCGTGAAGTCAAACAAATCAGTGTATGAAGTGAAGTGCATGAAGGATGGGTGTCCATGGCGGGTGCACGTATTCAAGGGTAAATGGAAAGATTATTGGCAAGTTTCAATCGTGACGGAGCATTCATGTTACTTGACAGGTGTTGAAAAATATCATAGAAACATGACCTCTGCATTTGTTGCAACAGAGATGTACTCTCATATTGTCAACAATCTGGGGTACGAACCAAGGTCAATCGTTAGGCATATTAAAGAGAAATTCAAATATACAATTAGCTATGATAAGGCTTGGAGGGCAAAACAGAAGGTTGTAGAGATGAGGTTTGGCACATTTGAAGCATCTTATGATAATTTGCCTCGTCTATTAGGCTGTATTCTTCAGAGGAATCCGGAGACATGCTATGACCTGAAAGCCTTTCCATCAATTGACCATGGTAATAAAAGTGTGTTGCAACGTGTATTTTTTACACTAGGTGCTTGCATTCAGGCATTTATCCATTGTCGTCCTATCCTCTGCATCGATGGGACATTTCTGACTGGAAAATATAGAGGACAGCTATTAACAGCAATTGGAGTTGATGGAAACAACCAAGTTCTACCGGTGGCTTTCGCTTTTGTTGAGAGTGAGAACACTGATAGCTGGTATTGGTTCCTAGAAAGGGTTAAGACAGCAGTTGTATGGATGAGCACCGGTAAGTACAACTGCGATCTTTGTTTAGTAGTACCACTCTTTAATGTACTCTAATGCACTCTTTGCAAATAGGTATAATCGTAGGGGACAGGCAGCCAGCGCTCAGTGGTATCCCCGACTGCAGCGGTACGTGGAGGACTGGTTGTTAGCGACGGAGGATGTCGTCGACGAGTTCCGTGCACACACTGAGGAGCATTACCTAGCATACCTCAGGTGGTACCAGCCTCGGACCCGCATACGCGTAACGTTCACCCCAGGTGATCCACAGCCACACGTCGCTGCTACGACGGACACGTATCCTACACACCGTGACCAGGACTACTTTCACGTGGTAAGTCACTTTATCTTTGCACTTTGTCATTCCCTTTCTAGGTAGCCACGGTTCTAACACATAATCAAGTCACATTTGAAATAGGCCGACGCAGCGCGACAGATTCAGGGTGATGTCAACGCGGCGTTCGGACGGTTGGACACTGGGATCGTGTTGACTGCGGACGAGCAGAGGACGACCTTCGGGAGGATTCGTCAGGCGTTGCACACAGTGCTTCGTGCGCTCACTTGTCGCGCGGTTGACGCGGTACCTCCCGTCTATATACATCAGCAGCAGCCACGGCCAGCAGGAACAGGACGAGGAGCAGGAGTGCGCCCACAGGGTTCCAGTCAGCCATCTGGCCCCTCCAGAGGTAAATTCTACTAACCTTCCGTTCATAATATGTTTCCTTGTACGACATGCACCGTTGTACATCAATATGCTTTCATACAGCCTTCGCTACACCGTACCTACATCCCTCTGGAGCTAGCACGTCGACGCATGGAGTGTACCACACACGACCACACGCGCAGCTGGGCATGACAAGTGCCCCCGGTGCCACCACAGGAGGTCCTTTAGGTTATATCAAAGTTTACTTTTCTCTTGCAAAATTTCAATTTGCAATAATCAATAATTTGGTGTACATTGTTCCACTCTACAGCGCCATCGATGTTTGCTGGCGCTGGCTTCTCCACGCAGGGCGCACGCGGCAGCGGTTGGGCACCGGGTCCTTTCGAGGGGGACGACTTAGAGGACGAGGACGAGGACGAGGGCGAGGAGATCCACGAGATACTAGCTGCCTCGCAGCTCGAAGGAGCTCCGCCACCACAGACACAGGACCCACCGGTTGCCACACCCGTGCAGACGACCCGCACTGGCCGTGCTGTACCACCAGACCGGTTGACGTACTCCCAGGGACAGGTGCGAGCGCAGGGTAGGAAGTCGAAGAGACCTAGAGGTTACGGTCCGGGCCCGTAGTACTTTGTGTCTGTAATAGTTTGTCTGTTGTATATAATGTTTTATTAATTCTACGTTTCCTGATGAAACCACTTTACTTCGTTTACGCTCATCGATCAAACGACGTATTCCTCACGATCTATGTTTCTGACGAATCTGATCAAAAATATGAATTTTCGAGTGTCAACTTCACGACGAAAGTACATTCCGAGCGGTGACAACCGAACACACATTAACTATCATACAAACCTATTGATATCCAACTAGCGATGCAACTACTGTGTGAGGACGGCGCGGCCAGGAAGCGGCGACAGTATGCGCCTAGGAAATAGTGACGGCAGCCGGTACTCACATAAAAATTGATTTCGAAAATTAATTTTTCTAAATCAATTTTTTTCTTTTTTTTTCGGCGTGTTGGTCCGGACTGTCCGGATGGTCCGGACATTAACGCTAAATACCGCCCTCTAGTTGGGCGGCAAGCCAAAAACCGCCCACCCAGAGGGCGGCAAGGGGGCCGCCTGTAAAATGGCCGGCCCCCGGGCGCATTTTGCAGGCGCCCCCTTGCCGCCCTCTGAGAGGGCGGTTTTTGGGAGGCCGGGGGCCCGCCTGCAAAATGGCTGACGGCCGTCGGCGGGGGGCCAACGGCCGTCAGCCACGTCATAAAATCGCCCTCTGGGAGGGCGAGGCGGCGGGAGTCTATTTTTGCAATTTTTTCAAACAAAAATCTATTTTTGCAAATCTTTTAATAAATAAATATAAAAATCAAAAAAATTCCACTACGGGTTCCACAAAGCCACGATTCTAGAAGGCCCATATCAGTGTACCACGCGGCCCACGCTACATACCGCCCGAGTCCAAGCAGCCGCAATGGAGGACAAGACGACCCAAGGATTATCGGCGGCGGCGGCGGCGGAGGAGGAGCCCTCACCCGCGCCGGCTGCGCTGAGGGGCGTCGGGGACTACGCCGTCGGCCCCATCCCGACCCTCATCTACGTCCCCGGCTTCATCTCCGACGCCGAGCAGTCCCACCTGCTCCACCACGTACGTTACTGCCGCTAATCTCGTCTCCTTTACCGCTCACCGAATCTGATTGTTTCTGTCTCGTGTGCGTGTGGTTTTGATGCGTATGCTGGTGTGGTGGCGATGCGGCCGATGCAGATTTACCAGGCGCCGGCGCCCAAGTGGAAGTGTGTCAAGAACCGGAGGCTGCAGAATTGGGGTGAGTGCTACTCTTCTCTGATCCCTTGCTTGGAAGAGCTCTGTTTTTCTTTCCTTTTTATTGGCAATGGCAAGGGTTTGACTGACTTCAATTTGTTGGTTTCTCCAGGAGGAGTCGTGCATGAGAAGGGGCTCCTGCCGCAGGCATGTGAGTAGCAATCAAAGTTTGCAAATTTGGCTCTATTTTTGTGGTTTTTTCTCATGTGATTAGACAAGATATTGCATAATTGAAATTGCCTATTGTTAGTTTCCTGGGAGGCTGGGGTTTGAAGTTGCTCAATGCAGTTCGATTCCAACAAGATCTTGACCTTTAGATTCATTATAAAAAAAGTTCTTGTTCAAACCGCAAACATTAGCTTGTCTATATTAAGGTCCTGGATGGCACAAAACAATTATCTGTGCAATGCATAAACAGAACTAAAATTTGGGTCTCCCTCTATAATCTGCTCAAATGAGGTTCAAGTGTTTGAGAATTAGCTCCTAGAATAAAGCTAACAATCGCTGGAGTTGCTGTGTAAAACCACAAAGTTCAAACAGTATCAAGCTCTTTCTTGGCCAAAGAGTAGTTCCATTTTTTTTCCTGTACAATAACAATGTGCGCAATATCATGGACATCTATTGGCCTTTTTGGCTCAACTCAAGATTGTCGGCTTACTAAGGGCTTCAATTTACAGCCCTTCCTACTGGATTCAACGTATTTGAGGCTTCTAGTGCAATAAGGGTTTAGGCTTAAATGAAAGGCTCTATAATCCTTCACCTTTGGCCTAGCTTCATCTTTACAAAATGCATAAACTGAAGCCGTAGTTCAAGCTAGTCCAAAAAGGTGCCATAAATGTCTATATTTCTTACTTTGTAGCCTGCAAATTTCTCCGCTATTCCATCCTCTTTTGAGAAACAGTGATATTTGGATGTTTACAAGTATTTTCACATTTTACATTCTGAAATATGCAACTTTTTTATTATTCAAGTACCAATCTCTGTATCATTGAAATTAAACTGTTTGTGCATCTCATACTGCAGTACCTTCATGGCTAATGAAGATAACCGACCGAATCTGCCAATGGACTGGTTTATTTCCTTCAGCAATCAATCATGTTTTAATTAATGAGTATCATCCAAATCAAGGGATCATGGTTTGTAACTGTCAGCCCCTTATTGTTTGTTTCCCGTGGCTACATCATTAAATTTTTCCCTGCACTGAACTACAAGTAACATTACCCTTCTCAGCCACACCAAGATGGTCCTGCCTACTTCCCTGTTGTTGCTATAATTTCTCTTGCTTCACCGGTTGTGATTGACTTCACCCCTCATCAAAGGCTTAAAAGGGAGGAATGTACATATCCCCAAAATTCACACTCTGGAGAGTCGCAGACAGCTACAATAGAGAGCAATGGTTCCCATAAGCTTGAAGGTGCAAATGAAGCTGAGCCTGCTTCTTCATCACTTCTACTAACGCCGTGCAGCCTGCTGATATTCAAAGATCAGGCTTATACAGGTTGGATGGGTCATTTCTTTTTCTGCTCACCTAGGCACATTCGAAGAATTTTTTTTTTTGATATTTGATGTGATTTGCAGATTACCTGCATGGCATACAAGACAATGAGCTACAAAACCTAGACAAGGTGAAACAATTACAAACTCTGCAAATCACTTGTACATTTATTTGATGAACATTTGAACAAATTCGTAGATAGACATCCTAACACTTCCATCTCAACGGCAGGTTGCCAATATGTCACAGTGCCCGGAATTCAAACATCTAAATTCGGGTGATAACCAGCGGAAGACAGAACAAAGTGGTGTCTACTGCAGGACTGCGACGAGAGTCTCGTTAACATGTCGGCTGGTGTTGAAAGTTCACAAGAAGCTGTTCAAAATCTAGTCTTTTTCTTTAGATTGTGTTAACAAGAAACAGTTTAGTGTAGGTGCATGAAGTATTCCAGGAGCTACCTCTGATGGTATGTTGGTGAGCAAAGGTGCACGATGAAACCAGAGGGGCCGTGCTTGCAGGCATGTATGTTGCCAATCATTTTGCATGTACAGATGTAAACTTCCTTTGCTTTCCTCAAATCTAGTTATGTTTTTAGATGCTGGTACTGAGACTACTGACTGGTGTACAAAGGTATTGATCTCCAAGCTGGAGTAGCATGATTTGTCTAAAGTCCGTAAGAAAGAAAAAAATATAGTGGTACAAAGGTATTGACTGCTATGGGCAATATGCTGTTGGATGGAAGAGGACCCTGAGGCCTACCAATGAAGCCCTCCACATTAACGTCGTTGGAATTTTACAAAATTTTGACATAAATCAGCTTAATTCCCGTAGTAATCAGACTTACAAACTAAACACCCTTTGGAGCAAAAGGAAATCATAGAATTTATAGAGGATTTAAATCCTATGAGAAAAATTCCTATAGAACCCTTTGAAACAAAGGATTGCTCTCTACATTTTGGAGGGAAATAAGCATGTTTTCTTTTTTGAACCTGAAAGCATGTTTTCTTCTTCCTATGCTTTTTAAGTCCCGACGTTTTAGTATGTGTCATGCAAATGATAACATTTTGTTTTGAGACATTACTGCGCTTTTAAATGCCTATAGGAATTCCTTGGCATGGCATTCTATTCCTGTGTTTTTCATATTCTTTTGTTTTCACAAATCTGCATTCGAAAGAAATTCTAAGCCCTCCGTATTTACGTCGTTGGGATTGTACAAAATTTTCATAAGAATCAGTTTAATTTCTGCAGTAACCAGAGAAATTCTCGCGGTACAAATGAGCCCCAAGATGTCTTTGATAACCTGGTTGGGAAGGGAACAAAATCATTTGGCGCCTAATTGAATTGGACCATTTATCCCGTACATTACGGTGCGTCCAAAAGAGAAGGTTCTGAAAGATCCAAAGGAGAAAAGAGAAGGTTCCGAAAGATCCAAAGGAGAAAAGAGAAGGTTCCGTTTCAGGTGATGAAACCTAAGGCCCCAGGAGCAGAAACAGACACGCGTCGCCGCCTCCCCTACCTCGTTTGCACCGATCAAAGCTACACCTACAGACCTACTCCCCATCTCTCCCTGATCGAACCATATCCACCCAACCATGGCGGCCGCCGCGAGAACAGTAACGCCGGCCGCGGCGCAGCCTTGCTCCCTGCTGCTGCTGCTGCCGCTCACGCTCAGTGTGGTGGCCGCCGCCACCGGCGGCGGTGAGTGTAACGATGAACCCTGCCGGTGTACGTACCGTGTACACATGTCGCTGCAGATGATTCACCCGTCGTGTACGACGTGGCGCATGTGTGTGCATGCAGCTCCGGCGTGCGAGACGGCGAGGTGCGGCAAGGGGCGGTGCGTGGAGCAGCCGGGGCCGTTCGGGCTGGACACATACCGCTGCGACTGCGACGCCGGCTGGTCCAACATGTTCAAGCTCATCCCTGCCTCCCCCTGCACCATCCCAAACTGTACCTATATCATCACATCATAGCTTATACTTTTTGTTAAGATAATGAAATTCGTTTCGGCATTTGTTTCAAAGAAGTTACAACCAATTATTATAGAGGTTATATATCGAACTACCGCGAATTACAAATCTTACTTGCTAAATCTTGCAGGCATCTTTGACAGGACGTGCTTCAACACCAGCATCACTCCTCCCAGGGGCATCCCTCTCACTGACCGTAAGCTCACTGATCGATCATATATCCACATGGCAGATTCAGTCTCAAGTTTTCTGTACCATTTTGCTCTGAAACTGAACCATGGTCACGGACGCATGAAAAAAAAAAATTGTATTGCAGCTTGCGGTGCAATCAACTGCAGTCCGGGAGGTGAGTGCGTGAAGGAGGAAGGGTTCAGTTACCACTGCGCCTGCGCGCCGGGATACGTCAACATGCTCAACCTCACCGACCTACCCTGCATCAAGAACTGTAAGCCATGATCGATCGAAGAAAGCACTGATGTTTCTGCGGTGCCTGAACCTTGCTGATTGATGCTGGCTGCTGATGTTGCCGTGTTAGGTGCATTCGGCAAGGACTGCTCCGCGCTGGGACTCTCCCCGGGTAGCACACCACCGGCGCCACCTGGTAATGATAGCCATGATTATCGTGTAATCACTTATTCTAAGATAGGCAATTCATCATCGACTATATTTTTTTTAATAATAGATAGAAATCGGTCTCTATATCCACACAACCAAATGTTACAAACATGAATACTTAGACTCTAAGCCTCATAAGTGAGAAACATAAAAAAAAAGAAATAAAGCTATAAGACTAAAAAAAGCTAGAAGACTAATCTTTAAATCTTATTCTATGCCCTTGCTTCAATCTTGCTTTATCTTCTGTAGCAACAATCCATCACACCGCTCATCTACTTAGAAACTTTAATGTCAAAATTCCTACCAGAAATTGGTCATCCGTTGCCTGCCGAGCCCTATCGCACAGAAACCATACTAAGATGATCATGGCCACCGACACAACTACTCTCTAGCCTTCTTCCAATCACCCAACAACCATCAACCAGCACTCACCGCTCCTCGTGGATCTCCCCGCCTCATGTGGCTATGCACGAGAGGGAGGGAAGGGGTGGATCTAGTCCGCCCTGCACCACCGCGCTATCTCGTTGCCACCGCTACCTGTGGTCACTAGATCTAGCAGTGGATGAAGGGAAGGTAAGAGTGGAACTAGCCCACCATGACTCCACCATGCTCCACCGCGCCGCCTGACGCCACAGGTTGGCCATTGTTCACTTTGCTGCCGCCATGGCCCTCCCCTTGGGCAACACCACGGGCCACCACGCTCCATCTGCTGGCCGGCCACCCGCATGAGCTTGCACCACCGGCCAGCCTCTACATGGTTGCATGCAATGCCAGCCTCCATCAACGACACGACGGACACCTCCTTGGCTGGTTTAGCCATCCGAACCAACTGCTGCCCAGCCAACTCCCTGACCCGCCTTGGTACATGGGCCAACCAAAGCGCTACCGGCTAGCCCCCCACACGACGAGCCAACCAAACTCCTCACGAAGCATCGCCGCTCCAACCACCGGCCAAAGCGAGGAGGTGAGCCGACTGGCCTCTTCTCAGGGACTGCCTCCTCCATACCGGCCAGCCCTTGCTCAGAACGAGCAGGCAAACCTCCTCATGGGAGCCACCTCTCCAGCCAAATGTGGAACTACTCCTGCTAATTGACTATTTTTCTTTGCCTGAATGATCAGAATCGCTAGCATATCCACCACAATATTAAAAAGATTAGTGATAATGGGTTACTTTGCCTCAAACTCTTTTTTTTTCTTCAAAGTTAGACCCAACTTGATCATTGCTTTTAATGCCCACATGACCTCTAAATAAAAGAAGTTATCCATTTATACCATTTTGGTGAAAAGACTTCCGCTGTCAGGGTTTGTTCCACAAAAGGTCATTTTACCTTATAATATACTTTCTCAAAATCAATCTTTAAAATAAATATATTCATTTTCTTTCCATGCAGCTCATGTAACAAAACTACTCCATAATATTTCTTCTAGGCAAGAAAGCTGTTTGGGTTGGGTTTATAACCTTTTGGGCCACACCTGGAATTTTGTTCGTTGCGACTAATAAAAAATTCAAAACTCATGTTTAATAGGCAAATCGGTCTATATTGTTGGATTTTAATTACTTTTCTACATTTCAGTATCAGTCCTAAAATTAAGACTAAAAGGAGGTAATATATCATTATGGAAGTCAACAAATAAAGCCATCAAGTACGGTTTAGTTACTTCCCATAAAATCTGCTAAAACTCAGTTGGGAACCCATCCGGTCCTGGTGCTTTATTATGTTCCATTTGAGAAATTGCCTCTCTTGCCTCATTTTCGGTGAACATTTCTGTTAATACCTCATTCTCCAATTGTGTAACTCGAGAAATGTCCTCTCTTTGAGATTCATCCAAAGAGAATTGATTACCCATTGGTGGGCCTGTTGCTTATCAAATTTTGGCATGAGTCTAGATTTAAGTTTGGACTAAATTTTGGAAGAGATCAGAGCCTTCCCTCGAAGGCCAGTCTAACCGTCCATGCGTGTCTAGTCTGATCAGAGGGGGACTGCAGTATGACCATAGGCGGTCTGACCGATAGCCCTGAGTCCAAGTCCAATTTGGTTTTCTTTTCGTGTTTCATTATGTGGAGGCCATGGGTCCCGGGTACCCTTAGAGGAGGCAAATATGGCCATTTGGATAGGAGGTGGACCGACCCATATAATTAGAGATAGAGTAGAACTCAGCTTCATATTATCTTGTACGACAAGGAAAGGGATTGAATCCTATCCAAATACTCCATGTACAGATAAGGGAACCCTAAGTCATATGTGGCTGGGTTTCCTACCTTGTAAGCCTCGCCTCTCGAACTATATAAGGTGGGCAGGGAGCCCCCTCAGGGGAACAACTCATACATAAGCGAAAACAATCCACCACAAATAGGAGTAGGGTATTACCTCACGCTGAGGACCTGAACCTGTCTAAATCTCTGTCTTTCGAATCTATCCAGCTTTAAGTTCAACGCATAGCGACGTGTTTATTATTGCCGATACAAAACATTGACACATTGTTTGTGTCGATGGATTGGTACCCGACTGTAGTATCCGTGTATATACGGTGTATTTTAGGATATAGGGTAAGATTGATATGAAGATGCAAACGAAGATGCAAGCAGACAGAGATTTTTATACATGTTCTGGCCCCTTAGAGGTAATAGCACTACTTTTGTTTGGCCGGGAGGCCGGTGCTTTCCACTGTATCAATCTTATGAGTACAAAGTATGGGGAAGAAACACTAATCTAGTCTGCCAGTATTGCCAGCGTAGAGCTTGGATATGGTGATCGGCAGCTAGTTGTCATCGGACTCCTCCAATATTGACTAGGTGAGATTGGACGTATGTGGCTTCTGTTGTTTCACCTTGGCTTTTTTGGCTTGTCCCTCCCCGTATAAGGGGTCTTGTATTTATACCCTCGGATGCCCCTCCAAGCTAAGTAGAACTATGGAGGTATAATAGGATACGAATCCGAGCAGTCCTGATAGGGCTTGAGTAGGACTATGTGTTTCTTTTCTTATCAGGGACTCCTTCCTTATTTGCTCTGGATTCTATCCATGTGTATGTGGTTTGTTTCCGTATAAAAATTGGCATGTTATACTCCACCAAGCTATGTGCATTTCTGTAGGATATCGCATATTTAGTACATTGACAATTTGGGACCGAGGTTTCTTGCCTAATTGATATCTAAGCCTAATAGAATGTAGAGAGACTCTATTTATGCAAGACCAACCCTTTATAAGCGCTATGGCCAATTAAATCGAGACAACATCAAGCATCTACCAACACCTATCAATCTAAACTGAATCGTGTTTTCCTTTACCCTTTACCTAGTTTTTACCCTAGTTCGTCCATCTTTATTGATTTTCATCATAAATCGTTCACCTTTGCTGCGAGATGCAGAATCCTTTGTAGGTTTGTCCTGAAAACCTTCCGGTTTACCCATCAAACGTCCCCAAATCAATCTAAATTGGCCTAGAGGCTGGTTCTGATATCTAAATCCGCTCCGCTAGCCGGTTTTGATCCTTTTGATATCTTGGTCTGGAGCTTCTCAAGATCAAGGTGTCTGGTGACTTTGTACACCGCAAAGCTTTAGGTGATTCACTCGTGGTAACCGAAAAAGTCGTCAATATGACCAAAAAGACCTTTGTAATAGGATGTGATATACTCTTTCAGGGTCTCATTCTCGTTTATTATTTTGTTCTCATCTTGTAACTGAAAGATCCTATTTTTTCTATGTTTCCCATTCGCAACAAAGTAGATATATTTAGTATTAGCATCTCCCTCCAATGACTCTTTTATCTTTGCCTATATCCAAATTAGGGTATACACACGGAAAGATAAGGCAACACATTCCAAGATAGGAAGACTGCGTTGCTCGATTCGGAGATGACAAGGACTACTCCACTAATATCCTATTTGAGATACCCGAGTTCTACTTAGACAAGATGACATGGTCTCATATAAATACAAGGCCTCCCGGAAGGGGAGGGCATTGAATCACAAGCCATACACATAAACAAGCCAAAGCCTTTGCATTGAGTTGACATCCAGAGGAAGCCCATTGGCCACAGCTAGCCATCGACTACGTTGTCACCGCATATTTCTCCTAGATTAGTTGAGTAGGCTAGATTTAGGGATCCCATCTTATACTTCGTACTCGGTGAGATACATCTGGTCAATGCATATAAACAGGAGTAGGGCTATTACCCACGTCGGGGGTACGAACCTGTATAAAAATCCTTGTCTCCTCATTATATCAATGCGTGTATCCTCATATCAGCCATGCCTTATACCTTTAAATACTGTAGTCAGGATCTTACTCGTCAATAATTAGAAATAATATGATCAACTAAAAACTTCATAGAAGAGCCTTGTACTAAATTATTACCTCTGTTTGAAGTCGTCTCTAAATTGCGCTTGGCATTTAATTAGCTTTGCCTCCGTGTCAAGTGAGTGCTGATCTATAGTGTCCGGTCGCCTCTTGCTGCTTCGTGATGGAGAGGCCTCCACTGGCAGTTCAACGACCGTGTGGATCAGTCGTTGGATGAGGTGTTGATAGCCCGTCCATGTCCTGGTCCGCCTCCAAACACTGGACCGCTCCTTCCTGTTGCATCCCAATGATCTTGTGAGGGTCAACACATCAAGCTGAACGCAGCCCTTACCAATGTTCCGGCTTAGCATTTCCCATGGTTGTTAGAGCAAGTAGGCATGCCAGATGAATTGGTATTAGAAGCCCCACTTTGTTTTGTTTCTTTCGGTCTTTTACAGTGCCATCATCATTAACCATGGTACCTTTCTCACTCATGTCAGCATCACTGTGTTGATCATCACCATGATCACCATCCTTATCCATATCCATTGATTCTGGATTTGAATCATTGACATTTGGCTCAACATGAAATTGTAGTTCATAAAATAGTCCCTAGATTTTGGAATAAGATGTGGGTCCATAACTAGTACTTGCAAACAGGCTACATTATATCTTCTTGTAAATTTCATATCCACCATTTTGGTTACCCAAGGATGGAACCAACCCATATGATCAAGAAATCATGTAACTCTTTAGGCAAGTCATGACATTGCACCCACACCTTTGGCATTACGTACATAATCAACCACATTACTAGCCCCACTTTCTTCAGTTACCATCTTTGCACTTTTGCATTTAGTACTGACCTCACCCCACTCAACCATCCTTTGAATTTTAGATTTTGATGGGAAAATAGCTCTAAAAGTACTCTTACCATTGTCTTACACTACCCATTTCCATTTACGTGGAATCAATCTTTCAAGATCTAAGATCACATTTGCCACCGTTAGTGAGCCTTCAAACACTTTGAATAGAGTGGACTTTGATTCATTTTTTATTTTGACTTGTTGCATTTGAGATATGATAAAATCACGATCCTTCCACTGCATATCCAAATGGCATAGCGAATGGCTTGTTCACCGCTTGATAAAGAGGACATCGAGAGGATAGATGCTGATAATTTTCACATATATCACAATACAAAATAGTAATGCATCCATGCTGTGTACTGCCCATGGTAAGACAATGGAAGCAATAAGAAATATTTCCACTGCCCGGAGCATCTGCCGCCTCCTGGTCAACTCCGGCGAGGAGATGGAGTCTGCTTCAGCTTATGACTCTGAATCTTCATGCCTATGTAGAACCCAAAACCACAATCCACTCATAGACTCGACACCATGCATATAAGGCCGAGGTTTGGACGAAGTAGCTGCTCAATCTCTTGATCCTACTTGTTCTGGCTCTGGCCACACCACCGGTGCTAGGGTCAACCGGTGCAACCTCAGCTTGGACCTCATCCAATCCTATGTTCCAGCATGGTTTACTTGATGATCCATCGATGACAAACAACGTGCCTCCGGTGACCGTCACACATGTCGTGTTCCGCTGGTAGTAGGATGTCACCGCCTGCCCGTGCAGGAGCAAGTTGCCGGGATGAGCACCTCAGTGCCTGCGTGACCGCGTGAGTACCACATGAAAGTCCGTTGATGTCGCCTAGAGGAGGGTGAATTGGTGTTCCTGAAAAATTCTCAAAATGCAATGGTAAAATTCTGGTAGGAACCTCCGACCCAAATGGTAGGAAGCTCCGACCGGCTTTTTCGGGCTGACTGGAGGTTCCGGCCTAGAACACTGGAGGTTCCAACCCTAGTGATCTGACTCTACCAAAATACATCAATAATGGATAAAAATGATAGGGATCAAGACTAGAGCAAACAATAAGGTAGGAGATGGATTCAGACAAGTGTAGAGACAAAATAACACAATAACGAGCAAACATAAAGGAGACAGATTTTTTTTCGAAGTTCGGATCACAAAGATCCTACTCTCTGTTGAGGAGCTCCGAAGAGCCGGATCTCGATTGACCCTTTGCCTCACCAAGAGATCATGAAGATCAGCTTGGTATCCACTCGAATTTATCTCTTTTTCTTGTGGATGCTAGGTTAACCTTCACAACCTCTTCCTGGGATAATCCACAACTCGAGGAAGCTTGCGGGCGACGCCTAACTGTCTAGAAGGTTTTCCTCCAAGAGAAATAAGCTCTAAGCAGCTGATCCGCATCCATCCTCAAGTGCACAAGATCCTCCTAGACTTCTTTCAAGAAAAATCACTCAATTCCCCACTAGATCCTCACAAAAATCACAAAGGTGACACTAGAACTAGTTGAGAGAACTCAAAGGACCTTAGAAGAAGTTAGAAGACAGTGGAATAGAAGTGGAATAGCCAAGCAATGGCTAGAAACAAAAATTGGGCTTTAGAGACATTGACATACGTCACTTAGTCGTTACTCACAGATTTTGGCCAGAAGGTTCCAACCCTAGGGATAGGAACCTTTGGCCAACATTAGTCTCTGGCCGAGAAGTTGGTCGAAGCCTCCGACCTTGATACTGAAAATAGCCCAACCCAAGCATACGTGATATACTCTCAGCTATTTGGATTTTAAGCACTTGAGGAGCTCCGAAGAGCCAGATCTCGATTGACCCTTTGCCTCACCAAGAGACCATGAAGATCAGCTTGGTATCCACTCGAATTTATCTCTTTTTCTTGTGGATGCGAGATTAACCTTCACAACCTCTTCCTGGGACAATCCACAACTCGAGGAAGCTTGCGGGCAACGCCTAACTGTCTAGAAGGTTTCCCTCTAAGAGAAATAAGCTCCAAGCAGCTGATCCGCATCCATCCTCAAGTGCACAAGATCCTCCTAGACTTCTTTCAAGAAAAATCACTCAATTTTCCACTAGATCCTCACAAAAATCATAAAGGTGACACTAGAACTAGTTGAGAGAACTCAAAGGACCTTAGGAGAAGTTAAGAGATAGTGAAATAGCCAAACAATGGCTAGAAACAAAAATTAGGTTTTAGAGACATTGACATACGTCACTTAGCCGTTACTCACAGATTTTGGCCAGAAGGTTCCAACTCTAGGGATATGAACCTTTGACCAACATTAGTCTCTGGCCGAGAAGTTGGTCGGAGCCTCCGACCCTGATACTGAAAATAGCCCAATCTAAGTGTACGTGATATACTCTCAGCTATTTGGATTTTAAGCACTTGAATAGTCTTAAAACATTGTTTACAACCCCTCTTGATAGTACAGCTTTCCTATGACTCAAAAGAAAATTTAAAAAAATTAAAATAAATTCTGAGTCGCTTCGCCGCTTTACACCATGTTTTTATAGGAGTTCTCCATACGTCATGTTTTTATAGGGATTCTCTATACACTACACCAAACAACCTAGGACTAATCTCTGCATATTTCTCAATAATAAATTCTCAATAAACTTATTAGTCCCTTATTAGTCCCTTAATAATTTTGTTATTAATCCATAAAGCCCACCTAGGGGCTAGATCCACTTTCACCGTAGAATGCCCCATCAGTACTGGGTGGAAACGACGAACAATCTCGGTTTTCCAACTGGGACTAATTGTTCGACACTGATGAGGGGGGCCATCAGTGTCGGATCAAGAACTGGCACTGATAGTTTGTACGATTTAAAAAAAAAGAGCTTGCTTGGCTCGAATCGAGCCAATGCTTCGAGTAAAAAAATGACAAATTGTTCACCATCACAAAGCATCAGCACTGATCGAGCATTTCATCACAAAACAAAGCACACAAATCATCATAAGAACAATAATGTACAACCACCATCAGTACATCAAACCACAAAGCATATAACAAATCCAACAAAAATACATCTCAAAATCTTTATCATCGAGCAATCATCTTGCAAGTTCTTCAAACATCGAAGAAACTGACTCACAAATCACAGAAATGGATCACAAATCACGAATTGTTCTTCAAACATCACAGAAACATCACCGGGGAGAGGGGATCGAGATGCGGTTGTAATCGATCTCGCCGTAGTCGATCTTGTCGTCCCTGCCAATCCAGATCTAGCGGCCAAAAGGCCGGGTTGCAAGATCCAGTGCCCCCCGGTTCTAGACGGGGAGAGAGAGGAAGAGGGGGGTGGTGGCGAGGAGGAGGAGGCAAGCTCGGTGGCGGCGAGGAGGAGAAGGCCGGCTAGGGGTGGCGACGGTGCCGAGGAGGCAAGAGGAAGAGATGGGAGAGAGAGCGAGGGGCGCGGTTGGGCGACTGGGACGAGGAGAGGGCAAGCAGCTACCTCACAGGCCTAGCCCGGAGGAGCGGTGGAGATGGCACCGGTGGCGGCGCTGTCGCCGGGTAGAGAGCAAGAGGAGACAGGGAGAACAAAGGAGAGGGAGAGACTTATCTGTTGGTTGGTCGGCTCGTTTGGTCGATTGATCGGCTCCTTCTTCGTGCCTGGCTCAATCCCATCTGTGCCGGTTTATTCAAAAAACCAGTACTAATGTTTCACGTATCAATGTAGTTTTTTTAACAAATTGGTACCAATACTATTAGTGTCGGGTTTTTTAATAAATTGGCACTGATGTAGTATCATCAGTGCCAGTTTCTTGTCCATAGAGGGCACATGCTAGGTGGGTGGGCATGAAACCTCCTATCAGTGTCGGGTTTTCCTTAACCAGCACTGAGCCGGGTTTTCCTCAACCGGTACTGCTTAGACGGTACGATTATGTTGTTTTGTAGTAGTGGCCAACACCGCCGAGTTCACCGTGGCAACGCTAGCAGCTTTGGCGCCGAGGAGCGCCGTGATGGAGGCAAGATCGGAGCAGGATGGTGTGGGGTGGAAGAATTTCTTTGGAGATACATTCATATTGTATTTTGTCTTTTGTTTAAACCCACCAAATAATATTAGGCACATGTTTGGGAGCTGGTTAGCTAGTGTGGGACGGTGGAAGTAAAGCTTAAAAGAGAATTGTTAGTTGGGGCATGGCAATATGCTGTGCTATATTGTTAAGTCGTAATGAAATGATTTTCGATAACTTTTTTTATAAATCTTATATGCAGGTACTGAGAATGCTCTGACTTTAATTCTAGGGTTTGTTATAAAAGTGTGAAGAAGAGAAACAAATGATACAATATGCATGCCGTTATCTATAAACTATTGTTATGCATGCAGCTCTCTGCCAATCATGGATGGAGATTTAACTAGGATTTGATCATAATAATGTCTTATCATCCAAACTATGTTGGCATTCTTTTATTGCCTTCTGATGCAGTCGAATATCCTGTGAAATATATATATAATTTGGGTATAGCTTTTAACGAAGCAAAGACCGAGATTTTTCCATTATCCAAAAGAAATCTGGCTGTGATCCCTGCGGAGACATCACAAGAGGGATCTGTTTCGTCTGAAAGTCTTCTGCAGCTGTTTTTTTTTTCGCCGGGCCTTCTGCTGTTCTGCAGCTCCAGCTACTGATCTCACATGCCATGGCTCACATTATGTAATTTCAGAACGAGGCACGCACGGCCGGCCACGATGGATATCGATCGGAGCCATATGCGTAACATAGGTAGTTTGTGCATATATACTTAATATAGATATATGCATCTGGTAAACTTACACCGCTACATAAATGATTTTTGCTGGCTCCAGGCTTTAATTCCCACAGGCGGCTTAAATAGCTAGCCGTCTATGGTGAAGCCTAGAATCATCTCAGGCTAATAGACCATACATAGAAATACATTTTTACAAATGAGCATATAAAAAAGCCGTCTATACTAATGGTTTCATTATTGTAGACAGTTGCTTAAGATAATGACCTATATAAATAGCATTTGTATAGACGGCTTTCTTAAAAGAACCGCCAGAACTAAGGGTGACCATTACTGTAGGCAGTTTTCTTAAGTCACCGTTTTTACACGTGTCGTCGTCTTTCTCGCTTATCTTTGGTGTTTAGAAAATATTCCTCTCAGCAACATGTGGACTGGCTGGTTAAAAATGAATTACCACTGGTTAAGAATGAATTATTCATAGAAAATTCAAAGAACTCTTGTTCACATCAATTGGACTTCAAATGAATTTTTCATGAATTTTCAAAGCTTGAGCAATTTTTTAAAGTAGTGCACATATTTGCATTGGTGGTCGTCTTAAGCCACCGTCTATGAAAAGTTTTTTTTTTTGAGGCTATGCTCTTAGTTGTCTGTCTGTGTCTTTTCTTTTTGTCTTCCTCGTGACACTACGGTGACCACGCCGGCGCTTCAAAATTCAAGCCACCGGACGTTGATCACAATTCACATCCTCCACCACTGCTCTGCCTCCTCCGCTACGACTTTGCCTCCTCAACTCCCCTTCTCCGCCTCTTTTTCCAATAAATATAGGGCAACGTGGGTTTTCTCACCTCCTCACACTTTCTTCTTTTTTTTCTCCTCACTCTCCGGCCATGGCGGACTCGTCGCGGTAATCTCAATACATCACAACCAGCGAGGAAGAGGAGAAAGGCCTCATCAGAGTACTCCCTCCCCAGGGGCAAAGCTAGAGCACAGAGGACCCGAGTGCACACTTTAATATACACATGTAATAAAAATCTTAGTCTGACACTATGACATATACAATGGCAAAGGAAATGCTTACCAAAATGAAAAATCTGATGTATTGATAGTTAATATAAATAAACACCAACAAAATATTATATGGTCTCTACGGTAAAATACACCATTAAACTGAGTCCTGATAACCTACATAAAGGTGCTAATTAGATGATTCAATACTATAGAAAAATTTGGATTCACAAAATCAAAAATGGAAAAAAGTTGAAATCAATATACTACCTCTTAGTATTTACACTTTCCCATTTTCCTGAAACGATCCACTACAACATCATTTATAACTTTCATCATTTTTTGTTTTTCCACATAGCAAATGAGACAATTACTCATGTACTCATCACTCATACGGTTGTGCAAATGTGTTTTCACAATTTTCATGGCCGAAAAGCACCTCTCAACTTGTATCCAGTCTCCTTCTTAGTGGGGTCTCTAAACAAGAAGCTGTAGAATCATTGTCATGATTAATATTTTGTGATAAATAATTGGCTTTGCAAATGATTTATTTAATAAGTGATTGGTTTAAAAATAACTGTGAATATTGGTGTGTGTGTGCGAGTCAAGTTGAGAAAGAACTTGTGTTCGAATATGGTATCTTTGTTTTTGCATGTATAGGTGAGTCTTGAGGTCTCGGGAGTATTGCCGATGATGGATCGGGAGTTGACTTAGAAGAAATTGATGTCCGAATGATCGGGAGATCACGCGGGATACTAAAGGCTAGAGATCAATACACGTGAAAGTGAAGATTCCATATGGCATATAAGAAGAATTATGTGCATATAGAAAGAAGAATTTATTTTAAATAGGAGTCGAGTCCTATGTTTCGTTTTCTCGCGCGGCTCGTCAGATGTCACACGTGACACACGCTGGCAGTCTGGCACCGACACGTATTTGCCTTGCTTGTTGCTAGAATTTTTTATTTATATATTTTTTAATAAAATATTTACAAAATTGCATTTTCATTTCAAAAATTTACAAAAATATACTCCCAACGCCCTCTGGGAGGGCGATTTAATGACGTGGTTGACGGCCATTGGCTGGGCGGCCGACGGCTGTCAGCACTTTTGCAGGCAGCCCCCGGCCGCCCAAAAGCCGCCCTCCCAGAGGGCGGCCGGGGGCCGCCTGCAAAACGCCGGCCACGGGGCCGACCATTTTACAGGCGGCCCCCTTGCCGCCTGTAACGCCCTGAAAATCGTCTTAATTAAAAATTATTGCTGGTAAATGGAAATACAAGAATACACTAGAAAATCTTTATTTGAGAAAAGAGTTTGAATAAAATTTTGAAATTTCTAATATTAAAAATCCCAAGTTTAAATCCTTAAATAAATACTTGGATGCTTTTATATTCCAGGGGTTTTGTCGGAGTATTTTAAGCGTTTGAATATTTATAATAATAAATTCTTTGTGTTTCGTGGTGGTATTTACTTCTAGTAAATTCCCCGTGATTTAATAAACTCTCTGAAATTTTCTTGGATTTTTCGGAGCTATAGAATTAATTTTAATGCTATAAAGATCACTAAAGTAAGTAAATAAATATAAATAAATTCCTTTTCTTTTTCCCCTGTTCGGGTCGTTTCTGATTCAGTCCTTTGAAGTCTCCCCGTTCATCGTGAACTCTGACTCCTTTTCTTCTAGGGTTTTGTGTCGTTCCCAGAACCTTAAAGTCGCCTCGAAAACCTAAATTCGGGGTTACCAGATTTATTCATTTTTGAAACTCTAGAACTCTTTTGGACTCCCAATCCGAGATCCTTTGTATTTGAAATATCTATATTTCCCTTTGAGATAAATCCTAGATATTTCTTTAAACACCTTTTCTGTCAAAATAAATCCAAATCCCCAATTGTCTGAGATTTCTCCAAATTTCAGTCCTAATAAAACACCCTTGTCAATGCCCTAATCCCAAAATATTTTATTCGGAATATGCCATTTCCCAGTTCCTGGAAAATCTCCTCTAGTTCCCAACCTGATGGATAATTCGATATTTGTTTCCCCAAATATTCCTCGAATATCCCGATATTCTACTCCCCAAATTTCCATCGGGAAAATATTCTCCATTCTCGGAATCCCACAAAATATTCTGTTTCTTGGACCCTAATAAATATACTTTTGTTTTCTAAATTCGTCCAAATACCCTTCAATCCCCAATATATATATACGTGTATATATATATATATATATATATATATATATATATATATATATATATATATATATATATATATATATATATATATATATATATATCCTCGTACCTAGATAATTCCAATGTCCCGAATATTTCTACAATTTTTGATTCGGAAATATTCCTCGAATCTATAAATTCCAATTTTCCAAATTCTCTCCTTTCTTTTCTCTTTTTTTCCTGGTCCTCTCTCTCCCTCCTGTTTATCTCCCCCTTTGTTCTTTTGCTCTCTCTCTCTGCATCTGCCGCTGGAGGCCATGGCTGGCCGAAGCCCGAGCTCCCCTGGCCGAGCTCCTCGGCTCAGGCCTCGGTGCCTGCCTCCCTCTCGGCCCAGGCCGCCCCAGCCCCGGCCCGCTGCGCGCGCCACCGCCGCCGCCCGGCCCAGGCCAGCGCCTGCGCTCCGCCCCGCAACGACCACCGCCGAACCCGCTGCCGCCCCTATATGTACCGCCGCCAGCCCTGTGCCCTAGCCGGCTCTGCTCCTCTCCACGCCGCCAGGCTGCCGCCGCCCCGAGGCAGAGCGCCGCCGCCACCCCGTCGTGCCGCGCCGCCGTCTACACCTGCTGCCGTGCTGGCGCCCTGCGCTGCTCCCAGCCGTCGCCGCCCTGCCTCTGCTGCCTCCGCCGGAGCCGCTGCCTCTTCCGCTCCTAGCGCCGTCGCCTGCGGAGCCGTCCCTGTTTCTCATCTGCCACCGTCGCTGTCCCCTCCGACGCCGGCCGTCGCTGGGAGGCCCCAAGCCGTCATCGTCGTCGTCTCTTCACGGTGAGCATCCTCGTAGTCGCCTCCCTCCTCCTCTGCCTGTTGTCGCCGTCGTCGTCGTCTTCGATCCCCGCCACTGGTGAACTCCAGACCTGCCGTCGCCGTCTTCGTCTCTGCCGCCCGCCGGCTGCCTAGGACGCCGCCTCCTCCCGTCGCCGGTGAGCATTCGGACCGAAGCCGTCCTTCTTTGATTCATCGCTGCCATCGCTCTTTTCCAATCGGCATCGTCGCCCATCCTCCTCTGCCTCCTGTTCGTCGTCGCCGTTGCCAGGTAGTCGTCGTCGTCATCTATCACCTGTGCGCCGTTCTCTCCAGTGGCGACGTCGCTGCCTCTGCCGCCCTCTGTCTTCCCCCATCTGCCGCCGTCGCTTGGAGTCCGCCGCCTCACCGTCTGCCTCGCACCGCTTCTGCTCCCCGCCCGGCATCGTCACCGCCGTTTACAGCGACGCCCGTCGCGTCCTCATCTGCTTGATGTGCGCCGCCGGTTGGTCGCCGTGCCAGCGGCAAGGCCATCTCGCTGCACCCACCTTTGCTTCGTCGTCGCTGGCATCTAAGCCTCCTCTCCGGCCGTGTTGCCCCAACGGCGCCTCCCCTCGTCGCCTCTGCCTCCTGCTCCTCGTCGTTTTTCGCCAAGCGCCGCTACGTCCCCCGCTGTCGTCGTGCCGGCCGTCGCCCGCTCTCTCCTGGCCATCCGCCGTCGCGTTGCCCGGGTCGCTGCTCCGTCGCCGGTCCGCCGCACCGCCTTTAGGCCGTCTTTTCGCCACCCGGTGTCGTCGCCTGCCGTCGCCATTCCTGCTGTTGCCTGCAGCGCCACCATCGCTACGCCACCTCATCCCATCCCTGCTCTACTCCCCATCTGCCGTCATCCCGGCCGACGAGCCGTCATCGCCGTCTCTGTGATTCAGTGCCGTCGGTGAGCCCGAAGTCCGTCGCCATCGCCGTGTCCCTCCGGCTCGTCTTGGCCACGCCGTCCCCGGTCCGTCTCCCTTGTTGCCTCTGTATGCCACGGGACACCGTCATCACATCGTCGGACATCCTCAGCAGTATTCTCCTTTGTGACCTCTGGGCCCGGTGTTTCTCCCAGTGCATGACTAGGGGACCCGAGGCACAGTGCCCCAATAAATCTCAATCGTCCGATAATCCGAAGTCGATCCGAGCCACCTTGGCCGTCTAACCCTTTTAATTGGTCAAAGCCATGTCAGCCCTAGCCACCTCAGCTGCCACTTCGGTTGCCACCTCATCCCCTTCGGCCACATGTTATCCACCTCAACATTCCATTCGTCCCTCCTATTTCTAAATCCATGAACCAAGTCCACCATACGCCTGGTCACTGATCATGGATCCCATATCTCAGCATTTATCCAAAATAATTAGTTTTAATCCGAACATCTAGAGAATATTCTCGAGAATATTCTTTTTCAATTCTTTTCGGATTTATTCCAAATTCAATATTCCGAAAGCCATATCTTTTCCATCCGAACTCCGATTCGACCCGTTCTTCTTCCTAAATTTATCTAAAATTATAACCTACTTGTTTATGTATTTTATGTATTGTTTATTTGGAGTTTCTTAGGATTATTATCGTTTTACATGTAGTTGCGTACAATCGTCGTCTCGGAAGATTGCGAAGTCTGCGGAAGAGTTCGGAAGATCATTTGAAGACTTTTGCGATTGCAAGGCAAGTCACACGACAATTTCCTTGAGCATGTTGATCCCATTTGTGAAAAGTATTTTATTTTAAAGTTATTGCATGAAATGCTTTTGAATGTCATTATATGGGTATTAATTTATTATTCTATGATTCTTGACTATTATGGCCATTTTGATGTTGATATCTATACCTTGATACCCTGGGTAATAATATTGACTAGCTAGATATTTAATTATTTATCTGGCTAGATTATTTAGGATTTGCTTAGCCATGCTTAGAAACTATAGTGTCATATATGTGGGAAACTATTCATTCTGATTAATTAATGATTAATGGCTACAATTTCACGACCGTGAGTCATGGTTGATTAATTAAATGTGACAATTAAAACTTGCCTGAGGGTGGGTTGTGAGCACCATGGTTGGAATGTTGCTAGCGGTGCTCATGACAATTAAGGACCGGTTCGCGGACTACTTGTTGCGAAGCAATACTCGTGCTAACCACAAGCCAGCATGGGTAATGGTAGGATCCAATGTGTAGTACGTTCAACCGGGGTCCACCATGGTGTGTTGTGGCTGTGTCAATAGGACCACCATGGCTGCGTCAATAAGTCCATGTCTTGGGCGTTGGATCGTTTCCCTGTTGGGGGCCTGATCAGCTCCTGCCGGAAACTGGTGGTCCAGCAGGTGGCTCCCTTGTTGTGCGGGTTACATAGAGGATCTTATCACAATTCCTTTCCAAGGTACCGTGGTGGTATTAAGGCGCACAGTGATGTGTTGTGGAGTTATGTCTTGTGGGTAAATTGGTACATCTCTGGCCAGAGTAAAACTATTCGAATAGCCGTGCTCGCGGTTAATGAGCGGCCTAGCAATGTTTCTGTGATTAGTCCCACACTATTTAATAATGATGATAATTGATGAAATATTGATAGCTCCTGTTTGGAGAGTTATGGTTTGGGCCTGAACTGCGTTGGAGCGTTGTTCAGTGGTTGATTCAATACTGATTAATAACTAAACTATACTGTTTTCAATGATTTTAAATGCAAATGTTTTAAATGCGGTTTTATGCAAATAAGCCATATTATGCCTTTCCTTTGGTATCCTGTTGCATTACATTGCATTCCCTAGTGTGGCTTGTTGAGTACGGTGGGTGGTACTCAGTCTTGCATTATTGCAATCTTTAGAGTGAAGTTTTGCGTGGAGGAGAAGATGGTGTTTGGCTTATACCCCAGTTGAGCTGCCTGTGGCTTGGAGCTGAAGCTACGCTAGTTGCCATTCCGCTGCTGTTTTCTTCTGTGTGAGGACTAAGTGCCTCTGTTGTAAGTATTTATCGTTATTTCGTTTTGATTATGTTTATCAAATTGTCAATTTGTGTACCTCGGCTGATTCCTGAACAAGGATTTATTGCACAAATTAGCTTTGGAAATTCTGGTGAATTTCTGGGCGTGACACCGCCCTCCTAGAGGACGGCTTTTTGGCGGCCAGGGGGCCGCCTGCAAAATGGCCGACCGGGCCAGCCATTTTGCAGGCGGCCCCCTTATCGCCCTCTGAGAGGGCGGTTTTTAGTCAGCCCAGTATAAAACCCCCTCCTAGACTCAAAAAATGTCATACAATTCACAGAAATTACAGAAAAAAGAAGAGAGAGCTGAGAGCAAGGCTGAACGAAAGCAGCGAAGCTCTACCGGTTTGCTGATTCGTCTACAGGTAAAATCTATTGTCCCTTTGCAATTTCTATTTCTATGCAAAAATTGATGTAGTATTGTACTGGTTATGTGTATAGTACTATATGAAAATAAGTTGTTACTCGTAGATGTGTAGGTTTTTAGTTAATCTATTAGATGACTTAGTTTGTGTAGAGATGGTAGTTATAAAATCTCGATTACACGGTTTTAGATGTGAGTAGGATGTTGGTACCTAGTTTAACTGTATTTTTTTATCAACAGATATGTCAAATAAAGTGATATTTCAGTTATTTCACGGGCAAGGGAATATAAGGTATGGTCCACAAGGTGTAGATCTATCGGAGTTTAGTTCAATGGCTAAGGGCATTGATAGGCCAGCTGAGAGAAGTTTCGGGTCAGTGTACAACTGGCTAATGCGAGGCTTTCGACTTGACCCCCAGATCAATGCAATAACCTTGTATGTTGTAGTTAGTCGTGCAGTTAAGGTTTTTTTTGGGAACTGATGCCGTTGGATTACACTGCCACTTGGAGATGGTACGTGGAGAATGCATTCCAATGTGGTTGGCCACTGTGCATACTTGTGTCGGTGTATGAGAAGGATAACACCGCTGCTGCAATGGCCGTGCAAGATGATGAGGGTCCAAGTACGGCGAAACGAGGTGATGCCGAAACAATAAAAGAAAATGAAGGAGGGAATGAAGAGGATAGACAGCCAACAGGTGTGGCAGATGAGGGAGAACTAATCGACACTATCATCGAAGAAATGGATAGGAAAGATGCTGAAAACGAGCATAGAGAGTATGACGATTCGTCCGATGAGGACAACGTGATGCCTACATAATGGAGCAACGAAGACTTCTCTGGCCTTATTATCTCCGAGCGGCATCATGTGCCATGGGAGTATAAGGAGAATGAGGTCATTCAGGGGGCTAAGTATGCATATGTAGAGGATTTGAAGGATGCAGTAAAACAATGGGCGGTGTCACTTTAGAGGGAGTTCTCGGTCGTGAAGTCAAGCAAATCAGTGTATGAAGTAAAGTGCATGAAGGATGGGTGTCCATGGCGGGTGCACGCATTCAAGGGTAAATGGAAGGATTATTGGCAAGTTTCAATCATGACCGAGCATTCATGTTATTTACCCGGTGTTGAAAAATATCATAGAAACATAACATCTACATTTATTGTAACAGAGATGTACTCCCACATTGTGAACAACCTGGGGTACGAACCAAGGTCAATTGTTAGACATATTGAAGAGAAATTCAAATACACAATCAGCTATGCTAAGACTTGGAGGGCAAAACAGAAGGTTGTAGAGATGAGGTTTAGCACATTTGAAGCATCTTATGATAATTTGCCTCGTCTGTTAGCCTGTATTCTTCAGAGGAATCCAGAGACCTGCTACGACCTAAAAGCCTTTCTATCAATTGAACATGGTAATAAAAGTGTGTTGCAACAAGTATTCTTTTCATTAGGTGCTTGCATTCAAGCATTTGTGCATTGTCATTCCATCCTCTGCATCGATGGGACATTTCTGACCGGAAAGTACAGAGGGCAGATATTAACAGCAATTGGAGTTGATGGGAACAACCAAGTTCTACCGGTGGCTTTTGTTTTTGTTGAAAGTGAGAACACTGATAGCTGGTATTGGTTCCTAGAAAGGGTTAAGTCTGTAGTTGTACGGATGAGGCCAGACGTATGCCTCATACATGACCGTCACGCCGGCTTGCTACGGGCAATTGAGGAATTGAGGGATGAATGTGCTGAGAAGGGATATCCACCAAGGTGATCTGATGTCCAAAGTAGATGGTGCATGCGTCATATAGGTGCTAATTTCTACAGGCAATTTAAGAATAAGCACCTTATGGATCTTTTCAAAAGGCTGTGCATCCAGAATTAAGAGAAGAAGTTCAATAAGCTTTGGAGGAGATTGGATGAGCTGACCACTAAACAAACAGATGAGCAGTTCAGGAGGGCTACCCTTATAGAGGATGAGGCTCCACAAGCTCTTGGACCTCTATCAAGTGACGGACCTCGTATGAGAAGAAGGTCGGCATCCTCGGTTAGAAAATTTTTGGAGTGGATTGAGAATGAGCCAAAGGAGAAATAGGCATTGTTGTGTGACAAGGATGGTTCTCGATTTGGCATAATGACCACAAATTTGGCAGAGGTTTATAACTGGGTGATGCGTGGTGTTCGAGGGCTCTCACTTGTTGGCATAGTTGAATTTATCTTGCATGGCATATGCAAATACTTCAGAGATCGGTTCAGAGAAGCCGGCCCCTCAATGGTGGATAATAATTTTTCTTTGGCACACTACTGACTAAGTACCTGCAAGGTAAAAGTAATAAGGCCCGAAGACATCAAGCTATACCTCAAGGTACACAAGAACACAGATTTGAAGTATTGTGTGTCGACAAGGGCATGCGTGGAATCTACCGCAAAAGAGTTGTGCAGGAGTGCATGCTAAAGGAAGATGGGACCTGCAAGTGCTCGTGCCGAAAGCCTACTCTGCTCTACAAGCCATGTTCTCATGTTATTGCTGCGAGCGGTGAATGCGGGACAGAAGCACGTTATTTTGTCTCACCTTATTTCAGAAAAGAAGCAATCTACAATACCTGGAGTGGAGAGATATACGGCTTCGGTATTGCGGGGACATTTACTACGGAGCATCCTCAAGCTATGTATATTCTTGACCCAACAAAATTAAGGGATAAAGCAGGTCGTCGCAAGACAAGACGCATCCGTAATGACATGGATTAGTCAGAATCCGGTGGAAGACATAAACGTTGTTTAAAGTGCAACCAAACAGGCCATACATATCAGAAATGCCCAAAGAATGCAACCGGTCCAAGTGTGGCGGAAGCTAGACCGTCGGGTTCAGGCACTGATGGCAGTCGTCCTATGGGTGAAGGCACAACTTCAAGATGACCCCGTCTTAGGCGTTCTTGAACATTTGGTGGTGCTGCGGTGTAGTGTAAGTCTATGCTTGACCTTTGTTGTAGAACGATATGCACCATACTGTTGTTTTTTATTGTCATGTAATAATGATATAAATCTTAACAATAATTTGTAATTTGGTTGTTCAATTAACTTTACAAACTTACTCTTACTTGTTGCTTTGACAATATAATTTACGCTAACTCTCTATTTACATGCAGGTATGGCGTACCATACCCCGGAGCTGCTCGACCGGGTCCTCGACCAGTCCCACCGGTCTTACATGTCAGCCGTCGAGGGTGCCCAGCTAGGCACCTTCCGTCCACGGCCTTCACGCCACCTCCTGTGGATAGACCACCGGTTCCGTGAGAGGTAAGAGCTATACTAACATTCATTCACATCATTTCTACATATCTATGGTCCCCAATATTGACTACAGTGCTATATTCTGCAGGTTGCGTGAGGCTGGACTTCTTCCGCTGTACAGGCTAGTTGAGCCCGCACCAGACGAGAAGGACCCCACCAGGCGATGGGACGCTAACCGGTCACTTCTGGCGGCACTGGTGGATCGCTGAAGACCGGAGATGCACACGTTCCACCTACCGTGTGGCGAGATGACTCCCACACTCCAAGACGTGTCCTACTTGCTGGGACTTCCCCTCGCGGGGGATGCAGTCGGTCCGGTAGACGGGATGCAAGGTTGGTCGCAAGACATCACTGCTCGGTTCGAGGCCGTGCACCGTCGACCTGGACTTGGTAGGCCAGGTTCGCTACCGCCTTACACCTCGACCGGCCCCTCGCAGGCGTGGCTGCTACAGGCGTGGCTGCTACAGTTCACTGTAAGTCGTGGATTCCTTCGATTCACAATCATCCGATCTGTAAAACAACAGTGGTGCTGACTACAATCTTGCTTTACAGCCTAATCAGCTAGACGAAAACGCCGACCAATACTCGGTGCAGTGGAGCTTGGAGGCGTACCTGCTGTGGCTGTTCAGGTGGGTGATGTTCACCAGCACGACGGGGCACACAGTGGACAAGGGACTGATCCACTACGCTCGTGCGATCGCCGACAGCGAGGACGGTTGTGTACCGCAGTGGAGCTGGGGATCTGCTGTGCTAGCAGCGACGTATCGTGGTCTTTGTGACGCATGCACAAAGACCGATGCAGGTGCGATTCTTGCCGGTTGCCCTCTCCTTCTGCAGCTATGGGCGGCCGAACGTTTCGTGATAGGCCGCCCTCTGATTCACCACTCTCCCTACGAGGACGGCCTTGGAGACTTCTACAGGCAGTTGGCCGAGGACCGTCCCACTATAGGGACGATATGGTGTCGCCGTGAGGTACGTTACGTGAAATTCTAGGTTTACCACTGAAGCGCAAGCACTGACCTGTTCCCCCTATCATATTTTGCAGTGTCATTACGCTCACACACAGGTTAGGAGGGCCTACTGTGACTTCGTTATGGAGTTGGACTGCCTGCAGCCCAGCGACGTCGTCTGGGAGTCGTATAGTCCGCAGGCCATCGCAGCCCATGCACCTCTCAGACTCTTGGCTCTTTGCACGCGCGACCAGTCGTACTGGATGACGAGAGTGCCGTTGGTGTTCAACATCTTCGTCGAGCCGCACTGTCCGCAGCGCGTGATGCGACAGTTCGGCCTACGTCAACTCTTCCCTATGGCCGTGCAAATGGTTGTTCCTCGTGACGTGCACAGGTTAGTACAGTTGCGATTTTTGTCGATGACTACAACTCTTTAATGAAGTCTAATGCACTCTCTGCAAATAGGTATACTCGTAGGGGACAGCCAGGCGGCACTTAGTGGTATCCACGACTGCAGAAGTACGTCGACGAGATTTTTCCACACACTGAGGACAACTACCTAGCATACCTCAGGTGGTACCAGCCGCGCACCCGTACACACGTGACGTTCACCCCAGAGGATCCACAGCCACACTTCACCGCTACGACTAACACGTATCCTAGACACCGTGACCAGAACTACTTCCGCACGGTACGACACATTCTCTTTGCACTTTGCTTTTTCCTTTGTAGGTGTCTATGGTTCTAACATATATTAACGTCACATTTCAACTAGGCCGATGCAGCGCGACAGGTTCGGGCAGATGTGGACACGGCGTTCGGACGGTTGGACGAAGGGATCGTGCTGACTGCGGAGGAGCAGAGGATGACTTTCGGGAGGATTCATCAGTCGATACACGCAGTGATCTGTGCGCTCACTTGTCTTGCGGTCGACGCGGTACCTCCCGTAGCTGTACGACAGCAGCAGCCACGCCTCGCAGGAGCTGGAGTGCACCAGCATGGTTCTAGTCAGCGAGCTGGCCCCTCTAGAGGTAAATTCTGCTAACCATCGGTTCATAATACGACATGCACCGTTTTACATCCGTATGCTTCCGTGCAGCTTTTGGTCACCGTACCTAGATCCCTCCGGAGTTGGCACGTCCGTGCAGGGACCATACCACATCCGACCGCACGCGCAGCAGGGCATGACCATTGCCCCTGGGGCCACCACAGGAGGTCCTTCAGGTTAGATCAAAGTTTACTTTCGCCTTGCAAAATTAAACTTTTCAATTATGAATATTTTTGTACATAGGGTTCCACTCTACAGCGCGGGGGATGTTTGCTGACACTGGCTCATCCGCGCAGGGCGCACGCGGCAGCGGTTGGGTACAGGATCATTTCAAGGGGGACGACTTGGAGAACGAGGACGAGGAGATCCACGAGGTACTAAATACCTCGCAGCTCGAAGGAGCTCCGCCACCGCAGACACATGACCCACCAGCTGGCACACCCATGCAGGCGACCCGCGCTGGCCGTGCCGTACCACCAGACCGGCTGACATATTCCCAGGGGCAGGTTCGAGCGCAGGCTAGGAGGACGAAGAGGGCTAGAGGTTACGGTCAGGGCCCGTAGTCCGTTGTACCCGTAGTACTTGGCCTCTTGTACATCGTGTTTTATTAATTCCACGTTTACTGAAGAAACCCCTCTTGATGAAACCCATTTTTGCAACTTGAGGAATGAGTTAAATGTCATAGATATCTGAAATGTCCCTTGATCTCTTGCATTGTGCTCGTTTTTGGTGATTCTCTTTGCTTTTGTTTCTTTGGTTTCTCTCTTTAATTTGTTGTTCTTTTTTTGAAAATAGGGAGTATCACATTAAGGGGGAGTGTTCCACATCTCATATGTGTAATACAACCTTTAGAGTGTGAATAAATTGATGAAAGTGCTAGAAGAGTGTTCAAAAGGCCTAGTTTGACCAAAGTCAAAAATTTGTCACAAACTTTGTTTGTTGAAATCTACCGCTTAGAAAAAGTTTCACATGGTATCTTATATGTTTTTCAAGCTTAACCTTGAAAGAAAAATTAATTCTAAATAAAATTGCTTTCTTACCACTTTTTGGAAGAAACTAGAATTTTGTTTTTAACCAAATTGCCCTAAATCTCCAAAATGAGCTCGAATGAGATTTTGAAAAAGCTTCCAAACCAAAAATGCTAGACTTGACTATTTCAAATGTTTTTGGTATTCAAACTTCTTGCAAAAATTTGATCCTTCAAAAGTTATTTGCTTTCGAAATTCAACCAAAAACTATCATAAACCATAATACGTCATTTCTAGCACTTAAGTGAGAATTATTGCAAATTCCGTAGTAAATCTCAAATATATGGAAATTGTCAATGTTTGAGCTCACACATTCAAATGGCACCTTTGTGTTATCTTGTTTTTCTCCGAGATCTTAAAAACCTGGTGTTGTGACTTTTGTGTGCGGGGATTTGCCCGTGCAAGGGCTGGAGGCCGGCAGATCGGGCATAGGCGGTCCGACCGGCGCTATATGCGCGGTCCGACGGCCTGATGCCTGCGGTCCAACCGGCTAAGGGGGGCCGGTCCGACTGGGCCACTGGGTAGGGGCCCATTACTTATCCTACCCGACCTTCTTCCTCCTCTATCACTCTTCTCTTTTCCCAAATCGCCCCAAACCCGTTTCTCTCTGTCTCTCCCTCAAACCCTAACTCTCCTCTCCACTTCCTCCTCTCGGTTGGACCGGGATTTCTCCTCTGTTTGGACCGTAAGTGATTCTCCTCCATTCCCTCTCTCTATTCCACGGTTTGGATTTGTATTTGATTATGTTTTTAAACCGTGGATTAGAACCCTAGGCCAAAGGAGTGTGCTTTGTCGATTTGCATCTCTAGAGGGGAGTTCTTGGTGCAAATCAAGTCGATTTCTTCCGGCAATCTAGTGGTAATCCCTCTCCCTTGCATCTAACTCAATCTCGTTCACCTCTTAATGCTTCTAGGGTTAGGGTTAGTTTGTTCTCTTATTCCTCTCCTATATATGTGCACAATGCCTATCTTATTTATCTTCTATTCTCTCTAGTCTTGTGCCATACTAGTTCATCTCTTGTGTATGTGAAAAATTTTTGATGAATGGAAGCGTGCAAACTCGATCTGCCAGTGGCAGTCGGACCGGCCTGATGCTTGCGGTCCAACCGCCCAAGCAGGGGCGGTCTAACCGCCCCTGGACTGAACAACAAGTTTCAATTATCAAATCTTTTTCTTTTACACTAATCCTCGCTGATCCTTTTCTTTGTCTCTTTCCCAGTCAATGGCTCCTCCTCGCAAGAAAATTGCGGAAAGACACTCCAAGAAGCGTCATGATCCCATCATTTCATCAGAGGAAGAAGAGATGGAGGATGAGGATTATGTGATAGAAGAGAAAGAGGAAGACCATCAAATAGATGAGGATGAGGATGAGGATGAGGATGAGGATGATGATGACGAACAGCCTATTTATCCTCGAGGTGACCCAACTGCTCCACCTCCTTCGGTCTATTATTCAATGCCTCATCAAGTGGATCCAACTATCAACTTTCGAGTGCGATTGAACAACCCTACGGAGTACATGCTTCTTAGGGATCATGATCAATTCAACAGACCTAACGACTCGAACAATCCAAGGTTCCACACAAACTTTCAGAAGGAAGTATTTGAAAAAGTCTACACTTCCACCAAGCCCTTTGCTGATCATAAGTATATTGTGTGTAAAGAGATAAACAAGACCTCGCAGTTTCAAGGGTTGCACAATCTTTTCCGAGAAGTGGGAATTGATAAGTCTGTTGCTATCCATTAGGATTATGACCTCACTCTTATCCGTCAGTTCTACTCCACTATTTGGATAAATGAAGATTTCACTCAGATAAAGTGGATTAGTGGAGAGCTTAGGTGTGTGGCAACTAAGCGAGAGTTACAAGAAGTGTTGGAGCTGAGATATCTTGATGGTACACGGCTTCACTCTGATCTACAGTACTCTCCAATGTCTGTTCAAGACCAAGCTCAATTCTACGACACAAGTGTTCATTGCACATTTGGAACAGTCACTGGATTAAAAACTATGTCAAGTGTAATCAACCGGATTGTCAGAGCTTCTATTGTCCCAAGGTGTGGCAACAAGGATGCCATTCATGATATCACATGGCATGTGATCAGAGCTATCATAAGTGGAACTCGGTTTGATGTCGTTGACCTTATTTTTAGAGAGATGCACATGTCAAAGAACATTCTTGGACAAGATATATATTATGCTCCATTCATAATGAAGCTTATCCTTGCAAAGTATGGAAGAATGGGTAATAGAACATCTCGCCATAAGGAGTATAGGCCCTGACTTCCACCAAATGCTCCCTCCGGGCGGTCCTTTGAGAGCGGTCAATCTTCTCGTTCCGCTCAACCTCAAGGGCCTTCTTTTCATGATCATCATCCTCCTCCGCCGCCTCCACAGGACTTTGGTCAGTTCTTCTTTCCTCAATATGCATATTTTGGGATACAGCCAATGGAGTATTTCAATCCGGTCATGGAAGCTCTCAACGCCCTAAATGACAGCTTCACTCATATGAATACCGGATTTGAGGAGATGACTCAACAAGTGAGAGGCTTATCCGGTAATGTTCGAACTGTGCAAAATTCCATTGATTGTGTTAAAGGTCGCATGGATGGTTTCAGGTGACGTATGAGGATTGTAGAGACCTCCGATCCGGTTCTCTACCATCGTCGTCGCAATGCGCCTTCCTCCCCTCCTCCTGAAGATTGAAGACCCTTTTGTTATTTGTCAGCTTTCTTGTAATAGGATAGTTAAACTCTCGTTTGTCTCCTTTAGAGTTTATTGCTACTCGAAATTTATCTCGTTTGACCTATACTATTTCTTTCATAAATTCATCTCCTTTCGAGTTCAAGCTGTTGTTGTTTATCATGCTCTATTATTTTAAATTGATGGAATGCAAATCATATTGCAAACTCCTCTCGTCGCCGTTGTGGCTCTTGTGATTGTCATGCACATGTTTAAGGGGAGTCTATTGTATGATTTGCTTTCGTGTATTGAACTTCATTTATAATTTCGCTTTATATGTGTTGTTTCTCATTAATTACCAAAAAGGGGGAGGTTGAAGCATTTATGCCCCATTGTTGATTTTGGTAATTGATAACAAGCGCAAAAACTAACCGTTGGGGCCGAAATCCCCAACTCAGGTCATTTCCGGTCCGACCGCAAGCAAAAGATCGGTCCAATCGGGTCCAAATTCAACAGCTAAAAAATACCAGCCGATCAGACCACAGGTGAAGAGCCGGTCCAACCGGCACCCTATCTGATTTGCGCTATCGGTACTGAATGCGGCCGGTTCGACCATATGGGGGGAGGCGGTCCGACCACCTCCCCCACTAGAACTCCATGTCGGTACTAGATCCGACCGGTCCGACCGTGACCCCCACTAGAACTCCCTGTCGGTACTGGATCGGCCCGGTCCGACCGCCACCCCAACTAGAACTCCCTGTCGGTACTGGATCCGGCCGGTCCGACCGGGAGGGGGAGCAAGTTCGACCGTGACCCCCCTAGAATTCCATGTCGGTATTGGATCAGGACGGTCCGACCGGGTTGGGGAGGCGGTCCGACCGCCACCCCCACTACAGCTCACTGTCGATACTGGATCGAGCCGGTCCAACCGGCCAGGGATGCAGTCCGACCGCCACCCTCGTCACAACTCCATAGCTTTGCGCCATCAAATTTAATTGGTGGTCATCCTCTTTGGCATGTGGACCTAACTTTTTTTTACATATATTGAAACACAATGGTTATTCCACAATTACCGCTTGTCATTAATTACCAAAATCAACAATGGGGCCTACATGCTTAACCCCTTTACTTCGTTTACGCTTCGTTTACGATGTACGTTTGCGACGAAACTGATCAAAAACATTAATTTTCGAGTTTCAACCTCACGGCGAAAGTAGGTTCCGAGCGGTGACAACCGAGCACACGCTAATTGCTTACGAACGTATTGAAATTATCCATCCAACGAGAACAAACGGTACATGAAACGTTTCTAGTTATCATTATTACATGTCTTAGGGTATTTTAAACGGATATCCAACTAGACATGCAACTACTGTGTACAGTGTGGGTACTTCCCCTTTCTCGCCGCCTCCGGCCCAGCTTCCTTTGCACGCAGTGCCCTCTCCCGCTTCCTCTCCCTCTCTGCCTCACGGGCTTCTTTCTCCTGCCGCTCCTTCTCCTCCTTCCTCTTCTGCTTAGCCTCCTACTCTTCTTGCGCCGCCCAATGACGTTGGCACCGCTCCCAGTTCCAATCTTTTAAACTATGAAGAAATTTTGTGTCCTGTGGATGGATCTCCATATCTATCCACTGCACAAAGTCGCACAGAGGCGGAGGAGGCTTCGGTGCCCTGACATATACAAATTTGTTAGTTCAAAGGTTCAAATATTTCGTACTACAAGATAATTCGTATTACCTCCACTAGCTTCTTCTCCTTCCCCTTCTTCCCTTGTGGCTTCGGCTTCTCCGGGGAGTACGCATAATTAGCACACATCTAATACCTTTGCCAGTATGTGTAATCCTTCTCACTTATTGCGACTTTGCAATTATCTCCACACCAACACATTGATGAAGACACGTCAATCGGAGGTCGTAGATGACTAGACATACCGAATGCATCCATAGCAACCTACATTATAACCAAATAAACGCAAGTTATAACTCGCTATGCCAAAAATACCTTATACAACTACATACCTACAGTATACTACACGCGACTACAAAAAATTAAATGTCATCGTCCTTATTTCCATCTCCCTAGCGTTTCTCCAACTAGTGCTACTCATCTAGTAAAAAAAACTTAACTTCTCTCATGCGCTCTATCAATGTCCTTAGCCATTATGCTCAACTTCAATAAATCTACACCTTGTGGACCAAACCTAACATTTACTTACCTGTGAAATAAGTAGTGCAATACTACACATACTATATCATTTGATGAATAGAAATGGAAATTACAAAGAGTTATAAAATATTACCTGTAGATGAATCCGTAAACTGGCTGGGCTTCGCCGCTTTCGTTCATCTTCACTCTCAGCTCTTTCTTCTTTTTTCTGTTATTTTTATGAATTTTATGAATTTTTGGAGGCTCAGAGGGGGTTTTATAGTGAGCTAGTAAAAAATTGCCCTCTGAGAGGGCGATTTTTTTTGATAAAATGAGCCAATTTGTAGGCAGCGCCCAAAAACCGCCCTCTAGGAGGGCAGCAAGGAGGCCGCCTGCAAAACCCTGGCTGCAGGGCCGGTCAATTTACAGGGGGCCCTCTTGCCGCCCTCCTAAAGGACGGTTTTTGGGTGGCCAGGGGGCCGCCTGTAAAATAGCCGGCCCCGCGGCCGGGGTTTTGCAGGCGGCTCCCTTGCCACTCTGCCAGAGAGCGATTTTTAGGCGGCCAGGAGACTGCCTACAAAAATGCTGACGGCCGTCGGCCGCCCGGCCAACGACCGTCAGCCACGTCATTAAATCACCATTTGGGAGGGCGATTTCTTAAAAAACACCCTCCCAAAGAGCGTTAGGAGTATATTTCTATAAGTTTTTGAAATGAAAATGTAATTTTGTAAATATTTTATTTAAAAAATATAAAAATGAAAAAAATTCCTTGTTGCTATCCGTGGCGGGCTTCGTTGGTTGATTAATTGGCCTCTTGCCTAAGCAAAAGCCATGGGCTGCATCGCATGGCTCCTGCCTACTGGTGCCTAGTGGGCCACTGGGCCGGACGGTGGTGCACACGGTTGGAGTTTAGGGAGTGCACAGATGGTAACAATTAACTGCTAATCACTGATTATTTTATTTTTTCCCTGGTGCATGTGCACTCGGCAAGCCCAACGTGGCTTCGCCCTCTGCTCCGCCCCCGGCCACCACTGGACTCCTACCATAGTAAAAAACTTGGACCGGTGGGTGACCTGGTTAACCTTCTAGTTCATCGGTCCAACGATCTGACCAGTGAACCGGCCAGTTAAACCGCGGTTTATAACTACATATATAATATATGTTTTTTCTATGGCACAGCTAAAGGCTGGCAAGGTGGCTAGGTGTAGCGCTCTCAAATCAATGGCTAGGGATAGAATACCCACTGCTGTACCTTTTTTTTTTAAAAAAAAGGCGCTAGTGGCCTTATGGAATGAGTTGGGCCTAGGTTTGTCCCATTTAAGTCCTCAGTCCAGTCTAACTAGGATGGTTTTATGGCCGATTTAGCTTAAAACTGGCCGGTTCATTAGGTCTAAAATGACTCAAATGTATGTCTGGTCTTTATAGCCAATTGAATCATGACAACCTCCGGTTTTGGTTTTTTTTGGCTCAACCGCTGGTCTGATTCGTTTTTTTCACTATGACTCTAACAAGCCGTGAGACACGGACGAAGAGCAGTTTTTTGGCGATGGCTCGCATAGATGCATAGAAGAATTCTAAGAGATACATCTGACGCCTGGATTGCTAGTGAGCAAACATGTGCACGTAGAAACAAGAGGAAATGGCCGTGCCTGCAGGCATGTACCCAATCATTTTGCATATACATGTGTATAAACTTGGTTTGCTTTTCTTGAATCTAGTTACTACCTCCATTACTATCTTTACAGTTCAAAACTATAAAAATAGTAATATTATAGAATGAAGGTAGTATATTTTTATGACCGTAGAACAAGGCCTCGGTCTCAGCTGGAACTGCAGCATGATTTGTCTGAAGTATGGAAGAAAGAAAAATATAGGTAGCGCGTTTGGTTGTTTGTGTAGAGCCCTCTAGGTGAATGGGAATGTTCCTTCAAGATGCTATATATGTATTCGGCATATTTAGCCAGACGGGGCCATACACCTTCACTAACTTTGATTATTAAGTAACTGATTAGTGATAATTGATATAATCTATTGTTAATTATTAATTATCATGGCAATACTAGTGTTGACTAGGGATAATTAATTTACTTTATTGTTAATTATCAATGATTATAGTAAATTTAATTATAATTAACATTTTTTATTAATTAATAGTTTACTATTCTCGTTCCAACTACACTCATCCATTCAACCAAACAAAAAATTAGCTATCACATACACCCAATCATACATCTAACTTAGATCATTGTATGCCTAAAACCATGTATAGATTGCCATATCTTATCTAACCTTGTTCTCAAACCAAACAGATCTGTGATATCCTATTACTGCTATGGGTTATGAGCAATATGCTGCTGGATGGAAGGGGACCCTGAGGGCTACAAATTATGCCCAACATACTAACGTTGTTGGGATTTTATAGAATTTTCACAGTAATTAGTTAATTCTTGTACAGAATTTTTACATGAGTCGGTTTAATTTAATCCACGTAGTAATCAGGAAAATTCTCTGAATGACAAATGAGTCCTAAGCTGTCTCTGATGATCTGCCGCTAGGGTTCGATGCAATTATCAATCTACCACTCGATTTTGCCTAATTGCCTAGCCATTGGATTTGTGTAGCAATTGTAAAAATGCCATTCTACCGTTAATATCGATTAACGTTGTTAGGTCAATAGAGTTTGAGCAAATTTTGGGCAGAAATGCCCTTAGGTACCATTCAACCGTGCCTGTTGGGTGAAAAAAACTCCCTCGTTTTCTATGAACACGCTTTCCGAACTGTTAAACGGTGCCATTTTTTACAAAAGTTTTCTATCTAGAAGTTGCTTTAAAATCAAATAAATCTATTTTTTAAGTTTGTAATAATTAAAACTTAATTAACTATGTGCTAATGGCTTGTCTTGTTTTACGTGCGCTAAAAATTTCAGCGCAACATGCACCTACGAACGGTGCCTTACACATGAAAAAGGAAAAAAGTTTGCTGCTGCTATAGTTGACATGCTAGTTTTGCATTGCGGTTAGGCAGGGCATGGCGGGGCAGCAGGTCCTGATGCGGAGAGCCAGAGAGGGTGAGGGTGTTGACCAGTGAGGATGACACCGCCGCTGTCATCAAGATTTGAAGGGGACAGTGCAGGAGAAGCATCAATGCCATATCAAGTTCGATTCGACACTGATGACGGAGCACCAGATCCAACGACCTCTTCTTCACTCTCGGCGACCGGCGAACCCTTCACTGCATGGCTGGTTGGTAGTAAACTCCTCCCCGTGCGAGCAGCTGGTCACCCGCGCATCCATCGATAACTCCTCTCTACTCCCTACGCAAGCTGCTGCGGTGAGCTTCTCCTTGCTTGCGTAGCCGCCACTCGCTGACCTCCTCTCTGTTAGAAAAATAGATATAAATAGAGACACGAATTTTTACATGAAAAACCCTTGAAGAAAAAAACCACGGACGCCGGACCGGCGATGATTACTATTGAGGATTTGATTACAAACACAGGGGAATTACAATGGGACGTCATCCCTTTCCGTGCGGCTTACAAGGAATATATATAGGGGAATAAATTTAGAAATCCTAATAGGAAAAGACTAGAAGTTCTATTAGGAAACTAATCCAATAATCCGAATATATTATATACTGAAATTCGGATCACATATTTAACAATCTCCACCTTGAGACGAATTTTCCTTATAGCATATAAATCATCAATCATCCAACAACACCTCAAGTAGGTAAAATAATCACCCCAAATAGTCTCTAGGAATACATGTAAAAACAACCAAGCTTGAACAAATCTTAAACTTAGTAGCAGGAACTGGTTTTGTCATCATATCAGCTGGGTTGTCATAAGCACTTATCTTGCATACTTTGACATCATCTTCAGCAATAGCACCTCGAATAAAGTGATATCTCATATCAATGTGCTTTGTTCTCTCATGGAACATCTGATCCTTTATTAGGCATATTGCACTTTGATTATCACAAAATATATTAATATAAGACATGTCTCCATAAAGCTCAGTGTACAAACTTCTAAGCCAGATAGATTCTTTACAAGTTTCAGAAATAGCCATATACACTGCTTCAATAGTAGATTAGGCAACAGTTGCTTGCAAAATTGCCTTCCAACTAACAGCACAACCTCCAACAGTAAAAACATAACCTGTGAGTGATCTTCTTTTATCCAAATCTCTAGCAAAATCTAAATCCACATAGCTAACAAGTCCATCTCTAGAACTTCCAAACTGCAAACAAGTATTAGAAGTACCACGCAAATATCTAAAAATCCCTTTCTAACGCTCTTTGCAAGGATTAGCCATATATTTACTGACAACACTCAATGCATATGATAAGTCAGAACGAGAATATATCATGACATATACAAGTGAACCAACTACACTTGAATATGGAACTCTAGACATATACTCAACATCATATTCTGACTATAGACATAAATATGAAAATAGTCTAAAATGTGCAGCTAAAGGAGTACTCACTGGTTTTGTATCATATATATGAAATCGACGAAGGACCTTTTCAATGTAACCTTTCTGACTAAAGTATAACTTGCCACATTGTCTTTCTCTAGCAATTTCCATATCGATAATTTTCTTTACTGCACCCAAATCCTTCATATCAAACTCACTACTCAATTGTGCCTTCAACTTTGCTATCTCTGATTTGTCTTTTATAGCAATTAACATATCATTGACACAAAGAAGCAAATATATAGCTCGAATCTAGCTATAAAGAATGGTATCTCTGAAATTTGTATATGAGCTAGACAATGAACACGATAAAATAAAACCTAAATCCTATTCATCATACTTTACCTCCATAGACTCAAGGTCGGCAACAATTTCCTTAAAAGTGGAAAGATGATTCATCACAGACTCACTGTCTTGTAATTTGTATAAGAATAACTTTTGTTTTAGGTGTATCTTACTGGTCAAATCCTTTTTCATGCAAATCTATTCCAGCTTCAACCACAACACTGCGACTGTTTTCTCCTTAAGCACATCCTGCAAAATATTATTAGATAGATGAAGATGCATATGCGCCATAACCTACGGTCTCTTCTCTTCTCGTTATCGGACCAATCATTGAGCCTCTTGTTGTTGAATCTATCGAGCGCATCATCCAAGTCTTGATGTGCTAGAACTTCTCGCATCTTCACTTGCCATAGTTAAAATCTTATATCTCAATCCATGAGCAATAGATCATACTTCAAACTTGCCATGGGAATTTAATTCCTGAATCTGCTAGTAGAAAATTTAGGTAAACCTAGCAGAAACATGAACCTCTAGGTACACTTCTTAGTACACAAAGCGAAGCATTTGAATCTCCTAGTAGTCTTGTTGTGTGAACTTAACAAAAATCCAACGTGAGTTTGCCTCTAGACAAGCTTCGGCTGGCCTGCCTTTTCTCAGGATTTGTGCGCAGTAGATGATGCATGATGCCTGCTGTCTGTTGTCTTTTTGAGACGTGCGCAACGCTTGGGTTTCGGTCTGGATGTCGACTCTAAAACGGTACAGGACGACGATGCAAAAAACAATCTCGCCGACGAAGAGATGAGGCGCCCGCAGCTAAGAGTATAACTTGATCTCTAATGCTCTGATACCACTTGTTAGAAAAATAGATGTAAATAAATATACGAATTTTTATGTGAAAAACCCTTGCGAGAAAAAACCACGGGCACCGGACCGGCAATGATCACCGTTGAGAAGTTGATTACAAACGTAGAGGAATTACAATGGGATGTTACCCCTTCCCATACGAATTACAAGGAATATATATAAGGGAATAAATTTAGGCATCCTATTAGAAAAAGCTAGAAGTTCTATTAGAAAACTAATCCAGTAATCCGAATATGTTATATGCTGAAATTCGAATCATGTATTTAACACTTCCTACGTAGCCGCTGGCCGGCAAGACCATCCCCGGACATACCTAACCCACGGCCGGTGAAGCCCAAAGTTACCTGCTCAAATTTGGTGACTGAACAACGACGCGCAGGGGAGATATAATAGGGCTGACGACCCCAGCGCAGGCGAGGAGCCATATGCTGCAGCGGCAGGAAGCTGCAAGCGAGCTCCTCATATATGAAATAACCGAGGAATTATATGTATGGAATTGGATGAAAAATTGATATACAATGGTGAACTAAGAGTTGGGAATATAAGATGGAAAATTGAAAAATAAAATGTCAAGTTGGACCACCTTCAAACAAAATTTTGGATACGCCACTAGAGGGATCGATGAGGATGAGCTCACGGGATGGAAAGAGAATGACAGAGGGAATAAGGAAAAATAAGAAGGGCATTTCAGTCATTTTACACTCCCTAACAGAAATCCTGACATAATATCAGACCGTAGTGGCATATTTGAGAACTTTGCCTGATACTGGCCCGTGGCATATCAGCATTCAGCACTATTTCTGGAGAAACTCTACTCTTTATCATTGAATTTGTCCCGGTTCAATAATTTACCATTGACATTGCTCATTTTAATAATATGCCATTGAGCTTATCAATTGCTCTACAATATACCATTGGGCCTTTTTTAAAAATACCCAAAATACCCTTATAGACATATAAGGTTAACAATTGGTTTATCATGTTAGAAGTTTAAAAAATTATGAAATTTTTTTGTGTAGCCTCCTTACACAACATGAAAATTTGTTTATATCTATTATATGCTATATAGAATTTTTTTTGTGTTGCTATTTTTAATGTTAACCATTTTTCATATGCTACACAAAATATTTCTGTGCTACTCCCTCCATCCCAAAATATAACAACTTTTAGAGTTCAAATTTGTCCCAAATATAACAACTTAATACTTGTAAAATGTGATATTTACAACTAAACTACCCATAATACTCCTTGTCTTTATTATCACCTAACCTGTCTAGGCCCACACCCCACATATCCTGAGGATACAAACAAGTCTTTTTACCTCACTCCTTAATAGTCGTACTAAGAGTTAAAACTTAGACAACGCTAGGCGTCGGGTGCCCAATTTGAGACAAAATCGAGTAGACCACCCATGAAAAACAAGGTTATATCTTGTGAAACAATAACGTCAGTTACTGAAACATTTGGATATATACATGTGTGAAACTAGTGCATTGAAACATATATACATGTGAGAAACTAGTGCATAGCAAAGAAACATTAGTGATGCAAGGATGAAACATCTCGAGAAGTGTAGTTCAACATTGGAAAAATAGGATAAAAATTGAAATACTGTCAAATCCAAGGTGAAACATTTTGCTTTCACGTTTAAAACATTGCACTCCAACGATTGAAACATCGAGGAAAATTGTAAAATTAAAAATTAAAAATGTGAAACATAGTCAAATCTAACTTGAAACATTTCGCTCTCATAGATGAAGCATAAAAAATCAACCATTAAAACATAAAAGAAAAGCATACCAACACCCACGGGCCTACCACCGTGCCAGACCATGAGGTGGTGGCAGCCAAGATCCAGGAAGCCTTCAGGAGGCACGCCATGGCCATCCACGCCACCAAAGCCGAAGTGTCGTGACCAGAGCGCATGCTCCAGCGATAGGAGACCGTGGATGCCATCCGTGGTGACGAGCATGAGCACATGGTCCTCGTAGGCGCTCACCGCTGATGGCCGTGCTGCCCCACCTCGACATCGTCTTGGAGTACTACCCGGCTATGGGGAAGGGCACCACACTGTTACCCATGTGTGGTGGGGCAGCAAGAGGAGCTCGACATCGTGCTCACCTTACCCAACGCCAACACTTATGAGATCCCATCAAGATCTAGTTTGAGGATAGGAGAGAGAGGAACACAGGGGAACTAGAGAGAAGGGGGATAGGGAAGAGTAGGTGATTGGTTGTTATGTGTTGCTGTAAGAGGTACGCCTGATTTTTCGATAGAGAACATGTAACGCCCCGATTTCCATGTAGTTGTTAAAAACTATTTTAATAAAATCCTATGTTCAAAACTTTGGATCTTTGTACGTATCAAGGAGCTAGTGCCAATTAAATCAACCCTTGTGATCATAGAATCTCACCCCTGGAAACCCTGTCCCAAATAAAAGTACCCATATTCGAATTTTGGAATTCGAATCGCGTCCTAAACCACTAACCAAAATCTATATTCCAAGTAACTCCTCTGAATCCCTGGTATACCTGAAAATTCAAATGCCAAATTTTAAATCCTTGTGATCCAAGTTTACCTCACATTATACCATCTCCTCAAATCCATTTACAATTCATCCCCAGCCACACACATCATCCAAATATTAAAATCTTAGCCAAGATAGCTTTCCTTTTGAGTCCTGAAATTTTCCTGTGTGCCCAAATGAGCAAATTGAATTCAAACCCAAACTCATTTCTCTCCAAACTTGGATCCTGTAAATCTTTGTAAATTGTGGAAGTGAACTATGCAGATTGGGCCGCCATCGCCTCCTTCGGCCTAGCCCAGCGAAAACCCCCCTCCCAATCCCTTTCCTCTCTTTCTCCGAATTTTTTTTATTTTTATATTTATTTAATAAAAAATTTACAAAACTACATTTTCATTTCAAAAATTTACAAAAATATACTCCCGCCGCCCTTTGGGAGGGCGATATCTCTGAAATCGCCCTCCCAGAGGGCGATATGATGACGTGGCTGACGGCCGTTGGCCGGCGGCCCACGGCCGTCAGTCATTTTGCAGGCGGCCCCCCCGGCCACACAAAAACCGCCCTCCCAGAGGGCGGCAAGGGGGCCGCCTGTAAAATGGCCGGCCCCCGGCCGGATTTTTACAGGCGGCCCCCTTGCCGCCCTCTCAGAGGGCGGTTTTTAGCCCGGGCAGTATAAAACCCCCTCCCCAACTCCAAAAATGTCATAAAATTCACTGAAATTACAGAAAAAAAGAAGAGAGAGCTGAGAGCGAGCCTGAACGAAAGCAGCGAAGCTCTGTCAGCTTACTGATTTGTCTGCAGGTAAAATCTATTATCTATTTGTAATTTCTATTTCTATACATAAATTAATGTAGTATTGTACTGGTTATGTGTATAGTACTATATGAAAATAAGTTTTTACTCGTAGATCTGTAGGTCTTTAGTTAATGTGTTAGATGATTTAATTTTTGTAGAGATGTGAGGAAAATATTGGTATCTAGTTTAACTGAATTTTTTCATCAACAGAAATGTCAAATAAGGTGATATTTCAGTTATTTCGCGGGCAAGGGAATGTTAGATATGGTCCAGAAGGGGTAGATCTGTCGGATTTTAGTTCAACGGCTAAGGGGATTGATAGACCAGCTGAGAGAAGTTTTGGGTCAGTGTACAACTGGCTGATGCGAGGGTTTCGATTGAACCCCGAGCTCAGCGCAATAACCTTGTATGTAGTAGTCAGTCGTGCAGCTGAAGGTTTTTTTTGGGAACTGATGCTGGTGGATTGCACTGCCACTTGGAGATGGTATGTGGAGAATGCATTCCAACGTGGTTGGCCACTGGGCATACTTGTGTCGATATATGAGAAAGAAAACACTGCTAGTGCAATGCCCGTACAAGATGATGAGGGTCCAAGTACGGTGGGAGGTAATAGCGAAACAATGGAAGAAAATGAAGAAGGGAATGAAGGAGGGAATGAAGAAGATAGACAGCCAACATGTGTGGCAGATGAGGGAGAACAAATCAACAGAATCGTCGAAGAAATGAATAGGGAAGATTCTGAAAACGAGCAAGCAGAGCAGGATGATTCGTCTGACGAGGACACCATGATGCCTACAGAATGGAGCAACCTGGACTTCTCTAGGCTTTCTATCTCCGAGGGACATCATGTGTCATGTGAGTACAAGGAAAATGAGGTCATCCAAGGGGCTAAGTATGCATATGTAGAGGATTTAAAGGAGGCAGTAAAACAATGGGCCGTGTCACTTCAAAGGGAGTTCTCAGTCGTAAAGTCAAGCAAATCAGTCTATGAAGTAAAGTGCATGAAGGATGGGTGTCCATGGCGGGTGCACGCATTCAAGGGTAAATGGAAAGATTATTGGCAAGTTTCAATCGTGACTGAGCATTCATGTTATTTACCCGGTGTTGAAAAATATCACAGAAACATGACATCTGCATTTGTTGCGACAGAGATGTACTCCCATATTATTAACAATATGGGGTACGAACCAAGGTCAATTGTTAGACATATTGAAGAGAAATTTAAATACACAATTAGCTATGCTAAGGCTTGGAGGGCAAAACAGAAGGTTGTAGAGATGAGATTTGGCACATTTGAAGCATCCTATGATAATTTGCCTCGTCTGTTAGGCTGTATTCTTCAGAGGAATCCGGAGACGTGCTACGACCTAAAAGCCTTTCCATCAATTCACCATGGTAATAAAAGTGTGTTGCAACGAGTATTCTTTGCATTAGGGGCTTGCATTCAAGCATTTGTCCATTGTCGTCCCATCCTCTGCATCGATGGGACATTTCTGACCGGAAAGTACAGAGGGCAGATCTTAACAGCAATTGGAGTTGATGGAAACAACCAAGTTCTACCAGTTGCTTTTGCTTTTGTTGAGAGCGAGAACACTGATAGCTGGTATTGGTTTTTAGAAAGGGTTAAGTCTGCAGTTGTACGGATGAGACCAGACATATGCCTTATACATGACCGTAACGCCGGCTTGCTGCGTGCAATTGAGGAATTGAGATATGGATGTGTTGAGAAGGGATATCCACCAAGGTGGTCTGATGTCCAAAGCAGATGGTGCATGCGTCATATGGGTGCTAATTTCTACAGACAATTTAAGAATAAGCACCTTATGGATCTTTTTAAGAGGCTTTGCGCCCAGAATCAAGAGAAGAAATTCAATGAGCTTTAGAGGAGGTTGGATGAGCTGACCTCTAAACTAACAGATGAGCAGTCCAGGAGGGCTACCATTGGAGGGGATGTGGCTCCACAAGCTCTTGAATCTCTATCAACTGACGGACCTCATATGAGAAGAAGGTCTGCATCCTCAGTTAGAAAATTTTCAGATTGGATTGAGAATGAGCCAAAGGAGAAATGGGATTGTGCTCAATGCCGATGAGCAGAGGACGACCTTCGGGAGGATTCGTCAGGCGATGCTCACAGTGATTCGTGCCCTCACTTGTCGTGCGGTCGATACGGTACCTCCCGTAGTTGTACAGCAGCAACAGCCACGGCCAGTAGGAACAGGAGCAGGAGCAGGAGTGCGACTGCAGAGTTCCAGTCAGCCATCTGGCCCCTCCAGAGGTAAATTGGACTAACCATCGGTTCATAACATGTTTCCTTCTACGACATGTACTGTTGTACATCAATATGCTTCCCTGCAGCTTTCGCTACACCGTACTTACATCCCTCTGGAGCTAGCACATCGACGCATGGAGTGTACCACGAACGACCACACGCGCAGCTGGGCATGTGTGGGTGCCATGGGCCCCGGGTACCTCATGACAAGCATATGGGCCACTCGGATAGAGGATGGGCCTAGCCTTGTAATTAGAGATATAGCTAGATTCGGCAGACTTCGCCTTGTATAGAAAGGAATATACAGTCCTAGTCGGGTGCGTTATATCTCTAAGGGGAGATCTCCTAGTCGTAATCCGATGGGGACTCCTACCTTGTAACCTTGTCCCCAGTATATAAGGGGAGGCAGGGCGCCCCATGAGGGCAGGTGCACACAAGTTTCATCAGAACACCACGTATATCCTCAAAGGATACATACAAAACTGGACGTAGGGTATTACCTCACATCGAGGGCCTGAACCAGTATAAAATCTTCTGTGTTCCTTTGGCAATCCACCGAGTTTCCATCCGCGACTAGCCCCATATATTTATTGCGGTGTAAAAATCGACAGTTGGCGCGCCAGGTAGGGGCCTTGGCGCGATCTACATCACAAGCTCGATGGATCCAGCAACCAAAGTCGACGGCGGCAAAACTCTCCCCCAGAGATACAATCGCATTCGGGAAGCCTCGCTTCGTCGCCAGCAGATCGGCAAATCTCACCTTGGCCGACCTCGGACTCGATCCGATCCTGCCGGGGAACCAGCCGACTTCGCGCCAGTCGGCCACACGATGCTGAAGGCGATCTTTAACGAATGCTGCGGCGATCCTCCCATACGCCCAACGTCCAGGGACACTCTTTCTTTCGGTGTTTTCGACCGGACTCGGTTTGACCGGCGAGATTGGCCAAAAAAGGAAGAGAATCGTCAATTTCCCGTTCGGACTCGGCGACGCCGCGGATATCTACAATCTACATCCAACGCGGCGAACCCGATCCTCTGGAGTTCGACTCGGATACGGCCCAGAGCCGCTCGAGATCGGATCTAGGGAGGTTGGAGTTATATTCATCCCCATCAACCATCCCGACTTCGACTCGAAGTCGGACTCCGACTTCCAGTCGGACTACGACTCTAAGTCGGACAGCAGCTCGGCAAGCTTCTCTCCGCCACGAGAAATCTTCATGGCATCCAAAGTCTCTACTCCTACTCAGGAATCACGCCGACTACGTGAACAGCAAGAGGAGGAGGCCCGCCGACTGCGAGAATAACAGGAGGAAGAAGCAAGACGCCTGCACGCCCGCAACGACGATCTACGCAGGGCTGAGCAAACCGCTCAGCAGCAAATCCTCCAAACCCGAGTCGGCGACCACGATGTCTTCGTTACTCCCCAACAGAACATCGTGGCCGCTGCAACCCTACTGGACACAGTCCAGCTTGGGCCTGATCATCAGGCCACCCCGACGATCGCAAGGATAAAAGCCATGCTTACAGCTGCTGCATGTCAACAGCACCAACAGTCGGGCAACACACTCGTACTGACCAGTCGGTCAACTTCCCCAGCGGCAGTCTCATCCACCTCAAAGCGACGTCGAGCGGCCGGCTCTAGTCGGCTGCACACGGAGTCACGCCAAACGTCATTCGGCAACCCAAACAACAACCGGCAACGTCGAAGTGACCGTCGGGACAACCGGGATCTCCGAGGCCAACTATGGCGTGATCTTCGGCAGGACACCAATGCTCGGTGCTGCGAACGAGAAGAAGACGAGCAACGCCAACTGGAAGACGAGAACGAGCATTTCGGCCTCCACCACGAGCGGTTTCGCCGCCGTAGTCGGGGTCGGAGTCCACATGAAGACGGAGGCATACCAGCCTTCACCCAGGAGCTACAACAGGTCGACTGGCCACCGGGTTTCAAGCCTACAGGCATCGATAAATACGACGGCAAGACCAATCCCGAGTCCTGGCTCACGGTCTACACTCTGGCGATACGAGCAGCTGGAGGAAATCACAAAGTCATGGCTAACTACCTCCCAGTCGCTTTAGCCGACTCAGCGAGGACATGGCTAACAGGACTCCCAAAGCGATCAATCGGCTCTTGGGGAGAACTCCGGGAACGATTCATCACCAACTTCCAGGGAACATACGAGAGGCCATCTTCCGAGCACGACTTATATCAGTTGCATCAAGGGAAGAACGAGTCTCTTCGTGACTTCATCAAGAGGTTCTTTGAGAAGAAAAATTCGATCCCAAACATCAAGGATGAGGTCGTCATCGCCGCCTTTCGAAAAGGAGTCAAAGACACCTCGTTCATCGACAAATTCACGTGGAAGCCTCCCAACTCTGTCAAGGCCCTATTCGACATGGCAAACAAGTACGCCGACTCGGCCCACGCTGTTGCCGAGGCCCTCGATGACAACAAGTCACCCTGATAGAAGAAGCGGGACGACACCGACGACGCGGTCCCGACTAAAGCTGGGAATCGCAAACGCAAGTCAGACGGCTCCATTGTGGCAGTCGGTCACAACCGCCTTCGACCTTCAACAACTGAAGATTATCAGAACAACAAGTGACGTGCTCGGGGGCTCACAAGCTCAAACACGAGGATGGCATCCCCACTCCCAAATATCGAACAGCTAAGTCGCTTTCTGATAAACATCTCCTCACTCGGCCTTGCTAGTGCCACAGCCGCTTACACCTAATAGGTGTACAAGCTGCGCATTTACTTTTTTCCGTTTTTGCTCTTAAATGATTACAAAAGTACTCGAGTAGCATAAATCTCGATCCGTGAAACTCTGCTCCATGTAAGACGAACTCAAGTCACCCAAAACGCGTGCCTGGGAAAGAGCCATGAGCCAACTCCCGACGCTAGGGGGCTATGACTAGTCGGGCAGAGTGCTTAAACGTAAGGGGTCAACTACTCGAGGAAATTAATATCAAAAAGAGGAAGAACACGTATTTACATACATTGTAAAATACATTTTATTCGGGTGATTATTTCCATCATCAGATGCTACTCATCTGATATTTTTATATTGCAGGCCCAGCTCCGGATATGCGTGACAGGAACTCAGGGCTGCGAGCCTATCTCCTACGCTCGGGGGCTGGACAAGTCTGCCAAAATACACTCGGGATGCTCCATGAGGGCTACTTACCGAGTACTTGCGCCAGTCGGGACGTCATCTTCCTCGGCTACGCTCCATGCGAGCTAATAACCGGCCTCCGGCGCTAGTCAGGGCTGTGTACTACTCGGCTAAGTAGGGTACGCCCCATGAGGGTCGCCAGCCGAATCCTACGCTAATACTAGGTTCGGGTACCTTATCCGGCTTTACCGAAGTCAGAGAAGACCTATGTCGTCAAAGCACATCCGGAGTTCCCATGCACCGCGTCACACCTGGGGAGAGCGAGCAGATTCTGCAATATACCTACTCAGGCATCTGTGGCAACTAGGATGCATCCGGAGCATAAGTCGGAAAGACTTGCAGACGAGGATTCCTCTGGCTGATTGCGGTTACCAACGCCGCCATAGTCATCCTGACATGCGATGGATGCTACTTCTATAGAGCTATGCTGGGTAGGTTGGTTCAGGCCGGCTTACTTGGTAATAGCCACCAAGACATGAGTTCCTACAGTAGCATGCTCCATGTGGGCCGCCCGCAGGCTGAGTTGAAATTATAGCGCTGGTGCTACCCACAGGAACCGATGAGGTAAACAGATATGCTTCATGAGAGCCTTATTGCTAAACATATATGTTTGGGTATCTGTCTTATCCACCAGGTCTCGAGGATACATCCTTACAAGGATCACAAGCTGGTCTTCATTAAAATTGGAGATGCAGGTATCTCTCTCGAGTACACCTAACCACGTAATGGATTTATTTTTCATACAGTGGTACTCGGCCTACATGCGTGGCCACCAGTTGCCATGAGCAGCATTATTCCCGCTGACATGACGCGGATGAGTCTAACTTTCGAGTAGTACACTACTCGGGAGAGACTATAAAATTCTCATTCCCGCTGACATGACGCGGATGAGTCTAACTTTCGAGTAGTACACTACTCGGGAGAGACTATAAAATTCTCATTCCCGCTGACATGACGCGGATGAGTCTAACTTTCGAGTAGTACACTACTCGGGAGAGACTATAAAATTCTCATTCCCGGCTGACATGATGCCGACGAGTCGAATTTTCGAGTAGTACACTACTCGGGAAAGACTATAAACATTCTTCCAGCTGACAAGCTGAAGAGTCTAACTTCCGAATGGGACGCCACTTGAGAAAGACTATAAACACATTTTCCAGCTGACATGAAGCTGACGAGTCTAATTTTCGAGTAGTATGTTACTCGGGAAAGACTATAAACACCCCCTTTCCAGCTGACATGACGCTGAAGAGTCCCATATACGAGTAGCATCCTACTCGGCAAGACTATAAACACACATTCCGACTGACATGAAGTCGAAGAGTCCTATATACGAGTAGTTCCCTACTCGGCAAGACTATAAATCATATTCCGGTTGACATGATACCGAAGAGTCTCATATACCAGTAGTAATCTACTCGGGAAAGACTACAAGGTTAAAGATCTTTGACTTCATGTTTAATTGTTTTCACAATTAAGCACAAAGTCGGGGGCTACACCTAATAGTGCGCCTATTCGCGCACACTATTCCTACATCTACATGGAGCCCTTCATAGCCTCGCTGCCAGCTGACATGAAGCAGGACTCGGGAGAAGCAGCACTCAAACAAAGAGTACTCGGGAGCAATGCACTCGGGAAGACTTCACCGTGGGAGGATGAGCATCGGCATCAGCTGTGACTCAACTATGAAGGTCTCGGGGGCTACTGTGGTGCCATGGGCCCCGGGTACCTCATGACAAGCATATGGGCCACTCGGATAGAGGATGGGCCTAGCCTTGTAATTAGAGATATAGCTAGATTCGGCAGACTTCGCCTTGTATAGAAAGGAATATACAGTCCTAGTCGGGTGCGTTATATCTCTAAGGGGAGATCTCCTAGTCGTAATCCGATGGGGACTCCTACCTTGTAACCTTGTCCCCCAGTATATAAGGGAGGCAGGGCGCCATGAGGGCAGGTGCACACAAGTTCATCAGAACCACCACCGTATATCATCAAAGGAATACATACAAACTGGACGTAGGGTATTACCTCACATCGAGGGCCTGAACCAGTATAAAATCTTCTGTGTTCCTTTGCAATCCACCGAGTTTCCATCCGCCGACTAGCCCCATATATTTATTGCCGGTGTAAAACATCGACAGCATGACAACTGCCCCTCGGGCTACCACAGGAGGTCCTTCAGGTTATATCAAAGTTTATTTTTGCTTTGCAAAATTTTGGTTTGCAATTATCAATATTTTGGTGAACATGGTTCTACTGTACAGCGTCGGGGATGTTTGCTGGCGCTGGCACCTCCACGTAGGGCGTGGGCATGACAACTGCCCCTCGGGCCACCACAGGAGGTCCTTCAGGTTATATCAAAGTTTATTTTTGCCTTGCCAAATTTTGGTTTGCAATTATCAATATTTTGGTGTACATGGTTCCACTCTACAGCACCGGGGATGTTTGCTGGCGCTGGCTCCTCCATGCAGGCCGCACGCGGCAGCGGTTGGGCACCGGATCCTTTCGAGGGGGACGACTTAGAGGACTCGGGCGAGGAGATCCAGGAGATACTACCAGCCTCGCAGCTCGAAGGAGCTCCGCCACCACAGACACAGGACCCACCAGCTGCCACACCCGTGCAGACAACCCGCGCTGGCCGTGCCGTACCACCAGACCAGCTGACGTACTCCCAGGGGCAGGTGCGAGCGCAGGGTAAGAAGACAAAGAGGGCTAGAGGTTACGGTCCGGGCCCGTAGTAAGTTGCATCAGTGATAGTTTGTCTGTTGTATATCATGTTTTTTTTAATTCTATGTATACTGAAGAAACCTTTTACTTTATTATGCTCGTCGATCGTTTACGATCTATGTTTGTGACGAAACTGATCAAAAACATGAATTTTCAGTTTCAATTTTACGGCGAAAGTACATTCTGAGCGGTGACAACGAACACACGTTAATGGCATACGAACATAATGAAATTATCCATACAAAGAGTACAAACGACACATCAAACGTTTCTAGTTATCGTTATTATATGCCTTAGGGAATTTTAACAGATAACCAAGTAGAGATGTAACTACTGTGTGCAGCGTGGGTATTTCTCTTCCTTGCCGCCACAGATATGCCTGTCCGGACCGTTCGGACAGGATGAGGATGGTCCAGACTATATAACGCAAAAACCATTTGTACAGTGCGGACCGTGGCGAATAGGGTGTCGATGGTCCGGACTATATACTGTGAAACAACAATTTGTACAGTCCGGACCGTCCGTATAGAGTGCGGACGGTCCGGACAGTACTCTGGGCCGCCTGCAAACTAGCCTGTCGGACCGTCCGTATAGGGTGCGGACGGTCGGACAGTATCTGGGCCGCCGGCAAAGTAGCCTGTCCGGACCGTCCGTATAGGGTGGCGGACCGTCGGACAGATTTTGCAGGCGCCCCAAAACGCCCTCTGAGAGGGCGGCAAGGGTGCCGCTGTAAATAGCCGACTCGGGGTGGCCATTTTTGTAGGCGGCCTGGCCACCATAACCGCCTCTCAGAGGGCGGCAAGGGGGCGCCTGCAAATAGCCGGCTCGGGGTGGCCATTTTGGCAGGCGGCCCCGGCCACCAATAAACCGCCTCTGAGAGGGCGGCAAGGGGGCCGCCTGTAAAAAGCGGATTTTTACAGGCGGCCCCTTGCCGCCCTCTCAGAGGGCGGTTTATTGGTGGCCGGGGGCCGCCTGCAAAATGGCTGACGGCCGTGGGCCGGCCAACGGCCGTAGCCACGTCATCATATCGCCCGCCCTCCCAAAGGGCGGCGGGAGTATATTTTTGTAAATTTTTGAAATGAAAATGTAGTTTTGTAAATTTTTTATTAAATAAATATAAAAATAAAAAAATTCCTCTTTCTCCTCTGTATGGGCCTCGGCATCGCCGGCCCAGCTGCCGAAGAGGCCCACACTCCCATTTGGCCCACAGCTGGGACGGCCCAAATAGCCCTCTCCCTCCTAACTGGGCCAAGCCTGCTGGATGGCAAGCCAGCGGCCTCCCCTCTTTTCCTCTCCTCTCCATTATTTCCCCCATCCGCCCAGTACTCCTTGGCCCAGCGCAGACATGGCGAGGCCGCCGCGCACGCCGGGCGACCTCTTCCGCACCGCCGCGCGACCGCGCGTCTTCTGCGTCGCTGTCGCTGACAGATGGGCCCGTCCTGTATCTATCTCGCGGCCGCTCGCTTGGCTTCGCCCGCGCACCCGTCTCCTCCCCTTGAACCCAGGTGCTCCCGCGCACCGCGTGTTCGACGTAATGCCGAGACGGGCCGCACCTCGCACCAAGCCCAGCTCCGCCTTCCTCGAGCCGTCGCCATCACTGCATCGCCGCGACCCAACCTCCCATGCCCTGTGCCGACCACCGTCTGCGCCAGCCACCGTGCTCCCGTCGCCTCACCTCGTCGCACCCTCGCCTTGCCTCAGCGTGCAGTACGCGCCACCCCACCGGGAATCTCGCCGGTCGCCTCGCCCCGCCGTATCCGCGTTTTCCCTCCGCGCCCGTCGCATCGCCATACCCGCGAACACCGCCGTCCCCGACGTCCGCATGCCCTCGCCACCGCCAATGCCCTGGCGCCGGTGACGCCACCATTGTCCTCGCCCCGCGAATCGCGACGCGGCCGTCCTAGCCCTGCCAGCACAGGTCCGCTCAGGCGTCGCCCTCGCCAACCACCGCTGCACGCCCCGCCGGCCGACGGCCTCGGCCCTCCGGTCCGAAAAGCGAGCCGAAGCCGCGACCTCCATCGGACCAATGGGGAGTCAAACCCTCCCCCATATCCTCCTCTGCCACCCCGTCCGGTCGCGCCGCCCGTTTCCCGCTGGTCCGAGCACAGCGCGCATGCCGAGGCCACCTACGGACCGACGGGCGGTCAACTCCCACGCCACCCTGCTGTCGCCTCTGCCCCGCCGTAGCTGTAAAATCCAGCGCCGCTGTCCCCTTCCCTCGGCTCCGCTTCAACGCCGCCCACCACCGTCGATCGACCCCCTTCCGTCGCACCACCTCCGCCGGACCAGGAGCACCCCGGAGCCCGCCGTCCCCGTCATCGCAAAGAGGGCCACCCCCGAAGCCGCTCCGTCGAATCCCAACTCCTGCCGCCGTCCGTCGTCCTTCTCCGCCAGGCTCCGCCCCTCCCGCCGCATCCATTCCGCCAAGACCAACGCCACCGCCACCGCCACCTCCCTCCTCTTCACCACACCGACACGAGACCGCAACCGCCCTCTGCCCTCCCGGAGCGTCGCTAGAACTCCGCCGTCTACCTCCATCCCGACGAGCTCTGCCCCTTCCGCTGCCGTGCCGGCCACCCAACCCCGGCGCGCGCAACCCGGTCTCCGCCGCCGCGTTCCCTCCTCCTCAGCCACCGCCACCGGTGGCCAGTCACGCCGCCCGTGCCCCTCTGCCTCCCGTGCCAAGAAGAAAAGAAGCAGCAAAGAGGCAGGGTTTACGATGCCGATGATGGAGCTCCCGACGCAGGATGGGGGCGGTTATAGGGGCCAAACGGGCCTCCCGGGACAGCACGGCCCGAGGCACGGTTCGGTACGGTCCGTTACGGCAAGGCCCGTTAAAGCATGTCTCCTGTAGCAAGCCGTGCCGTGCCGGCTTATGTGCCGAGACCTCGGTCTAGGTATGACTCATAAAGGTGACGGGCCCAAATTAGCACGTCGGCCAACCGCCAACCCATTAGCACGTTTGGCCCATAAAATCTGAAAATGTGAGGCGAAAAAAATAAAAAATAAAAAACTGAAGGAATAATATTAGAGAAAATTAGGAAAAATGGAAAAAAAAAGTTGGAAAAAATAGTGGAAAAAGTTAGAAAAAAATAAAAAATAGAGAAAAAATAAAAAAATTATGGGCTGACCAGGCCGTGCTCGTGCCGGCCCGGTAGCAGCCGTGCCGGGCCAGCCCACGTGCCGCACCCCCGGCCTAGGCACAGCACGGGTACACGGGCCGTGTCATCACGACCCACGGCCACCCGTGCCGGGCCGGCCCGGCAGGGCACGACCCATTTGAACACCTATAGGGGCGGTTTGGGCTTTCGCGAAAACTGACAATTTTCGAACAAATTTCATAAACCAAAATTCGAATTCAAATTCCTGGGCTTGACTGCTTTGTCACCAAAGATATCAAAATTTCGAACGGTTTTACCGAGATTTCAATAGGAAGAATTGAAATTTTGACCGACAATTAAATGGTAAAACAACGGTGAAGTCGTTTGGAATTTACCGAAAACCGATGAATATTGTCGAGAAACCGATTGGAATTTACCGAAAACTTTTCTTTGCCGAGAAATGTGGAAAGGAGAGGAAATATGCTAGGAAAATAGGAAAAATTATGTCAAGATGGGGAAAATTTTTTAGCATGCACTTCCAGATAAATTTTATAACCTAATACGCAATATGCAATATATGTTACATTCTAGCTTCTAGCACATGGAGGTAGGAATACGTTAAAGGAGTAAATGGGCTAACTGGGCCAAAGTTATGGACGCATGGGCCATGGGATGGTGGGATTTTGGCCCAGAAAATCCTTTATTACTTCAATTAAGCATTTTTCCATTATTTCAAACATGTCGAGTTCAAAAACTACACTGAAATTCAATGATATTTTGGAATTTTTTATCCCACTATGTTCTACAAATATCATACTATTTATAGGATTTTCTTGAAATTTTTGTTATTTATCAATTCAAATTTGAATTTAGATGAAACCCACCGAAATTTCAGCCGAGTTCTACTACCGAGCCACGTCGAAACGTCAGAATTTCGCGAATACCAACCGGTTTCCGTCGGCATTGTGAAATCTGGAAGAGACAAAGAAGAAAAGAGAAGAGGAGGAACGAAGAGAAAGATAAGAAAGGAAAAAAAAGAAAAGAAAATGATGGGAAGAGAGACCAACAGATGGTCCCCATGCCGATCCTCTCCCCTAGCCCCATCCAACGTGGTGCTCCACGCAAACGCCACCTATACGCCACGCGGAGCCACCTTTCTTTAGACCGGCCCCGTCAGCGCCGAGTCATCCTGTCCTTCCACTGTGCATGAGTATGGTCTGTGGTAAACCAAGCCACTAGTAAATAGGCCCACGCTCCTTGGTTATAGCGCCTCCCCGTCCTGGCACCACCTATAGTGATACCAGAGAGAAAGCGTCGCAGGAGACTGGTGCGAACCAACTCCCACGGAACCGCGATGCCAGTACCAGTCCCAGAAAACCTTGCTGGTACCCACGGTCAACAAAGATGTACCACAGCAATTAGCTAAATATATATATATATATATATACCTTTATAAGTTACGACTTCGGGCAAGCTCTAAGCAGCAACCTACAAACAGAACAACGGCAGCGGAACAACAGCGCAGCGAGAACCCAATCCACAAGCAACGGCTTGGAATTAGGAAAGAAACCCTAATCTTCACTTCATCTTCACTCTTCCTGAATAAGGGGAGAAAAGAAATAGATTGAGTACTTACGTACTCAGCAAGTCACGGAAACGTGAGTTATGCAGGCTATCAAGAGAGGCTGTGGTTTATTTCGCAAACCTTTTCTTTTGAAAACATTTTTCGAAAACCTAAGTGTGAGTTGTTTCCAATGTGACTAGAAGGAGGCTCTCACCTCGATCCTGTCCGCGAATTGCTTTTCAATAATTCAAGCGGACGAATCAGATTTTAATTGATTTTAGACATTCTATTACCGCCTGTCGGATCACAACAGCGGTTCAATGGATCTGCCCACAAGCAGCATCACACTGTATACTTGTCTATTACTTTATTTTCAATTTCGTCCACTCCAGGATATAATCTCATGTTTCCTCTATTATTTTCCTTTCACTTTTGTTCCACACAGGACATCATCTCATCTCATAATTCATCTCAGCGGCTCCTCGAGCCATTCATAAGCCCAACTGAAAACATATACCGCTCCCACTCAGGAAGCCGAAGCAATGATGCTAGTCCACATCTCGGGTCACACAGCCCCGTTTCAGACCACTCATGTCATCCATCAGCCACTGAGGCCGATTCTGGTAACGATTCCCAACCCGCAAAACAATTACACAGATATTTATAAAATCAAATCCACGCTAGAGGAATCACCTCATATTCACCCGTAACCGTGGGCACGGCTGTTCGAACAGATTATAGAGACCTTTGCAAAGGGTGCACGCTTTACCCACACGACGCGAGCTTACTCCCACACTGATCAGGTGGGGAGGTTCGCGATAGGGCCTTTCCAAAGCCTTTCCAGGATAGCACGTTGCCCTATAAATGGGTCCTCTCTCTCAACCAAATACCAGGAACTCGTTTCCTATACTCAGGGACGGGGGTATATCGCCCTCTTGGCACCTAGCCAGTCCCACATTTATTAGCAACCGAAAACCATCCTGGAAGCACTAGTTACTCAACCAGGGGTGTCCCATTCCACCCGTGTGGTCGCACTATGAGATGCTCGGATGAAATTCCCTAAGGAATCGGTCCTTATATTCGAATACGAAGTGCCACCACATAGGCAATCACTTTGCACCGCGGATTTTCGCAATTAATTTTGTTTTGCAATTTCGCCGACATCGCATGTCGGGTTTTTAAATCTTTAGAAACCCTTATTTTCCCAAATCGTCAAACAGTTGTGCTGGAGGTGGAACCATCGAAATCCATGCTCAGAGAGCACGGTCACCGAGGTACCACGAGGTGGAGCAACAAAGAATAGGATATCAAGGGCCTACAGGGTTTATGCAACTATCGGGCAAGTCCTTCGGTTCGTCACGCAAACCGAGGCTGATCAATTTATCGTGCACACTAGCAATGCAATTTTGCAAATAAAACATTTTAAATTCAGGAGCAATATGGTCAAGGAGTGACTTGCCTCAATCTTCGTCTTCAAACTTCGCGAGAATCCGACGTCCGACGAATTTCCGACGCATCGACTACGCGCGAAACGAGAGAAAAACACACAAAACCCTAGAAATAATATACTATTATTATAACTAATAGTGCCATGAGGTAGATCTCATTTTTAAAAAAAATTAGAGACTTGAACGGGGTCAATCGGAGTTACAGTTGAAAAGATATGAATTTTAGAAGTTTTAGGGAATTTCTGGAATAAGAAAAGGATTAATTGGATTTTTGGAAAAAGAATTATTTTGTGAACAGTGGCTGACAGGTGGGGCCCTTGGTCAGTGGCAGTGGAGAGAGAAATTGAGGGGTGGCCCACTTGTCATTGATACAGAGGAGAGAGAAATGGAAGGGCCCACATGTCATTGACTAGAGAAGAGAGAGAAAGAGGTGGGGCCCATATGCAGTGAGATAGGGAGAGAGAGGAGGGAGTCATTGTGCAGGGTCCCACATGGCAGTGGGACATGAGAGAGAGCAGGGTGGCCCCACATGTCAAGGACACATAGAGAGAGAAGATGAGGTAGGGGCCCACATGTCATAGGAAAGAGGGGGATGCTAGGGTGGTCCCACCTGGAAGAGAGAGGGAAAATGGATGACAGAGGGGTCCTACTTGTAAGTCCCATTATTTAATTGATGACTAATTAATTGAGTTAATGGGACTGGGCCCACTGACCAGTGAGGATATTTGATCGAGTTTACTGTGCACTTAAGGGATGGGGTCCACTTGTAAATGATAGGTTTTTGGGGCTTAGTTTTATTTAAGGGGAGGGCCCACCCGACAGTGACCGAGAGAGAGAGGGGGGTGCCGGACGAGGAACAGGAGACGGCCGGCGATCAACGGCCGTCGGCGGCAAAGAGGACGCCGACGAACGGCGGCGAGGAAGGAGGAGCGGGGCACAGGAATGGAACGAGGAGGAGGCGGCGAAGATGATGGTCTGCTCGGATTTCTCGGATGGTGGCCGACAGCGCCGGGTGACGATAGACAGAGGACGGCGGTGAGGTGACGCGGTGGATGGCTGTTGCCGGTGGCGATCTGGGTGGTGGAGCAGGCCGAAAAAGTCCGGTCTGGCTGCGGCTCGAAGAGAGATAGAGATTAGAGGAAGGTACTAGCCCTTACCCGTCTCAGCAGTGAGAGCCCGAGACAACATGATGTGAACATGGGTGTCCCGATGTCCCAATCTTTCGATGAGAGGATAAATCGATTGGATGGAGCGACGTTGGCGATCCGACTACAACCATCCAGGGACGTTGCGCCTTAGCAATCGTTACACCAACTCTAGAGGCTGTTCACAATCTCGACAGATACACGATCAGCCCAACCACGAGGGTAATTGTTCCTGTAGGCAATCGAGAACTACCAAGAACAAGATGAACAAACAACTTAATTTGCGAATAAAGATAAAGGTTTAATTCAAGAGAACAAACGGTGGGGTTCCGAAGACGAGCAAACCGGCGATCTAGCCGATCACGGGATTACACGGTAAAGTAGCGACGCTAACTTTAATCTAACAAAACCCAATCTGTTTGTGGCGGCTCTAAGGGTATTAATAGGATGGGAGGACGGCCACAGGGGTGTTGAGGTCGTTCTCCAACCCTAGGACGCGTCCCTAATGGACCCGACTTGATACATGGGCCTTCGGCCCAAAAACGGTGACGCAGCACCTTAAACAGGGACCCCTCGTCACTAAAACAACAATTACGGATGATTCCGAGTAAATATAAATATGAGTCTAGATCCGTTGGAAAGTAGACTTGATAAGCTTTCTGTGAAGTACTAGAACTCCCAAATCGGAGTTCATATGAAGTCGTGGAGGCCGTCACAAGTTGGCGCTGTCGTACAGTCCGATTCCAGCCTGCGCGAATCCCTTTTCTTGTTGATCTCCTCCCTTCCCTTAGTGACCTTCTCCATGCGTAGGTGGGGACGTATCGATGGTGTTGATGTCCTCATCACAACAATGGCGGGTGGCGGTCGGCCAATTTGGGCGTTCGGCCACCGTGGTTCTCGGGCACCAGTGAGAAGCTTGGGGAGGTCACGGGACTCTGGGGAACATAACGGTGGCGGCAGCTGGGTCGATTGGGCTCAGGAATGGTGGTATTTGGGCGGGTCCGAGTGGTGTTAATGGCGACGGAGAGAGAATAACTCGAGCTTGGGGGCCAAACATGGCGTGGCGGGGCTGGGATTTTATAGACGCGGGCGCGGCGCGTCTCGACGGAGAAGAAAGGCGGTGCGGCAACAAGGCATGGCAATGGCAGAGAGGGCGCGACACAATGGAAGCTTGGTTAAGACATGCACTGTAGCAGATGTCATGCTCTAGTGCCGAGGAGATAAGGGGAGACCGAGAGGAATGGGCGTGGCAATGGATAGGACGGGACGGAGAGGGAGCTTGTCGACTTCAAGGCATGGTCGGAGATATTTTCTTCGGCGACGTCACGTGCTCCTCGTGCCCATTTCGTCGAGCAGGTTCCGGCCAGAGAGAGAGAGAATAAGAGAGGCGTCGAGAGGAAAGGGATGGACCTGATACGCGGGGCCCGCGCGTCGAGGAGACAGTGTCCGGGAGGTGTGCTGACAAGTAGGGCCCGGGAGCGGCTGAGGTGGCGAGCGCATGCATCGGTGTCCGCGGTTCGCTCGGCTGGGGACTGACATAGGGGGCCCACCTGTAGGCGCATGCGAGCGAGGGTGCGCCACCTGGCCGGTGGGGCCCGGATGTCAGTGCCGGCAGAGATGGGCCGGCGCGGTTGTGGGCCGGCGCGGGGAGGAGAAAAGAGAGGAGGCCGAGCGAGGGTGCTAGCACGCGGAGGTGGGCCGAACAGTGAGAGGCCGCGGGGAGAGGGGTCAGCCCATGGTGAACAGTAGAGCTTAGTATTTTCTCAGGAGTTTATTTGGAGGGTTTTTTGATGATTTCCAATAGAGATTTTAATCCAGAATTTTATATTTTGGACCACAAAATTCTGGGGATTTTATGGAGGACTTGCACTGGCTGGGATATTTGCCTATATATATATATATATATATATATATATATATATATATATATATATATATATATATATATATATATATATATATATATATATATATATGGAAGAAATGGATAGGGATTTTTTGGAGAACTGAAAAGGGTATTAATTTTGGAATTTGGTGTTTGATTTTATTTTTTTTAATACTCTCAGGATTTAAATCAAGGGGGTTTCAAGAGGGACTCATATACACATATATTTATATATATATACATATGTATATATATGAGAGAGGGATTAAGGGAGGGTTTTTTGGAAGGGATAAATTGGAGATTTAATTTCGGATTTGATTTTAATTTTGGGATTTGAACCCCTGGGACTTTTGAGAATTTTCGAGAGGGGTTTCTGTGGATTGGATTTGAGCACAAATATATAGATTGATTTTTGGATGATATTTGGGAAAAGAAAAGAGGAGATTCAACAGGCGACTTTGAATCGGAACTTTGATTTAAATTTGGGATTTGATTCTCAAAGATATTTTGGGAATTTTTGTAAAGGATTAGAATTGGAGCACCTTGAGGGGATTTTTGAATTTAATTTAATTCTTAGGATTTGAGGGTTTTTGGAAATAAATAATTTAGCAACTTCGGGAAGGGAGTCCTCGATGGAATTTAGGTTTTTCGAGAGGAACGAAATAAGGAGATTTAAATAGAGGGCTTTAAAGGTGGTTTCCGAAGGGTTTTATTGGAGGGCTTAGAATAGCAAAATTCGAACACGAGTACAGAGAATTTTTGGAGGTATTTGATTTTGAATCTTCCGAGGAATTTTGAGAGAGAGACAGTCAAATTGCAAAATTCGAGCCTCGGAATCTGGAGAGGGTTTGGGACCGAGGTTTTTTAGGATTTCAAGGACGTGTAGATTGAGATCTACGGCACTTAGTCTTTAAGCACACACAAAAGGCCAAAATTTTTAAAATTAGGATTTTTACTAAAATAATTTTTAATGGCCCGGAAACCGGGGCGTTACATTGGTCCACCACCGGTCCACCTGTATAAGCCCAGTCCACCTATCTCCTCCCTCTTCTACTCCTTGAACTCTGTTCACCATGAGCCATAGACTCAATCCCCCTCTCCCTCCCACTGATAGCGGGGCCCGCACGTTAGTGTACAGAAGGGAATATTCTTTAGAATATTCCTTTGTCTTTTTCAATAAATTATTTTCTTTTGTCTAGAAAATAGTTTAAACTTAGAAAATTCTTTACTCCTCAACCATAAGTCCAATTGACCCCGTTCAACTTCCAAAATTTTTCTAAACATGAGATCTACTCAATGGAACTATTAGTTTATGATGCTATTATTATATTTGTAGGTTTTTGTGTGGTTTTCTCTTGTTGATCATGTAGCGAACGTTCCGAAATTTCTCCTGACACATGAATTTCGAAGGATTTCAGACCAAGATCAAGGCAAGACACTCTTCCATCATTTTGCTCCTAATTTATAAAATGTGTTGATTGCAAAATTGCATATTTAGTGCACACTTTAATTTGATTGGCCTCGGTTTACGTGCAACCGACGGACCTACCGATTAGTTGCATTACTTTCCATAGGATATTGTAAACCCTTAAACTCCTAGTCGCTCCACTAAAATGGACCTCGGCATCCATGCTCATCAAGCATGGGTATCGGTCAAACTGCATATGCATAATAAATGATGACTTTGAGAAAAATGGATTATAACTATTTTGGAAAAACCCAACACTTGGTGTCGATGGGTTTGAAAGGAAAACATGATTTGTGAAAGCTTGTGATGCGGTATTACTACCTATATGGCTTGGTTCCGTATTCACATATAAAGACTGATTACTTGGAGAATTCCATCCAAGCATCTTACAGTGCGACCACACATGTATTGTGGGATGCCCCTGAAAAAGTAAATTGTGAATTCATGTATATCTTGTATGCCAGTGGTTGTGGAACGTCGGGGATGGGGAGACGAAGTTGTGTGTTCTAATGTTAGCCCTTCATGGCACTTGCCTCTATACATGACGATTACGGTACCGATAGGTGTAGGAGTGTCCCCGATGTATCCTGAATAGATGATGGATGTTCTTGCCTAATGCTTGTTGTGGACTTGACCAACTATGTGGCATGGGATATTTATGGGTTAGCTTTAGAAAGGCTTTGTCACGAACTTCTGGTGTTGGCGGGCAACGGAGATTCGTGTCATGTGGGTAAAGCATGCAACTTCTTTAGAGTTTAGCTAAATTGTTCGAACAGTCGTGCACATGGTTACGGCGAATGTAAGGTGATTCTCTTAGCATAGTTTTTGTTTTGCATATGCTTTGTGAAACCGGTTTGTGGGAATGGGAATCATTGCTAGGGTTGATTTGTGTGATTGACAGATGTCCTGGGTGGTTTGAAACGTGCCTATGTGACCCGGGATGCCGGACGACATCATAGAGTAGGCTTCCCGAGAGGAAGCGGATAGTTTTACGACATGGACGGCTCAAAAAAACCAATGTATAAGATGTGATGAGCAAATTCACGCAAAGATGAGGTGACTGATGGATGTATTTGAGAAAGTGAAGATAAACTAATAGAGGAAAAGATGAGAAAATAAATAACACTAAAATTTTGATTTTCTGCTTAAGTTGTTGCAAAGCAACTCGCGGTCGGATCGAGACGGTAAGTCTCCTTCCAAATGGATTTATAAAAACCCATACTTAGAATTTGAAAAATGTTTTAAAGAAAATACTTGCAACATAAACCCAGCCTCCCTTTAAACACTACTATAGAATCGATTTTTACAGACGGACCCCCCTAGAGGTCGTAGGCGGGCCAAGATAAGGCCCGCCTGCGATAATCCCGATCGGGGGGTCGCTACAGCCCATCTGCGGAGATCGATTATCGCAGGTGGGCCACTAAGCCGCCCGCCCACGATGAATCCATTATCACATGTGGGCCTCTGCAATGTCCTCCCACATATATATCTAGCCAGCCCGGCCCCTTCTTCCCTAACCCGACGTTTCTCTCTCCAAAACTTGCCAAAATATAGGGGGGAGGTTTTGAACTCGGATTTCTTGGGGATTTGCCTACCTATGATTAGAATCATGTTTTCTTACTATATTTATGAAGTTTTCCTTCAAATTTACGGTTTGGATTGTGTGAATTTTGCTTGGGAATGGTGCTCTTTTTGACTCAGATGTAACAATTTTTATTTGTTTTTTAGCATGAAATTAAACCAAAATATCTATGTAATATTATTGCAATGGTATGCCTTAATCCATATATATGTAATTTAAGTTCTTTTCAAGAAAAAAATAAGGAGATTTAAGTTCTTTAAAGCTTGCATATCCACATTTCCTTTCTCCCACTTCTCCCTATATATATACAATGGGATTTGCTAGTTCTCAGGTGACTGAAATCGAGGAGTTGGATTGAAATCCAACGGCCAGGGAGTCATCTTCAAGCTTCAGCCGTTGGGGAGTGAGAAGCTAGAGAAGAGTTAGAAGACGACTGACCAGTGACGGCGATGACGATTTCCTGGCGGTGGCAGCAGCGATGGCGAGCTCCTCTTCTCCGGCGACGGCGCGACGATGGTGGTGAGGTTAGAGTTTAGGTTTTGGGGTGGGGATCAGGGTGGGAGGGGGGGCTAAGGGAGGGGGAAGAGGGGGGTTTTCCCAGGCTTTGAGGGATGGCCATGGGCCGCGGCCGGACCGGCAGTGGACGACGGTGACGGGAGGGCGATGAGGCGGCAGGGGCGCCGCCGGAGCCATGGGGATGGAGGCTGGCGGTGGGCAGGGTTGGTGGCGGGGGCGAAGGAGGCCATGTGGTTAGGAGGCGGCGATCGGCAGTGGCGAATCCAGTAGCGCGAGCCGCCAGAGACGAGGAAGAGGGCGGCGTGGGGGAATGGCGCTGCCGCTGGCTAATGGAGGAAGAGAGAGAGGGAGAGGCGGGAGGGGGGAGGGGGAGGTGGCCGGTCTAGCGGGCCTTGTTGGCGCCGTTGACGGCTTTCGGCCAGCAGGTAAGGTCGGGCGGCGGCGCGCTCGAGCGGTGGCGACGGGGGAATCGATCAGGAGGAGTGGCTGCGACGGCGTCGGGAGTCGGGGAAGAAAAAAGATAAGGCTAGGGGTTTGCACGAATCTTGAAGACATCCGGCTGTCCAAATTTGACTAATATTTTTTTTTTTTGATTTCAGGCAACTGAAGAGAAGACAGTCCCATGTACAATTGTTCAAAAAAAAAGTGCCGAAAATCAGATGGCGCCCAATTGAATTGGACCATTTCTCCCGTACGTTACGGTGCGACCAAAAGAGAAGGTTCTCAAAGATCCAAACGAGACTACCAGTTCAGGTGAAGAAACCCAAGACGCCGGAGCACAACCAGACACGCGTCGCCGCCTCCCCTACCTCGCTCGCAACGACGATCTAAAGCCACGTACATTTACACGAACGAATCCCATCTCCTCCCCGATCCATCCATCCATGGCCGCCGCGGCGAGAACAGTAACCCTGCTGCTCGCAGCGGCGGCGCTCAGTGTGGTGGCCACCGTCGCCGCCGCCGGTGAGTGCGACGATGAACTGAACTAGCTTGTCCGGTATTACTGCACAAGTATACGTGTCGCCGCAGGCGAGGTGATGCGATTCGATCATATATGTGCATGTGATGTGATGTGCAGCTCCGGCGTGCGAGACGGCGAACTGCGGCAAGGGGCGGTGCGTGGAGCAACCGGGGCCGTTTGGGCTGGACACCTACCGCTGCGACTGCGACGCCGGTTGGTCCAACATGTTCAAGCTCATCCCGGCCTCGCCATGCACCATCCCCAACTGCACCTTCGACAGCGCCTGCTTCAACATTAGCATCACCCCTCCCAGGGGAATCCCTCTCACCGACCGTAAGCTGATCACTGATCGATCGATCACACGACAGACAGATAGATTCAGTCTCGAGTTTGTTCTGAATTAACTGGACCATGGTGGATCATGGATTAAAAAATTGCAGCTTGCGTCGCCGTCAGCTGCGGCGCCGAGGGACAGTGCGTGAAGGACGAAGGGTTCAGGTACCACTGCGCCTGCGCGCCGGGATACGTCAACATGCTCAACCTCACCGGGCTGCCATGCATCAAGAACTGTAAGCCAGATCAAAGAAAGCAAATGATTGATGCCTGAACCTTGCTGATTGCTGCTGCTGTTGTCCGTGTTAGGTGCATTCGGCATGGACTGCTCCGCGCTGGGACTCTCCCCGGGGAGCACGCCGCCGTCGTCGCCGGCGCCACCTGGTAATGATAACCACGACTCATCTGGGCCGACCGCGCATCCCTCCAGCCCACAAGGCAATGCAACTACTACTTCATCACTAGGTGTTCAGCTCCTCAGTGGCATGTCAGTTGTCACATGCATGCATCAGTTCATGAATCTCTCTCTCTCTCTCTCTTCTCATATATAAACCCATGCATCCATCTATATGGTCCCTTTTTCGATTTTGCTATTTATCAATCAACTGATCTTTTCTTATCCGTCAGTCACCTGAACTTGCACAAGTCATTTACTAAATTTGCAGAAGCCATTTATGTACTAAACTTGCACAATATAAGGAACTGCAACTTCAGTAAAAATGCACAAAAATATTAGTTCTTGAATCTCCTCTCTTCTTTGCTTAAGTCCATGCATCCATCGAAATGATACTACTTTTCTTAGATAAATTCTGCACCAGGTTCTTGGAACTGATAACTGATCCTTCAATGTGATTATTACTCATGTGGCCTGTACACCCATGTGGGATGTAGAGGCCGGATTGTTATCCAATATCTGAAGAAAAAAATGTGATGTCTCTGCAGGATATGTGTCGTCTGAAAGTCTTGTGCAGCTGCTGCTACTGCTCTCACTTTCCATGGCTCACATCATGTAATTTCAGAACGAGGCACGTACGGCCAGCCAGGATGGACATCGATCGGAGCCATAATTATAGGTTACATACGTAGTTTGTGCATATATACTTAATACAGATATATGCATCTGGCAAACTTATAGCTGGAGTCAATGCTAGTAGTGTTAATTTCTACACATAGAAATTCGTCAGCAAAAGCAGCACAAATTGTACCAAGTGTGTGAAACAATGCAGTCAAACTATCATCGTTTGTGGTTTGTGGTTTGTGCATGCAACCATTAATTAGTTGCTCTATAGAGTAGACCTTTGTAATTGCAAGGTGTTTCTGAATCTGAACTTTCAGGGAACCATTCTGAATTTCTGGTTCTGATGCTCGTTTTGGCCACACCATGATTTCCATGTCAATCTTTTCAGAGCCTTCAGGTCCCCAATTGTTGGAGAACAGCGCAAAGAGAAAGATGTTATAACAGGAACTCCCATATGTATTATTTTTTTCACTTAGACTTCATTCTTCCGAGTAACATGCACTATTCTATTCAGTTCACTCAAATTCTCTTAGTCTGGTAGAAAAAGACAAACGATTCTCTTATAGTTAAACCAAAACTTTAATCCAGTTCATATACATATATAAAATGACAACAATAAAATTCCAATTCTCTGCTTTTATTTGTAAAGTCTCTATTCCTCAATGATCGAAATTCAAAACCCAAAGATAACCATGATTAGAAAAACAAGAACATGTTCAACTCCATCAGGATTGTCGATTATTGGACAGCATCCACGTGACTACGTATAAACTTTCGTTAAAAAACCATCTGTATAAACAGGTGAGATTGCCGTTTCCAGTCTATAGAAAGCCAATTAATTTTGCCCAAAATGGTGGGATTCCCTCATCTCCTCTTGCATGCAAGCGCTGAATATAGGACCCTCAAGAAAACTAAAACTAAAATGCTGATAGGAAAGCGATGTGAAGTTGTGAACAGTAGACTTGTCGCAAATTTCCTCCCAAAGATGGGTACAAATTGAAGGTCCAATTCTGCTACACATAAGACAAAGAATGTAGATTTTAACAAAATTAAGATTACATGGCCTCGTTTCATACACGTCATTAAAATACTTTGATCTACATCTACATACGGAGAGAAAAAAAAATCATATTCAGGTGTACATAATATTACACTATAAATAACCAGATTTTTGTTGTCTATGTGTAGCTCAAAATTTAACCCCGAGTTTTTCCGGAGTAATCCATGACAAGCCCTACGAAAAATTTGAAATTTTACTTTTAGAGTTAATTTTGTGTTTTTTAATTGTAGTTTATTTTCTAAAATTTGTTTTTAAATCACGAATAACATAGATATAAAAGTTTTACCTATAAATAAAATTTTTTGTTGCTTATATGCCGTTGTACAGCTTATCAGTTATAGGCCAAAACTATCAGGGTGGTTCATCTGCTTTATCAAACAATTTCATAAAATCCGAGTGACAAAAAAGAAAAAAAAAAGTGTCTCCTAATTAGGACAAACGAAGGAAAGAGAAAGTCCAACCTGTTCCGTGTGAACTTTCCAGCAAGCAACTGTTGCTACTCTCTCTGCGTCCAGACATTTCAGCAAACGCTGAACTTCTGAAGATAAGAAGCTACGCTCTCTGAACACACGGCCATCAAGCTTCCACCAGGGCGCATGCAAACGCCCAAATTAAGCTGCAAGATCCACTCTTGGTTACGAACACGGTCGCATTTGCGGCGCAAATCTTGGCGTGCTGCTTGCTTCTGCTGTTCCAGTTGCAGACCATGGCGGATGCTGCTTTCACCGGCGTGTTCGATCATGGAAGCCATGGCGTCACTCTTGCCAAGGTTGACGAGGCGTCCAGGAAGTGCTCGGCGGCGAAGACGAATACTCCGGCCGGTGGCGGAGCCGGAGCGCCGCCGAAGCCGCTGCTGGTCGCGGCGCCGTGCGAGGCCGGCGAGTACCCGGTGGTGGTGTTCTTGCATGGATACCTCGCCAACAATTTATTCTACTCGCAGCTGTTCCAGCATGTCGCCTCCCATGGCTTCGTAGTCGTTGGCCCCCAGGTAAATCAATCTATTTTTTTCTCCATTTTTTTATGAAATTTTGGATTATAAACTGGTTTGATGATTTGTGGCTTGATTTTGTGTTTTTGCTGCTAAAATGGAGTGTAAAAACTGCAGCTTTACACGATCTCTGGACCTGACACCACCGAGGAGATCAACTCGGCAGCGGCCGTCATCGACTGGCTCGCCGCCGGCGGCCTCTCCCCCAAGCTGCCACCCAACGTTGTCGCGGACTTAGCCAAGGTGTCCATCTCCGGCCACAGCCGCGGCGGCAAGGTGGCGTTCGCGCTGGCGCTCGGCCACGCCAACATCTCCCTCCCCGCCATCGCCGCCCTCGTCGCCGTCGACCCCGTGGACGGCATGGGCGCCGGGAGGCAGACACCGCCGCCCATACTCACCTACAGAAAGAACTCGCTGCGCGTGCCGGCGCCGGTCATGATCATTGGCACGGGGCTCGGCGGGCTGCCCCGGGGCCCGCTGCTCCCGCCGTGCGCGCCGCGCGGGGTGAGCCACGACGACTTCTACGGCGAGTGCGCGGCAGCGCCGGCGTGCTGCCACCTCGTGGCGAGGGACTACGGCCACACCGACATGACGGACGATGTGACGCCGGGGGCCAGGGGGCTTGCGACGCGCGCTGTGTGCAGGAGCGGCGGAGCCAGGGCACCCATGCGGCGGTTCGTCGGCGGCGCCATGGTCGCGTTCCTGAAGAGGTGGGTGGAGGGGGATCCGGAGGCCTTGGACGGCATCAGGGCGCGGCCGGAGACGGCGCCGGTGGCGCTGTCCGTCGTGGAGTTCCGCGACGAGGAGGCGATGACTAATCACTAGACAGGAAGGAATACAGTACTGCAAGTGAAAAAGGGTTAGGGTTTTGTGAAATTTACTCATAAAAAATTAAATTTTACAAAACTATATTTATTATAGTTCAAGTCATACAAAACGATAGGGATTTTGAGTATTACACGTAACCCCAGGTGAACCATGGGGTTATGATACTGTAGTTTCATAAAACACACTGTTAACCAATTTTTCTTCTATCAACCAAACATATGAGTTCTAAATTTATATCTAAAATACATGAGTTTTTTTAATTCATCGTATAAATATTGTAGCTATCTAAGTTAATTGTTTTTTTAATTGTGCTATAGTATTAAGTCAAATAGATTACCGATGTGGTTTTATAGAACTTAGGACTATAATTCCTGAGGTTATGTGTCCTATGCTAAAACTCTTGTGGTTTTATAAAACTTAAACCATAGTACCTAAGATTTTATGAAATTTACTCTTAAGAAAATTTTTTGAGAATTGAATTAACACATATGAAATTCCTGTAAAAATTTTGTGTTTCAAAGGAGTCTAAACATTTAGGTCGACTTATTTTGATAAAGCATATTCAACGTGTTTCATTCAAGTCTCATATGATACGAGTTCAAGTTTTGAACAAATTAAGATCTTTCAACAAGTTTGATAAGACTTCAACAAAAATGAAAAGAATTTACACTTGGTTTGGGCCAAATTCTGAGCTTCCAACCAGGCCTTAGCATATCAAATTATCAATCTGTGCTTCCACTCGTAGGACAGTGGAGACAATCAGTTACTGGTCAACCGTAGCATGCATCCTTAGATTTATTGAAGGTAAACATACTACCCTGCAAGGTAAACAAAACAGAAAGACAAGGATAAGCAAACAAAGGCTCTGGACAACCTATACAAGTAGACAACTCACCATTTCGTTTCACCTCAACAGGCAGCGCCCTGGAGGGCATTTCCAACTTCCAAGTTTCAATGAAGGAACAACAGTTACACCAAATGATCCAACATTAATTCAGTTTAGAGTTATTTTACAGTCCTTGAGAAGGTATTAGGAGATACCACACTTTCTAGTGTAAATTTTAGTACCTCTTGGTACCTCACGTAACTGAAATTTTGGTACCTCCTGGTATCTCTTAAAGACCGTAAATTTTCTCTTCAGTTTATACCACTGAAACATGATGCTGAAGGTTGCGCCTTTTCTTTCTTTTTCCTGCACTTTTTGTGTTTCTTTCACATTAATACAATGGCATATCTATAATTGCGGTGAGATTGCACCTAACATTACAAAAACCAGTCAAAATGACAAGTGATCCTCCTCACTATATAAAAAAAGACAAGTGACCAATTAAATTGCGAAATAAACTACAATTCTACATGGTCCATTCTAGCTTAAGAAAAAAGAAAAAAATCAAGGACTGTGAGCCCTAACAATGGCATATGATACCATTTTTCTGCTTATACGGAAATCAGAATTAAACTAAAAAAAAGATCGATAGGCTATACGAACAAGGACTAAGCTTAGGCTAGTCCCTTTGTTCTAGAACAAGAATCTTGAAGCTTGCTATTTTACATCCACTAGAATTGTTCAAAATCCTGTCTATCGTGTGTATCTATACATTGATCTGACTACTTTGAATAAAGAATAATGAATACAATATTTGATTGAAGCTCCTAATATCAAACTTGTATGGACAATCTGTCTAGATATTACCCGTGTGTTGGAGACACCAGATTTCAGGAACGAGCTAAGTTGGTTCCATAAGGAAATTTTAGAACCAAAGAGTCGCACACGGACAGATTTTTTTCGATCCTCCCCAAAAAGATTCCAGCTCCCATGATACACCATCCTCGGCATAGCTGGGTTCTTCAAGAAATGGGATTTCAATTGACCCATCAGATTCAACATTCTTTAGCCATCCTCTGAGTAAGTAGTTTATGACCTATCCAAAGAGCAAAAATCAGATGGATAGTAGATACTAATATTTGTCATCAAAGAAACATCCTAAGCAGTTTTCAAGAATGATTAATCAGAAGAAAGGAATCTCTCAAAAATAGGAATATGTGGGAAATAAAATGTCAAACATGTATATCTCTCAAAAAAAGGAATATGTGGGAAATAAAATGTCAAACATGTATCTTTGTATAAATGTAGAAACTTGAAGTAACTCTGTGCTACAGATTAAAAATGGAAAAAAATAACATAGAAGATGTCTTATAACTTCAAAGGAGAAAGGGAGCTTGAACATATATAGTCAACCATCAAAGTTTGTCCTCAACTAGGCTAGTACACATGCTTTTCCCTCACTAAGATGGATGAGAACAAAATTTTTTGTCTTTGTACCAAATGCATGCTACACAGAAACAATGTTGAGCATACAAAGGCACAATTCATAATTCATTGATCTACCAAAAAGATCTATCATGAGGAATTCACAAACAGTTGTGATTCTCAGGCCTCCCTCCCCCTCCCTGAAGATACAATCTAACCACCTGCTGATTCAAATCTAATTCCGCATACTTCAAAAGATTGAAACTCAAACTGGGGCCATTAACCGCAATAGCTAAGACTGGCTACCTACTTTGCAGGTACTCAGAGCTAAGACTGCAATGCCATATAATGTTAGTAATGTTAGTCATAGGTTTAAGACTATACCAAATTTTCTAGATTTAAATGGAGATTCCGAAGGTTGGTCAAAACTCACTACATACTTGTACAAATTTCCTCCCGTTTTTGTTCCATAGTTTGTTTACTTATGTGTAATCAACATGGATGATCTTAGTCAGATAACATGACCATTCTTACATGTTTGCAGTAGTAACAAAATTTCTCATGTGCTCTTTTATCAAAGGGCTACTAGTGCCCCATAAACTACCTTCTAGAGTTTGTCGATCTTTTCGTGTTAACTCAGCACTTAAACCTAAAGAAATGCATGTTTGCAACTAAAATGATGATTAGCACTAGATATTACCCCCCCCCCCCCCCACACACACACAAATAAAAAAAAAAGATTGTACAAACTATAAAATCAACCATGTACAAGCAACTAGAATATGATTTGGTGAATGCTAATGATGAGCTGTCATTTGCGAACACAATGCAGTGTTTTATACCTCAGGAACCTCATCATGAGGGCAGCGACCAGCAGTGCTCATTTCGTAATATGGTGATTCTGGCACCTGACGTTTCGCTTTAATACCCCAAATAGGTCTAACCCAAGGATCTTCTCTCCCATACATAAGGGATATGGGAGTACCTTGCCTTTGGCACCTGCAGATTATGAGCTGTCAAAATACAAAATAAAATTTTATAAGCAACATGGCAGTTCATCAATTGGACTTTCCACTTTACCTAGGTAGTGCCTCTTCAAAGGATATTTGACCCTTTGGAGCACACATAATGGAGGCAAATGATGCAGCAGCTGCTGGGTGTTGTGTTGTCTCTATAATACGAGAGAACACCTTGTCCACATTCGTTGAGTGGTCAGCATATACTTGCTTGAGTATGCCCTGCATACTTCTCGGGTCACTTATTTTCTGCACCTGCACCAAGAAATAGATTAAATTAGATTCATCAAATTTATATGATACCTACATTTACATAGTCCTAATGATGTAGAGAGCACACAATTCCTTGCAAAAAATAAAACAAAAAAAAACAGTGAGCACACAATTGCCATAGGGTAGCAGCTAGATTATATCTATACTCCTTCAAAAGAAGCAAGTGGTTGTGGTATATGGTGAATCTGCCATCACCTCACCACCAACTCCCTATTGTCTGTGAAGAAAAAAAGTAGAGAGCATGGCATAGAGCCAAAGGGCCCGCCTGTGAGCTGTACGTCGATGATAATATTTTTCTTCTACTACATACAATTTGATTCTTTTTTAATTCCGTAACAACATATGGGCATTCAGCTAGTATGCTTAAACACCAATATAATGCACAACCTACCATCCTAACATGAGAGAGAAGTGACAATATAAAAGGAAAAATAATCACAGATAAATTGTCATGCAGAACAATACTATATTTTACATATAGGTGTGAGTTCATGGTTCATAAATAAAATTATGTAAAATTTTCAAAAAAAAGCGATACTTATAGAGCATCAAACAATGCCATATGCAAATTAAACATAGTTTCACTAGTGTAAATCTTTTCTTCATAGGTGAAGTCTGCAATCATTTCCTAAAAAAAAAACGAACTCTTGCAACCTACAGATGTGATGCCGTCCTTCAAGTATCATAAAAAATTTACATTCCAATCCATGCATTCATTATAATGAAGCAAAAACATTAATATACCAATCATTAGCAGAAGAGATAATTTAAGATTATTCAATATCAATTTGCAAGTAAGTTTTCCAAAACCTAAGGAGTAACACATACACTGTTTCAGTAAGTCTCCTCACAATCGATGGAAGTGGAAATGTCCCAGCCCACGGAAACATCTTTGACAAAAGAGGAGATCTAGCAGGGTTCAGAAGGAATTGCCAAAATGGGGTTGCATTAAGCAATGTGACACCCTTTACAAGGTGTGGGCAGGATGCAGCAAGATATAGAGCAACAAAACCTCCCAAGAGAATTCCCCACAATATATACTGGTTCACTGCTAACCTGGAAGAAGGTTAAAACATTAGAATAAGAAACATATTATATGAATCTCATAGTAGGATGTTATGGATAAGTAAACTTCAGAACATAATACATCAATGCTGAACTAGGATGTTATGGATAATTGGTGTCACACATAATAACACAAACATTAAACCTGCTATATGAGATTGAAGTGGGCTCTTTTGCTCTCTATTCTAGGTACTGGAATAAAAAAATACAAGTGTGTTTGCCCAAAAACATGGCACCTGTTTTAGGCAACATAATGGACCGTATATTTCTATGTGCCAAATATGAAATGCTGAAGTTTCTGAGGTTCAAGCATTTTTGATAAGTAATATATAGCTAATTCAATAAATATTGCAGGACGCAAAGCATACTTGGCTTTGTGAAGTAAAGATGAGAAACTTTAGCAAAGTGAACATAAGACATACAGCAAACAATCGGATAGAAGTACCTCTTCAATAAAATGTTGAACTTGGTCACGCCACAAATCTATCGAAAATACCAACTCCTCTGCCCATGGTTGTAATTTTTATCCAAAACCCCAAAATGCATCCTCACTGAACTCTCATGTGTTCTTCGGAGCAGGATCTTCACATGGCAATGACATGCACTGCCCTAGAAAATCCATGGTCCATAGCTTGTAATTGCGGCCAATATCCTTCAATTGCTTCTCATAATGGAACGACCCCACTCCAAAACCTGGTAGAAAGAGAACAGACGGTGCCTTGCTATTCTCTGTGCAGGATTTTTCATAATATGCAGTCAGCTTTGGCTTCCATTCCCAGAAACCAGTACTAATTAGAGAGCTTTCAGGTCCTTCTGGCACTCCCGGAATGATCATCTTCTCAATCTCACCGACTTTCTTTGGAATACCTTGGAGAGCCGCATGACATCACTTACATAGAAACCATGGCTCGCATGAACTTCCCCAGAATCAGCAGGATTCGAAGCTGTCCCTGGCCCCACAAAAAGAATTGCGCTCCTTCTTGGCCGAATGAGCTTCGCATGCCCCAGACCGAGACCATTCCCCCTAGACCTCCAAGCACTGCTAGGTGTTCGGTGAAATGCCAGGCAGGAGTGGAGTGGCTGGAAGAAACCGCTTCCATGGCCGCACCAGTAGCTAGCACGCTAGCTCTGCGTCAGAGAAACCGAAAGACATTTTTACTAGAGCACACTGGAAGAAACTTAGATTAATTTGATACGGGGCGCTTTGTTCTTTTCTTTTCTTTTTTGTGGGGAAATCCGGAGAGCTGAAATCAAATATTATCTTGACTTCCTTAAATAGATGGATCGAGTTCTCCACAATAAAGCACTCATCTACACAAGAAAACTGACATTCGATCAGCCCCCAATTCCAACAATCTTGCTACTAGATCTAGACTTCAACAGTACTTGGGAACAAACAAAATTGGTTTAATTATTAGCAATAGAATTAACGCAAAAGGCAAAGAGAAAAGCTTCGAGATCTAGAAGAGAAGCTAGGGCTAACGCAAATTCGAGAAAAATAAAATAAGTGTGGGTAGAGAGAGATGAGAAAGAGGATGTGCGTGACGGATGGATGCTCACCAGCGAGCGAGCAAAGATGCGGTGGAAGCAGCAGACGGCGGCACCTCTGCTCGTCGCGGGATGGAGGTCGACGCAGGCGAGGCGGAGCGCGAACTCGCGAGGAGACGTCCGGGAGTCATCATGGCCGTTAGGAGATGTTTGCAAGCAAACGCGCGGAAAATGACTGGGATTTCGCCCGTTTCGTGGAGGATTCCATGTATTGACGGCGGCGCGTTTAGAACTGGCAAGACCCTGGGACGTTTCGATGATACCAATTACCAAGTATACCAAAAAATTTTCCTCTCTACACAGACAATAATATTTCTTTCAAAAATATCACAAACTGGACGAGACAAAAAACGAGCCTGTTTTATGGAGATATTTTTTATAAACAAAAATAGTCTTATTGGTGTGTTTCTTGCTTGCTGGAGTTGGCTTTGCTACCGACAAATATCTGGAGCGCCATCGGAACCAGCGACCGCATGACCATCCTCAACGCTACGAACCTATGAATCCAAAATGGTAGCCCGTCGACTGTTTTTAACAAAGATTCCATAACCTGTTGAGGGCAAGGCTCTCTGCAGTTGTGCTCTAGTCCTTCAACTAGCACTTTGCCATGCAGCTTAAATACAACCACTTCGTGCTCTGTGACAGGCCGATCTACTTGCAAGTGTGGAGGCCGACGACAACCTCTACGCTTACGGATCACTCAAGATGCATTGTTGCCTATGTCAGGATAGGACATCACTAGTATACAAAGGACATCTAGAGCTAACATATGGTTTATTTCTACCAGTTTGTACCGGTATGGATATTTTGCCAGTTAAAATCGATATGAGCCGGTATTGATACTTAGGATATCTCTGTTGTTTCAACGATAGTGTTTGCCCTTGTGCATCCAGATTTGACTAGGAGTCGGCAATGAGCTTTCTCGATCTATGGCTTGTCGGATTGGGGCACTACGCCCAGGTGTGACCCTGATTGCTCTCGCCTAGTGGCTACTCCCTGTGACGACGTCTTCATCACCAGTTAAGGGCCTCCACACCAAACTATAGGCAATGTCATCTTGGCTTCAATTTAAGGTATTGTTTACATCGACATATCATCTTTCTTCGGATAGACCCTATGGATGGTGGGTGTGCGTCTATTGGCTAGTTCGCGATACTGTCATTGAAGGGTAGTACATCTAAAGAAGGTTGCAACTATGGTGTATATGGTCATTTGCACTTGGGCTAAGAGTGGGAGGTATGGAGACACCAACTCGAAATGAAGGGACAACAATCCCTTCGATTAGTTGGTGCTCATTGTCTCATTGATTACCGATTCGTCGACTCCAGGGTTAAATCCCTAGGTTTGACCTTAGCTTGTTGTACCTGACAATGGTGATTCAGTTCCTTGTTAAAGGTATTGTCTGGAATTCGAAGAATTTTTCTCTAGGGTAAAACCTATGGTCTGGTTTTTGCTTATTGGATCATGGCAACGATGGTGCATACACACGTTATTCCCTTTTTTGGAGGCGTTGTTTTAGAAGAGCTCTTTTCGCAGTCCAAGTGTTCCTTTAGTTGAGTGCGAAGACGAAGATTGCTCACGGCTGTAGTTCGCCACAACATGATATGTGTTGTTATGTCGTTATTCATTTTTCTTTTCTTAACAATCATAGGTTGTGTACATCTTAGCTATATAGAGGTTAAGAGTGGTTTTAGAGTAATTGTGTCATCTTTATATAATTGTCTAAGATCGATAAAGCTTTTTTATTAAAAAAGTATCACTGTTGACTTTTGCGTTGAATCAACATAGAAGCCGATTCGATAGCCAACGACCTATACTTCTAAATGAATCCCCAACACAACCCCAACCCCCCAAATCAACTCGCTCGCATTACCCCTATCTTTCTAGGTTTTTTAAACTTGGTCTAATTACTGGGTTCTTAAAATTACTAACATCTCAACAATAAACTTGGTCCATAGGCCTTTACCGGTTTGTCCACCTCACCAAACACGGCTGGCAAGCCCAAAATCTCTGTCCATCTTGAATGATTAGTCGAGAAAAAGAATACCTTGAAATTCCTAGCCCATATGGCCTTCCACCGTTCCACGGTTCCACGATTTGTTGCTCTACTGATTTTTCTTTTTTCCCTTCCAGTCGCTCGCCTCGCACGCTCACTCTGGTCTCCACCTTTTTTTATTTTTATATTTATTTAATAAAAAATTTACAAAACTACATTTTCATTTTAAAAATTTACAAAAATATACTCCCGCCGCCCTTTGGGAGGGCGATATGTCTGAAATCGCCCTCCCAAACGGCGATATGATGACGTGGCTGACGGCCGTTGGCCGGCGGCCCACGGCCGTCAGCCATTTTGCAGGCGGCCCCCTTGCCGCCCTCTGGGAGGGCGGTTTTTGGGTAGCCGGGGGCCGCCTGCAAATGGTCGACCCACGGCACCGTACAAATTGCCGTTTCACAATATATAGTCCGGACCATCGTCACCCTGTTCGGACGGTCCACACTGTACAAATTGTTGTTTTGCATTATATAGTCCGGACCATCCTCACCCTGTCCGGACGGTCCGGACAGTCATATCTGTGGCGGCAAGGAAGAGAAAGTACCCACGCTGCACACAGTAGTTACATCTCTACTTGGTTATCTGTTTAAAATTTCCTAAGGTATGTAATAACGATAACTAGAAACGTTTGATGTGCCGTTTGTACTAGTATGGATAATTTCATTATGTTCGTATGTAATTAACATGTGTTCAGTTATCACCGCTCAGAATGTACTTTCGCCGTAAAATTGAAACTGAAAAATTTATGTTTTTCATCAGTTTCGTCACAAACATAGATCGTAAACGATCGACGAGCGTAAATAAAGTAAAGGGGTTTCTTCAGTATACGTAGAATTAATAAAACATGATATACAACAGATAAACTATCACAGATGCAACGTACTACGGGCCTTGACCGTAACCTCTAGCCCTCTTTGTCTTCCTACCCTGCGCTCGCACCTGCCCCTGGGAGTACGTCAGCCGGTCTGGTGGTACGGCACGGCCAACGCGGGTCGTCTGCACGGGTGTGGCAGCTGGTGGTTCCTGTGTCTGTGGTGGCGGAGCTCCTTCGAGCTGCGAGGCTGGTAGTATCTCCTGGATCTCCTCGCCCGAGTCCTCCAAGTCGTCCCCCTCGAAAGGATCCGGTGCCCAACCGTTGCCGCGTGCGGCCTGCGTGGAGGAGCCAGCGCCAGCAAACATCCTCGGCGCTGTAGAGTGGAACCATGTACACTAAAATATTGATAATTGCAAATCAAAATTTGGCAAGGCAAAAATAAAGTTTGATATAACCTGAAGGACCTCCTGTGGTGGCCCGAGGGGCAGTTGTCACGCCCACGCCCTGCGGGGAGGAGCCAACGCCAGCAAACATCCCCGGCGCTGTACAGTAGAACCATGTACACCAAAATATTGATAATTGCAAACTAAAATTTTGCAAGGCAAAAATAAAGTTTGATATAACCTGAAGGACCTCCTGTGGTGGCCTGAGGGGCAGTTGTCATGCCCAGCTGCGCGTGTGGTCGGCTGTGGTACACTCCATGCGTCGATGTGCTAGCTCCAGAGGGATGTAGGTACGGTGTAGCGAAAGCTGAGGGAAGCATATTGATGTAAAACAGTACATGTCGTAGAAGGAAACATGTTATGAACCGATGGTTAGTCCAATTTACCTCTGGAGGGGCCAGATGGCTGACTGGAACCCTGCGGTCGCACTCCTGCTCCTGCTCCTGTTCCTGCTGGCCGTGGCTGTTGCTGCTGTACAACTACGGGAGGTACCGCATTGACCGCACGACAAGTGAGCGCACGAATCACTGTGAGCATCGCCTGACGAATCCTCCCGAAGGTCGTCCTCTGCTCATCGGCATTCAACACAATCCCACTGTCCAATCGTCCGAGCGTCGCGTTTACATCAGCCTGAACCTGTCGCGCAGCGTCGGCCTATTTCAGATGTGATGTGAACATGTGTTAGAACTGTGGACACGTACAAAGGAAATAGCAAAGTGCAAAGATAATGTGACGTACCGCACGGAAGTAGTCCTGGTCACGATGTCTAGGATACGTGTTCGTCGTAGCGGCGACGTGCGGCTGTGGATCATCTGGGGTGAACGTTACGCGTGTGCGGGTACGGGCCTGGTACCACGTCAGGTATGCTAGGTAGGCCTCCTCAGTGTGTGCATGTATCTCGTCGACCACCTCCTCCATCGCCAACAACCAGTCGTCCACGTACTTCTGCAGTCGAGGATACCACTGAACACCGGCTGCATGTCCTCTACGATTATATCTATTTGCAGAGAGTGCATTAGACTACATTAAATAGTTATAGTAGTAAACAAAGATCGCAGTTGTACTAACCGGTGCACATTGCGCGGCACATCGATCTGCACGGGCACAGGGGAGTACTGACGTAGTCCGAACTGTCGCAGCACGCGCTGCGGAGAGTGGGGCTCGACGAAGATGTCGAACACCAACGGCACCATCGTCATCCAGTACGCCTGGTCGCGCGTGCAAAGAGTAGAGAGTCCGAGCGGTGCACGGGCCGCGATGGCCTGCGGACTATACAGCTCCCAGACGACGTCTCTGGGCAGCAGGCGGTCGAACTCCAAAACGAATTCGGGGTAGGCCCTCCTAACCTGTGTGTGGGCGTAACGACGCTGCAAAATAGGAAAAGGTTAAACGTCAGTGTTTGCGCATAACTGCTAAACATAGAATTTCACATTTTGTACCTCACGTCGACACCATACGGTCCCCATAGTCGGACGGTCCTCGGGCCACTGGCCGTACAATCCTCCAAGGCCGCCCTCGTAGGCAGAGTACTGAATCAGAGGACGGCCTATCGCGAACCGCTCGGTCGCCCATAGCTGCAGAAGGAGAGGGCAACCGGCGATAATCGCACCTGGATCGGTCTTTGTGCACGCGTCACAAAGAGCACGGTACGTCGCCGCTAGCACAGCAGATCCCCAACTCCACTGCGGTACGAGGCCGTCCTCGCTGTCGGCGATCGCACGAGCGTAGTGGATCAGTCCCTTGTCCACCGCGTGCCCGTGAGTGTTGGTGAACATCACCCACCCGAACAGCCACAACAGGTACGCCTCCATGCTCCGCCGCACCGAGTAATCGTCGGTGTCATCGGCTAGCTTATCAGGCTGTAAAGGAAGATTATAGTCAGCAGCTCTGTTGCTTTATAGATCAGATGATTGTGAATGAAAGGAATCCGCGACTTACGGTGAACTGTAACAGCCAAGCCTGCGAGGGGCCGATCGTGGTGTAAGTCAGTAGCGAACCCGGGTGTCCAAGTTCAGGTCGACGATGCACGGGCGCAAACCGAGCAGTGATGTCCTGCGACCAACCGTGCGCCCCGTCGATCAGGCCGACTGCGTCTCTTGCGAGGGGAAGTCCTAGCAGGTACGACACATCCTGGAGTGTGGGAGTCATCTCGCCGCACGGTAGGTGGAACGTGTGGGTCTCCGGTCTCCAGCGATCCACCAGTGCGGCCATAAGTGACCGATCAGCGTCCCATCGCTTGGCGGGGTCTCTCCCGTCCGGTGCGGGCTCGACTAGCCTACACAGCGGAAGAAGTCCAGCCTCACACAACCTGCAGAATATAGCACTGTAATCAATATTGGGGAACATACATATGCACAAACGATGTGAATGAATATTCGTACAGCTCTTACCTCTCACGGAACCGAGGATCTATCCGCAGGAGGTGACGTGAAGGCCGTGGACGGAAGGTGGGTAAGTGGGCACCCTCCACGGCTGACAGGTAAGACCGGTGGGATCGGTCGACACCTCGGTCCAACAGCTCCGGTGTATCGTACGCCATACCTGCATGCAAATAGAGAGTTAGCGTTAATTATTGTTATAGTTTATAGCATTGTTATATGATAATAAAAAACAATAGTATGGTACATATCCTTCCATAACAAAGAATTAGTATAGACTTACGCTACACCGTAGCACCACTAATTGTTCGAGAACGCTTAAGACGGGGTCGTCTTGAAGTTGTGCCTTCACCCGTAGGACGCCTGCCATCATCGACTGAACCCGACGGTCCAGCTTCCGCCGCACTTAGACCGGTTGCATCCTTTGGACATTTCTTATATGTATGACCTGTTTGGTCACACTTTGAACAACGTTTATGCCTTCCACCGGCTTCTGACTCATCCATGTCATTACGGATGCGTCTTGTCTTGCGGCGACCTGCTTTATCCCTCAATTTTATTGGATCAAGAATGTACATAGCTTGAGGATGCTCCATAGTAAATGTACCCGCAATACCGAAACCGTATATCTCTCCACTTCAGGTATTATAGATTGCTTCTTTCCTGAAATAAGGTGAGATAAAATAGCGTGCTTCTATCCCGCACTCACCGCTCGCGGCAATAACGTGAGAGCATGGCTTGTGGAGCAGAGTAGGTTTTCGGCACGAGCACTTGCAGATCCCGTCTTCCTTCAGCACACACTCCTGCACAACTCTTTTACGGAAGATTCCGCACATGCCCTTGTCGACACACAATATTTCAAATCTGTGTTCTTGTGTGCCTTGAGGTAGAACACGATGTCTTCGGGCCTTTTTACTTTTATCTTGCAGATACTTCGTCAGTAATGTGCCAAAGAAAAGATTATTGTCCGTCATTGAGGGCCTAGCTGCTCTGAACCGATCTCTGAAGTACTTGCATGTGCCATGCAAGATAAATTCAACTATGCCAACAAGTGGGAGCCCTCGAACACCACGCATCACCCAGTTATAAACCTCTGCCAAATTTGTGGTCATTATGCCAAACCGAGAACCATCCTTATCATACAACAATGCCCATTTCTCCTTTGGCTCATTCTCAATCCAATCAGAAAATTTTCTAACTGAGGATACAGACCTTATTCTTATATGAGGTCCGTCAGTTGATAGAGGTTCAAAAGCTTGTGGAGCCTCAACCCCTCCAATGGTAACCCTCCTGGACTGCTCATCTGTTTGTTTAGAGGTCAGCTCATCCAACCTCCTCCAAAGCTCATTGAATTTCTTCTCTTGATTCTGGGCGCAAAGCCTCTTAAAAAGATCCATAAGGTGCTTATTCTTAAATTGTCTGTAGAAATTAGCACCCATATGACGCATGCACCATCTGCTTTGGACATCAGACCACCTTGGTGGGTATCCCTTCTCAACACATCCATATCTCAATTCCTCAATTGCACGCAGCAAGCCGACGTGACGGTTATGTATAAGGCATACGTCTGATCTCATTCGTACAACTGTAGACTTAACCCTTTCTAGAAACCAATACCAGCTATCAGTGTTCTCACTCTCAACAAAAGCAAAAGCAACTGGTAGAACTTGGTTGTTTCCATCAACTCCAATTGCTGTTAAGATCTGTCATTTGTACTTTCCGGTCAGAAATGTCCCATCGATGCAGAGGATAGGACGACAATGGACAAATGCCTGAATGCAAACACCTAATGCAAAGAATACTCGTTGCAACACACTTTTATTACCATGGTGAATTGATGGAAAGGCTTTTAGGTCGTAACACGTCTCCGGATTCCTCTGAAGAATACAGCCTAACAGATGAGGCAAATTATCATAGGATGCTTCAAATGTGCCAAATCTCATCTCTACAACCTTCTGTTTTGCTCTCCAAGCCTTAGCATAGCTAATTGTGTATTTAAATTTCTCTTCAATATGTCTAACAATTGACCTTGGTTCGTACCCCATATTGTTAATAATATGGGAGTACATCTCTGTCGCAACAAATGCAGATGTCATGTTTCTGTGATATTTTTCAACACCGAGTAAATAACATGAATGCTCAGTCACGATTGAAACTTGCCAATAATCTTTCCATTTACCCTTGAATGCGTGCACCCGCCATGGACACCCATCCTTCATGCACTTTACTTCATAGACCGATTTGCTTGACTTCACGACTGAGAACTCTCTTTGAAATGAGACGGCCCATTGTTTTACTGCCTCCTTTAAATCCTCTACATATGCATACTGAGCTCCTTGGATGACCTCACTTTCCTTGTACTCCCATGACACATGATGTCTCTCAGAGATAGAAAACCTAGAGAAGTCCTGGTTGCTCCATTCTGCAGGCATCATGGTGTCCTCATCAGATGAATCATCATGCTCTGCTTGCTCGTTTTCAGAATCTTCCCTATCCATTTCTTCGACGATTCTGTTGATTTGTTCTCCCTCATCTACCACACCTGTTGGCTGTGTATCTTCTTCATTCACTCCTTCATTCCCTTCTTCATTTTCTTCCATTGTTTGGTTATTACTTCCCGCCGTACTTGGACCATCATCATCTTGCACGGGCATTGCACCAGCAGTGTTTTCTTTCTCATATATCGACACAAGTATGCCCAGTGGCCAACCACGTTGGAATGCATTCTCCACATACTATCTCCAAGTGGCAGTGCAATCCACCGGCATCAGTTCCCAAAAAAAACCTTCAGCTGCACGACTGACTACTACATACAAGGTTATTATGCTGAGCTCGGGGTTCAATCGAAACCCTCGCATCAGCCAGTTGTACACTGACCCAAAACTTCTCTCAGCTGGTCTATCAATCCCCTTAACCGTTGAACTAAAATCTGATAGATCTACCCCTTCTGGACCATATCTAACATTCCCTTGCCTGTGAAATAACTGAAATATCACCTTATTTGACATTTCTGTTGATGAAAAAATACAGTTAAACTAGATACCAATATTCTCCTCACATCTCTACAAAAATTAAATCATCTAACACATTAACTAAAGACCTACAGATCTACGAGTAACAATTTATTTTCATATAGTACTATATACATAACCAGTACAATACTACATCAATTTATGCATAGAAATAGAAATTACAAAGAGATAATAGATTTTACCTGCAGACAAATCAGCAAGCTGACAGAGCTTCACTGCTTTCGTTCAGGCTCGCTCTCAGCTCTCTCTTCTTTTTTTCTGTAATTTAGTGAATTTTATGACATTTTTGGAGTCTGGGAGGGGGTTTTATTCTGCCCAGGCTAAAAACCGCCCTCTGAGAGGGCGGCAAGGGGGCCGCCTGTAAAAATCCGGCCGGGGGGCCGGCCATTTTGCAGGCGGCCCCTTGCCCAAGAGACCGCCTGCAAAATGGCTGACGGCCGTGGGCCACCGGCCAACGGCCGTTAGCCACGTCATCTTATCGCCCTCTGGAAGGGCGATTTCAGACATATCGCCCTCCCAAAGGACGGCGGGAGTATATTTTTGTAAATTTTTAAAATGAAAATGTAGTTTTGTAAATTTTTTATTAAATAAATATAAAAATAAAAAAAATTCCCAAACACCCGACTCCAAATCAGCAACCTCCCTGTGGCTCTCTTCCCATCGGCAATCCCCACCACAATCACTCGCAAGAAGACGACGAAATCGAGACGAACAATCTTGGTTTCTGGAACCAACCGGCGACCCATCTTCCTCGTCGATATATACGCAGCAGAACCTCCCGGAGAGGCCGGCGCTGCAGAAATTGTAGGAAAGCTCTCGGATTTGTCGGTACCCATCTCGTTCCACTGACCATGGCTCCGCAGGTAGGTGAAAGATCGAGTTTTTTTCTTGGGATTCTTGGTGATATCGCGGTGCTGATGTGGTTGTGTTGGTTGGTTGTTTGGGTCAGGCATGGATGTTGGGGGAGAACGGAGAGGAGAACCTCGAGAACCCCAAGGAGTTGCTGCCCCTCTCCAGGCTTGAAGGTGATGACAGTAATCCGTAGCTCCTTTTTTTTTGGTTTGGGAAATGATGATTCGTGGATGCACTTGAAACTATCTACTTCTTGATTTCCTGGATTCTTGGTGTCTCTCGCTAGTGGAGAAATTAGTTCAGGATTGATTCGTTGACCAAATGCTCCTTTTGGTATGAGACAGAGTATGTTGGGATTTTCACTGATAATTGTTGCTATGCTCCTATGGAACTGGTTGTAGAGAGATACATGATTCAATTGGACAGACCATACCTTGATATTTGGATCTGAGCAAGTATTCTAAAGAAACGGGAATTTGATTTTGTTTGTGTGGTCAAATGCTAACTTGTTTCTCAAATATTAATTGTCTTTAGCAAAGTATGTACTGCTATTCTCAACGAGAGATTCCTCTGAAATCTGAATGCATGCCGCAATAGCCTGTCAAAAACTGAACACCTGATTACAATATGGGAAAGTACAAACAGCGCTACAGACAAAGGAGGAGATACATTACAGCTTATCTACAACCAACCTCAGTTATCTGGGGGATTTGATTCTACCTAACGCTATCTGCAGGTTGTTTAACATAACCCATGGATGTAATAGTCAGATAGTATGAACTAACCATGATTCTTAACTTCTTGACCCTGTGGCGATATAACATGCCACTTGTCAGTAAAGCAGTCAACCAAAGTGTTCGGAGAATCTAGCTTGATTTTGTGCTAGACCTGCTTTATCGTGCAACTGAATGATCCTATTTTTGCAGAGATTGGTGTGTTGTATTGGCATTTGGATCCCAAGAAGCCTGAAAGCGAAGAAGAGCTCACAAAAATCCGCAAAGAAAGAGGATACAGCTACTTTGTACGAACTAACCCCTCAAGAGCTTCAATCTCCTTTTGTCCATCCCTATGCTGTGCACCGATTGACATGAGTTGTATTGCTTTTTCTTAGGATCTTATTGAGATATGTCCGGGGAAATTGGAAAATTACGAGGAGAAGCTGAAAAACTTCTATCGCGAGCACATTCATGCTGACGAAGAGATCCGCTACTGCTTGGAGGGTAGTGGTTACTTTGATGTCCGTGACAAGGATGACAAATGGATTCGGATTTGGATAAAAGAAGGAGATATGATCATCCTGCCAGCTGGGATTTATCATCGATTCATCGTCGACAGCAACAACTATATCAAGGTAGGAACTGCTAATATTCTTTTTCTGTCACTTAATCACAGATACTCACTTAGCTCACACAGTTGACTATTTGACTTACATGATCTATTTCAGAACAGAGACAAGGTTAGCATAATTGATGGATTAAGATTTATGACATTTTGTAGAACTACTTAAAACTTTGAAATGTTCCACGTCCCATAACTTTGTTGTCAACACACTTGGCAATTAGTCTCTCTTATTCAAGTCATGCAATCCTTGAGGACCGAGGGAAGAAAAAAGTGAGATAAGTTTAACTGTAAAGGCCCCTACCCAAATATGACAACACCAATCTAGCTATGTAGTAGTATATTACAGAAAATGCGTGTGGAGAAGTATTATTCACCCAATGCTGAAAACATGCAGATATCTCAGAAACTGATATTTTAGCAAAACTAGTGAACTACTAGTACATGATAAGACAAAACCTTACTGGTATTAGAACATAAAACTTGGTTCAACTGGTACAGTTTTGATAACAGTATATTCATAAAACATGTCAGCAGTTTGAGAAAAAAACGTATGGATATCTCTTGTTTTAGAGTTTAAGCCAAATATTTATCTGAAACCCGACAGATACATTCTGATGCTTTTACATTTGCAGCTCATGAGGCTCTTCATCGGAGAACCAGTCTGGACTGCATACAACCGGCCACAGGAGGACCATCCTGTAAGGCAAGAGTACGTCAAGAATGTGAAGGGGAACACTGGATTTGCTCTTGCAGCACATTGAATTTGCTAAAGGTGTCAGTGCACTACCATTGTCCTATATATGATAACTTGGACGTGTATACATCACACAACTCGATGAAACCATGCTGTTTTATCATGAAGCACGAAAACACAGATGCAATACACTTGAACTATCACATACAGGACTATCAGGCTATGCAATGTACGATGTTGCCATGTACTCCATAGAATATATGGTGTAATATTGAGTTATGGACAGTTTAATGCTTGCGACGTTGCAGTACACACCATGACTGGTCTTTTGCAAAGTGGAATACACCGAAAATTGTCTGTAACAAGTCGGTTGGCTGCGTAATGAAAATATATCTGTGTATTCCATTTGGAAAAGCAGTCTAACCTGTTACGACAGATCCGTGTTCATTTTCACCAATCATGAGTTGGGACTTGGGAGGGCTAAGCTATTTGTATGAAGTTTAGCTATGAGATTGGAAGGGTCATTTGTATCAACTTTTATACTAAGGTTTTATTGACGTGTGTAAATACTCCCTTCGGTGGTTTTTAATATATCACACCGTTGACTTTTAAGTATAAATTTAATAATTTGTCTTATTAAAAAATTTAGTGTAAATATGCAAAAATATAAGTCATGCTTAGAGTATTATTAATGATAAAATAAGCCTAACAAAATAATTAATATTTATATAGTTTTTTTAATAAAACAAATGGTCAAACCTATGTCTAAAAACCAACACCCTCATTTATTTAAAAATAGAGGTAGTATTCCCTTTTTAAAAAAATTTGATACTATTGACTTTTGAAATTAAGTTAGTAAGGATAAATAATAACCATGTCTATCGGAGGTTGTACTGTCAATGTCCAAAACACAAGTAAAAGAGAATCGAGGCAGTATGATTTTGTATAATTTAATTATTTTGAAATCAAAATTGACCAATACCGAGTTGTATTCGGTTTGAAGGCCCAAAAATTATGGACCGGTTGAGTCAGGAATTCTTTGGATTTCTTCTGATACCAGCACATACGAAAACACCTTACATATACGCATCGATCGGCATATGTTGGTCATCTGTTGTTATAAAAATAGATGCACAATGGAAATATAAATTTCATCACGGGTGCCATCCGATAATAATCACTATCAAAGAGTTAATTGCAAACATAGGGAATAATAATGGGACGTTGTAACATCCTGAAAATTCGGCTAAGAAAAACACGTAAAATTTCGAACTTTTTAAAACTGTTTGCATCATGCTGTATCTTTGGTTGCTATGTATGTGATCTGATAAAAGTCGACTCAAATAAAGTAACCAATAAACCTACGTTAACCAAAAAGACTAATGCGTCCACCGAGAATATCTGGAAGACGAGAACAAATAAAACGAAATTAAATGTTCCTTTAAATTCCAACCCTATCATATGAATAATAAAAAGGGTAAAGCTTTCAACCCATATATTAAATGTGGAAATTGAATATTAATTTAATTTCCAAACCACAAGGTGCACACATCACCATAACCAAGCTTTTAAATGAAACCAATGAACCCTAGCTCTTGAAACCACCTAGGACAATATTCCTAAATAATGGAAAGTTTCACTCAAAAATAATCAATACATTTTTGAACTCACAAGTAAATTAATTCTCCAAATAAATAAAGCTTTCCTTTTGAAGGAAAAATGAAGAATCAAACTCAAAATTTGAATTCTCAAATTTCTGAGAAGGATAAAGTCAAAACCTATTTGAATCCGAATTCAAATCTCTCAAATTTAACTGTAAAATCACTTGTTTGAGTCTTCCCAAAATGCCATATCTTCCTCTCCTGGGCTCCACCCTCTTCCCTTCCGGCCCATCCCATTCGGCCAGCCAGGCCGAGCAGCTAGCCGGCCCAGCCGCCTTGCCAACCGGCTCTCTCTCGAATTTTTTTGATTTTTATATTTATTTATTAAAAGATTTGCAAAAGTAGATTTTTGTTTGAAAAAATTACAAAAATAGACTCCCACCGCCCTCTGGAAGGGCGATTTTTAAAAATCGCCCTTCCAGAGGGCGATTTGATGACGTGGCTAATGGCCGTCGGACCCCCGGTCGACGGCCGTTAGCCATTTTGCAGGCGGCCCCCCGGCCTCCCAAAAACCGCCCTCTCAGAGGGCGGCAAGGGGGCCGCATGCAAAATACGCCCGGGGGCCGGCCATTTTACAGGTGGCCCCCTTGCCGCCCTCTGGGAGGACGGTTTTTGGCCTTGCCGCCCTCCTACAAGGCAGTATTTAGCATTAATATAGTCCGGACCATCCGGACCCTGTCCGGACCGTCCGGACAGGCATATTTCTGGAGACAGAGAGAAAGAGGGAGAGGAAGGATGGGCTGGGAGGAGACCGATGAGTACCAGCTGCCATCACTACTCCCTGGGCGCGCACCGTCGCCACGTCGTCCTCACACAGTAGTTGCATCGCTAGTTGGATATCAGTAGGTTTGTATGGTAGTTAACGTGTGTTCGGTTGTCACCGCTCAGAATGTACTTTCGTCATGAAGTTGACACTCGAAAATTCATATTTTTGATCAGGTTCGTCAGAAACGTAGATCGTGAGGAATATGTCGTTTGATCGATGAGCGTAAACGAAGTAAAGTGGTATCTTTAGGAAACGTAGAATTAATAAAACATGATACACAACAGACAAACTGTTACGGACACAAAGTACTACGGGCCCTGACCGTAACCTCTAGCTCTCTTTGACTTCCCACCCTACGCTCGCACCTGCCCCTGGGAGTACGTCAACCGGTCTGGTGGTACGGCACGACCAGCGCGGGTCGTCTGCATGGGTGTGGCAACCGGTGGGTCCTGTGTCTATGGTGGAGGAGCTCCTTCGAGCTGCGAGGCAGGTAGTATCTCCTGAATCTCCTCGCCCTCGTCCTCCAAGTCGTCCCCCTCGAAAGGACCCGGTGCCCAACCGCTGCCGCGTGCGCCCTGCGTGGAGGAGCCAGCGCCAGCAAACATCGCAGGCACTGTAGAGTGGAACAATGTACACCAAATTATTGATTATTGCAAATCAAAATTTTGCAAGACAAAAGTAAACTTTGATATAACCTGAAGGACCTCCTGTGGTGGCACCGGGGGCACTTGTCATGCCGAGCTGCGCGTGTGGTCGTGTGTGGTACACTCCATGCGTCGACGTGCTAGCTCCAGAGGGATGTAGGTACGGTGTAGCGAAAGCTGCAGGGAAGCATATTGATGTACAACGGTGCATGTCGTACAAGGAAACGTGTTATGAACGGAAGGTTAGTAGAATTTACCTCTGGAGGAGCCAGATGGCTGACTAGAACCCTGCGGGCGCATTCCTGCTCGTCCTCCTATTCCTGCTGGCCGTGGCTGCTGCTGCTGCTGCTGTATATAGACGGGAGGTACCGCGTCAGCCGCATGACAAGTGAGCGCACGAAGCACTGTGTGCAACGCCTGACGAATCCTCCCGAAGGTCGTCCTCTGCTCGTCCGTAGTCAGCACGATCCCAGTGTCCAACCGTCCGAACGCCGCGTTTACATCACCCTGAATCTGTCGCGCTGCGTCGGCCTATTTGAAATGTGACTTGATTATGTGTTAAAACCGTGGCTACCTACAAAGGGAATGGCAAAGTGCAAAGATAATGTGACTTACCGTGCGAAAGTAGTCCTGGTCACGGTGTGTAGGATACGTGTCCGTCGTAGCGGCGACGTGTGGCTGTGGATCACCTGGGGTGAACGTTACGCGTATGTGGGTCCGGGGCTGGTACCACCTGAGGTATGCTAGGTAATGCTCCTCAGTGTGTACACGTATCTCCTCGATGACATCCTCCGTCGCCAACAACCAGTCCTCCATGTACTGCTGCAGTCGGGGATACCACTGAGCGCCGGCTGTCTGTCCCCTACGATTATACCTATTTGCAGAGAGTACATTAGAGTACATTAAAGAGTGGTACTACTAAACAAAGATCGCAGTTATACTTACCGGTGCACATCGCGCGGCACAACGACCTCTATGGGCATAGGGAAGATCTGACGTAGGCCGAACTGTCGCATCACGCGCTGCGGACAGTGGGGCTCGACGAAGATGTCGAACACCAATGGCACTTTCGTCAACCAGTACGCCTGGTCGTGCGTGCAAAGAGTACAGAGTCCGAGCGGTGCACGGGCCGCGATGGCCTGCGGACTATAGGGCTCCCAGACGACGTCACTGGGCAGCAGGCGGTCGAACTCCATAACGAACTCGGAGTAGGCCCTCCTAACCTGGTTGTGGGCGTAACGACGCTACAAAATAAGAAAAGATTACACGTCAGTGTTTGCGCATAAGTGGTAAACATAGAATTTCACATTACGTACCTCACGGCGACACCATACCGTCCCCATAGTCGGGCGGTCCTCGGGTCACTGCCCGTACAAGCCTCCAGGGCCGCCCTCGTAGGAAGAGTGTTGAATCAGAGGACGGCCTATCGCGAACCGCTCGGCCGCCCATAGCTGCAGAAGAAGAGGGCAACCGGCGAGAATCGCACCTGGATCGGTCTTTGTGCACGCGTCACAAAGAGCACGGTACGTCGCCGCTAGCACAGCAGATCCCCAGCTCCACTGCGGTATGCAGCCGTCCTCGCTGTCGGTGATCGCACGAGCGTAGTGGATCAGTCCCTTGTCCACCGCGTGCCCATGAGTGTTGGTGAACATCACCCACCCGAACAGCCACAACAGGTAGGCCTCCATGCTCCGCTGCACCGAGTATTCGTCGGCGTCGTCGTCTAGCTTGTCAGGCTGTAAAGGAAGATCATAGTCAGCATCACTGTTCCTTTATAGGTTGGATGATTGTGAACCAAATGAATCCACGACTTACGGTGAACTGTAGCAGCCACGCCTGCGAGGGGCCAGTCGTGGTGTAAGGCGGTAGCGAACCCGGCATACCAAGGCCAGGTCGACGGTGCACGGCCTCGAACCGATCAGATATGTCTTGCGCCCAACTGTGCCCCCCGTCAACCGGACCGACTGCGTCCCCTGCGAGGGGAAGTCCCAGCAGGTAGGACACGTCCTGGAGTGTGGGAGTCATCTCGCCACACGGTAGGTGGAACGTGTGGGTCTCCGGTCTCCAGCGATCCACCAGCGCTGCCAGAAGTGACCGGTCAGCGTCCCATCGCCTGGCGGGGTCTCTCTCATCCGGTGCGGGCTCAACTAGCCTGCACAGCGGAAGAAGTCCAGCCTCACACAACCTGCCAAATATAGCACTGTATTCAATATCGGGGAAAACATAGATATGCACAAATGATGTGAATGAATATTCGTACAGCTCTTACCTCTGATGAAACCGGGGGTCTATCCGCAGAAGCTGACGTGAAGGCCGTGGACAGAAGGTGCCTAGCTGGCCACCCTCGACGGCTGACAGGTAAGACCGGTGGGACTGGTCGAGACCCCGATCGAGCAGCTCTGGTGTAGGGTACGCCATACCTGTATACAAATAGAGAGTTAGCGTAAATTAGTTTTAATGTTTGTAGCATTGTTACATGACAATAAAAAACAACAGTACGATACATGTCATTCTACAACAAAGATCAAGTATAGACTCACACTACTCCCTAGCACCACCAATTGTTCGAGAACGTCTAAGACGGGGTCGTCTTGAAGTTGTGCATTCACCCGTAGGACGACTACCATCAGCAGCTGAACCCGACGGTCTAGTTTCCGCCGCACTTGGACCGGCTGCATCCTTTGGACATTTCTTATATGTATGACCTGTTTGGTCACACTTTGAACAACGTTTAAGTCTTCCACCGGCTTCTGACTCATCCATGTCATTATGGATGCGTCTTGTCTTGCGGTGACCTGCTTTATCCCTCAATTTTGTTGGGTCAGGAATGTAGATAGCTTGAGGATTCTCCGTAGTAAATGTCCCCGCTATACCGAAACCGTATATCTCTCCACTCCAGGTATTATAGATTGCTTCTTTTCTGAAATAAGGTGAGACAAAATAACGTGCTTCGATTCCACACTCACCGCTCGCGGCAATCACATGGGAACATGGCTTGTGGAGCAGAGTAGGTTTTCGGCACGAGCACTTGCAGGTCCCGTCTTCTTTGAGCACACACTCCTGCACAACTCTTTTGCAGTAGATTCCGCGCATGCCCTTGTCGACACACAATATTTCAAATCTGTGCTCTTATGTGCCTTGAGGTAGAGCACGATGTCTTCGGGCCTTATTACTTTTATCTTGCAGGTACTTAGTGAGTAGTGTTCCAAAGAAAAGATTATTATCCGTCATTGAGGGGCCAGCTGCTCTGAACCGATCTCTAAAGTACTTGCATGTCCCATGCAAAATAAATTCAACTATTCCAACAAGTGGAAGCCCTCGAACACCACGCATTACCCAGTTATAGACCTCTGCCAAATTTGTGGTCATTATGCCAAATCGAGAACCATTCTTGTCATACAACAATGCCCATTTCTCCTTTGGCTCATTCTCAATCCACTCTGAAATTTTTCTAATTGAGGATGCATACCTTCTTCTCATACGAGGTCCATCGCTTGATAGAGGTCCAAGAGCTTCCGGAGCCTCGTCCCCTCCAATGGTAGCTCTCCTGGACTGCTCATCTGTTTGTTTAGAAGTCAGCTCATCCAACCTCCTCCAAAGCTTCTTGAACTTCTTCTCTTGATTCTGGGCGCAAAGCCTCTTGAAAAGATCCGTAAGGTGCTTATTTCTAAACTGTCTGTAGAAATTAGCACCCATATGACGCATGCACCATCTGTTTTGGACATCAGACCACCTTGGTGGGTATCCCTTCTCAACACATCCATATCTCAATTCCTCAATTACACGCAGCAAGCCGGCGTGACGGTCATGTATGAGGCATACGTCTGGTCTCATCCGTACAACCGCTGTCTTCACCCTTTCTAGGAACCAATACCAGCTATCAGTGTTCTCACTCTCAACAAAAGCAAAAGCCACCGGTAGAACTTGGTTGTTTTCATCAACTCCAATTGCTGTTAATATCTGTCCTCTATATTTTCCAGTCAGAAATGTCCCATCGATGCAGAGGATAGGACGACAATAGACACCCATCCTGTATGCACTTCACTTCATACACTGATTTGTTTGACTTCACGACCGAGAACTCCCTCTAAAGTGACACCGCCCATTGTTTGACTGCCTCCTTTAAATCTTCTACATATGCGTACTTAGCCCCCTGAATGACCTCATTCTGCTTGTACTCCCATGGAACATGATGCCGCTCGGAGATAGCAAGCGCAGAGAAGTCCTCGTTACTCCATTCTGTAGGCATCATGTTGTCCTCATCAGACGAATCATCATACCCTGCATGCTCATTTTCAGAATCTTCCCTATCCATTTGTTGGACGATCGTGTCGATTTGTTCTCCCTCATCTGCCACACCTGTTGCATGTCTATCTTCTTCATTCCCTCCTTCATTCCCTCCTTCATTTTCTTCCATTGTTTCGCTATCACCTCCCGCCATACTTAGACCCTCATCATCTTGTACGGGCATTGCACCAGCGGTGTTATCTTTCTCATATATGGACACAAGTATGCCCAGTGGCCAGCCACGTTGGAATGCATTCTCCACATACCATCTCCAAGTGGCAGTGCAATCCACCGGCATCAGTTCCCAAAAAAAACCTTCAGCTGCACGATTGACTACTACATATAAGGTTATTGCGTTGAGCTGGGGGTCCAGTCGAAACCCTCACATCAACCAGTTGTATACTGACCCAAAACTTCTCTCAGCTGGCCTATCAATACCCTTAGCCGTTGAACTAAACTCTGACAGATCTACACCGTCTGGACCATATCTCACATTCCCTTGCCCGTGAAATAACTAAAATATCACTTTATTTAACATATATGTTGATGAAAAATACAGTTAAACTAGGTACCAACATCCTCCTAACATCTAAAACCGTGTATTCCAGATTTTATAAGTATCATCTGTACAAAAAGTAAGTCATCTAACAGATTAATTAAAAACCTATAGATCTATATAGTACTATACACGTAACTAGTACATTACTACATCAATTCTTACATACAAATAGAAATTACAAAGGAACAATGGATTTTACCTGCAGGCAAATCAGCAAACGGGCAGAGCTTCGCTGCTTTCGTTCAGCCTCACTCTCAGCTCTCTTCTGTTTTTTTTCTAATTTGAGTGAATTTTATGACATTTTTTTGAGTCTGGGAGGGGGTTTTATACCTGGGGGGCCGCCTGCAAAAAACCGCCCTGGAAATGGGCTGTTTTTTGGATTTGTCAGGCGGCCCCCGGGCACCCAAAAACCGCCCTCGCAAAGGGCGGTTTTGGGCGCATTTTGCAAGCAGCCCCTTGCCCTCCCAAAAGCCGTCCTCTCAGAGGGCGGCAAGGGGCCGCCTGCAAAATGGCTGTCAGCCACGTCATCAAATCGCCCTCTGGAAGGGCGATTTTTAAAAATCGCCCTTCTAGAGGGCGGTGGGAGTCTATTTTTGTAATTTTTTCAAACAAAAATCTACTTTTGCAAATCTTTTAATAAATAAATATAAAAATCAAAAAAATTCCTCTCTCTCCCGCCCGAGGTTGGCCGGGCGGCCCTTCTACCCCAGCCCAACCAAGTTTGCGGCCTAAGACAATCCAATGCACGCGTCGTTCGCCGTTTCTCTCTCGTGCAGACAACCGCCCCCTTGACTCCTCTTGCTGCCGCTGGGACCAACACCCACGCCAATCTTGCGGCCACCCGCTTGCCCACGCATCGCACGACCTTCTTCCTCCCCGTGCTGGCCGTGCACGCGCGCCATGTGCTTGGCGAAATGCCGAGCTGGGCCGCAGCCCGACCGAGCCTCCCCCCGCCGCCCCGTCACGGATCCCGCCGGCCGCCTAGTTATGCCTAGTGATACCGCCTTTCCCAACATGGTCCGCACCACGCTCCCGTGCCATCGCATCCCCAAAGCTGCCGAGGCGACCCGACATGCCCATCCCCTGGCCACCGCTTGCCACCACGAATCCCACAGGTGAGCCTGCTAGCTCCGTCGCCATCGACGCTCGACGCGACCCAACATCTCCTGCTGTGGCCACGCCAAGCCCCATGCTGGGGGACAGGCGCCCATGCCCTACGCCTGTGACGTAAACCGTCCTCGCCGGCCTCGTCTTGTCGCCTCCACGCGTGCTACGCTATGATGGAAACGAAGCACTGGCCGCCCAACATCGCCGTACGCCAGCCGCAGTGCACCGCCTGCACTGCGCCACCTGCACTTCCCACGCTGCGTCGTGACATCCCCTCCGTGCCAAGACGTGTTGGCGCGCGCCCGTTGAAGCAGCCAACGAACCGCCGCCATCTTCTATCCACTGGACCGAGGCAGAAGTGTACCGCGAAACCGTCTTTGGACCGCCACAAACCCAAGACCTCCCTCTCCGTCGCCATGCCGTCTTTGCCGAGGCCCGCGCCTATAAAAATGGCAGCTGAGCCCGCCTCACCATACATCCCACTTCGCCTTCACCTCACACGACCGACGGGCACCCTGCCACATCCCACCGCTTGTTGCTGCCTGATCCTGCCGCACCAAGGACCGATGAAGGGCTACCACTGCCGCAGTTGGAGCGAGGAGGAGGAGCTCGAGGCCGACGTCTCCCCGCAACCTGGTTGTCGCCGTGGGCCCGACGCAGCCGCCCCTGCCTTGCCGACTTGGAGCCGAGGATGACAACGCTGCCGCACGCACAACTCCGCCTGGTTAGTGCTCCCGCTAGCCCCTTTCTCCTTCCCCCTAGAACCCACGCCGGCAAGCTACCCCAGGCCGAGCTCGGTAGGGGAAGACCTTCCCCGCGCCGTGGCGAACTTTCCCCTAACCCCCGGCGGCTGGAGCTCGCCCCTCCACCGGATTTGCCATCGACCCGAGCACCTCACTACCGCCAGCCGCCGCCTAGTCCCCAAATCCGCGCGAGCTGTGGCCAATCCATCACCGCAATAGGTGCCCTAGAGCCCTCCGACATCCCGCCGACCTTTAGGCCCTCCCACCTGACATGTGGGCCCCATGTGAATAGTTTTCACTAAAAACTAAGAGTATCTCTAGCAATAGTCTCTATTTTAAAGCCCTAAATATTAAATAGAGGTTGTTCCTATTTCCTGTGGATCCTAAAATGCTCCGAACTCTAGCAACAGCTTCCATTTCTTAGGCCCTATTTTTTTTATTATTTTTCGTCGTAGACTATATGTATATGTCTAGTTTGACACTATAATTAAAACATAAATATTTATAACACATAGAATTTATCTATATACAATTGAATAACACATATGTCCTCACATCCGGTTCTATGGTATAATCTGTGCCCTCATTGCTAACACATATGTCCTTACATCCGGTTTCATGGTGGAGACATCACAGAACATGAATTGTTGTTCTAGCTCCCACATTAACTTACGCTCAGCCAACAAGATCTTTCACTCCTGAAGCTCTTTAGTCTTTCTCTATCTCTCTTGTTTTAACTTTACTTCTTTCTCCTTGGCTTTAGCCAAACCTTTCATTGTCTTCTTGTACGATCCAGCTTCTCCTTTAATTTTTAACTTCTTTTTTGCTTGTTTTCTATCTGGTGGTCTCTTTTTAGCACTAGGCTCTGATGAATCAGGAGTTGTAATTTTGTCACTGTTGTCTCCTTCTTCACTAGGTCCCTCAGATGGCATCGAAGACTTGCTGGACCTTGGCCTCTTGTGGGACTCTAGCGCTTGAAACTTCGGTAAATTCCTCACCTTGAGCCAACAGTGAACAAACTGAAAGCCTCTATTCTTTGGTTCTTTAGATGAATACAATGCCTGCGCTTCAAGAAGCTGAAGAAAAATTAAAGTATTAGTTCGCATTCATACAAAGCTATTTAAAATAATATATAGAAAAATCGACTTACATGCTCTTTATATGGTATGTCACTTGAATGTCGACGCTCGATTTGATCATAGCAAGCTTGAAACTTGCTTGTCTTCTTCTGAATTGTACTCCAACGGTGTTCAAGAGAATTTTCATTTCTATCAAACTCAAAATTACGGTTGTCATGATAATGCTCCACAATCCTTTTCCAGTACGCCTTCCCTGACTACTCATTACCTGTAATTGGATCTGTGCTAATGCTTTTGCATGACATGCACAATTGGATGTCCTCTGGATGAGTATAGTTGTTTGACCTTCTGGTGCTTTTTTTTGCACCGTTGGTTGAATTACCTGCGTCTCCACTGTGCATTGACAAGTCAAATGTATCGACATCAGTTTCCTCAGGCATCATGTGCAGAAAAGAATCACCTCCTCCAGCCATTGCAGTCTAGTCACTACAATAGGTTACTCAGTACACTTGGCGAATAAAAGATCACAGAAAAAATTAGAGGAAAAAATATTCAAGCAAAGTACACTCTCATCCAAAGAGAAAATATATTCACAGTCATGTATACTATTCTATTAAAAAAGTATATTGGTTGTCATTCATTTAAAAAAAAGCTAGCAGCAGCAGTAATAACTAACAGTACTCACGTATATAAAAGAAGTGCACTTATATATATTGCAACAGTTAGTACTCATATATATATATATTGCAACAGCTATTACTTATAAATATATATATAAAAGAAATATGCAACTAGTAGTACTCATATATATATATATATATATATATATATATATATATATATAGAGAGAGAGAGAGAGAGATGGGCTACTGTGCTTCGCGAAGCACGGATCGCCCCGTGCTTCGTGACCGTTGCTACAAATTAGAAGTTTAAATGAGCGATCCAAACCGTTCATCATGATCTCCATATTGAAACAAGGTTGGAGACCAAATTTTACATTTTTTGGAAATTTTTTACTATTTTTAAGAGGGGTACAAATTTATAGGTTTTGGACGGTTTTGAAGTCTTTAGATTAATAAGATTTCATACCTATCTAAAAAATAGTAAAAAATTTTCAAGAAATGTAAAATTTGGTCTCCAGCCTTGTTTCAATATGGAGATCATGATGAACGGTTTGGATCACTCATTTAAACTTCTAATTTGTAGCAATGGTCGCGAAGCATGGGGCAACCCTGTGCTTCGCGAAGCACCATAGCCTATCTCATATATATATATATATATATATATATATATATATATATATATATATATATATATATATATATATATATATATATATATATATATATATGCAGCAGTGACACAGCAAATAGGACGCAGGAGGCAGCAGGAGGCCGGGCAGTGGGCGGCGCGGCGCAGGGCCCGGCGCGCGGGAGGCGGGGTGCAGGAGGCCGGGCGGTGCGGCGAGGCAGGTAGGGTTTTCACCTGAGAAAAAAATCCAATCTTCCTCCTTCTCTAGATGTCGACGGGCACGGTGGGCTTGAGGAATTGTCGTAGGCGCCAAAAAAACGTCTGTCGGCGAAATGGGACAGGGGGTCCCACAAGCCCTGGGGACGCGTGGGTCATCGGCCACGTCAGTTCCCCGGGGTCATCTCTTCCATGCGGCCCCGGGCTCGTCCCCGGGGCGTCATCGCCATCAGCCCGGGCTCGTCCCCGGGGCGCCGTCTCCAGCGGCTTCGCTACACCGGGGCCCGGCGCCCGAATACCCCAGGTCCCGGATGCCGTGAATGCTTGTATTTTTCCGGGCCGAGGGTGGACAACGAGAGCAGACCGACTCTACCCGGTTCGAGATCAGGTGCCGATGCCCGCGCCACGGCTCTAGCGGCCGATCTACCCGAAGAACTCGGCCTGACCAGCTCCCCAACTACTACTTTAATGACGAGGCGACAGGGCCCTGTCGCCCTGTCACCTGCCCTTGCCACGCGTGGACGTCCAGACGGCCCCCCCGTGAACAAATCATGATCAATACCGTCAGAGCCTTTTGACTAAGAGGACCTTCGGGTCTCTGCCGGAGTTTATGGCAGGGAGAGGGGACGGCCTCTCTATCACATCCTCTGTACTTCCAGCCTATGCCCGCAGCTTTCAAGACGACCAGACGACCTGTCATATCCTCACGTACCCCGAAGACTAGCCGCCCCAGCCGACCTACAGGCCCGGCGTGGGCGTAAGCAGGTGGCAGAGTATAATATAATATAATAAAAATTATAAAGCGGAGACGTGCGACAAGACTTAGCGCTTCCTCTCTCCGCATAGTACTGGCACAGTGGACTCCCTGATGTCTATAAAGGGATCCAAGTCACCGAGAGGGGGAACGGAAGGGCGAACTAGAAGGCCGAACTGGACAGTAATACTAGGAGCTTTTCAGGGCCCGTCTTCTGGCTCTCTGGCTCGCACGCTAGCTACTGTTCTTTCTACGGCTCCGCCGCGAGCTAGTGTTCACCCTGTAACCACTTTTATTCATCCACCTCATAGCCAAACACACATAGGAGTAGGGTTTTACGCTCCGGCGGCCCGAACCAAGTGTATAAATCCTCCTGTCTCCCTTGTGCGTCGATCCCTTCTTCCAACCATCCGCTGTCTATTCATATAATTATGTAAAGTATAAATGAATCGTCGACTTTCCCCCGGGCGATTAAACAACTACGCTTTTCGGACTGATGGTCCGGACCCGAAGCGGACGAAGTCCGGACCCTTCTGTGTAAACCACGGTAATCGTAAGACGGTCGGTCCCGAATCGGACGGTCCGACCCCCTGATTCCAGCTCAGGCCCCCTATCCTGTTCCATATTGCCGGAGAGCGATGACATTCAGATGTGTTAATCCGTCTGACGCCGCAGTCACACTGAGAACCACTCCCCTGGCCGTTATATCTCAAAGGGGGGTCTCTGACTTCCCGCTGTCGGAGATTCATTTCAAGCATCCTGCAACACACACCACGGGCCAAGACAACCCACACAGCTGAGACGCCAGGTAGGGAGTTATCCACTATTTACATTTCCGTAACAAACTCTGGACATCCCTACAGTACAGGTTTTTTTTTTTTTTTGTTTTTTTGTTTTTCATGGATGGTAGCTGGCGTCCCAACAACCCGGCGCACATCCATGGCAGGAGGCCACCGTCCGCAGGACTCTGACGAGGAGTCCGGCGACTTCACCCCGCCGGGTGGCGTTAGCTCCGGTGGTAAGCCCACTACGCTCCCCGTCTTCCAAGGAGACGCGCCGCACGAAACCAGGCGGGCTGAGCCCGCTCCTCGGTCGGCCTGGCAGTGCGGCGTCGGCCCTTTCTCTCTCGGAAGGAACCGGCAAGTGCACCCGCCGGGTCTGCCACGGCCTCATTCCTTGAGGCGCGAGCGGAGGCGCCGCTCCAGGCCGCGCCGCAACCTCGACATTCCAGCCAGCGTCACCACAGGGAGCTCTCCTGGCGGCAGAAGCCCTCTCTGCGCCACCCCCCGGCATTTTAACGGGGGGCGGGGGCCGGAGAGGGCGCTGGCTCAACGAAGTTAACCGACCTCGTAGGCGTGGCCCATCTGCCAGGTCGCTACCCACAGCAGCGCAGGGACGTCTAGCGCGGGTCGGCACCCGGCCCGAGTCCAAGCAGGGCCCGGAGCACGGCGCCACGCGCCACGCCTCCGACAAACAGCAGCAAAGCCACGGCGGACTGCTCCGTGACCGGCTGAACCAGGGGCGGTCCGACGAGGAACGGCCAGGTCATTATGGAGCGAGCCACTTGTGCGCGAACAGGCGGGGGACGGACGCCGCCACGCGTCCCGAGGTCCAGGCTCCAGCTCCAACCTACTGACAGGGGAACCATCATCTGTCATGCCAGGAACCCGAGCCCGCTCTGTACGGCTCGGGTTGCCTGGGCTCTCCCAGGCCTCCGGCAAGTTCGCTGGCCGGCAGTTCCGGCCCAGCTTGCCGGAGAAGTATGCGGCTTCGTGAACTGGATCCCACGGAGTTCCTGCAAATATACACTACTGCCATCCTGGCGGCCGGAGGCGATGATCGAGAGAGTGATGGCGAACTACTTCCCCGTCGCTCTCAAAGCCCAGTGCGCCTCTTCGCGTGATGATAACCTCCCCGAGGGATCAGTTACGCTCGTGGGAGGACCTCTGACCACTTCAGAGAAAAGAAGAAGTTCGTGGCCAACTTCAGGCACCTTTCCGGCGCAAGTCCTGGGACGAGGGCGGACCTCCATGCTAACGTCAGGCAGGGACAATTAGTAAAGACGCTGAGCACGTTTCCTACAGCGCTTCAGCCATGGTTCGCAATACCATCTCCCACATCGCATCCTCACGCGGACTATTATTATAACTTTATAATTCATCATTCAGGCCTTTGAGAGCGCGCCCCCCCCATCGTTCAGGTGTGCGCGACAGGCGCATGCTCGAAAAAATGGGCACCACGACGTCAGACTAGAGCTGAGCAGTGTTGTTCAAGCTCGGCCAACCTCTGCCGCGCATCATTACCCGTTCAAGGAGGAGGCCCGGGCGGTGGAAACGAGCGCGCCCAAGGCCCCTGACGAGGACCCCGAAGATACGGTGAGTCTCACGCTCAGTTTCTTGAAACGGCGCGTCGGGACAGGAGGAAGCGATAGAAGGAGAAGGCGGCCGCGACGGCTTCGCCTGGTAGCTGTTGCGGGCGCCCCACGGTCGATGACAACAAGACAAAGAAGTGCCCGCGGGACAACATCACCGGCGAGCGGCCATGGGGCCCACGAAGCTGCGCCGCCTTCGCCGGCAGCGGCCACCAGAAGTGGTGCGCCGTCCACGAGACGGATTCGCACGGATCTCACGGAGTGCCGCGCCGTCCAAAGCTTGGCCAAGCAGGTCAAGTACGTTAGTCCGGCAGGAGCCTTAGCAAGCCGATGTGGCCCGGTCGGGACGGTTCGGGTGGCCCGGCCGAAGGCAGACGGACAGGCCGACCATCAACGGCCCAGCTCTGGAAGACGAACCCAGGCTGCCGTCGCCAAGGCGAGTGCGAGCCTTGGGACGTGGCACCCGGAACAAACCAAGCCGGCCTCCGAATCCCGCGTATATCAAATCGCATTCTAGTCGGGCCCCCGGGTCTCGGGGCCCTGCCCGATAAGGCATAGCCCGGGATCCGCTTGTTGGCTCGGCACCGTGCAGCCCGAACCAGGGCAGCCTCGCCAAAAGGCGAGTGCGGGCCTAGGAACGTGGGGCGCTCGGACAACATCAACATTTTCATAACCAGATGGGGAAACTGATAACCGGATAGCTTCGCCCTGGCGAGAGCGTGTCCGGAAAGGAGTCCGACACTTTCCAAGCCCGGAGAGATCGTCCCGATTCGTCCCCCGACACACATAGGGTACGGCTGCCCGGACTCCATCGGACGCGATGGCAAAGTCCGGGCGGTTCGTCCCGACTCAGTCCGGGGCCTCCGGGTCCCGGACACACATAGGGTACGGCTGCCGGACTCCATCGACGCGATGGCAAGTGCGGGCGGTTCGTCCCGACTCAGCCCGGGGCCTCCGTGTCCCGGTGTGATAGTTCCGAAACCACTCCGCCCTGTCGAGCGCGAGTCCGGGCAGGCCGCTCCCGGTCGAGGATCTTCTCCCGGTGTCAAGAGCTCACACCCTCGCGAGGGGAAGCTGAGCCGAGCACGGCCCCTGACAGGCCAGAACTAGAGAGCGTCCTCGCTGCCCCTTGGTAGCGGGCCTCGTGCCCGCCTCCTCGCGCTGTGTGGCCTCAGGTCATGACACGCGAGTTTGATGGTTGGGCACGCACCAATAATATTCCGCAGGCAGCGAGCGTGGTGCTCGTCGTAGAGCGCCCTCGCCCGGCAAACATATGGCCTGGGACTTACCTCCCGGCCCGACTCTGAGGAGCCCGACCCGGGGCGGCATCGCCAAGGCGAGTGCGCCCTAGGAACGTGGCAACCCGGAATGACCCTCACAGGGCGCGAGTACACGGATCAACATCGCCTCGCAAGGCTGCGGGTCTGGGAAAGTCGTCCCGATGTGGTCCATGTCCTTACCCGGGCCCCCGTGCCCGGCACATGTCGACCATACATATCAAGTCGCAATTTCAGTCGGGGCCCGGGCACATATTTGAGCCGAGGCACGAATTCCCGAATCGCGCCCCGGGCTGACACCGAGGTGCCGAACCAGGCGGCCTCGCCAAGGCGAGTGCAAGCCTAGGAACGCGACACCCGAAGTAGGGCGCGATAGCCCGGATAGCACCGCCCCGGCGAGAATGCGTCCGGAAGGTTGTCTCACATCCCATATTCAAGCCCGGGCCCCCGGAACCCGGCTTATATCAAAACCGTATTTCAGTCCGGGGCCCCCGGGTCCCGGACACATATCCGCATGACAACCAGGGCCCCTGGGTCCCGACCACATGCCGGACTTGGGCTCGCGAGGGAAGCGAGTCCGAGCTCCATTCCCGGAACAACACCATAAGCAAAGGTACAAAAATAAACGTTCATCATATATCTGTACAAATACCTCTCTTGAACTAGACAGGCAAAACCGGGGCGCAAGCACGAGCGAGGGACGGTCACCGGCGTATTTCCGACCGGACCTCGGGTGACGACGGAAGGGGAGCGCTCGGGGCATGGAGGGCCCCCAGGCCCAAGGGCGGGCCGCGGGCAGCGACAGAAGAGGACCGGCGTCTTCCTCGACCCCTTCGTCAGGCATCGGCTCTACAAGGCGCTTACCGCGGTCGAGGAACCCTGCCTCTGGGGCAGCGGACGCGGCCACGGCCTCCCGCGCCTCCTCGCGAACCTCCGCGACTTCCATGCGCGCGGCGAACTCACCCCCGAGACGTGAGCCCGGCCCCTTGGGCCCGGTCGCAGTTACCCCCGGGAGAGTGTTTCCTTTCCCCCCGCTGTCGGTGAAATGGGATAGGGGGTCCCACATACCCTGGGGACGCGTAGGGTCATCGGCCAAGTCAGTTCCCCGGGGCCATCTTGCCTTCGGTCCCGGGGCGCCACGCCTATCGGCCCTCACCTCTGGCCCCGGGTACGTCCCCGGGGCGCTGACCCTATCGGACCCGGGCTCGTCCCCGGGGCGCCGTCCCCACCGGATTCGGCCCCGAGGCATCGTTGGCCTCGGGCTCGTACCTTGCCTCCGGGCGCCATCGTCTCACTTCCTGCCCGGGGCCCACATGTCGGTCTCCGGCAGGATCGATGAACCAGCTCTCCAAATATCAGCATTAATGATGAGGCGACGGGGCACGTTGCCCCTGTCGTCCGCTCCGCCACGCGTAAGTGTCTCAGGACGACCCCCCGTGGACACCTGACTGCTGTCAGAGGCCTTTTGACTTCGGTGGCAAGGGCGTGCGCCGAAGTCAAGCAGTCAGAGATGCTTGACTTCGGCAGTGTGCCCCGTCACATCCCGTCGCGTCCTCACGACTCCATCGCCCGCCGCATACCAACTCCGGCGAGGGTTCGGCAGGCGGACTGGTCCGGCAGGCGGCAGCAGGCGGACGCGCTCGTCAAGACGGCGACAAGACAGCGATAAGACAAGCCATACCTGCTCTCTCATGTAGCTCTCTCTCTCTATCAGCATGTATCTTGGCACTGTGCAATCCCCTTGCTCTATAAAAGGAGGACCAAGCCAAGGCCGAAGAGGAGGGAGCTTCCCCGTCCTCTAACTCTCCGCTCTGGACCCCCGAGCTCACTCTCTAACCACTGTTCTTCTTCTCCGGCTCCGGCCACGTGCTGAGCTCATCTTGTACACAGCAAACCACATCATCTCCACATAGCATACACACAGGAGTAGGGTTTTACGCTCCGGCGGCCCGAACCTGTATAAATCCTCCTGTCTCCCTTGTGCGTCGATCCTCTCTTCCGACCGTTCGTTGTTCATCGTCTCTCCTGCGCGATCTCCACGAATCGGACAGTCCGGACCCGAAGCGGACGGTCCGGACCCTTCTGTATTGCCTCGGTTCGGACGGTCCGGTCCAGCTTCGGACGGTTCGGACTCCTCTGTTGCTTCCACGTCTTCTTCGCGTATCTTTCTTCTACACCCTGACGCCGGCTTCGCCTGAGAACTACTCCCCTGGCCGAATCTCAAAAGGGGGGTCTCCCGACTTCCCGCCGTCGAGGTTTCATCCTCCGACACCCGCGCCTCCATCTCGGACCAGGCGCGGGAGGACTTGTCGGCGGATTCGGTGGCGACCTCCAATCGGACGACGCACCTCTCTGCCGCCGCGGTCTCCGGCCAGTGGCCGCCACGAAGAAGTCACTGGCGACAGTACGGGCGGCGCGCTGCTGCATCGCCGTCGCGACCACTGCCGCCGGCCTTCCTCAACACTTCATGTTTTCAAGCCCGGGTCCCGGGCACATATCCCGTCTAAAACACACCAAAGACGTCAAGCTCCACCAGCTCAAGATGAACCAGGCGGACCCAGCGTCCCCTCGTTTTTTCAAGGACGTGGCCCCGTTCCTGCCCGAAGCGGTTCCGGCCGGGCAACAGGGCCAGGGGCCACTGTCGGCGAAATGGGACAGGGGGTCCCACATGCCCTGGGGACGCGTGGGTCATCGGCCACGTCAGTTCCCCGGGGGTCATCATCGCCATCGGCCCCGGGCTCGTCCCCGGGGCATCATCGCCATCGGCCCCGGGCTCGTCCCCGGGGCGCCGTAGCCATCAGCCCCGGGCTCGTCCCCGGGGCGCCGTCTCCAGCGGCTTCGCTCCCGGGCCCAGGCGCCGATACCCCGGTCCCGGGTGCCGATCCCCCGGTCCCGGATGCCGATGCCCGGGCCCGAGGCCGACCGACTCTACCTTAGGTGCCGATCGCCACGGCTCCAGGGGCCGATCCACCCGAAGAACTCGGCTGACCAGCTCCCCAACTACCTACTTTAATGACGAGGCGACAGGGCCTGTCGCCCCTGTCGCCTGCCTTGCCACGCGTGGAAGTCCCACGACGGCCCCCCGTGAACACCCATCAATACCGTCAGAGCCTTTTGACTAAGAGGACCTCGGTTCTCTACCCTTTGGCAGCGGAGGGCGACGGCCTCTGTCACATCTCTGTACTCCAGCCGCCCGCAGCCGAGCGGCAAGACGACCAGACGACCCGTCGCATCCTCACGTCCCGAAGACTAGGCCGCCCGCAGCCGACCTACCCCGACGTGGGCGCTGCAGGTGGCAGCAGGCGGAGACGTGCGACAAGACAGCGCTTCCTCTCTCCGCATGTACTGGCACTGTGGACTCCCTGATTCTATAAAGGGGGATCCAAGCCACCGAGAGGGGGAACGGAAGGGCCGAACTGGATAGGAGCTTTCCCCATCTTCTGGCTCTCTGGCTCGCACGCTAGCTACTGTTCTTCTTCTCCGGCTCCGGCCGCGAGCTAGGTTCACCCTGTAACCATATTCATCCACCTCATAGCCAAACACACACAGGAGTAGGGTTTTACGCTCCGGCGGCCCGAACCTGTATAAATCCTCCTGTCTCCCTTGTGCGTCGATCCCTTCTTCCAACCATCCGCTGTTCATCGTCTTTCCCGCGCGATTACTACACTTCGGATGGTCCGGACCCGAAGCGGACGGTCCGGACCCTTCTGTGTCACCACGGTTCGGATGGTCCGGTCCCGAATCGGACGGTCCGGACCCCCATGATTCCAGCTCGGGCCCCCTCTGTTCCTGCTCGAGCGTTAATCCGTCTGACGCCGCAGTCACCTGAGAACCACTCCCCTGGCCGAATCTCAAAGGGGGGTCTCCTGACTTCCCGCCGTCGGAGTTTCATCCTCCGACAACGTCGATAGGGGCTGTGGTGTAGAGCCCTCAGGACTGGGGGCTTGGGGGCTGGATTTGGGGGCCTCTTTATTTTAGGGGCTCTATTAGGGTCCCTGCTGGACCTAAAATTTTTGTCTCACCACCCAAAAACCTGTTTGGGGACTGAGTTTGGGGTCCCTGCTGGAGATGCTCTAATGACAGCAATTAGGATTAATAATGTACTTAACCCTCTATATGACGTGTGGGCCCAGATGGTTAATTAAATCTAATTAAAAACCTTTTTAAACCTCTGTATCACTGACGTGTGGACCCCACTAGCTTAAAAATCTTTTAACTTCTTGTTTAGCCTCTGAGTCATTGACAACCGGGCCCCAGGCCTCCCTGGTCAACTTGGCCAAGTCAAAATTAACCTAGGCCTCACCTATTAGCCACATATATCTTTTCTCTAAGGAAAATAACTTAGATAGATATAAAACTCATGGATCCACTTGTCAGTGTCTCTAATCCTCTCCCTTAATAAAAATAATTTGGGAAGTAAATTAAAAAGGACTTGAGGAATTGCCTCAGTAAAGGAAATATGAATTAAACTTTGAAAATTCATAACTAACTCAAATGAAGTCCAAATCGTGTGAAACTTGTCTCTAAAATTTTGTAAATTCAAGATCTACTTTCTAGACCCATAATAATAGTTGTCACAAATATGAAATAAAGACTAGTGGATAATTAATTCTCCATATTAAAAATCCTCTTTATGCTAATTTATAAATTCAATGATGGGATTAAAGCCCTTAAACCATAAAAATCTGAATACATCAAGATCATGCCTAACCTTGTATATTAGAATAAAATCATAACAGAGCTAAATATATTTGAATTACTTAACTAAATGATTAGTGCAATATTCCATTGAGTAAACTAACCATGCAAATTCCTAATGCTCAAGTAAATAATAGATTCTCAATATGTAATCCTCAACTCATATATACACAGAATACTCAATTCGGGTTATATAATAAACTCCATAAATTATTCTTAAACATATTGACCTAAGAATTACTTGACAAGCATGCATGTCGGATAAATACGAATAATCATGGCATCACCTAATTATAGATCAACTATTAATTTAAGATCATCCATTACCAAATTCACACCATGTGATGACACTTGAACTAAAATAAATGTAACCATAAGTTAATTTACAGAGCATGGATATTTGCTGACCTTTAATTATAAAAAAAATCTACATATCATATGTTCATATAAAGAATTCTAACGATAATGCTATTGATAAAAGAAGGATATTAAGGGAAGTTAATTAAAATAAATCACCTGGGTATTTGTTGATGTTTCTGTAGTTCTTGTACCACCCATTAGGAAAGTCATCTCATAGCCTTTCTATTAGAATTGTTGTACCTAGATAAAATTATAATCCATTGCAAAATCTCTAATGCCAACCATTTAATTTAGATGGAAACTACTTTAGCCATAAATTCCCCATATTGTAACATACCAGAATTTCGACTTTCGAAATTCTAACCAAAACAAATTAACAAAAAGGACCTCGAGAGTAAAATCCTATAGTTTCCAAACTAGGGAGCAACGATAATAGGTTTTGACCAAGTTAAAATATCTCAAGAGTGCATAAAGATTTTAGGAGTTAGCTCACGATAAACAGAAAATGTAATATGACTAAATATGTATAGATAAAAGTTTAACATAAAGTATAAAGATAAATAAATTATTACCATTTCATGTGCATACCTTTTTCTGGATTGTTTTTGGATCTTAAAGTGCATTTCCACAATAGGATGCATATACATTTGTATAGCCTAAATAATTTCTAAGGAGAATAGGTCTAACTTAAAATCATAGAAAAATTCCTGTAAATACTATCCCACATAATTAATCCACTGTAAATTTTACATGATTTTATCACTTCAATAAATACTTCAATGAAATCCCTCAAATCAGCAAAACTAGGAATCTAGCTAAAACTGAATGGGTATACTTCTAAAATCCACCAAATAAAAATGAAGACTAATTAGACAGAGCCCTTTGCCAAAGTGTGTGCCAACATGAACTCCACGACCAGGAATTTTGGTTTAATTTATCTCCCAAAGAAAACACGTAAAATGATAAGATCAAGGCACTGGAGAAATAATTGAAACTGCAGAAAACTGGGCCAACAACCCTACTTTGCGAATTCACCCAAAAATAAACCAGATCACTTCTAGCAACAAAATTTGGTCAGCAGGTTAATCACACTCTTCTCTATCTCCAGTAATTTTTACCAAACTTTATCAATTCAATAAATATCTCGAACAAATATTTTGGATTCAGCAAGGCAGAGAATATTTTCCCTGCAGACAGCCTAATTAGCACTTTTGTCAGAATTAATCCATCAATCACATTCTCACCAAAATTTTCCAGAACCTGTATTAGGTTGTGAGCTAATTGCAATAAAAATTTCAGTACAATCTTCATAAAACTTGAACATAAAATAATAGGACAAAACTCCCTGACTCAGACTAGTGCACAGCAGAAACTGCTTTCTGGCCGAACTTTGCCATTTTCTCCAGAGAAATCCAAAAGTCCCACAACTCTGAATTTTGGCACAGAGCTAGCCAATACCATCTACTGCCCACAGTAATTTTTCCCAGATTTATACCCCATGGTAACTTAGTAAAACACCTGAGTAAAGACTGCATGTTTTGGACAGCTCACAAAACAATCTCTAGAGTGTTCTCCTCTCTCAAGTCACTAACTAGTGGGACCCACAGGACCCTGGCCCACCTGTAAGCCTCAGCCTTTCATGAGACAGTGTGCTTCACCAAGGAATTCACCCACACCTCTCTCATCTTCCTAGAACATCACTACTTGGACCCACAAGTCATAGAGAAAATCTAGCCAAATATGTGTAGAAAAGTGCTATCTTACATGTGGGACCCACCAAGGGTACTGTAGAGATGGATACAACTCAGCTGTTGCATGGCAGACGTGTCCTCCTCTCCTTCTTCCCTCTCACTCTCTCTGCCTACTGATTCAGCCAGCCCAGCTCTATTCCTTGAGAGCATCGACATTTTCACCTCAGAACGCATCAACAGAGTCTCTCACCTCTCCTCTCCACGTTCCTACCGGATAAACCCACGGATTCCCCAAGGATCACCGCCAGCAGCCTCACTTTTCTCTCAGCCAGCAGTGTTCGATCAGTCCTGAGCCAACGCCGGTGAGCTCCATCCTTTCTAAGTCTCGGGAACATAATCTACACCTTCTAATGGTTCCATTTTCGCACTTTACAGCTCTAGGTTCATCGGTTGAAATTGCCCTGACGCCGCCGTGCTCTGTCTCTGTCCCCCGCCGGCGTCGCTTCGCCGTTTTGGCCGGCACAGGAGGTTTCTGACCGAGCCAGCTCGCCAGTGTCATTGCCTTACTCCCAGAAGACAACCGGCCGAAGGAATCGGGAGATGATGCAGTGAAGCTTGAGATCGAGGCCATCTTCTTCCTCTCCAGTCAAGTCGCCGCCGCCGTCGATTCCTCACTCCCCGGTGAGAGTTAGATCGATTCATCGCATGAGTAGCTACCTTAGGACTCACAGGACGTCGTGCACCCTTTTGCCTGGCAGCTCGTTGGCCAGAGGATGCTATCGACGAAGATCCACTGCGTTCCACCGCCGCCAGCCTGCCTTCGACGTTGCTGCTGCTACGCTGACTTCGCTGGCCTCGCCAGACGCCACGGTGAGAACCCTTACACCTAGTAATAGCTCATGCATGCATGTGCACGGCCAAATCGAGCCCAAACCAAAGCCGGCATCGTCAGCCCGAAAATAGCCGCCGCTGGAGCCCGCCGCCGGCGAGATTCCGATCACCCGAGATGGCAAGAAGACCACCCACAGCTTCGCCACAGTCTTCCCCACCTTTTCTCTTTTGGTCACTACCCGAGCCGAGCCACCATTCGCCGCCGCTGCCACGGAAAAGCGCACTGTCTGCGCCTCCTCTGTTTCGCCTGGCTGGACGGTCCGAATTGCAATCAGACGGTCCGATCCTTTGCTGCGCGCGCCTGCCCTGTTCTGTCTCACCGACGCGCGGGTCCCATCCTTTATGAAATCAGGGAAAAACAAATAAAATACTTAAAAGCCTTTCTGTTCAACTGAAAAATAGAATAAATTGTAAAATCCATAGTAAATTCATTTTAACTCCAAATTGGGTGAACTAAGATCTGTTGAAATCACAAAATTATGAACTTTATTTCTGTTGCTTGAAATCCGGAAGAATCAATACCTAAAATGTCTCAAAAATAATAAAGGATATAAAATACTTAAACACTATACTAATGCTAGCTACTTCACCTTTAATTCAGTTAATGTTTGATAAGTTCCTAAATACTGGACTTCTCAGTAGAAGACTAAAACTTGGTTAAATCTGAGCTAAAGATACTTTTATATAAAATGGAGGATATGTGGATACCTTAATGGGCATATAAAAATACATTAACTTCTAAAATCTATAAATAATTCATATAAGTTCAAAAATGATGAAATCAATTTTGTTAACTTCAAAATATTTTGCTCTCCACTTCTGACAATTTAGGATTTGCTAAAACTAGTATGAGAACCCTCTTTATATTTTATACAGGGGATAAATGTTTTATATAAGATCTTGGAGGTAAAATAATTCATAAAAATCATATAAACTTCATTTTTACTCTAAGTAAAATACACCCAAATGACAATAAGTCTACACCACATTCCCCTCAAATATCAAATGGTTAAATTTCATAAATACCTTGCCCTAAAACCCATGCATACTAAAATACATGTATAAATATGTATACTCGCCTAGAACTTGGGAAATTAATATCTCTTAAAAAGAAGTCGATAAAATGGAAACTTCTTCACCACAATTCATCTAAAACCAGTACCTAGCCACTGTGTAAATTTCACACATAAAACTTCAATTTAACCTTATACCGTATTCTAACGTATTTTCGTATAGAACTCGTAAAATTTATAACTCTCAAACAGAACGTGATAAAATAGAAATTTCTTCACCTAAATTCACTTTAGACCAGTAGCAACCTAAGGCATAAATATCATGCATATTAGAGCATTTCATATTTTCTGCATTATTTGCTATTTATACGATCATACGTTATTTTCCTTCTAGAGAACGAATTCGATATCAGTGAAGGAGTGAAATAGTTGGAGTCCGAGTACTCAAGAGTAAGGCAAGTTTTCTCCCCTCCTCCTTGAACAAATTGAATCCTATGTTTTGGGGAATGAAATGTGTTGTTTGCAAAATTGCATGCGTATTTGTAACTATCGGTATTTAAATTGTGGAAATGGGTAGTTATAACCAATTTGTTGCATAACCAACCTTGAGAACTTGTATCCCTTGCTGATTGTAACCTTAGAAATCATTAGAGCATTTTAATTGTGCTTATTTGGGGCTATATATGCTTATACATATGTAAATTGCTTAGCCATGCTTAGAGATATGCTAGAATAGATTGTGATCACTTTATAAATGAGATTTTGGGAATTTTATAACTTCTGGACAGAGGAGAAACCTCTGGTTATTTGTGAACTAAAATGATGAAAAACCTGATTTAGACTTGGGCGGCAAGTGGTGTGCATATGGAGTAGTTGCACACCGATAGGGGGAGTGTTTGCCCGGGTTGATTAAGGACCGAACTCAGTGCCATATTCTCATGTTAAACAGTACAACCACATGTGCCAGTTATGGAATGGTCATAGTGGATTAAGTTACTTGATGTTTAGCCTTGCATTTTGGTAGGCAGAGTAGTATGGGCAGCGGTCTACGAATGTACTGTAGGGCTGTTCAGCGGAGCTACCTATGTGAACCATGAGGGACTGTGATCACCTCATGGCATAGGCGTCTAAGTTGGTCCAGTACAACGTTGTGTGCCTCGTGGGGAGTCAGGAAGGCTGCCGCCACGGCGCTGGGTTTAAGGCGTGGGCCCGCCACCCACGGCATCGGGTTTGCACCCCGATGTGGAGTAACACACCTCGTGCTGGTGCAAGGCTAAATATTAGGTAATGTAAAAGCTGTGTTGTGACCTCTAGACCGCATTCAACGTGAAGAGTGTGGTGGTACCGACGGGTACCGGACAAACTAGAGTGTAGCCGTTGGGCTTCTATCACATCATGTGGGTAACGATGTATAAACTCTGCAGAGTCAAAACTAATCGGTTAGCCGTGCTCATGGTCATGAGCGGCATGGTTGTGTCCATTGAGTATAGACTTATATTTCTAAAATGCTTTATAAAATTGGGATGATGATTGGTGATTTATGAGAACTACTATGATTATTACAATGTTTATGATGACTTGTTGCCATGGAGGGCATTATGTTGGAAAATTATTATGTTGATCACTTCGCTACTTATTATACATGTTTCTAATGTTTTATTAAATACCGTTGCAAATGATTGTGAACTAAAATTAGCTTTATGCAAAACTAAACCCACAAATAGCCTTTTTCCTTGATTTAGAACTTGCATGTATTGTAGGATTGACATTGCCAGTACATTATTTCGGTAATGTACTGACTCTTGCTTGTATTTCCGTTGATTACCTGGTTGTAGGTTGAGTGCTACGGGATTCCGTTGCTTCTTCAGGATTGATTCTTTAGGGGGTGTACCCCTAGTCGGATTGCCTGTGGTATGGGTAGACAAGCTTCCGCTGAATCATATTATTTGGCCTTTTGGCCTATGTAACTCTGATGTAGAAAATTTAGTTTACTTACTTGTACAACCACTTATTGTATACCATTGCTAGAGATGAAAGTGCGGGCTAGCAATTTTCCTGGGGCTAGTCTGCATGAGTATAGACTTAGAACAGTTGAGATGCATGGAGAATAGTTCAACCGTAGACCATGTCCTCAGAGATATGTATCGTGTTTGGTCGCCGCCTTCGTGTGGTTTGACGGGCATATCTCGCCGTGTGGACTGGTGTAACTATTCTTCCAAATATCTCTTGTGTTCTTAGTCTGGCGTTCGGTTGTTTTGCATTATATTTGGTGATTTGTGTGACAAGGCTGCGATGAGGTTGGATGGTTACAGTTTTATTTGGTTTTTATTCGAGATCCCATCCAACTAGATATTTCGCGTTGTTGTACCAATTACCTCTTATAGTGCAGAATAATCGGGTGCCCACACATATCCCAATAGCTAGATCAAGAGATATGTTATCAAGGTAAGTATTTTTCTTGTATTACCTAATTTCTATATAGCAACCATGACAACTAGAATAGTAAGCCTTAGTCTTTAAGTTCCTTCTCTCCTAAGTTACTTATCCACTAAGGAACCTTATCCCATAAGTTTCCTTGCATGGTAAGAAACTTAGAGCCTAAGCCACCTCAAGTTCCCTTGTCTATATAAGAAATATGAACCCCATAGTTGCAACTTCCTTGGCCCTTGGAATCTATTAGCAAGCAAGAGGTATGGGCAGCCCTTAGGTCTGTTTTCCATCTATTTTAGTGGTTGATTGCATTTGGATGTTACTTGAATTTTGGTTTCCTCGTGCTCTATAGAATCCATTTGTGTTAGTCGAGAGGTAACGTGTGCAGCTTTTAGAAGGTGAAGGTTGATCAAGATTTGTTATGAAGAATAAGGACTATCTTGAGCAGGCAAGTCACCACATCTCTCTCCTTGAGCGTTTGATCCTAGTTTGTGAACTTATTTGTTTGTGAAATAAATTGCATGCTATGTTTAAAATGCGATCCCAATTATCGATTATGCCACCTTTGTTTGAGTACCTTGTTCCTTGAAGTCATGATATTAATCGAGTCCCTAATTATATTTAATAAGCAATGCTTAACCGTTCCTAGTTGCACTTGGGCAATTGAATCGCCCTTTCTCATGTCTTAAATAAAATGGGACGATTGATTGGGCAATCACTAAGGTTACAGTGATTGGCGAGGATGGAGACATATAATGCCATCCTGCGCGTATAATGAGGAACCATTTGCGAAAACCAAAAACAAGGAAAAACCTATTTCGACCGGGGCGGCAGGAAAGAAATTGGGTGGTTCTGGGAATGGCAAGTACTGACCCTGGTCAATTAAGGACTAAGTCAAGAATCTATGCGAGAAACGAACAGAATACGACCGCATCTCTTCTATGGGTATAGACCTGGAGGATTAGGTAACCCAAGTGGGGCGGCACCCTAGTCATGGTTGGTTCTATACACGAAGAGTATGATGTTGTGAAGTGTTGATATATGTATTGTGATGATAAATGTCGACAAACTTAAAATGCACCCTAAGTATATATATAGTGTACCTCCTAGATCTCTCGGGTTCTAGGACTCTTCTCACCACTAGCTTGAGGTGTTGGGTGCTAAGGGTACATGAGGGTTCATAATCCTTGGAGCGGGTGCCACAATGCAAGAGAAGCCGAAAGACCAAGCCGTAACAGGTCTCATGTGTTGGGATTAGACTCATGTATTGGGCAAAGTCACGGGTTGCGGGTAAAGCGTACATCCACTTGTAGAGGCCATGGGTCCCAGGTACCTCATGAGAAGCATTAGGGCTACTCGGACAAAGGATATGGCTAACCTTATAATTAGGGATACAATAGGACTCGGCATACATTATCTTGTATGACAGGGAAATGATATAATCCTAATCGGGCACATTGTATTCCTAGAAGAAAATCTCTTGGTTGGAGTCCGACTGGGATTCCTACTCTTGAACCCTGTCCCCCGGTATATAAGGAGAGGCAGGGCGCCCCCTGAGGGCAAGAGAAAAAGCATACAATCTCACCAGAGAAACCTCAAAAACAATACACCATAACTGAACGTAGGGTATTACCTCATCTCGAGGACCTGAACCAGTATAAATTGTTTCGTGTTCCTTTACAATCCATCAAGTTTAGGTCTCACGAGTAACCCCATATTCTTATTGCCGATTCAAAACATCGACACCACTACAGTGTGAGTAAAACAATCTATTCGAATAGCCGTGCTCGCAGTTAAATGAGCACCGGGACCTATACTACTATTGACTAGACTCATAATTTTCTAAAACTGATTAATTGGTGGTTGGGATTTCGGGATGGTGATGACTTGGATGGCTATGCTTATTGTCCCTTGGGAGGCAATGGGACAATAAGTCGTAGAAACTGCATGATCAGCGGTGGCAAGTCATTTCTGAGGCGGTCTCGGGATTGGCGGATAAAACCTTCATTGAGCAAATATTATGATACTAAAACTGTTTTTAAGTCTACCCTGCTAGGCCATAGGTATTTATAAAATGGATCTCAAAATTGGCTTTATGCAAAATAACCTTAGCCACTCTTTGAATACCCTGCGCATAAGAAGCATATTTGCATGGTGGCTTGCTGAGTACCTATCTACTTATGGTTGTTCAATTACTATGTTTAGCAGAAGAACAGGCCAGAAAAGAAGACCTTGCTGGTATGTTCTGCATACTTAGCAAGATGGACGGAGCGCTAGTTGGCTAGGTTGTGGCCCCAGTCAACTGCCTGTGGGCATGACGATTAGACCCTACTAGTACTCATTTTCTATTTGTTGTTACTCTAATAAGTTGCAGCTATTAAGGCCTTAATAAATGTATAAACTTCTTAAATTTCATTTCAATTCGTACTGTACTATATTATGAGCTAGCTGTGTTTTGTGTGTACCAACTACTGATCCAGGGATTGGTGCAGGGAAACACAGGAGGTTTTCGGTTTTCAAAACCGGGGGCTGACAGACGTCATCTTTTTTTCTGTGCGGCTTACAAGAAATATATATATATATGGGAATAAATCTAGAAGTCCTATTAGGAAAAGACTAGAAGTTCTATTATAGGAAACTAATCCGAATATATAGTATGCTGAAATTCAGATCACATATTTAACATCTGTCCTGACTGTTGTTGGTTCGAATATACGAAAACACCTTACATATACGCATCGAGTAGCATATGTTGGTCGTCTATTGTTATAAAAATAAATGCACAATGGAGACACGAATTTCACCACGGGCGCCAACCGACAATGATTACTATCAAGGAGTTAATTACAAACATAGGGAATAATAGTGGGACGTCACCTTTTTTTTCGTGCGTCTTACAAGGAATATATACAGAGGAATAAATCTAGGAGTTCTATTAGAAAAAGACTAGAAGTTCTGTTATAGGAAGCTAATTCAAATATATTGGACCGCCTATTGAATCAAATGTTTGGAAAAAAATGAATCGATCAATCAATTGCAGTTGTACATATTTATGATTGAGTTGTATAAATTTATTACTAAAGTTACACGTGATTGATAAGTTAGATGCAATTGCACATATTTATTACTAATATTACGCGTGATCGATAATTGCAACTACAACAAGCTGCAAGTGTAACTACAGTAAGTTGAAAGTGTAACTTAGAATTCGCTTCTCTCGTCTTAAATCTTAAAGTTTCATTCAACGGTTAGTATCGTTGTTTCACAGAATCCCAAAAATCAAACGTTTAATCAATATCAAATCAGTGAATATATAGTATGCTGAAATTTAGATGACATATTTAACATCTCTCTCACAGTTGTTGGTTCGGTTCGGTTCGAATATACGAAAACACCTTACATAGACGCATCGATCAGGGTACGTTGGTCGTCTGTGCCTTTCACCGGCGTGTCTCTCCTCCGCGACAAGAAGCTGTCGCCGTTGGCACCGGCGGCGCCACCAGCGGACACCACCTCCTAGTGGTCGAGGGCTATTCGCGCACCAGGGGGCCAGAGGCCTCTGGCTCAAGTCTCGCCCTTTCAGAGTCGGAGGCCATCGCTGGGCCATCTGCTATACTACCCTAACGACAGCTGGTTCGAGTTTAGCTTCGAGCAGGACGCGCCCGCCATTGGAGCGAGCAAGGTTTGCGACTTCACGGCCGGTACTCGATGATGGGGGTACAAGAACTTCATCACGAAGGAGCTTTTAGAGATGAGATGGAAAATTCTCAAGGATGATTCTTTCACCATCGGGTGCGACATCGCCGTCGTCAGGGATGACGACGACGGGAACAGCACAGCGGCGTCGTCGCCGTTCGTCGTGATGCCGCCGTCCGACATGCACGAGCATTCTGGTCTGTCGTCGTCAGAGGATCATGGTGCCACCGATGTGACGTTCGAGGTCGGCGGCAAGATGTTCGCCGCGCACCGGCGGGTGCTCGCGGTCAGGTCCAGCGTCTCTTGGGCCCCATTAAGGAGGGCAACGCTGGAAGCGTCATGCAGATCAGAGACATGGAGCCTGAGACTTTGAAGGCTCTGCGCTCATTCATCTACAGTGACTCCCCGCCGGATATGGAGGAAGACGAAGACGACGGCTGCGGCGAAGGCGGCGTAGCGTCGCAGCACCTGCTCACCGCAGCGGACATCGGCGTGATGCTGATCTGCGAGGAGAAGCTGCGCGGCTACATCGGCGTGCGCACGGTAACGACCATCCTCGCGCTGGCCGAGCAGCGCCATTGCCGCGGGCTGAAGGAGGCGCACCTGGAGTTCCTTAGCTCGCCAAATCTGCAACAACTAATGGAGCGTGATGGCTTGGAGCCGAGGACATTTCAACAACCTGCCCATCTGTCCTCATCGAACTCCTTGCAAAGTTTGCTTTTGCTCAACTTAAATCCTTGAATTGTGCCTAGCTGGTTGTCAGACGATTAAGATATACTAAAATATGTCTCTGGCTTCCCATGACGGAAGTGTGTGTCACTTTAGTATGAGATCACTTAAAATATACCAGCTCTGCAATTAGTGTGGGCCACCTTCAAACATTTTTATGTTTCATATCTCTTATTTTTGTGTCATCTCGTATAAAACTTTTTATTATCAAATTTATTGAAATCTTTACATTTTAAACCTTGTAGAATAAAATAGAATTACATATATGCCCTTCATCTCATCTAGGGACCCTACCCGCCAATTATACAAATATCACCTTTCTCACCCTCAACTTTCCTTTTTCTAATTCCAAATCTACATATATCAGTCTTTACTCTGCTCTCTTCTTCTTTTTCTCTACCGATGGAGATCGACCTCGACGGTGGTGGTGGCAGCCGACAGGTGACGGCGCGGAAAGCGAGCAGCGGGCGACGGTGGGGCGGCAGCTGGCGGGATTAGAGAAGTTCGTTGATTTCTGGACAACCTGGATTAGAGAAGAGAATCTGGAGGCTTGATTTCTAGACAACCTGGAAGCATATGTGCCGCCCGCGTGTAGAATGTACGAAATAACAGTATGATCTTTATACGTATAGTGAGATACTAACTCCTATTGCAACTCTCGGTGAAAATACAGTCCGAATACCACCCCACAACAGACAATCGATTCCTCGCCGAACTTGAACCGTTCGTTGAACTTATCATGTTCCGCGCCTGATCGTCCAGGTTCAACGCATCGGAAAGATTCCCAGTGGGCCCACCCCAAGTGCCACGGTGGGACCGAGAAAAAGCAGCACGTTGCGTGCCATATATGCGTGACAGACCGCATGGTTCGTGCACATGTAACAAGTGCAGACAGGTCCCAAAATTGTGTCTAATCAAACATCATTACAAAAATCTAAATCAAACATCCCTACAAAATTCTTTCAGTAGTACGCCCAGTGGCGAATTAAAAAAAAAATTACCTGGTGTCGTAAACATACGTAGTAACACATATATTACATACTGATACTCTAATTATCATAGATTAGTAGTACTAATTGGATTTTATAGACACCAAGGAAGCATAGATTTTGTCCCTGACTATGCCTCTATCCTAGCTTATAAGCCGTAACAAAAAAAATTTAATTTTAAAACTTAGTTTTAAAGTTGATGCGTACTACTATGATAATTTCATATTAAAGGATAAAAATATAGAGGGTTTGAAATCCGAGTAAGATTTGTAAAGTTTGAAAAGACTAGCTTTAGCTCTATTAGGTACGCACTACTCACTTCATCAAAAAAAACCAACTTCTATATTTTAAATTTTGTTTTAAAATAAATTAATTTCTATCATCTTATCTATTCTTATCCATAAATTGAGAAATTTTATCTCTTCAATATCTCTCACTTACCCACTCGTAAATACTATCTTTTTACTGATAAATGGCACTTTAGTCTTTTCTTCTACCTATTAATTTTGTATTAGAATTTTAGAAATTTTTTTAACGGATAGAAAATAATTTATTACACAAATTGGGAAAAACTCTACTCTAGCATTCAGATAACCAGATACGCTCCTACAAATACGTGGGCTTTGACTATTTGTTCTCTTTAGAAAGTCCAACAAATTTCAGCATTCCTCGGAGACCTACGGGCAAAAATCCCCTACACAGAACGCAATCCAAGGCAGCGTATAAAAAATCAATCCTGCTGCTCGGCTGCCGCGGCTCTCCCGAGGAAGAAGAGAAAGCAGCAGCGATAGACGAAAGAACCCGCATCGAGGGGTTGCTCTTGCTTAGCTTCCAGCCCGCAATCCACATACATGGAGAACGAATTCCAGGTACTATACCTACCACGATCTTTCCCATGGTTTCTTTTCGGGGAATTTTTTTTCTTTCCTGTTCTTTCTCTGGGAGCGAGCAGTAGCGCAGAAGAGTACAAATTCTGCTTGTTTCCTGTGCAATGTTTTTTTTGGGGGGGTTTGGGGGTGGGGTTGATTTGAGTTCTCCTGTAGTAGAGAGATTCTTGAGGGTGAGGAGAAAAGGAGATTTTTTTTTGTTTTCATTAGGTAAGGATTCGTTACAGAAAGGATGTCTCGGGAGATTGTTATTCTTGGAAAACAACAGGGCTGGTTTGTTTGGCTAAATTTCAGTTAATCAGAATCCAAGCCGAAGTCTTGTTTCGGTTGTGTTGTAAAGCAGACCAAATCAGCAGTGAAATTTTCTTCTTGGCACAGTGCCTACTGAATGCTGACAGTGAAATCTACGTATATTCATGCTCATGAATGCTGATGGAGGTTAAGTTCAGTTAGGAATCGTTTTCTGTCTCCTCATTTTGCAGGCACTTTATTGTAAGTACAACCTTTGTACTGTTCAGTGTTTAAGTTCTTGTGATCTTGTTATTCCCCCCCAAAATAGGATGGTAAGAGGGAGGTTATTGAAGCATGGTACATGGATGATAGCGAAGAGGACCAGAGACTTCCTCATCACCGCGAACCCAAAGAATTCATTCCTATTGAGAAGCTTACAGGTTTGCACATCTGTCGACCAGCATATTGGCTATAGTAATCTCTTGTTGATATGGTTCATGCAACTTAAAACATCTCTCTTTTATATCTAGAACTAGGAGTAATCAGCTGGCGCCTAAATTCTGATAACTGGGAGAATGATGAGGACCTGAAGAGAATCCGTGAAGCTAGAGGTTACTCTTATGTGGTTTGTCCTCAGACTTGCATTTGCAACCTATAAGTCTTATGTTTCAACATAGTAGTACTGTTTAGTGACTATAAATTCAAATATGAGAACTTAAAGTCACCCATTGCTTTGCGCTGGTCAGGACATTTGTGATGTGTGCCCAGAGAAGCTGCCAAATTATGAAACCAAGATTAAGAATTTCTTTGAAGAGCACCTGCATACTGATGAAGAAATACGCTATTGTCTTGAGGGGAGCGGTAAGTGTCTTATTATGTTCTTTCATGTCATTACGAGCATGTTACAGATCCACCAAAATTGAAAAATGAGGACATCCTTCTTGATATAGTTATGTGTGTTTTTTTCTGTGTTTTCAAGGATACTTTGATGTGAGGGACCAAAATGAACAGTGGATCCGTATAGCAGTGAAGAAAGGGGGCATGATTGTTCTGCCTGCTGGGATGTACCACCGCTTCACATTGGACACTGGTAACTATATCAAGGTACCGTCTGTAGTGACTACCTTTATTCACTTGTTTGCTCTAATCCTTTTTTTAGCTCTGTTGACAGCTGTTTTGAAGTAAATATACTTTCAACTAACTAAGCTTTGTTAATGTCTCACCGTCGCTCCAATTGTTAACGCAATTTAGTTGACATTAATCAAAGATTGTCACGTGGTTCTTTTGAATTTGTACATTAAATCTCTGATAATTGCCTACCAAAGTATTGCTAAGTTGCAAATCATCACCAACTGAGATGAAATTTTGTGAGGCGACATGTCTGGTGCGCTAAGTCTATTTTATGAACAAGCAAACAAACTGTCGTGTGGACATCCGATCTGATTTCGGTGATCGAGATGGAAGGTGTGAGCAGCCCCTCCCACTCCTGCTTTTGTTTTTTGGTGATTTACCTTTGCGCTTGAGCAAATCACATTAGATAAGGGTGGGGAGTTGGGTAGAAAGAAATGAGGACTCCTGCCTTCCATGTTGGCTGCCAAGATCTTATCGGATGGCTACATGCCACTTGTTCACAAAATAGGCATTTACATGACTATGAGCTGTTGCCATTTAGTGAAACATTCGTGATCACAATAAAAAAAAACACATGTACTCCTGTTGTAAGCATTCCACTGTTTATATTTGAAATCTTAAACCATGTGCTTGCCTTCGATGAATAAAAAAAGTAACTCAATTAGTATCAGAATTTTTACCCCGTTTGTCTTAAATGCACTTTTACAGGCTGTGCGGCTGTTTGTTGGTGACCCTGTTTGGACACCGTACAACCGTCCCCACGATCATCTCCCAGAAAGGTAAGTGCAGAATTTTGACATCATTCTTCTTGCTGCCTCAAAGAATTCTTCCTGTTCTTGTTCCCTCAGGGAGCTGTTGTCACATTCTTTCAGAAAGGAGTATCTGGACAAACTTCTCAAGATAGGTGGTGGAAATCAAGCTGTTGAAGGCTGCTGAGGGCAATTTTCACCCATATTTACTGGGGTATTGCAGTGTGCAACTGGAATAAGATGTGCTACATCAATGCAATCTTGGCTATGTACATCCATTTTGGATGTAGAGGCCGGGTTATTAATCCATTTTCTAAAAAAACATCAATGCAATCTTATCATAGTGTTGTGGTCATCAGCTTTGTGACTGTCATGTGCACAGATTGTATGCCGCTTGTTACTAGCAATTCACTTGAGTGTTTTTTTTTGAGTTTGCTGTAAAGCTTATGGGATGGAAGTTTATTTGACGATCTTAGAATAATTTCCTATTGACATTCGCAAACCTCTTTTTAGGGCTCCTTTGAAACGCAGGATTGAGAAAATAGAGGAATAAGAAAAACATTAGGTTTTGATAGGAATACAAGTGTAAAATAGAGGATTTCAATACACAGGAAAAATACAGGAATAACTGTTTGATTAAACAAAAAGAAAAACATAGGAATTGGAGTCATTCCATAGGATTTAGTAGTGTCTATTCCTTTGTTTCAAATGGACACCTAGGAAAAAAGTCCTATAAAACTTGCATGGAATGATATATTACATAGGAATTTCATAGGACTCAATAGTGTCTATTCCTTTGTTTCAAAGGGCCACTTGAAAAAAAATCCTATAGAATGAAATCCTCCAAGATTCGTATGCTTTTCCTTCAAATTAAAGGGGGCCTTATTTACTCCATCATCGTGCAACGAATTGTATTTGTGATGTATGGTTGAAATCATAAGAGGTGTGAAGCATGTCAATGTCATGGCAGTGTTTGGTTGACAACCTAAAATCAAGCCTGAATATATACAAGTGTCAGGCAGCGTTTAGATCATATTTTCACTTGAGGTTACTCATTACGTATTGCTATGCATGTTCTTATATGAAGATTAAAGCTAGAAATGAATTTCATGTAGATGCATTTCTTGCGCTCGTCTTCTCCACGCGAAGGTACGCAGCGCCATGATCAGAATCCCAAAATGCTTCGTATGTCGCCGCCGGTTCAGCCTTGGTGCTGAGGCAGCCGATCGCCCTGGGTATCAGCAGCTCGTCCCACTGCTGCATACTCGTCACGTTTGCCCTGCAGCCACGCTCTTCTTCCCCGTCGACGATCTCCACCGCGGCGGCGATCTCAGCATGCTGCCGTTCCGGCACGGCGTGGGGTTTGAAGGAGACCCCAAGCTTGAGAGCCGGCGCGTTCGTCGTCTCGGCGGCGCATGCCGCCGACGAAGCAGACGGCGAGATGTACCACTGAGCGAACACGAGGGCGGCTTGCTCTGGGAACGACGCGTCTGGTTGCGGCGGCGACGTGTCCGCGTCGGCGGCGGCGGCGGCGGCTGGGAGCGAGCTCTGGCTCTGTGCAAGGGCGGCGTGGAGGCTGCAGAGCTTGAGGCCCACTGCAGGAACGCACGGCTCATGGAGAGGGTTCATAGCGGCGAGGACGGCGAGCTCCTCCTCGGCTGCGGCGGCCACGGACTTGAGCTGAGGCCTGAACGACTGCAGGCACCGGAACGTGATGGCGACCACGTCGTCGGCGCGGTCGCGGAGGCGCGGCTGCAGCCCGACGCTGTAGTCTCTCTCCGGCGCGGCGCGGTCCTGGTAGACGAAGATGGCCATCGCGTCCAGGCCTCGCTCCGACGAGGCCATCGGCCACACGCGGAAGGAGCGGTACTGCCTCCCCTGCACCATCCGGCACCACACGAACTTGCCGTCGAGGAGGCGCTCAAGGAGTGGGTCCAAGAGCATATGCTGCCGCCGCCGCCGCTGCGCCGCGCCGTATTCCATGAACCTCAGCATCTCGCCGGCGCTGTCCGCGTACCTCTCGTACCTGCGCACGACGACGGAGGGGCAGGGAAGCTGGTTCAGCTGCTGCTGCTGCTCGCCGCCGTGGCTGGCGAGGAGGGAGAACACGGCCGATTTGGCAGCGCGAGCGATCCGTCCGGCGAAGGACTCGGCCTCCTCCTCGTCTTCCACGGCGCGCCTCTTGTACATCTCCAAAGCCTCGCCGCACTCCTCGGCGGCGCGCTTCAGCTTGGCCTGCCAGAGCAGCAGCGACGGGGAGCACCCGCCGTGGTCGACGAGACGGCGGCGACGGTCGGTGGTCTCGAGCGCAGCCTTCATCCTGATGTGCGCCAGCTCGAGCCTGTCGATGTTGTCCCTCGCCGCCGCCTTCTCCTCGTGGTTGGCGATGAGGAAGGAGGAGAGCCTGCTGAATGCCTCCCCGAACGCCGCAGAACCGATCATCTCCGCCATTGTCAGCCTCGCTGACTAGCTTGTCCTACAAGTACTGCTAAACATGGGTTAAGCTATTCCCTCGTTTTCTTAACATGTTTTTAACTGCTAAGCGATGCATATAAAAATTTCTTAAAAAATCAAATAAATCTATATTTTAAATTTATAATACTTAATATTTAATTAATCATATACTAATAATTTATCTCGTTTTAAGTATCGCTGATAAACTCAAGCAATAAGCTCGTTGAAACGGTGCCTAAAAATAAGCAGCAAATTAGAGGTATATACATATACATATGCGCTAGTTGATCTAAGGCCTTTTTTCTAGCTGTTTTACCGAATTATTACATGGATTAGTTGCTCTAAATTACATTCTTCTACTGTACTGTATTTATTAGATAATTTGTTTTAAACTATTTATGAAAGTTATTTTTTAAATTTAATTTATCCTTCTAAGAAATAATCTGTGTCAAACAGATCCGATAAGGACATGGTTAGATTGTTACACCATCGCTTGCCACGAAATTGCTTCGTCTCTTTGCTGCCAAATCATGACCGAGAGAAAGTGACTGTAATGTTTCATAAAGAAGTAGTACCAAAAGTTTTGGCTTAATAATCCTAATCCATTGCAAAACTTGTAATCAAAGTGGAATAAACTCATTTGCATCGAGGATTTTGCCCTCAAGTGAGGCGGTGGAGTCTTCCGGAAGGAGGCGGTGGAGCTCCAGTGAGGCCATGGTGTGGAGCTCCAGTGAGGCCAGGGTGGCCTCCACCATGGCCTTCGCTCAGATCTACCACGCCCCCGGCGTCCGGCGAGGAGGCGACAACACCAGCAACAGCCGGCGGCTTCTCTACCGTGCGGATCTGGAGGCCAGTTCCGTCGCCAATGGAAGAGGTGGAGCGATGAGTTGAGGGCGCGGGATACAATGAGGAGGAGGTGGACTGCGGCGTGATCCAGGGTGGAGGAGAATGCCGGTGGTGGGATCCAAGGTGGAGGAGGCGGCACCTTCCAGGGCATCCGGATAAGAGGAGGCGCTCGGCCCAGATCTGCGCTCCCGTCGGCATCAAAACGAGGTGACAAGCCCTTGTCGGCTCAGATGCACATGGCCGTAGTCGCCCTCCTCTTTCCATCTCCCCTGGCCTCCCCGCCTCTCCGTTCTTCCACCTCACGACCAAGACCCCTCCAGATCGGCGTCGTCTCCACGGACTACCTCGCCACCGTCGCCTCCTTCCCCAACCCCGACGACAAGATTCGAAGCCTCATGCTCAAGGTCCAGGGAGGCGGCAACACTAGCAATGCCTTGACCACCGCCGCTCGCTTGGGTCTTCACCCCAAGATCATTTCCAAGGTCTCCCGCCCACTCAGTTACTCTCCTTCAATTCAAGGCAAAATTAGCTCAGAGACACTCTTGAAACGTGGCTTTTATTGTAGACCATCAAAAAAATTTGGCTTTACCAAAAGACACTATATAGATGTATATTTGGTGGGAGACACTATGTGTATTATTATAATCTGTTTTAATCCAAAGCCATGGAAATTGACAATTTTGCCCTTAACCCTTTAATCCCTCACGAGAGAAGACTTGCCTGTCGTACTTTCCCCGCACGGCCGCACGCGAGGTCTATTCCAAGCGGCGGCGGCGGCGGCTGCCCATCCCCTCCCGGCGGCGGCGGCGGCCCCTCCCACGGCAGCGACCTTACTTGCTGGTGGCGCGACACTTCCTCCCAGCGGCGGCGGCAGCGGCAAAGGCCGGTGCTGGCTGCAAAGGTTCCCCCCGATGGCACCCCCAAGCGGGGCTGCGGTTCCTCCCGGCGGGGGAATCCCACAGGTGGAGCCTCCACGATTCTTCGGCGATATTTTCCCGCAGGACCATGCTGATTTTTCATGGGTTCCCGACAGGTAAGCCTTCTGCTATTTTTCCTTAGGGTTAAACTGTTGTGTACCTTTAGGCTTAGATTTGCGAATCAAAACGTATTGGGTGTTTATTCCTGTCCTATTTATGTAGGATGGATCCCAATTCGTCCTACAGGCTTGCTGTTCGTGTAGGTGCTTATGTCAAATTTGCTGATAATGGCGGCCGCGAGTACTGTGATGCCTGTAACATTCCTATGATTTTAGACAGGGATTGCACAAATTGGAATGATTTGCTAAGTGGTATTAGTACAGAAATTAAGCTAGATGCTATGCACAAGTTGCGTGTCACCTATTGGGACAATCTGAGTCATAGCTATGAAGAAATTACATCTGACCATGAACTGCTTCATGCAATTGACATGTACTGGGACATAAGAAGGCTCTCAGTGCAAGTAGGTGTGATGAAAAATGATAAATCTGATTTCATGGATGATGTTGGGCGGCAGCAGTGCATGCCTTGTGTCAGGGGGACAGTAATGCCGAAGCAGCTCCACTTGAAATTACATCATCCATTGTAGAGCCTCCACTTGAAATTACACCATCACTTGTAGAGCCTCCAATTCAGAACGCTAGTGAAGAGCATTGGGTGGATGATGATGTAGAGTACGTCAGTTTGGATGACGAGGATCCTATCGAAGATGTACTTTCTGATTTTTCCAATTCTGAGTTAGATGGTGATGTAGAGTATGCTGGTTTGGAGGATGAATTACCTGTGGATGATGCATGTAGTTGTGAGCCAATTGTTTATGCAACTGACTTAGAAAACCCAACAATAGAAGTTGGTATAACTTTTGGGGATGGTGATACTTTTAAGAAGGCCATTAGGCAATATGCAATAAAAGGTGAATATGAAATTGCAGCTTCCTATTCTGAATCGACAAGATATAGAGGGTACTGCAAAGCTGAAAGGTGTAATTGGCGGATACTTGCTTCACAGTTGCAAGATGGAAGGACTTGGAAGGTAAGAATTATTTAATTTTGCATCAATTCTGGTCGTGTTTGATGGATAATAATGCAATTTTATGACAATTCCTGTTCTCATATATTTTTTTTCTAATTCTAATTTTGTTTCCATTTGATGCAGATAAAAAAGATACCTCATGAACACACTTGTCAAAGCATCGGAAAAGTCGAGAAGAACAAAATGGCAACAAATCACTGGGTCAAGGATAGAGTTATTAATTGGCTTGCAAAAGATCCTACAATTGGGGCTGTAGCACTGCTGAAAAAGCTGGAAGAACAATATCACCTATGATTGTCGTACTGGGTAGTGTGGAAGGGAAGACAGATGGCTTTGGAAGAATTGAAAGGGAAGTGGGATGACAGCTTTCAGCATATTTTCAGTTTCAAGGCTGAGGTGGAGAAGACCAATCCTGGTAGTTTGGTGGACATTGAATATGAGCAAGTCGGGAAGAAGATGAGATTTACTAGAATGTTTGTTGCTCTGAAAGCCTGTGTGGAGGGGTTTTTGAATGGTTGTAGGCCTTTTCTTGGTGTGGATTCAACACATTTAACAGGGAAATGGAAGGGTCAACTTGCATCTGCAACTGCTATTGATGGCAATAATTGGATGTTTCTAGTGTGTTATGGAGTGTTTGGCTCGGAGACAACTGAAAATTGGTCTTGGTTTTTTGTAAAACTTCATCAAGCTATTGGATCACCTCCAGGCCTAGTGATCTCAACAGATGCAGGCAAAGTGATTGATTCTGCTGTTACTAAAGTATTTAGAAATGGGGTTGAGCATAGAGAGTGTATGAGGCACTTAGTTGCTAACTTTCAGAAGAGATTCCGAGGAGAGGTCTTCCAGAAACACTTATGGCCAGCTTGTAGAGCTTTTCAAAGTCATAGGTTCGAAGAGCACTACAACCTGATGTATGAAGCCTGTCCTGAAGCAATGAAATGGATACATGATAACCATAAGCACCTCTGGACAAGGCACTTGTTCTCTGAAGCAAGCAAATGTGATTATGTAACAAATAATATAGCTGAAACATTCAACAGCTGGATTAGGCATGAAAAGTCCATGAATGTAATTGATCTTATGGATAGGATAAGACAGTTATGCATGGATAAAATGTATTTGAGAAAAAAAATTGCCCACAAGCTTCAAGGGAAGATACTGCCTAACATCATGAAGGACCTCAATGCAAGGAGCAGGGGACTAAAATATACATGGAGGTATTCACACAAAGATGGCAGCAAAGATCATGAAATGTTAGGTGAAGTCGAAGGTGTTACAAGGGATCTAGTTCATTGGAGGCATAGTGTTGATCTTGAGGAGAGGAAGTGCACCTGCAGGCGATGGCAAGTTACTGGCCTGCCATGTACACATGCTTTGTGTATTATCACATCAATTCGGGGTTGCAAGATTGAAGATTATGTTCATGAATTCTACTCCATGGCAAAGTTCAAGAAAGCCTATGAGAGGTCTATAAAGCCAATGACTGATAAAAAACAGTGGCCTCAAGTGAATCATGGGTTCAAGCTATGGCCTCCGGTTCTAAAAAGGGCGGCTGGGAGGCCAAGGGTGAGAAGGTTCAAACCAGCTGCAGAAGGAGGATCTGGAAAGAGAACCACAAGATGCAAAAGGTGCAAGCAGCTTGGACACATGGCGAAAACATGTAATGAATATGTTTATGATTCTGATGTGCCACCTCCTGCCCCTCCGAAGCCAAAAAGAAAGAGAGGCAAGAAAAATGCCACAATAGTGCCATCTAGTATTTCTGAGCCACCACAGGAACAACCATCACGTGCTGACCCATTGTAAGCTTTCAACTGCTTTATGAAATTTTTTCACCTAACTTACAAATGTTTTCACCCATAGCTTACGTATTTAAACAACTTACAGTGCTACACCAACTAGAGCCATCACTTCTGTTCCTACAACAAGCCCTGTGACAAGGAGGTACACTATGACAACTTTAAATCTTCCTTTTAAAAAAACTGCAGATGAGAGTGTTTCTTTCTACATGCAGTGTGTCAAGGAGGTTGCTGCAACTTGAAGCATCTACGCCAACTAGAGCTATCACTCCTGTTTCTACATCAAGTCCTATGACACGAGGGTACAACTCCATTCTTTGTCTTCCTCCTAGTTATCTCCATTTATTTAATGCCTTTCTATATCCATTTATAGGCATAAGAGGATATTGGAACTTGAAGACACTATAGAGTCTGTTACATGTGCAGCACTATCTCCAGTTGTTGTCCATGAGAAGGGAAAAGCAAAGAAGTTGAAGGTTGTCAGGTCCAAGAAGAAATTATGACCTTCTAATGTGTGATTTAGTCATGTACATGATAGCCTGCTGTGGCTAAACCCGTTTACTGTGCCTTTTGTTTTATTTTGCTGAAACATGACGTGAACAGTGAATTATGAAGATGAAACGTACGCTTCCATTGGTGAATCGAAGGACAGGGGCAGACTTGTCCAATATTATGTGTTATATGACCTGTTTGGTTGTGAAATATTATTATAAGGACTGTAGTGTCTTGTAGCAAATTACATCACATTTGTAATGGTTTCTGGCAAAGCCACCATTTTTTAGTGGTCTGTGGCAAAAGCCAGGTTCTAAGAGTGTCCAGGAGCCAATTTTGCCTCAATTCAATTACTACTCATTGGTTGCTCTTTGTTACAACGCTTTGCATTCACCAACTTCGGTCTGCAAAAAAAAAATCTTCAGTTGTTCTTAGCTTTTTATGAACTTTGGTAAAGCATCCTGCCTAGAGCTTGAAAATTACCTTATCCCCTTTGTAGTTCAGGTAGGTTGCATCTTGGTGAGCTACTACTCTTTTTCTAACAAATTGAATTGAATCTAGAAGACTCTTTTCCTTGTCAAAACTATAGCCAAGTTTCGTCATGAAACTCTTGATTCCAAGAGGATTCATTTTCCTTAGTACATGCTTTCTTGTAACTTTATCGCTTTCAATGCACCAAAATATTTCTCTAAGGAAGTGAATCTTGACATATGTTGTCCATAGGCCTCGCTCCCAAAGCAGATCACAATAACTGCATCCAATATTAGTCTTAAATAACAGAAAATTGCTTTTTTACAAAAATTGTGACAGGACAAGCGAACTTACTTTGTAGGTGGATTTCCTTTCAGTTCATCCTGTAGATGTTCTAGCTCCTTGTTTGGTTCAAGCTCATTGTTCTTTAGTAGTGTTGGGAATATGCCCTAGAGGTAATCATTGAGATGATGATATTATGATTGTATCCATGATATATTATGAGTTCATTGAATATCCATTAAAGACAACTTGTATCGATTGGCAATTATGTGAATTGTTTGTGAAACTCTTTTACTTGTATGGTTATTCTAAAGTTGTCCCTGATCGAAATTTGTGTGAGGACACACATGAATATTAGATCAGCACATGTATTAGTTGATGACTATGTTTCACAAGTCATAGACATGGAGATGTCAAACTAATAATGTGGGCACATGTGTGACATGGAGCTGGACTGACCCAACATAAGAAATTGTAATTATCTCTATTCACATTATGTACGTTATGTCCTTAGACCTGAGATTGTTGTATGTATTCAAGATGTGAAACGACCTACTCAGGGACTATCAAATGCTACTCCGTAACAGGGTAGTTATAAAGGTGGTTTTCGGGTTTGTCGGGAAACATGCTGTGAGACATAAACAATCAAGAAGGAATTTGCTCCTCTCTATGTGAGAGAGATATTACTGGATCACTCTAATGATTAGATCAAGAAATGCATGGCCGTGCTTGGGTTAAGTGTTAACCTAAGAGTTAATCCAAATATCGTGAGGCAAGGGAATAACAAGTATGTGGTTTGTGGTGGTTCGTCTGATATGATCTTTGCGTATGCATAGGAGTTGACACGCCTTGCTAGAGGCCGCTGTCAACTATTGGTCGAGAAGGAGTACTCGGGCCATGTCTATGCGTACGTGAACCCATAGGGTCGTACGCTTAAGGGGCTGGAAACCTAATTTGGGTTGGACCTGAATTAGACAAGGTTTAGGGTCACTAATGGGCCTCCAACTCGGGAGTTCATTAGGACGCCTATAAAAACAAGGGATGGGCGACGGGGCTAGGTTAATCCACGCCATTTTGGCAGCCGCCGTCACTCCCACGCCCGCGCCCTGTTGCACCTCGCGGACCTAGCAGTCCGGAGGCGTGACGTTTCCTCCCCGTACGTGTGGATACCTCGGAGGTGCTGCATCTGGAGCACAAGGACGAACCGCACGAGAGGGACAGACGGACGGACGACCTCGCAACTGCAAGGCACTGCTGTGACGCGTACGACTACATCGAGTCGCTTCCGCTGCACCTGCGCGTCTAGTGGTGTCGGAGGAAGAAACCTCGACGGCGGGAAGTCGGGAGACCCCCCCTTTTGAGATTCGGCCAGGGGAGTAGTTCTCAGGCCAAGCTGGCGTCAGGGTGGAAGAAAGATAGGCGAGGAAGAAGATGAATCAGCGCTCGAGACAGAAACAGAGGGGCCCGAGCTGGAGACGGGAAGGTCCGGACCGTCCGATCCCGGACCAGACCGTCCGAACTGTAGTATCTCGTGGGGAAGACGTTGAACAGCACACACAAGGAGACACGGGGATTTATACAGGTTCGGGCCGCCGGAGCGTAATACCCTACTCCTGTGTGTATGCTATGAGGTGGATGAATGTGGTATGGTGGTTACAAAGTGAAGCTAGCTCACTGCCGGAGCCGGAGAAGAAGTGCAGTCGCTGGAGAATGACCTCGGGAGACAAGAGTTAGAGAGAGCTCAGTTCTGGGTCCGAGAGCGCCCCCCTAAAAGTGGCATGGATCCTCCTTTATAGGCGAGGGGAGTCCACAGTGCCGGTACGCGGAGGGAGATATTTTCCGGTGAGCTCTCCTGTGCGCCCCTCCGCCTGCGACGCCCACGCCGGAGTTGGAGGAGCGTCCCGTCGCCCCTGTCTGCCTGCGACGCCCACGCCGGAGCAGGTATGTAGCGGGCGGTAGAGTCGTGAGGATGTGATGGAGCCGGGAGGCGTGACGGCGCACGCCTCCAAGTCAAAAGGCTCTGACTGTGAACAGCGATTGCACAGTGAAATGGGCCTCCGTAGTCAAAAGGCTCTGACTGCACAGGAGCGGGCGACAGGCGTGTCACGCCCCGTCGCCTCATCGTTAAAGTAGGTAGTTGGAGAGTTGTCCGCTAGAGTTCTTCGGGTAGATCGGCCCGGCAAGCCGAGGCGATCGGCTCTCGGGGCCGCACTTCGGGGCCGAGGCGATCGGGGGCAGTCGGCACCGGGGCAGCCGGCACCCGGGCAGTCGGCATCGGCTCCGGGGCCATCGGCAGTCGGCACCGGCTCCGGAGCCATCGGCAGTCGGCACCGGGGCAGTCGGCACCCAGGAGCAGTCGGCATCGGCTCCGGGGCCGTCGGCAGTCGGCATCGGCACCGGAGCAGTCGGCATCGGCTCCGGGGCCATCAGCAGTCGGCACCGGGGCAGTCGGCACCCGGGAGCAGTCGGCATCGGCTCCGGGGCCGTCGGCAGTCGGCCCCGTGGCCGGGCATCGGCCCCCGGGAGCAATCGGCACCCGGGAGCAGTCCAGTCGGGATTCAGCATCCAGGTCCGGGGCGACCGGCGCCCGGGACCGAGGGATGCTTGTCCGGGCCCGGCCAGTGCCCGGGCCCCTGGATACTTGGTGGGAGAGCGGCCGTAGCCGGTCTCTTCTTGCACAGAATGTGGACTCCGGAGTATTTGCCGTGGCCGAAGACCCTCGCGTCCCCGGGGACTGGGGGACCCCTAGTCCCATTTCGCCGACAAGTGGTAATCCCGTGATCTATAACTAGCAGTAGTTCCTGGTTTATCGGATGGAAAATTTTGTTTTCTGGCTAGCGTAGCATCCGTATAACCCTTCAAGTAGCTCATCTAGAAACGTAGCTACTGATTCCCAGTTAACATGTTTTATATCATCAACGGTGGGAACTATTGAAAGTTTTGTGTATTCGAAACAAATGTGAAAAACTCAATAAAGTTTATCATAATATTTATTGAGATGTCACTGCATTGTAGCTGCTTATAATGTGAACTTGAATAACTTAAACTATATGCTTAAGGCAAGTAATTTCATTCTATCAACCTGAATAGAACTATGTCAAGACCTTTTATTTCATTCTATCAACCTGAATGGAACTATATCAAGACCTTTATTTACCATTGTCGTACAATGGATATCATTTTCTCTTTGTAGCAATATATGACATTTAGCTGTTAGCAGATGCGGTAGTTATTTTGGAATTCTAACCATTTTTTTACTTTTGGACCATGGACTTCAAAACTTAAAATCTGCCAAAATTTTTGCCCGTCATTGACGTCATCCACGTGAGCTGACATCATCATCGCAACAATCCTCCTAAGCAAGTGGCCTAAAATAGGCTAGAGGACGAGCAGCCACGGAGCCTTCAATTCCCGCGAGGAGCGCCCCCAGTAGCCCCACCAGATCCGGGATGCCCTGCCACGGACGCCCCTGAATTGCCGCGCGAAAACCCTAGCCCCATAGCCGTAGAAGAAGCAGCAGCAGCAGTGATGGAGGAGCGCGGGGGCAGCAGTTACCTCAGCTTAAGCGCCGCCCTCCGGCGGGTCTCCTCGCCGGCGACTGACCGAAACCCTAGGGTACGGCCTCTCCCATCTTTTTTCTCTCTCCTCCTTCCTCACCTCACGGGTTTCACTTCGCTTCAATTCTTCTCCGTGTGCTTGCTCACAAGACCTGTGTTGTCGTGAGCGAGCGGAGAAAGGGGGGATGGAGAGAGAGAGAGAGAGAGAGAGTGCAGTGGGGTGGGGGACACCACACCTCCTCCGCTAGCCACCAGCTCCGTCTCCGCCCAACGTAGGTGGTTCCTTCCCTTCTCGCCGCCGGTTCTTCCATCCCTGCCTCCTCCGCTCCAACCCAGATCCGTCGCCACCTTCTCCGCTCGTCGTAGGCTTGTTGCGCACCATGTCCGCTCATCACAGGATAGGAATCATATCCGCCTCTGTTAAGCACTAGAGGCGCCGCTACCATCTTCTCAGTTGCCTCAGGTGGTGCCTATCAGCGATCTTGCTCCTTTCTATCTTCCCTTGTCTGATTTAGATTGAAAAAAATATATGTTTGCTGTTGTTTGATTTTAGAAAGTCAAATTTACCAATTCAATTGAACATGGAAAATTAGCAGTTGAAACTTAGTTTAACTTTAATCTTATGTTGGGTTGGACTTCTGAATTGCAACTTGCTCTTGCTTATTTAAAGCCTTGCAGTTCACCCTACGATTAAAGGATGTACTTTTGCGCATTCACCTATCCTAGCAAGTATACGGGACGCTCAATGACCTGTTTTTGCGAATGGTACTGCTTATGAATATTTCTCCAATTATCATTTCTGGTTGCTCCTTTTCTTATTGAGCAAACTGCATTTTGGTTTTCATGTTTCTGGAAGACAGAAATATCCATCTATGCAATGCTCCTTTTGCAGCATTCAGGTGTTGGTGCCAGGCAGCATGGCAGTACAGAGGAGATGCCCCCTCTGAGCTTCCTTTTGAAACTGACGTCATGTAAGCTTTCAATATGGCAAATAATTCTTTTTTGAGATAACTGAATCTTTTATGCAATCTGTCTTATATTTCAATGATAGGTCCTTCATGAATTCAATATTTGAATTACTTCTAAAAGTATGGACAGGTTCGTGTGATCTAAAGGTAAACTTTGCCTTTGACTTGATTCATTTAGTTGCTGATTTGTTACTATTTAGTATTTACAGCCTTTACAACAGCACTGTCCCAATTGATATGAGCAAGCTGTATATGTTTGAATGTGTGGATAATGCCTAGACCTCGAAAATAGGTTTGGTACAATTGTCAGAACACATACATGCCAATAAAATTGTCGAACTGATACGCTCTGATAATCTTGTGCACAACACTGAAATCATACCATTCTTAACCTCATGCAATCGCTTAAGTTAGTGATTAATGGTGTATTCAATAAGCACTATGATGCATTGATGCACCCTAACCCAACTTTTTGATGCAAAACATGACTGGATTTTACCATCTACGGGTGTATTGAGTGAACTTCCACCCGATCTTAAGGAGATATTGAGAGATTGTGCCCTTTAGTGCAAATCCGATGACTGTTCATTACTAGCCAATTAGATGAACATGATTGTGAGTTCACATTTAAGGGAAGTTCCTACCAGATATGGCCCCTAGCCCAAATTGGATATTCAATGTTTGTAGCCCCTTGTATGATGGACTTCTTCCTTCCTCAGAACATGGCAGACTTCCTACAATTTGTTGGGATGTTAGTAGCTTAGTGACTGCTTTTGTAGTAATGCAGACATTTTTCTGAAAAGTCATTCCAACATAATATCGTATGATAAAATTAATTGCTACATATTGCTTAGTACAGTTAATATGTTCATCAGGTGCGATTGTCTTCTGTTGAGGCTTTGGGAGAAATGGTTGGTCTTGTCACAAGGTCACAGTACAAATCAGCACTGCCAAGGATCATACTAACAATGTTATACCTGTATGTATGGGTTCTATTCTAATATATTTACTGAAGATGTTTGCCAAATTCTCCCAGACATTTATTTGTTTTGCTCATGTATTCTTCACTATATGAATTTATGCTAATTATAAATTCATTGCTACAATTACGATAGCTAATATGTATTTTCCATATCAGGCATGTGTATTGGTCATGTTGAGCCCCTTTTTTATTTTATTCAGTGCATTATTTTGACATGTAGATAAGTAACATGCTATGATAAAAAATGTTAATATGATGGTAAGCTACACATACATTTATGCCACAACTAATAGACATGAGGAATATAGCACAGAACAGTAGGGTAGGTATCGTCATATATAACTAGGAATCATTGCATGGTCACTGAAAGAGAATGCCATTTGACATTTGTTGCAGTTGCAGAAATTATGGTGTTAGTGTGTTTACCAAGTGTTTTCCAGATAACTAATACAGCTGAGCTGTAATCATTTTAAATAACAAAAAGAACCACAATATATGCCTGCAGAAGAGTTTTTTGGGAATTAAGTCATTGTTATTTTAATCTTCGTTAACCCATGAAGCCATCTGTGATTGCCAGAATTTTGTAGTTGATGGATAAATTTTCTCAATGCATGATTGTGTGGTTCAGGCATATACATAGTGGCATGGAGCTATGGAGTGAGGTTGCACACTATCATGGCTATGACATGGTAGTGCATTTTGGTGTTAATTTTGGTACTCTACATTAATTGCTATGGGGATGAGTATCACTAAGATGTTCTTTAATAGGGAATATATTAAATGGGAATTGCCCCCAAAATAGAACTAGCAACACTGGTAATCAGATCAGATGGTGGTGGCTCAGACCATCTACTGTTTAATCTCTAATTGTTGTTCAGAGGGTCCGTTGAATCAGTTCATAGTTACTGTTTTGCCCTCCCACCTTTTAGTAATATGTGCTGATGTGTTGTCCTGTGAATACCATATTTGTCTACTGTTAGTACTGTATGCCCGTGTGGATCACATTCCGCTTGGAAATATCCATCATGCTGATTGATTAATAGTATCTTGTTTTAGTACATAATGTGATATGAATCGAAGATCATCAAATATATAAAAAACACATTGAACATCTGATGTTGATGTTCCCACTTTATCTGCTATTTCTCTTGCAACAGTAGGTGAAATGAAGATGATAAGAATGCCTTAACTTTTGGTAGACTGAAGACAGTAAAATTGTTTTAGACATCTTATACACATGTCAAAGCATGACCAGTCAGTCTTTTTTTTTGTTTCTTTTGTGGCAGGAGCTTACCGTTGTCTTAATTACACTTCTTCCATTAGCATCTGCCCACACCAGCAAAGTTGAGCATTCATATGTTTCAAAGGGACTGAAGGTGCCTGTCTTGTGACAAAGTTCGGCAACTGCACAAGAGCGGATGCTGAAAGGCTGCTCGAAGGTGCCGCAGGTCAGGACCAGGCCTACATTTGCGACGCCTGCAGCGGTGTCCGGTTCGTCCCCTGCACCACCTGTGGCTGCAGCTGTAAGGTGTTCATCGAGGAGAAAGATCATGCACAATGTTGCGGTGATTGCAATGAGAACGGATTGGTACGCTTCCCCAATTGTCATTCTTGATTGCCAAAGATGTGTTCTTTCCCATTCAATTGGGACTGCTAATTAAAGGATTAAAGGCCGTAGAGTCAACAAAGGAGGTGAGGTTTAGTTTGTCGGTGTGATTTTGTGTGCATTCAAGGTTTGGATTTGCTGCTCATGGAGAACGAATTGTTCTTGGCTCCTTGTCACAGAATTGCCATGTGGTAATGGCGATTAAAAAATAAGAGCCGATGGTTGCATGTGTGCATTATGTACCTAACTAATATAGGGGAGATTTTCACTGATATAGCATGTAAATACTTGAGTTTGGGGTGATCAGTTCTTGTGTAGTTCTTAATTATCCTCATCTTTTTTTTGTTTGAATTCATCTTGTGACTTGTGAGTTGTGATTTGTTCTTATTAAATTTCTTACTAAACATATGACTACAGTGTACAATTCATAATATTGTGTTCTAGAATTGATCCAGCTGTACGGACTTAAAGCTCCTTAACAATAAACATGTTGCCCTTCAACTATTTTCCACCTTTCTTTGTTGAAGTGCACAGAATTTGAGTATGGCTTTGAACCAGTAGCGCCCATTACCCACATATAAGTTTTGGGGAATCCTTTATAATTTATTCAGAAGAACGTTTGATTGTGAAACTAAAAGGAGTTCTTTTTTATGAAAACTAAAAGGAGTATTTGCATTCAATATATTGGTGTTATACTCCCCCATTTAAACTTAAGCCTATGGACAGAATAGATTATCCTTGAAATATGGGATTTGATAGCAAGATACATACATGTTGGTGTGTTTCTGCACTTAGAAATATAAGAAGGGTCGAAACCGTAGAAAATATGCATGAAGAAATATGTTACTTGTTTTTTTTTCATTGCATCAAATTTCTTTTTTTTTCATTTCTTTTAGTGAAGCTAAAGTGTATTAGTTCTTCAACTAAGTTATTACACTGTTAAGGCTATATTGATAGAGTTGTCATGAAATCTCATCCCTACAATATTGTGAACTGTTACTAGTTTTCTGGATGAATTTAAAATGTTGGAGGCTTATTCCAGTGATTTGGAATCTGAATCTGAAATGCCTAGGGATTTTATTGACTTTATTTTATTGACTTTCCATAGCTTGCACGTTAGACTCCTCCATATTCACGACCTTGCGTTTGGGTCATGTGGCATCAAGTTTGGTAAGGCTACATCACCAGCAAATAATGGTGGCTAGGTATAGAATGGTGGCTAGGTATAGATTGGAGACCTTGACATTTTACTATTAATCTTTGATAGGTAGTTTGGTGTGTGTATTTGAATTACTTTGCAGTTACTAATTTTGAATCTGGATGACAACATTATCCTATAATCATAGTCCTCTCCTCTCACGCTCTCTCGGCTAGGGCTTGGTATGCTGTCGGCTTCCTCTGCTATTGAACGACCACACTCTCTTTCTTTCTATACCAACGCCTCACTCAGTCGTCTATCGATCATGCTATCTTTTGTCAACTTTCTCGGTTTTTCTTGCCGTTGCAACACACGGGTATTTTGACTAGGCTTGCACCCATTGATACACTTCAGTCCAGCTAATCATGGAGACGTGTTGGCAACGGCATATGAAGCAAGTATCGATCCGACTACATTGGGAGCGACACACTGGGATTAGCTGAACTCGAGACACCATATTAAAAATATTGATTCTATTTTTAGGATAAAAAAACTTTATTTAAGATCGTCCTCTGATCATCTTGTCCATCGCTGCCTTACTCGACCATTTGCAAACCATACTATTATAAAAAAGAATAACGTTTCTGTCATACGTTGTCCGCTTTGTGTTCAAACTTTCGTACATCGCTTCCCTGGTTTTGTTCCAATTGTCGCTCCATCGACGCTTCATCCGCATGTGACTTTGTTAGCGTGACATGCACGATGCGTTAGACTACCGCATAGCTCAGTGCGGTCGACTAGCTCGTATCGCCACGTAGCAGCAGAGAGCGTAGCATGCATGGGTAATTCACAAACATATTAAAAATATTGATTCTATTTTTAGAATAAAAAACTTTATTTAATAAGATCGTCCTCTAATCACCTTTTCCATCGCTGCCTTACTCGGCTATTTGCAAACCACAGTCCCTCTTTCCTCAGTTTTTCCGTATTTTCTTCCTATAGCAACGCACGGGTATTTTGCTAGTTAAACATAAAAGGAAAAAACAAACTCAGGCCGCAAGACAGGCTGATTCGTTGAATTGGTCTCCAATGCCCACGTGCACTGTGCAATACACATCACAACAGGTAAAACAAATCGTTCCCTGAAAAACTGAAAAAATCATTTTTTTTGGAACTGAGAACAGATAAAAAAAATCTTGCTGCGAGGGAATGCGAGTTTGGAGGGCTAAAGTAATTGTTTGGTCGGTGGGCATAAGAGTTTTGTTAGAACATAAATTGCAGGAATGTGGTCAATTAGCAAAACCATATTTATCATATGTCAAAAAAGTAGTTTAGAGTAGTTACTATAAGTTCGTGATTTCTAGGAACTAAAACACTGTTCTCTCAATCCCTACATGCAACTCACAGGAGAAACACAACGTATGTGTTGTGTGTGTGGTTAGCAAACGCCTAATTCTAAGTAGGCTATAAATATATAACCCTGTAATCATTTGGAGTATCAATCAATATAGTGAAACACTTCTGTTCTAACACTTATCACGCACATAAAACTCCACTGAGTTTTGCAGAAGGAAGAAGAAGAGGAGAACAAAGGTAAGCCATGAGTTTAGCGTGTTAGAAGTTGTAATCTATGTCTAACTCATACTTCTTGGTTTAGGAAAGGTTTGGCCGGTAGTTTAGAGATAAAATCTGTTATCTTATGTAAATAGGATTCGACAAGAATTTGTCAAACCAGGAGTATATATATATGTATGTTTTCCTGCACGATTTGTGCCTGATCAACACGAAGCCATCACACCGACGACGTTCTCCCAATCTCATTTTCTTTTATGGTATCAGAGCCTCTCACAAACTATGGCTAGTTCTTCTTCCACCGCAACTGCGAATCCACTGTTTGGCTTCCCAATCGCTGAAAAGCTGACCAAGCAAAACCATGCCATGTGATCGGCGCAAATTCTCACCGCTATACGCAGCGCACACCTTGAGGGGCATATTGACGGGAAAACTGCGACCCCTAGCATCCAGATTGAAGAGAAGCAAGGAGAAGAATTAGTGAATATCTCCAATCCCAAGTATGAGGAGTGGTTTGCGGCTGATCAGCAATTGTTGGGCTTTCTCTTCTCATCTCTGTCACGGGAGATACTCAATCAAGTGGCTGACGCAAGATCGGGTGCAGAAGCATGGCAAGCAATCGCCAATATGTTTGGATCCCGGACACGCGCACGCTCCATCAACATTCGTCTTGCTCTCACAACTACACACAAAGGTACCATGTCAATTTCTGAATATTTTGGCAAGATGAAGGCCCTTGGTGATGAAATTGCAGCCACGGGTAAACCTCTAGATGAGGAAGATATGATTGCTTACATCCTTAATGGCCTAGATGGCGAATATGATCCTGTTGTCTCCGCACTCGAGATGAGGGTAGATCCCATCACGGTGATGAAAGTTTACTCTCAATTGTTGACTTTTGAGAACAGGTTAAATCTTCGGCAAGAAAGTTCATCAGTGAATACAGCAAACCGCGGTCAAGGGGGTTTCACTCCTCATGGTAGCGGCTCAGGAGGAGGATCAAATCGTGGCCGCGGCACTAGCGGCGGTAGCTGTGGTCGTGGTTCTACTGGTGGACGAGGCCGTGGCAACCAACGTATCGATTCCCGACCAATCTGCCAGGTGTGCTACAAACAGGGACATGTGGCGGCTGAATGCTGGCACTGTTTCAACAAAAACTATGTCCCCGGCGAGAGACATGTTGCTGCTGCAGCCACACATGCTTACGGTGTGGATACAAATTGGTACCTTGACACCAGTGCTACTGATCACATTACTAGAGAGTTGGACAAACTTGTTGTCTGAGAGAAGTACAAAGGCACAGATCAAATCTAGGCTGCAAATGGCGCAGGTATGAATATTAAGCACATTGGTCGATCCTTTGTTCATACCCCTAAGAGCAAGCCCAACCGATCCCTTAAACTAGCTCTTATCTCAAATTTAGGAGTTTCTGGGTTAAAAAACGTCTCCAACCGAATTCCTATCCGAGCTCTCATTTGGAGGGGGCCCTCATCCGGGGGGAGGCAACCCCCCAGATGTACGAGCCCCTCATCCCCTCGCCTCGCCTCGAATGACCCTGCCTCTAGCCGGCTTCTCTGCGCGTAGGCACGCCGCCGCCCTCCCCGCCCCTCTCCCGACCATCCCTTCTCCCTGCATTGGCCCCCTGCCTCCGGCGTCTCCTGCCTGCGTCCTCATCCCCTCCGTCGCAGTGGTTGGAGTCATCTTCGCCTTCGTCTTCTCCGTCGCGGTGCATGCCCCGCCGTCACCGCCGCGGAGGCCGTAACCCTAGCCGAGCAGTGGGGGTGACTTGAGAGAGACGGGGCGAGATGTTCCAGTACCAGAAGGGCGGGGACGTCGAGGCGGGGACATCGGGCGTGCCCGGCGGCGCCGCGGGGGCGCGGGAGCTCTACCCGGGGATGATGGAGCCACCGGAGATGCGGTGGGCACTTATCCGCAAGATCTACATCATCCTCTCCATGCAGCAGCTCCTCACTGCCGTCGTCATCAAGGTCCGCGCCATCTCCCACTTCTTCGTCTCCGTCAAGGCCCTCATCCCCTCCGTCAAGGATTCTCCTATTTCTTTTTTAGGTGCTCGAGCTTGCGGGGAACGCGGCACGGGCACACACGCACGCACGACCCCTGCCGTTGGCTTCTCTCCGGCCGCCGGCGTCTCCCACCTGCGTCGGCCCCCCCACCTCACCCCCCGCAGGAGCTCCTATTCTAGGCAATATGAGGGGTCGGTTGGAGTGTGTAGTGAAATAGGAGGTTGAATATGGATGAGAGAGTCCCTATTCTAGACAATAGGGGGTCAAATTTGAGAGCTCCATTGGAGTTGCTCTAATCGTACACTGTATCTCAAAAATATTCTTCATGTGCCACAAGCCACTAAAAACCTTGTTTCTGCTCATCGTCTCACTAAAGACAATTATGCTTTTCTTGAAATTTACTCCAAGTATTTTTTGGTTAAGGATCTGGCCACGGAGAGCATAATTCTTAAAGGGCAGCGTCGTAAAGGGCTTTACTGTCTTCCTCCTGGATCACCCAAGCATGTTTTTGCTGTTGCACCATCCTTTACAAGGTGGCATAGTCGTCTGGGTCACCCCTCTGCTCATATAGTATCAAGAGTAGTCAATCATAATAATTTCCCTTGTTTATCTAAGTCCCATGATGAGTCAGTCTATGATGCATGTCAGAAGGCTAAAAGCCATTAGTTACCCTATTCTAAGTCTTATAGTGTGTCTCATCATCCTTTGGAACTCGTGTTTTCTGATGTTTGGGGTCCTGCCCCCAACTCTGTTGGTGGCTATAAATTCTATGCCAGTTTCATTGATGATTATAGTAAATTTGTCTGGATTTATCCTCTTAAACACAAATCTGATGTTTTCACCGAGTTTCATGAGTTCCAAGCTCTTGTTGAGCGGCTTTTGGGTGGCAAGACTATTTCTATGCAGATAGACTGGGGTGGAGAGTATGAAAAACTTCAACCATTCTTCCAGAAGATTGGCATATCTCATCAGGTTTCATGCCCTCATACTCATCAGCAAAACGGCTCTGTGGAACGCAAGCATCGCCATATCGTAGAGGTTGGGCTTGCTCTTCTTGCCTATGCTTCCATGTCGTTAAAATTTTGGGATGAAGCCTTCCTAACCGAACCCCTAATAAAGTTATCCAATATGTGTGGAGGCTATGGGCCCTGGGTACCTCATGACAAGCATAAGGGCCACTCGAACAGAGGATGGGCATAGCCTTGTAATTAGGAATACAATAGAACTCGGCAGACTTAACCTTGCACGGCAGGAAAAATATAGTTCTAGTTGGGCACGTTGTACTCCTACAAGGAGATCCCTTGGTCGTAGTCCAATTGGGACTCCTACTTTGTAACCCTGTCTCCCAGTATATAAGGGGAGGCAGGGCGTCCCCTAAGGGCAGGTTCACAAGAATCACTAAGATCACAATCATACATCCTCAAAGAAAATACACCGCAACTGGACGTAGGGTATTACCTCATCTCGAGGGACTGAACCAGTATAAACTCTTCGTGTTTCTTTGTAGTCCACAGAGTTTCGATCCGACGAGTAGCCCTATATTCTTATTGCCAGTGTAAAACATCGACAGTTGGTGTGCCAGGTAGGGGCTTCGGCGAGATCAACCTCAACAAACTTGATGGATTAGACAACCAGAGTCGACGGCGTCAATTTCTCCCCTAGAGACACGATCACATTCAGGAGCCTCGACTTCATCACCGACAAGTTCGGCAACCTCATCCTAACCGACTTGGACTCGATCCGATCAGCCGGGGAACCAGCTGACTCTGCACCGGTCGGCCCACTCGACGCTGCAGCAACCCTCATCGATTTGCTGCGGTAATCTTCTACATGCTCGGGTCTCGGGACAACTCTTTTCTTCGGAGTTCGACTCGGACTCAGCCTCGAGCCGGCTGAGATCGGGCTAAGAAGGGAGGAGATCGTCAATCTCTCATGCAGACTCGGCAACACCACGAATTTTTCCAATCTACATCCGATGCGGCAAAACTGATCCCCTAAGGTCCAACTCGGATACGGCCCAGAGCCACTCGAGATTGGAACTAGGGAGGTCGGAGTCGTAATCACACCCATCAACTACTCCGATTCCGACTCCAAGTTGGACAGCAGTTTGAACGGTAGTTTGGATAGCAGTTTGGCAAGCTTCTTCCTGCCCCGTGAAGTCTTCATGGCGTCCAAGGGCTCTACTCCCACTCAAGAGGCGCGCCGACTACGCGAGCAGCAAGAGGAGGAGGCTCGCCGACTATGACAGCAACAGGAGACCGAGCGCGACGCCCACAACGACGAGCTACGCAGGGCTGGGCAAACCGCTCAGCAACAAATCCTCCAAACTTGAGTCGGCGACCACGACGTCTTCATCACGCCTCAACAGAACGTCGTGGCCGCTGCGACTCTACTAGATACACTCCAGTTTGGGCCCGATCACCAGGCCGCTCCGACTATCACAAGGATCAAAGCCATGATTACCGCTGCTGCATGTCAGCAGCACCAACAGTCGGGCGACACCCTCATCCCGACCAACCGGTCGGGTTCTCCAACAGTGGTCTCGTCCGCATCAACGCGACGCTGGGCAGTTGGCTCCAGTTAGCCGCACGCGGAGTCACGCCAGATGTCTCTCGGCAACCCTAACAACAACAATCGGCGGCGTCCCCAGAATGACCGCCATGACAACCAAGATCTCCGAAGCCGTTTGCGACGCGATCTCCGCCAGGACATCAACGCGTGGCGCCACGAATGCGAAGACGACGAGCGCCGCTGACTGGAGGACGAGAACTAGCGCTTTGGCCTCCACCACGAGCGGTTTAACCACCGTAGTTGGAGCTGGAGTCCTCATGTAGATGAAGGCGTACCGGCCTTCACCTAGGAGCTACAACAGGTCGACTGGCCGTCGAGTTTCAAGCTTACAGGAATCAAAAATATGACGGTAAGATCAATCCCGAGTTTTGGCTCACGGTCTACACCCTAGCAATCTGAGCAGCCGGAGGTGATCACATGGCCATGGCTAACTACCTTCCAGTCGCCCTAGCCGACTCGGCAAGGACATGGATGACAAGGCTCCCAAAGCGGTCAATCGGCTTCTGGGGAGAACTCCGAGAACGCTTCATCGCCAATTTCTAGGGGACTTACGAGAGGCCGTCTTCTGAGCACGATCTCTATCAGCTACACCAGAGGAAGAACGAGTCTCTTCGTGGGTTCATCAAAAGGTTTTCCGAGAAGTGCAACTCGATCCCAATGATCAAGGACGAGGTCATCATCGCTGCTTTCCGCAAGGGAGTCAAAGACGTCCCGTTCATCGCCAAGTTCACTCGGAAACCGCCCGCCTCTGTCAGGGCTCTCTTCGACATGGCAAACAAGTATGCTGACTCGGCCGAAGCGGTCGCTCAGGCCCTTGACGACAAGAAAGAGTCCCGCAGAAGGACCAGAAAGCCAATGATGAGCCAGCATAGAACAAATTCGGCAGCCGCAAGCGGAAGTCGGAGAACGTGGTGGCCAACGTGGAGCGTACTCAGTCGTGACCCCCAAGGAACAACGAATACCAGAAAGTGATGAACGGGCCCTGCCCCTTTCATCCCAAGGGCAAGCACGCGGCCAAGGACTGCTTCATGCTCAAGAAGTTTGCTTCCGAGCAGGCTTCAACATCTGGCATCGACAAGGACAAAGACAAGCCAGATTCGGGAGTAGCTGACAATTATCAAGATCCCCAGGTTGAGCTCAACCACATCTTCGGAGAGCCGTTTGCATACGAGTCCAAGCGAAAGCAGAAGCTAAGAGCATGTGACGTCAACTCGGTCTCTATAGCAGACGCCCCCCAATATTTGTGTTAGTCAGAGACGCCTATCACATTTGACCGCGCAGATCACCCCGATCGGGTTACACACCCAGGACGCTATCCACTCGTCCTGGACCCGGTCATCAAAAGCATCAAACTAAAGAAGGTTCTCATAGATGGAGGCAGCACTTTCAACATTCTGTTTGCCAAGACCCTGGATGAGATGAAGATTCCTCGTTCAGAGCTGCGGCCGAGTACGGCGCCCTTCCACGGGGTAATCCCCGGCCTATCTTCAACACCTCTCGAACAGATAACTTTGCCGGTCACTTTCGGCACGCGGGATAATTTTCGCATAGAGAACATCTACTTTGAGGTCGCCGATTTTGAGATTGCGTACCATGTGATACTCGGACGGCTAGCGCTAACCAAATTCATAGCGGTGCCGCACTTTACCTACATGATGCTCAAGATGCCTAGGCCAGCCGGAGTTCTTTCCCTTCGCAGCGATGTCAAGCAAGCCTTCACCTGTGACAAGGAGAGCTGCGAGTTGGCTCAATCTCAAGAAGCGGTAGTCGGACGCAATAGCATTCGGTAAGCCGTTACAACCAAAATCGAGGACGATCAAGTTCTGACAAAAAAGCAGCAAAGTCGGGAATTTTAGTGGACTCTGACACGAAGAAGATCTCCTTGGACCCTTCCGACCCCTCCAAGACTGCTCTAGTCGGGACTGGACTCGATCCCAAATAGGAATATGCGCTTGTTACCTTCCTCCAGGCGAACAGGGATATTTTCGCTTGGAAACCTTCCGACATGCCTGAGGTACCAAGGGAGGTGATTGAGCACACCCTCAATGTCAAGACAGATGCCAAGCTAGTCAAACAACGGCTACGGCGCTTCGCACAGGACCGCAAAGATGCTATTCGGGAGGAGATAACCAAGTTCCTCGCAACCGGATTTATCAAAGAGGTCTACCACCCGGATTGGTTGGCAAACCCAGTCCTGGTCTGAAAGAAGAATGGTAAATGGCGCATGTGCGTCGACTACACCGACTTGAACAAGGCGTGCCCCAAAGACCCATTTGGTCTACCGAGAATAGATCAGGTGGTAGATTCAACCGCAGAGTGCGAACTTCTCAGCTTTCTCGACTGTTACTCGGGATGTCATCAAATCAGCTTGAAGGAGGAGGACTGCCTAAAAACTTCTTTCATCACGCCGTTTGGAGCATACTGCTACATCACTATGCCGTTCGGTTTGAAAAACGCTGGAGCAACGTACCAACGAGCAATTAGCGGTGTTTACACACTCAAATCGGGCGCAACATGGAGGCGTATGTCAATGACGTGGTGATCAAGACAAAGTCCAAAGAAGACCTCATCACCAACTTGGAGGAAACCTTCCAAAATCTTCGAAGATTCAAGATGAAGTTGAACCTGGAAAAGTGAGTCTTCGGTGTGCCATTCGGAAAGCTACTCGGCTTCATCGTATCGCATCGTGGCATCGAGGCCAATCCAGAGAAAATCAATGCTATCATGAACATGGCACCCCCAACTAGCCAGAAGGACGTCCAGAAGCTGACAGGCTGCATGGTGGCACTCAGCCGATTCATCTCCCGACTAGGCGAACGGGGCATGCCCTTCTTCAAATTACTGAAGAAAGCAGATAATTTTTAATGGACTCCCGAAGACCAGTAAGCCTTCGAAGACTTCAAAAAATTTCTCACATCACCACCAGTGTTGGCATCACCTATGCCCCAAGAGCCATTAATGTTATATTTGACGGCAACCACTCAGGTAGTCAGCACGGTGTTGGTGGTCGAGCAATCAGAGCCGGGTCATATACAAAAAATTCAACGGCCAGTCTACTTTGTCAGCGAGGTCCTAGCCGACTCAAAGATGAGATATCCTCAGGTCCAGAAACTGCTATATGGCCTACTCATCACTGTCCGGAAGATGGTGCACTATTTCCAGTCGCATCAAGTCACGGTGATCACATCGTATCCACTCGACAACGTCCTACACAACCGCAAGGCCACCGGCTGAATCGCTAAATGGGCGCTCGAGTTGATGGCGTTCGACATCACCTTTTAGCCATGGACAACAATTCAATCTCAAGCTCTAGCAGACTTTGTGGCCGAGTGGATAGAAGTTCAGACGACTACAACAACAGACAAGCTAGAGTACTGGACAATGTACTTCGACGGTTCTCTACGGATCGACAGCGCTGGGGCCGGCGTCGTACTGACATCACCCACCGGCGAAAAACTCAAGTACGTTCTCCAGATTCACTTTCCGGCTTCCCACAATGTCGCTGAGTACGAGGCACTCATCCACAGGCTCCGCATTGCTATCTCACTCAGGATCCGCCGACTGGTTGTACGTGGGGATTCTCAACTCGTGGTGAACCAAGTCATGAAAGACTAGACATGTCTCGACGATACTATGGCGGCGTACTGTCAGGAGGTCAGAAAGCTGGAAAACAAGTTCGACAGGCTGGAGATAACTCATGTATTACGACAATACAATGATGGTGCTAACGAATTGGCAAACATGGGATCAAAGCGAGAAGTGGTCCCTACTAGGATCTTTGTTGAATAACTACTGGAGCCATCAATCAAGAAGAAACCAGTGCCAGAACAGTCGGGGGATGAACCTACCCCGGCAATAGACAAAGTACTGATCATATCTCAAGATTGGCGGACTCTAGTTCTCAAATTCCTCTTGGATGATAAACTCCCAGAATATCGCAATGAAGCCGAACAAATCAAACATTGAAGCAAATGTTTCCTAGTAGTCGGAGAAGACCTGTATCGAAGAAGTGCATCCGGAGTCCTCATGCACTGCGTCACAGTCGAGGAGGGCAAGTAGATTCTGCAATTGATCCACTCGGGCATATGTGGCAACTATGCCACATCCAGGACGTTTGTCAAAAAGGCTTACAGGCAGGGATTTTTCTGGCCAACAGCAGTAACAGAAGCTAAAGACATAGTTCGCACATGCAAGGGTTGTCAATTTTATGCAAGACAAACAAATCTTCTAGTCTAAGAACTTCAAACCATCCCAATCTCTTGGCCCTTTATAGTTTGGGGGCTTGACATGGTCAGGCCTTTCAAGAAAATGCAGGAGGGTTCACACACTTGTTTGTCGCAGTGGACAAATTCACAAAGTGGATTGAGGCAAAATCCGTTGCTACCATAACAGCGGCACGAGCAAAGGACTTCATCATGAGTATACTATACCGATTTGGGGTTCCTAACCGCATCATCACGGACAACGGTACTCAGTTCACGAGCGGTGTATTTCAAGATTTCTGTGACAATTTTAGCATCAAGATCTGTTATGCTTCTGTGGTACACCCGTGAAGCAATGGACAGGTTGAGCGTGTTAATGGCATGGTCTTACAAGATATCAAGGCTAGGATATTCGACCGACTGCAACCATATGTAGAGCAGTGAGTACAAGAACTCCCATCTGTTCTCTAGTCTCTAAGAACCCCGTTTAGTCGGACAACAGGGCAATCTCCTTTCTTTTTGGTCTATGGTACTGAGGCTGTGTTACCAACCGAGTTAGAGTTCGGCTCTCCGCGAGTTCGGGTCTACACAGAAGATAAATCCAACGAAAACCGACTGGTTCAACTCGATCAGTTGGAGGAAGCTAGGGACATCGCAATCATCCAGTCGACAAGGTATCTTCAAGGCCTACGCTGTTATCACATGTGAAATGTTCGTGGCTGCGCCTTTTTGGTCGATGATCTCGTCTTGAGAAAAATACAAACCACTAAAGACAGGCACAAATTATCCCCTTGTGGGAAGGGCCATTTATTATCGCTGAGGTGACTCAAGACGGTGCCCTAGTCAGTAACTCATGGAATATAGAACAGCTACGTCCTTTCTATACCTGAGTTTTGTACTTTCTCACATCTGTATGTATAAAGTTTTTCTCTGACTCACTACGTCGTTTGTTTCAACCGAGTAGTGAGTCGGGGGGTGCATGTATTATATATGCTTTGTTAACAAAATACGAGCTTGTTTTATCTAAGTTATGAAGTTTTACAACGATTATGTTATGTTTGCTCGAGTATAGCTTTTTGAGGTGAACGATTTTTATTAAGTTCCTATCGATCAACTTGGCACAGACTATATAGTCGTGTAAAGCTAATGATAACTAAGGAAAACCAAGAACTCGGCGGCATTGTACATATATTTACACATGTCTTTACAAAAGCTTTATATACACCGACTGCATAATGGTTTGTTTTTACATTACCAGGTCTTTTGTGATCGCCTCTGCAGTTGGTCTCGCCTAGGTGATCAACTCCAGTGCTTTCTCAGGTGTTGTCTCTTTGGTAAACCCCTCACCGATGGCCTCGAGGTCTACCCTAGGGTAGATCGACTTGGTCATGGCAAGGGTCTGGGCCACGTCGACAGCAATGCGCTCATCCGAGTACTTTTTCAAGATACTCGGGGCTTCGCTAAGGCGCGCCTGCACCTTAAAGACTGTATTGGAGCTGGTCCCGACGTGGTGAGGACCCATAATATTAAGGAGCCCTTTCACGGATTCGGAAAGAATCTCCCGTGATTCCTTGATGACTTTAATCTCCTCTGCAAAGGCTTGGAATTGGGTTTGGGCATTAGCTCTCGAAGCTGCTCAGATTCATTGACAAGTATACTTGTTAGCCAAAACTGCAGTCGGTGTAACAAGAGGATTGGTTAGGGTTATTGTCATAGGGAAGGCTTACTTGCATAGTCGGCTTCTACTTTGGCTTTGGCCTTCTCCAGTTCAATTTTAGCCTTTTCAACTTTCTTCAGCTCAAGTTCCTATTGTTTTTTCTCCTCTATCTGGGTCTTCAACTTGGCTTCGAGGAATGTACATCAAAATAGTCAAGAACTCGAGATTACAGTCAGGACTCAACCGGGCAGTCGAGAAACAACAAAGCTAGAGAAATATACTTGGGATTTATTCGGGAAGACAAATACAGGAGACTTACTTCTGATCTTCTCGGCTAGAGCCCACTTTTCATCCCTGAGCTGGTCAACTGCTCCCCTTAGCCAGGTCTCCCTTTCCTAACTGGACCGTTCTAGGTCGGTCTTGGTGGCCTGGAGCTAGCCCAATCGTTGGAGATGGGGGGGCAAGCTGGGTCAAGCTGGGTCTTGGTCGACTATCTTCTGCTCGAAGCAAAAACATAACAAAACAGAGTCAAGAGGTAGAGAACCAATACAAGGAAGACTATCAAGAACTCAGTGTGCTGAGAGTCATACCTAGACTCCCCGGGACGCGGCGATTGCGGCACGAAGAAGAACTTCATGCTCCCTCTCTGCTACCTCCTCATCATGCTCGTAGCTTTCCGTGACTCCCTCGGGGGATACCCAGTGGAATGTTCTCGGGAACTTGCGGGGAGGGGCTTCAAGTCTAGGGAGATCCACATCATTTGAAGACGACGACGATGTGGATGGCGACAAGGTCCTGGCTCCTGACTCGGTAGCTGCTGGGGCTTCAGGGATTTGCTCAAGGGCTGGAGCAACGGCTTCAGTACTCGCCCCTTAGTCAGCCAGCACTAGCGGTCCTGCTATGGGACAGCTTTAGTTTCTACAACTAAGGCAGTCATCGGCTCAGCAGATAAGCTTGTTGGTGTTGGCTCAGCTGGGGCTGGCTCGGCAATAGGAGCAGTCGGCATATTCTTCTTGGGATCTATATCTACTCGCCTCCTGCACAATGAGTCAAATATCAAGACATTACTACATTGATCAAGATTTTCAGAAGATTCAAGATTGCTTACCTCTTGGAGGTCTTGAACCTCCACGAGGGGGCTCCAGATGTCGGCGGTGGAGAGCTACTGGCTGTCGAGCTAGTCGGCGCGGCAATCAGCGGTGGCGCTTTGCTTTTGGACGGCCCAATCTCTAGTACGGCCGACTAGGGCGTCGAAGCACTTGGTGGCGCTGCTCTTTGGCTCGACGTTGCTGATCTCGTACTCGGCGGCCCCAGCCTTGGGCTCAATGTTGCTGAGCCTGGTGGTGTTGGTCTCGGGCTTGGAGACGATGGCCTTGGACTCGGCAGCCTAGGAGCAGTGCTAGTGGTGTCTTTTATCTTCAGGCTCCCGGTTGCGGTACTCGGCTCGCTAGCTCTCTTTTTGCTTGGGTCTTTGACAGGTTTCTTCCCAGCTCTCTTGGAGCTGGGTTGGACAGCGGAAGGACTCAATGGCCTCTTCTTCGACTTGGCGGCCGACAAAGTTTGGGAGTCATCATCAAACTCCTCACATTCCTGCAAGTGATTCGACAATATACATCATGTATTGCAAAGCAATTCAGGATATGCATCCACAAACATTCATCATAGATGGACAACAAGTTAACATCAGCATTTCAATATTACCTCTGGACGAGGCCTTTTCTGGCTGTAAGCTGCGGTGGCGCGCTCTGCATCTTCTGTCTCAACCACCCCGTTGGCGAAAAAGCTAAGCAAGATGTCAGTCACCTTGTGCTTATCTGTCAAATTGGGTATTCTCGGCTGGGATCATTTTTTCCCTCATAATCCTAGCCGAAGTGGCTTCTTAGCTTCAATGGCTTGATGCGGCGGTTCAGGAAACATCTAGCCACCCAGGGACCAGTCAATCCAGAGCTTTTCAGCTTGTCAATTCTATCAATCAACTGATACACTTGGCCAATCTCCTCGAAGTTTGGCACAGACGACCAGCTGGGCACGACCTCCGGAGACAAACCAGTAAAAAGGGGCAGACAAGGTTCAAGATCAGAGCAATAGAACCATTCTCTATGCCAGCCTATAAGGGAGGCTTTCAGAGGAACATGGAGATAGATCTTTTTCGTTTCATTTTTAAGTTGGAGACCGGCTCCCCGTATCACTTGGACTTTGTTTTTGGAGGGCTGATGTTTGATGTGGAATAAGTATCGGAACAGATTGAGATGGAGCTTCACACCCAGAAAACATTTACACAAAGTTGCAAAGATAGAGATTTGCAAGATGGAGTTGGGGTTCAGATTCATTAACTCTAGCTGGTAGAAGGAAAGAAGTTAGCGAAAAAAATCCAAAGAAGGAAGAGCAAGACCCCGGTCAAAGAAAGAGGTGAAGACTATAGTCTCACCAGATTGGGGTGCCGGAATCGATTTCCCTTCAGTCGGACGCCAATGGATGACTTCACGGCGCTGCAATCTCAGCGACTTCTCCAGATACTTCAACTTTGTCGAGCCGCAATCCGATGTCGGCCAAGTCTTAGCAAACACCTCCGAAATTTCCGAAGCTCTCGGCATGGCTAGAGGCGAGGAGATTTGGGAGAAATGCTATTTGGAGCTTGGAATTGATGCGGTGGAGCGGAATCGCCTGAGTTTCGAGTGGGAAGTGCTAGCAATGGCGAACCCTAGCGAGGCAAGGTGCGAAAGTTTGGTGTGGAAGTTGAAAGACGAAGCGATTGGTGGATTGGAGAAGATGAGGGAATCTTTTCTCTCTCTCCCCATTTTATAGAGCCTGTGCTGATAAGTGGGCTTGGGCCTACAAATTCGGTACTGGGCCACAAGATATGAGTTTCTACAGTAGCACGCTCTATTTAGGCCACTCGCTGGCTATGTTAAAATCACAATGCTGGTGCTACTCACAGAAACCGATTAAATAATCAGATACGCTTCATGTTAAGTCTACAGCCGGGTGTATACATTCGGGTATCTGCATTATTTATCAAATATTTAGGATATATCCTTATAAGGATCGACGGCTGGTCTCCATTAAAATTAGGGATGCAGGTGTCTCTCAAGTACACCTGACCACGTATTGGGTTAAAATCCATAAAGTGGTACTCGGCTTACATGCTTAGCCACCAATTGCCATGAGCAAAAATCATTCTAGCTGACATGATGCTGAAGAGTCTCATATACCAGTAGTACACTACTCGAGAAATACTACAAGGTTAAAGATATTTGACTTTATGTTTAATTGTTTCACAATTAAGCACAAAGTCGGGGGCTACACCTAATAGGTGCGCCTATTCGGCGCACACTATTCATATTTCTACATGGAGCCCTTCATAGCCTCGCTGCCAGCTGACATGAAGCAGGACTCGGGAGAAGAAGCACTCAGACAAAGAGTACTTGGGAGCAATGCACTCGGGAATTCTTTACTGTGGAGGATGAGCACTCAGCATCAGTTGTGACTTAACTATGAAGGTCTTAGGGGCTGCTGTGGAGGCCATGGGCCCCGGGTATCTCATGATAAGCATATGGGCCACTCGGACATAGGATAGGCCTAGCCTTGTAATTAGGGATACAATAGAACTCGGCAGACTTAACTTTGCACGATAGGGAAAATACAGTCCTAGTCGGGCATGTTGTACTCCTAGAAGGAGATTCCTTGGTCGTAGTCCGACTGGGACTCCTACTTTGTAACCTTGTCCCCCCGTATATAAGGGGATGCAGGGCACCCCCTAAGGGCAGGTTCACAAGAATCACCAATATCATAATCATACATCCTCAAAGGAAATACACCATAACTGAACGTAGGGTATTACGTCATCTCGAGGGCCTGAACCAGTATAAACTCTTCGTGTTCCTTTGCAGCCCACCGAGTTTCGATCCGACGAATAGCCCTATATTCTTAGGGCCGGTGTAAAACATCGACAATATGAGACTCCTTTAATGCGCCTGTTCCATCAAAAGCCAAATTATTCTCTTCTTAGAGTTTTTGGGTGTGCCTGTTGGCCCAATCTTTGCCCGTACAATAATCACAAACTTCAATTTCGATCCAAATAGTGTGTGTTCCTTGAATATAGTTATCTTCACAAGGGGTTCAAGTGTCTTGATGTTTCAATTGGTAGAGTGTACATATCTCATGATGTCACTTTTGATGAAAATGTTTTTCCTTTCTCCTAATTACATGCTAATGCCGGTGCCCACTTGAGAGCTGAAATTTCTCTCCTGCCATCCTCTCTCCATCCACATAATTTTATTCTAGGTGCAGAATAAAGCAGTGGCCTGGTGTTTAATAGTGTGCCTACTAACAATTTATCTGGAGAAAATGCAGACAATGTTGCTGAAAATACAAATATGCAGGCCCCTGGTACGCAAGTTGAGGTGGATGCAGCAAATATTGGAGAAGCAGCAACTCTGGGATCGGCGCCGTCCCCTGGGATTTCTAATCAGTTGATAGACTAGCAGGAGGAGGGATCGGCGTTGTCTCTTATCAGTTCTGACCGAGTGATCAGCCAACAGAACCATCATCAGTAGTAGGGCTGAAAACGGTCGGTAAAATTTCCGAACCGACCGACACCGTTTTCCGGATTTTACCGACCGTTTTCCGTTTTTTCGGTACTGGTCGAAAATGATTTGGAAAACGGTATCGGGGTTTCGAAAACGGTATCGGAAATGATTTCAGTAGTTTACCGACCGTTTCCGAAGTTTACCGTATTTATTCGAAAATTTACCGATAGCACTGATTCGGAAATTTACCCTAGAAGGCACAAAAGTCTGAAGTACCCTCACCTTATCCGCTCAGTCTCAGGCTCTCAGCCTCTCACCGCGAGACACACACGGTCGGTCATAGCCTCCCGCGCCGCCAACTGTCGCTCCCGTCTGCCGCCCTCCCGTCCGGCTGCTGCTCCCGTCCGCTGCCCCGCCAGCCGTCGCTCCCGTCCGCCGCCCTCCCGTCCGCCCCCGCCGACCTCCACTCCTGTCTGCCGCCCCCGCCGGCCTCCGCCGCGGCCCAGTGCCCCACCCCACCGGCCTCCGCTCCCATCTGCCGTCCCGCTGGCCTCCGCCGCCGCCCAGTGCCCTACCCCGCCGGCCTCCGTTCCCATCTGCTCCTCTCCCGTCCGCCGCCCCGCCAGGCGCCGGCCTCCGCCACTGGCCTCCCGTGTGCTTGGCCTACCTGCCCGGCGTTCTGCCTCACTGCCGTCCACCGCAGTGAGGCACAAGGGTGGTTGCCCTGCGTTCTGCCTCTCGTGGCCAGCTCCTGGCCTGCTCGGTTCGGTCGCTGCAGTGCACTGTCAGCCGCCCGACGCCCATGGCCGATGAGGATAGCCGGGCTCTCACTATAGGGGATGCATCCGCACTTCCATCTTCAAGTCAAGGTATGTCACTTGTCCTCTATTTCCTGGTTCTTTTTTATGAGGATTGTAGTTTGCATGCAATAAACCACTACCAACCTATATTGAATCACATCTATTATTGAATCATTGTAGGACATTTGAGGTCTAAGAGCGAAAGTGTGAGCAAGAGTCTTGGTACTGGCGTTTCAGGATCATCGGCAACACCTGCACAAGGGCAAGTAGGTGATGCTAATGATCCGGTTATAGTAGCGGACCAAGAGCAAGAGCAACAACCTCCTACCAAGAAGCAGAAAAAACAGACAAGTGATGTATGGCAGCACTTCACAAAAGTCATTGAAACAGTGCAAGTGGATGGTCAGAGTTATGAGCAAGTGTGGGCAAAATGTGAGTTCCCAAATTGCAGAAACAAATATAGAGCTGAGAGCACAAAAGGAACAACTGGGTTGTGGAGCCATTTGAGATCAGCACATGGTGTGGTGAAGGGTCAGCAACAGCTCCAAGTTGGTAAGAGTCATGGTAAAAGTGTTTCTTATGTTGAACCATTCAGATATGATCCAGAAGTTAGCATTAAAAAATTTTATGAAGCCATTATCATGCATGAGTACCCTTTTGCGATGGCGGAGCATGAAGTGTATATATATGCACTACTCTTGATCCAGAGACGGTAGAAGCACTTGTATGTACCAAAGATTGGCTAAGGGCAACAAGAAAGGGTATATATATGCTGCTCTCCATGATTGATAATTGTCGTATTTCATATATATCATTTGATTACTAATTAGTTATGGTTTATAAATCTGCCCTTTCACTTATTTTTCACTTATTTTTCAGATTCTAAGGCTCCTCCCTCAATTGTTAGAGATCTGGAGATTCTTGATGTTATAAGGGAGCAATTGATCAATGATGACATGGAAGAAGTAGCGTGAAGTGATTAGAACAAGATGATGAATGATTGCAATATTTGGAGCAACTTTGAGCAGGTGATTGATTGACGTTAACTACAATTTTTTTTCATAGACAGATACTTGCATATTATGATCTGTAAAATCCTGTTTGAGCTGCAACTGTTTTTTGGGACAGTTAATTCTTAAACGCTGTTCTTGTCTAGTTTATGACTTAGTATGATATAACTTAAGAAGATTATATACGTTTCGGCATTTATCACTTGTTAGAAGATAACAACCTCCCACCTTGGCGTCCAGGATTGAAAGAGGTAATACTCCATCATGCTGTTCATATAACGTTGCATTTCTTGAATGTTACAACTTTGACAGTGTTTATACTATATGTGTGACTGAACTGAAACAAATGTGAACAACTATGTTTATTTTTTCATAAAGTGAATGCTGCCATTATGTGACGCCTCCCCGACTAGGTGGGAGGCCACCATGTGCATACGGCACCCAATCCCAGGATCAGTAGTCGGGTACGCACAACAATGATACAACTCAGAGTTACAATAAATACATAACAGAGTACACACACACACACACACACACACACACACACATATATATATATATATATATATATATACAAGGAGATCCATCCAGGACAGACCCGGGATGGGCAAAATAATCAACAGGTAAACTAGCGAAAACAGCAAAAACAGGGCGGAAGCTGGACAAAAACTACACCACAGGCTCGGTTGGGAACTAGGCTCGAAACCTTCAGAAGTCTTCGTAGTCGGCCTGGTCTTGGAGGAACTCGGCAGCAGTCGGATCTTCGTCTTCTTCTCCAAAACCTACTATACATATATATGAACAAGGTGAGTACTTTCGTACTCAGCAAGCCGGGAAAAGATGCTATGTTGGCTAGACAGAAAGGCTAAGGGTTTGTTTGCGAAAATTGCCTTTAGAAACTCTTTTCTTTGCAAACACTAGTGAGATCCAAATTTTAGTTGTCGGAAAGAGGCTCACGCCTCGATCCATTCCGCAAGTTGCTTTTCAACAACTCGCCACTTAATGAATCAAGCATAATCATACATGTTCTTATCATCTTTTACTTCGCATTTGCTGGTCCTGTATCTCCCGAGTAGCTACAACCACTCGTTGACCCTGAGACTTGGCTACAACCAAATCTCAGCTGTGGCACTTAATGCCCGCTACGCTGGCTACAACCAGCTAGCTAAACCGCCGCTCTGGCTACAACCCGGGGGCTTGAACATTGCTGCCCTGGCTACAACCCGGGAGCATGTTCATGGCACTTAATGCCCGCTACACTGGCTACAACCAGCTAGCTAAAGTGGCTTCCCTGGCTACAACCCGGGAGCACAACTTGATCAACTTGCTGCCCTGGCTACAACCCGGGAGCTTGATCAATCCGTCTTCTGGCTACAACCCGAAGACATCTGTACAACTGCCGCCCTGGCTACAACCCGGGGGCTTAAGTTTGCTGCCCTGGCTACAACCCGGGAGCATGATCTTCATCCTGTTTACTTTTCATTCACTTGATTATGGTGCTTAACACCCCGGATCACACAGATCCATTTCTGGCCACACAGGCCTTCCGTTTGCTCACTCGGCAAACTCTGGTCACAGTTCCCTTTCCATCAAACACTTTCACAAATCACTGGCAAACAAATCTACGCTATGGGAATCACCTTGCATCGCCCTTAACCGTGGGCACGGCTGTTCGAACAGTTCTGCTAAACTCTGCAGAGGGTGTGCGCTTTACCCATCCGACACGAAAATTACACCGAGTACTGGCCTGTACCCAAAAATTCGTGACAAGGCCATTTCCAAAGCCAGTCTAGGGTTATCCAATGCTAGCCGAAAGATCCACACAGGATTCAGTGGTCGGCACTGAACTTCCCTAAACCTACTATTTACTCGGCCAGGGGCATCCCATAATACCCGTCTGGTCGCACTCTAAGATGCTCGGATGGAATCCCCAAAGGAAACGGTCCTTAATGATAATACATAGCCAAGCCACACAGGCACTGTCTCTGTATATCAAGATTTTCACAACTTTATTTGTTTCGCAAACACGCCGATACACAGAGTACCGGGTTTTTCAATCAGTTTAGTAAAACCCAATGTTTTTCCCAACGACAAACAACGTTGCAGAGCTAAGCCATTCTACTCGGCATCGTATCCTCAGATAGGATGCTAGCGTGCCATTTGTGGGGCGCTCAAGGGAGAAATATACCAACATCCTACCAAATATGTGCGGCTACTGGGTAGGTCCATCGGTTTCGCTTGTAAACCGAGGCCAACAGTTTAAAAAGGTGTAAACTAAGCATGCATATATTTTCCAAACAACATAATTTTGCATATATGGGAAACAATATGATCAAAGAGGCTTGCCTTGTTCCAAGGAGGGGTCTTCTTCGGCGAAGGCGGCTTCTGGATCGTCCACCGGTTCAGGCTCTAAATAAGCAGAAAGAAACACTGATAAGCAGGAGAAGTAAAACACCAAGAAAAAGATCAAGAAGTAGTCGGCTGCAGAAAAAGTGGCAGTCGACTGAACCAGGCTTGCGAACCAGGCGACAGAGCTCCAAAGCTTGAGAGAAGAACAAGAACTCAGCAGAGCTGGAGCTGGCTGGTTTGCAAAACAAAGGAAGAAGGAGCATGGATGGCTCAATATATAGCCGGCGTGCAAGAGTGAGGCACGGTGGAGCTGGGCAACGGGTAGGGAGAAAAAGTCAAAGTGAACTGACAAAGGATTTGACAGGGAGTGACCTTGGAGTCCTACTGGTTAGAGGAGTTGGCAGGCACTGTAGCTGCGAGGAGATATTAAGGTCAAGGCTAGGACAGATTGGAGAAATCTCACTTGACAGGGCTTCGGACTGACCACTGGTCCAAGCGATGCAGCAGGTTATTGTCCATCGGTCCAAGCGGTGCTGAGGGCAGGTGAAGACTGGTTCTTCTCTACTTCGGTAGTCGGCGTCCAACGGGCGGGTGCAACTCGGGGGACAAGGAAACAACAGGTCTCAACAAGGTAGTCGGCCACTTCACAGTGCCTACTCGGCAGCAAGGAGGTCCGAGTAAAACAAAGGAAAGGGCAGGATACAAGGACTGAGTAGCAATCTACTCGGCTCAAGGGAGAAGGTAGTCGGCTGGCCAGGGAGAAAAACTGGGGCACAGCTGACAGGATAGGAAGGGAGCTCGGGAAAACGAAGACTAGCGGGAAAAGAAAAATGGGTCGTTACACATTCATGCAATATTTTAGTTGTGCTTGAAATGTCAGATTTGTTCTTTACATTATCGCATTGCCTATATTTGTTCACATAGCTTTGTCTTGAAACCGGCCCACGCGAAATTCCTTTTGTTGTACCTTGAGAAAATCGTTGATGATGGCTGCTTGAATTCTCATGTGGCTAACTGACCATAAATCATTCTTTTTGAACTGATGAACTATTTCCTACAACTGAATTTCCATATGAAGCGTATGGACCTTTTAATTTCTATAGCCTTTTCTTTTCTAAAAATGAAACTTTCCATAGCCGTTTGCTTAAGATATTTTTCTCATCTTGTGTGCTGCAAGGTACTCTGGAAACTTACTGACAAGATATGATGAACTAATTACTGATGCCTGTGATCAATCAGGTTTTGATGCAATCATCTGTGATACACCATATGGAGTCCGAGCTGGAGGCTGCAAGTCTGGTGGCCGGAAGCTACTCAAAGGCACTGTTGCTCCTTACACAGTTCCAGACGAGAAGAGGGACAACCACATCCCATCAACCGCACCATACAGCCTCGCTGAGTGCGTCCATGACCTTCTCCACCTTGCCGCAAGAATGCTGGTCATGGGTGGCTGTCTGGTCTTCTTCTACCCGGTTGTTCGCGAGGACGACCTTGCCAACCCAGCCAAGTACCCTGAGCACCCCTGCTTCAAGCTGATCTCCTCCTGCGAGCAGATCCTAAGCATGAGGTTATTTGTGTTGGTATATTGGTTTTGGACATTGTTACATTGTCATCTTGTATGTTATCATGTTGGATAATTATTGAGATTGTTTTCTGTGATGGGTGATTATTATGTGGTATCGCTATTATTATGTTTAGTGATTATGTGAGTTACTCTAGACATCACATGTGAGGTAAAGTTATTTCCGATCCGAATTCATGGATGTCCGACTGATATTGATGAATTTCTGACCGAGCAACTCCGTTTTCGATATTTCCGAATTTTCCGAAGCCGTTTCCATTTCCGACATTACCGTTTCTGATTCCGATTCCGAGTACAAAATATGGAAATGGAAATGATTTAGGGGTTTTTCCGATCATTTTCGACCGTTTTCAGCCCTAATCAGCAGGACAGGTGTCGGCACAGGAAGAGCAGGCCCAGGAAGAACAGGAGATGCAGGTGCCCTCCATTGGTACCACGTCGGCCGGCAATGATGGCACCATACTGTACCAGGTGGATGTGACTCCGGCTGACATGGGATCTTCTGTACCCATGCAACCACAAACACGCCTACAAAGTAGAATTCGCAAAGAAAAGATATACACTGATGATACGGTAAAATACTCCTGTTTTACATCTTCTGGTGAGCCACAAAATTTAAATGAAGCTGTAAATGATAAAAATTGGAAGGAAGCAGTGGATGCAGAATATTTTGCCCTTATGAAAAACAGGACTTGGCATCTTGTTCCGTCGCAGAAAGGGAAGAATGTAATTGATTGCAAGTGGGTCTACAAGATTAAAAGGAAGGTTGATGGCAGTCTTGATAGATACAAAGCTAGGTTGGTTGCAAAAGGCTTCAAGCAAAGCTATGGAACAGACTACGAGGACACGTTCAATCCCGTGGTTAAGGTTGCTACTATTCGCACTATTCTTTCCGTTGCTGTCTCTAGAGGATGGAGTCTTCGTCAACTAGATGTGCAGAATGCCTTCCTTCACGGAATTCTTGAAGAAGAGGTTTATATGAAGCAACATCTAGGGTATGTGAATCCCAAGTTCCCAAATTACATCTGCAAGCTTGATGAGGCGCTATATGGGTTAAAGCATGCTCCTAGGGCCTGGTACTCCAGGTTGAGTGCAAAGTTAATTGACCTGGGTTTCAAAGCATCCAGGGCAGATTGATCCTTGTTCTTTTATAGCAAAGGGAATGTTACTGTCTTTGTTCTTATTTATGTTGATGATATAATTGTTGTCAGCTCAGTATCTAGTGCAACTGCAGCTCTCTTACAGGACCTCACTAAGGAGTTTGCCTTGAAGGACTTAGGAGACTTACATTATTTCCTTGGTATTGAGGTAACTAATGTACATAATGGATTGCTGTTGACTCAAGAAAAATATGCTGGTGATATCCTTCATCGAGTAGGAATGTAGGACTACAAACCAGTGAGTACTCCCTTTCTCACCTTAGAAAAGTTGTCAATTCATGGTGGAACTTTATTGGGTCCTAAAGATGCAACCTAGTATAGGAGTGTGGTTGGAGCTCTACAGTATTTGACGTTAACTCGACCAGATCTCTCATTTTCTGTTAACAAGATATGTCAATTCTTGCATTCTCCAACTGTTTGATCACTGGACAGCCATTTAAAAGGATTCTGAGATATGTTAAATATTTGATAAAGTGTGGACTCAAGATCAGTAGATCGCCTTCCTTGCTTGTTAGTGGCTTCTCTTATGCAGACTAGGTAGGTTGTATTGATGACAGACACTCCACTGGAGGTTTTGCAGCATTCTTAGGCTCAAATCTTGTCTCATGGAGTGCAAGGAAGCATGCTACAGTGTCGAGGTCCAACACTGAAGCAGAATATAAGGCACTGGCCAATGTCACAGCTGAAATTATGTGGATACAGACGCTTCTTCAAGAAATTGGTATAGATGTACCAAAGGCTGCGAAGGTTTGGTGTGATAACATTGGGGCAAAGCATCTCTCAGCTAATCCTGTCTTCCATGCTCGAACGAAACATATAGAGGTTGATTATCATTTTGTTCGAGAACGACTAGCTCGAAGACTTCTTGAGACAGAGTATATTTCTTCCAAGGATCAAGTTGCGGATGGATTTACTAAACCGCTTGTGCTATGTTCATTTGAACATTTCAAGAACAATCTTAACATAAGAAGTTTAGATTGAGGGGGAATGTTAGAAGATATAATCTATCTCTAACTCATACTTCTTGGTTTAGGAAAGGTTTGGCCGGTAGTTTAGAGATAAAATCTGTTATCTTATGTAAATAGGATTTAGCCAGAACTTGCCAAATCAGGAGTATATGTATGTACGTTTTCCTGCACGATTTGTGCCTGATCAACACGAAGCCATCGCACCGACGATGTTCTCCCAATCTCGTGTTCTTTTATAGCAATGTTCTTCACCTTTGTGAGCACCACCAAGCTGCAATGCGCGGTGTTCTTTCTTTTGTGCAGTCACCTTGCGCCATCTTCTCTTTCGCCATCCAGAGGAAAGAAGAGGCCACTGGTTCCAGGCCCGTCGCTTGGTCCGCACTGCACTGGGACGCCGTCATGCCAACGTGGTGTGGGTGATTGTGCCACCAGTGGTTGAGTCCGCCACTGTGAGGGCTGCCGTCAATGCAGTGGATGCAGTCCACGCTCGTGAAGAGGCCCCTCTAGCCGCACCACCACCACCACCACTAGCCGCCTCCTTCATCCCAACCGGCCACAGATCGACGCCGATGCGTTGACGACCGTGGGAAGAGCATGACGCTCGTCCCACCTAAGGATCCGTGAACCCAGTTTAGCAGTGCACTCAATTACTGATGCTAGGACATCAGAATATCCCAACTCAAATGTTTTGGAAAATAATAATGAGTCACAAGGGATTCAAGAAATTTTCACAAATTATACTGATTCTGAAGAATCATATGATAGAAAGACTACAATTGTTGACAATCACTTCTCCGCAATGGTTGCAAACAACTTTCAAAATGATCCAGATCCCAAGACTATGGTAGAGTGCAGAAAGTGCTTGGACTGGATACAATGGAAGGATGCAATCCAAGTAAAGATAGCCTCTCTTATGAAAAGAGATGTATCCACTAAATTGATACCAACACCTCCCAATGTATTCCTTGTCGGATTGAAATGGGTTTTCATCCAAAAAGGAATGAAAACAATGAGGTGGTGAGATTCAAAGCAAGGCTATAGCACAAGGGTTCACACAGAGACCTGATATTGATTTTAATGAGACATATTTTCTAGTAATAAGTGGAATCACATTTCGATATTTAATATCTTTGGCAAAATCTTCTATGTTTGTAGTTGATGGATATAGTGACCACATATCTTTATGGGTCACTTGATTCAAACATATATATGAAAGTTCCAAATGGAATCCAAGTTCCGAATCCAAGCATAAATCGCAATATGTATTGTGTAAAGCTTAACAAGTCTTTATATGGCTTGAAATAGTCGGGTAGAATGTGGTACAACCGACTAAGTGAGTTCTTTTTGAAAAACGGATACTCTAACAATGATGATTGCCCATGTGTATTCATTAAGAAATCCTCAATAGGATTATATATTATCTCAATGTATGTTGATGATCTAAATATCATTGGCAACACACAAGATATTGACGAGGCATGTAATCATTTAATGATGGAATTCGAAATGAAGGATTTGGATAAACCAAATTTTGCTTGGGAATTCAACTTGAGCACCTTCCCAAAGGCATACTTGTACATCAAGCTGCCTATGTCCAGAAAGTATTGGAGAAATTCAGTATGGACAAGTCATATCCATCAAAAACCCTAATGATTGTTTGATTTCTTGATAGAGAGAAAGATCCTTTTCGGCCTCGATATGATGCGGAAGAGGTACTGGGACCAGAGGTCCCATATCTCAGTGCTATTGTAGCGCTAATATACCTCGCAAACTGCACCCGGTCGGATATTGCATTTGCGCTTAATCTGTTTGTCAACTAAACGTCATTGGACGGGAGTAAAGAATATCCTTCGATATCTTCAAGGCACCCAAGATCTCGGTTTGTTTTTCACAAAAAATGAAGGTATGGGTCTTATAGGATATACTGATACTGGCTTCTTATCAGATCCCCACAAAGCCATATCTCAAACAAGCTTTATATTCGTACATGGCAGAACAACCATCTCATGGAAGTCTTCTAAACAGACTTTTGTGGCTACATCCATCTCATTTTGAAATAATTGCTTTATATAAAGCATCACGTTGCAGAATGATCAATCACATACAACAGTCATGTGGTTTTGGTTCCATTGAATCACCTACCATTATCTACGAAGATAGTGTTGCTTGCGTTGTTCAAATATAAACAGCTTACATAAAGAGCAATATTACTAAGCATGTTGCCCAAAACTATTTTACCCACATCAATTACAAGAGAATGGGGAAATTAGTATCTTGTAAACTAAATCTTGCGATAATCTTGCTGACCTATTCACTAAGTCCTTGCCAACTTCCACACTCTAGAAATGTGTACAAGGTATTGGTATGCAACAACTCCGTGATTTGCAAGACTCAGGAGGGAGTAATCTTCTAGATTAAACCTATCCAAAGCAAATATTGTACTCCTTTTCCCTCTTATCCTCATAAGAGGTTTTTAATGAGGCAGTATAACAATGTCAATATATATATTATATCTCTATTTTTTTCACAAGGGTTTTTAAGAAGATAACAGTAATATATAAAAACTTCTCATATTTTTCGTACAAGGTTTTAGGAGAAGTTAAATTATGACCCAATGATCGTAATCAATATCCAAAATTTCCCATATGAGTTTTTCTTTCTATAAGGTTTCTCAGAGAGAATTAACATATATGTCATATTATTTTCTCATTATATTTTCCACTGGGCTTAAAGGAGTTTTTAAATGGTATATCTATAAAATAGTTTCTTCTAAAAGTTTTCCCATAGGGTTATCGAGAAATTTTTCAAAAGACAATTCAAGGTCGATTATGAGAAGCCAATTGATCAAGGGGGTGTTACAACTCAAATTGCAGGAATGCGATCAATTAGCAAAACCATATTTATCACATGTCAAAGGAGTAGTTTAGAGCAGTTACTACAAGTTCCTGATTTCCAGGAACTAAAACGCTGTTCTCTCTATCCCTACATGCAACTCACAGGAGAAACACAAACTCCTGTTTTGTCTCACAGAAGAAACACAACATATGTGTTGTGTTTGTGGTTAGCAACCACCTAATCCTAATTAGGCTATAAATATGTACCCCTGTAACCATTTGGAGTATCAATCAATATAGTGAAACACTTATGTACTAACAAGTTTTACAAGAGATTATGCCTGCAAGTTTATTCTTGAACTCTCTCGTTTTTAATAGGTTTGGGTGGGAATTAGGAGGGAATTGCCTCTCTAAGGCAGCGTTCGATCGGCTTTTAGCTGAAGCTGATCACCTGCACGCAGGTCATTACGTATGATTAATTAAGTATTAACTATTATAAACTTAAAAATATATTTATTTGATTTTTTTAAGAAACTTCTATAAAGAAAGTTTTTATAAAAAACACACTATTTAGTAGTTTAGGAAACATGCTCATGGTAAACGAGAGAGTAACCCAGCCTAAATTCCACTTCCGAACACTCCCTAAGTATAACCAGTTAGATCTGAATTGTTTATTATCAATTAAGGTCTAATTCTAACCGAAACTCCCTGTTACTCTAGTTTATTTTGCCAAACAATAGACTGAAAATAAAAATCAAACTCCCATAACCAATACTACCACCAACTCCCACCTCTGAATTTTCGTCCCCTCCCACAAAGTTGCCAAACAAGTTGTACCTACAAATAAAATGGGCTATTTCCATCATTGGCTTTTGGACTACTAAGAGTAGAAGCACAAAAATTTTACCTTAAAATTATTTTTGCTGCTTTGATCACATGTGTTTGCTTTATAAGAAGTCGTAGCATTAAAATTTTTGTTCTAACTATGGCAAAAATTGTTACAGGACATCCAAAAAACACGGTCTTTGCTAGTGGACATCGCCAAAATGTGGCTTGGTTTGAGGACACCCAAAAACACATGATAATTTGGTGGAGGAAACCATCTCAATTGTTTTATCATTTCTGGCCTATTTAGAGAAAACCATTTTGAAAATAACAAAATGCCCCTAACCATCCATGTGAATTGGCTGGGTCTAGTTTGAACTAGACCCTATCCCCATGTGCTTTCTCATTCTCGCAATCAATCACTCTAAAACCCTAGTGACCGATGGTGACAACTAGAGCAACGCTGGAAGCGGCGTGAGCTACGGTGGCAGGCGTGAGCTACGGTGGCAACAAGAGGCTCTCTCCTGCAAGCAGCCTCTGTCCCTTGTCTCCCTTCCCACAGCAGTGCCGAGTGATGGGCGTGGGGACAGCTTCGGGCTTCGGCGACGAGCGCCAAGGCAGCGGCATGCGACTGGCACATGGACAATGGCAGGCGACTGGCGCGTGGACGGCGAAGAGCACGGGTCCGACGGATGGCCGACGACAGGGCACGGGTGGGGCAGCAAGTCTACGCAACAACCACATCAAGGTGACATGAAGCAGAAGGGATGGGAGCAAAGAGGGCATAGGTGTTGGAGCATGGACGGCGACCTCAATCCTCCACCACCACTCGCCACCGTTACTCTCACCGCCACCATCGATGTCCCCGGTGCTACCTACTAGGGTGAAATTTAAGCGAGAGAACGGGGAGATTGGGTGATGGCGTCCGGTCAAACCAGCTCCAAACCATTTTGGGAGAGGGGCATTTTGGTTATTTGGAAACGATTTCTCTCTTCAAATGGAACAAAAATGATAAAATAATTGAGGTGGTTCTTACAGCGAATTACCACGTTTTTTTTTGTTATTAGACCAAGCCAAATTTTAGCGGTCTCCACCAGCAAAGACATGTATGCCACATTGAACATATGCTCTAATGCTCACAAAATGACATGAGTAGAGTAGTACTTTTAAGTTTGCATGCATTGTTTCAAAGAAATTGCCCACAGATTTCACACAAATTGGCACTTGGCAGACACAAAGAAGAGCGCACCGAGTCAATGCCACACCTAATCCCAATGCACATATGATACGTGTCTCTACAGTATGCCCACGTGCAAAACACGTCAGAACAGTAAAAAAATCTTTTATTTGAAGAACAAATACTACTCCTAAAAATATATATTTTTGAACTCAGACCAAAATTGAAAAAATCATAACCCACTGTATAGGACTATAGGAGTAATAGTATATAGTCTATACGGGCCATGTACAAGTACAAGTGTACAACTCGACCAGCCGTGCGACCAAAGGCTGACAAATGGGCCCACCTCGATGCGTTGTCGCCCTCATAATGGGCTACTTGTCCAACAGCCGGCCCAGCCACCTGCACCGTCCAGTCCAGCCCGAATCCCTCGTCCACTCCACCTGCCGCGGATGCGGATCCCCCTCTCCAGAAGCTTCCCCGCGGCCACGCTACCCGACGCGTCATCTAGAACCTTCCACACCTCTCCCGACGCCGCCCCGCCGTACGGAGAGGGTATTTAGCGCTCCCCCTCGCCTTCTTCCCGGAGAGAATTCCAGTCCACCGACCATTTTTTTTTTGACTTACCGCGAAAGGGAAAGCAAGCAGAAAGATCTCCCCTTTGTTGCGACTCCGCTCGCCACAAATATCCCGAGATTCCACCCCGATCCACCACCACTACTTGTGGCAGCGATCCCGTGCTCTTGGTTTGATACTTCGATTCGAGTTCTTGATAGGGTTCTTTGGTTCGATTTGAGGTCTTTGATCGCGCAATTTGGGTTCTTTGTCCTGAAAGAGGGGTTCTTGGTGGGGGTTCTTGGGGGGTGGGAGGGTCATGGACCCGGCGGCGGGGGGCATTGTGAAGGAGGAGCTGCTGGAGTCGCAGCAGCAGGACGGTGGGGGTGGTGAGGCGGCGGGGGCGCCGAGGCCGATGGAGGGGCTGCACGAGGTGGGGCCTCCGCCGTTCCTGACCAAGACGTACGACCTGGTGGAGGACCCGTCCACCGACGGCGTGGTGTCGTGGAGCCGCGCCGGCAACAGCTTCGTCGTCTGGGACCCGCACGTCTTCGCCGACCTGCTCCTCCCGCGCCTTTTCAAGCACAACAACTTCTCCAGCTTCGTCCGCCAGCTCAACACCTATGTGAGTGAACAAGCATCCCGATCCCTTGCCTTTGTAGAATCCTTTCCTTGCGGAAATAGTGACTGGTTCTTGCTTCCTCGCAGCTGTAAATGCCAATATGATGATTGCATTGGTAATATTTGGTACCGGTTAGCGTTACGTCATTGTGATTTGTGGCATTGTGTGCATATTCTGGTGATCCAGTCAGTAATTTCCGACAGTCGATTACTGTTTAAGGTTGTGTCATTGTGATTTCTGACATTGTGTGCACAGTCTATAAAGCTTTTCTTGAGAGATGGGGAAGCAGATGCCGCCCTCGGTTGCTTCAGTAGAGCAGAAAGCTTGGCTCGTACAGAAGCTGTGGCTGTACAGTACGGAGCAGCCGCAGAGTCTTCTAGTTTACCCTCTTTGTAGCCATGTATAGGTGCTAGCTTTTTTCTTGTAAAATGCTTCAAAGTGTCCGAGTCTTACTGCACCATTTGTGGTTAGTAACATTAAAGAACATTTCAATGAACCATGAGGAGATTGTGAAAATTAACAAAATCTCCGTGGAAACTGAAAAGGAGAACCAGATTGACGCCTCTCGATGCAGAAGCATTAAAAATTTAGTTGCGCTTTTGTTGTGCCTATGCATATTCACCAAGCTATGGAGATCGTTGACAGTTGCACTGGACTTGGTAGAAATAAATTTATTGAAATGTCACAGCAATGTCTTGCTACATAGTTTGTGGAAGACTGAAAGAGCAGTTTCAGAGCACGCTAGGGCTTGATTTGCGACTAGTTACTATTACTTCACTGCCACTGCTAAACTGATTTACGGTCTTATGCAGGTTTAGTTTTTAGGACAACTTATAAACTAAAATTTTGATCACGCCCATCCTGGGCATTTAATATAAGATTTTTTGGTACTCTTCGACCAAGTTTTGCCTACAACTCTTAATCCTACTTTTGAAACATTTGAATTTCTGTGATGCATGTGTATGAATCAATGATGCCTTTAGCGTGCTTATTCGTGAAGCAATACATGCTCCAATGAGCTTCATCTCACGGTGAGGTTAGGAGATTCTGGGAGATTAATTCTCCCCCGCAACTGTATCATCCTGACATGATTTCTCGAACTTCTTATTGTAGCTAGATGGAACAAGATACTGGATGAAGTACGAGAACCAGATTGTTTTTGTTCTAGAGGACTCAACTGATCACCTTCAAATGATATAGCATACTTCTGGTCATTCTTTCACTATCTATAAGTTACTTCTTATTACACTGTTTGCAAAACATCATGTTGAACAGCTACAATCTAAAATCTACAGCAGTTATCCGAAGCTTTCATGTTGTGCATGCGGCTGTGGCCCAACAATGGTGATGTTTGTCTCACTGAAATCTGCAGGGCTTCAGAAAGGTCGATCCTGATAGGTGGGAGTTTGCAAATGAGGGTTTTCTCAGGGGTCAAAGGCATCTCCTGAAAATGATAAAGAGAAGGAAGCCACCGTCCAATGCACCTCTGTCACAACAGCAGTCCCTCACATCTGCTCTGGAAGTTGGTGAGTTTGGATTTGAGGAAGAGATTGACAGGCTGAAGCGCGATAAGAACATTTTGATCACAGAAGTAGTTAAGCTAAGGCAGGAGCAGCAGGCTACTAAAGATCACGTGAAAGCCATGGAAGATAGGCTACGAGTTGCTGAGCAGAAGCAGGTCCAGATGATGGGGTTCTTGGCAAGAGCAATGCGCAACCCGGAGTTCTTCCAACAGTTGGCACAGCAGAAAGAGAAGAGGAAGGAGCTTGAGGATGCCATCTCGAAGAAAAGAAGGCGGCCTATAGACAATGTTCCATTCTACAGCCCTGGGGAAACAAGTCAGACTGAGCAACTTGATTCCTTGTATTTGTTTGATTCGGGTGTGCTTAATGAGTTCAGTGAACCTGGAATCCCTGAGCTGGAGAATCTAGCAGTGAACATTCAGGATCTGGGGAAGGGTAAGGTAGATGAAGAGAGGCAGGATCAAGCTAGTGGCCAGGCAGAGCTCGGAGATGACTTCTGGGCAGAGCTGTTGGTTGAAGATTTTGGGAACAAGGAGGAGCAGTCAGAGCTGGAGGCAAAAATTGAAGGAATCGATGAACTGGCTCAACAGTTGGGGTATCTGAGCTCTTTGAGCCCAAAATAGAGTTGATTTTGTGATTGTTCACCCACAACTACCGCTGCTTCAATGCTATTGAAGATCCTTGAACAAACTGGTACATTTCACTTTCAATGGTGCAAATCCGATAAAACTGCTCATATATTGTCATTTTGTTTAAATTACATTTATCTTGCCTATATCTGCAGGATGTGGATTAGAGTAGTGATTGGATCTTTACCATCGGGGCTGACTATTGATAATGCAGATTTTTCATCCAATTTTTCCGTTATATATCTCCCCATTTTGGCCCTACTACTAGTTTCTAATTTGCTAAGTTGCTTTTTAATCAGATCAAATTGACTTGTGGAAATACGGCCGACTGCATGAGGTGTTCATGGTGGCTCCAATACTGTGGACTAGTAGAAGTTGTACACACATCCTGCAAGTACTTTCTCAATAGCCCTTTTCCCATGCCACAGCATTCAGCTACAGTTGGATTATAGCAAGTTAACAATGTTGGGTTTCTTTGATGCAGGTTTCGCTTGACAGATGCATGCTCAATATGGTGGCTGCCTCCAACTCTGACGCTGATTGGCAAAGGATAATAGAAAACTCAATGACTACGGAAGTAGAGTAGACAGCTGATGTGGATATCCAGTGGTCATTAGCTGGTATCAGTAGCTCTCTGTAGAAGCAGGTTTACTGCTTGTACAACCAGCTGGGTTTAGTTTTAGTAGGCTATGCCAGTGGCTTTGAATGGGTACTTGGTCTGGTGTTGGCAGTGTCTTAAGTATGGTCCTTGTTATCGCATCTAGGTTAGGTCATCCATGATGTGTCCTGGAACATCAGGTCATCCATGATGTGTCCTGGAACATCTATGTTGTTCAAAAAAGATAAAATTTCGCTTAGTTCGTACCTGTTGAATTTTGATAAGTTTGATGCATCTGGTTATGTCACGAGCGAGCACCTCGACGGCCCGGCGCCGTAGGAACGATGCAGTTGGATAATTTCTGGTTGCTTTATTCCTTCTTTCCCAACTCCTTATATATGAGGGATTACAATCTAACAAACCACTAATCTTAAAAGGAAACAAACAACTAATCTTTAGTAAACTAATTGAAAGAGAAAATCTAAAGATAACTATGCAGTAGCCGCGTCCGTTGGAGCAGGACGCCGGCGCCGGTACGTACGGCCCCACATGACAGGTTACTGAAGAACTGAAGCTGTTAATTGGCTGAAAGCTTTTGTGAGTTCATGTATTTGTCATAAATTCTGCAGTTTTGGAAGATTCCATCCATTACATACACACACTGTTGGTGATTTCTGCTTGCCGAAAGATGTTGATTAGGACCAATGCTTTGGTAGCCTTCTGTGATGCCATAAGTTGCTTTCTTGGTATTTGGAAGCATGTCACTGTCTGTGCAACTGAATGGTTCAAGACTTCAGAGTTAGTGGATGGTGTGTTCAGCGCTACTTCAGGAAAGCAAATGTTTAGTAGGAATTAGTCTCTGCATAATATCACTGATAAATGCAGACAGACAAGGGTCATGGACCTTGTATGTATAGTCACAGAAAAATTCAAAGAAGAGGGGAATCAAAACACACACTGATCTTGTATACTAATGACAGCATAAGTAACATGCTTAAGATTAACAGGATTATTGTGCTTTTTACTGTATCTGGCACCCGTTTAAAGTAGTACAACAGTTGGATGAACCTGAGATACAATGAAATGAATGAAGCTGAACTAGTCAATTGTTGAAACAGAGTAGTCAATTGTTGAAACAGGGAAGGCATCAGATACAACTGTTACCTGGTGGTGGATGGATGGATAGGCATCTGCACACTTAACACTTTGTATTGTCAGTTGCTTTCTCTCTCTCAACACACACACAAAAAAAGAAAAGAGGTTGAACAAAAATAGACAGTGCTTAGTACAACTGAATGAGATCCAACCAACCAGCTCAAGAAGAGCCCACAAAACCAAAGGGAATTAAGGCTAAGGGACCCAAAAAAATTTCTCATCAGTGGGGCTTGAGCTAACACTCTCTCCGTGCACTTTAGCCAGCCATTGGGCCAGAAAAGCAAGGATGGAATAAGAAAAGGAGATACACACAAAAGAAGGAAAAGATCAAAGCAGCAAGCAAGGAATTAAGATCACAGCCCTATTCCCAAAAACCAATAAAAAATTGCACCAAAAAGAGCTCCAGAAAGATGGAGAAAGAAACCCTTAATTAAGTGTGATCAGAGATCAAACCTGCAGGTAAGAAAGGACAGCAAAGAGTAGAGACAAAGAATGGATGGAATGTCGGATCTGACTTTTTATGTCCTATACAGGCTTTCTAACCCCCCCCCCCCCCCCCCCTACACAAAATATACCATCTGCAAGTTAACAGAAAGTAGTCTTTAAACATCAATCACAAGGTGTATGTAAACTCTGAAAAAAATTGCTGATAAACATCAGAGATAGTGGGGAAAAGATCAAAATTAAAAGAAGAGGATCAATGAGTGGGTGCACTGTTACTTTTGCTTTCTTTGTAGAGGGGATCCCTTGTGTGTGCATGCTCTCTGCATCTTTTTTTCTCCTTTTCTTTCTAGTCATTGCTATAATTTCCCTTGGTCTTCAGTGAATACAGTGCACTAGTGCAGGTGCAACCAATATTTAAAGCTCCTGCTGAGATTAGCAGAAGGGTTGAGTAGAAATAGCATGCACACTGCAAGCTTTCAATATGGCTGATCCATTTATACTGATGACTAGAATTATGCACCAACCAGTTCACTCCAAAAGCGCAAAGTTGAAAAAGAAAGAAAACCATATGTTCAGATCATGATGATCTTACTTAATCCCTTCAATCTGTACATAGCATCTATATCTCACCGCTCTCACCTTTGGCAGATAAGATCAGAAGGAAAGCAGGAAAACCAGTGCCTTGAGAACACATCTGTTGTAATTAGATGTTTATGGGTGAAACTAGCTTGAGTACTGCTCCAAGAGAGAACAAAATTGGACAACGCTTAACGAGCAGGCCAAAATACAGATGAGCGCTAATTGAGCATTTCACATTAGCATGCTCTTCTAACAGTCTTGTCAAAAATGCCATCAAGCTAGCACTGCAGATATTTTAGTTTCTCTAAATATGAGACAAGGTAACTAATGAATGCCAACTATCTAGCACTTTAGAAGTTTAGATACATTATTACTTATTGTGAATATGACAAGGTAACTAATGAATGAGCTCATCAGGCACTACACACAGAAACCAAAGTTGATGCTGCAGTCATGCATATTGCACTGTCCTGTCACTTGTCAGCACATGATTTTGCATTTTTTCCAATCTAGCCGAGTGATGATCATGGCCTAATTTCACAGAAGTACAGAACAATATGAGCTCGATCTGCAGGTTTATTAACTAATTAAGCAGCAGTAAGCTAAGCCTGCTGAAACTGAATGCCTGATCGATCGATATGAATGCGTGCTGTACCGCTGCCATTGAGAGGGAGAGAGATTAAAAGCGAGATGAAACTAAAGGAGAAAAAGAGGGCACGGTTGCATGGCGTAGCTTTCTTCCTGGTCCAGATCGAGCGCGATCATTGCGCTGAGCCTGCGAGATCACTCACTCTACGCCTCGCCTTCTTATTCTGGCTGCAGCTGCAGCTGCAGCAACTGCAACCTGCAGAAGGCGAGGCGTCCTGACGCCTTTTCCTGCGATCTGATTTGCATCTTCTTCTCCGATCTCCCACTCGCCCACTACCACTACCACTCATCCAGCCACCACCACTGTAGCAGTAGCCTTGAGACCACACAGCTAGCAACACGTATAGCTTGCAGCTAGAGGTAGCCAGCCATGTTGCTGTCTGATCTCTCGTCCGATCAGGAGGCCACTGGGTCCAACTCCCATGGAGGAGGACACATGGCCGGCCATGCCCATGTGGTGCTCAGCCCTTTGTTTCTGCCGGCGGCGGCGACGACGATGCTGCAGCTGCCTCCGGTGGTGGTGCGGCCGCCGGCCGTGGAGGAGCCCAAGGCCAGGAAGAAGAGGAGCCTGCCCGGAAACCCAGGTGATCAATCGATCGATTAACCTAGCTACCTCGTGCTTGCTTGCTTCTGCTTGATCTCACCATGTGCATGCTTGATTTGGCGGCCATGGAGGTCAGACCCGGAGGCGGAGGTGATCGCGCTGTCGCCGCGGGCGCTGGTGGCGACGAACCGCTTCGTGTGCGAGGTCTGCAACAAGGGGTTCCAGCGCGACCAGAACCTGCAGCTCCACCGCCGCGGCCACAATCTGCCGTGGAAGCTCCGGCAGCGCGGCGGCGGCGGCGTCGGCAGCGGGCACCATCTCGCCGGCAAGGTGATGGGAGACACCGGCGCCGTCGCCCCAGGCGTAACAGCAGCGGCGGGAGGTGGGGCGGCGGCGCCGAGGAAGCGGGTGTACGTGTGCCCGGAGCCGACGTGCGTGCACCACGACCCGGCGCGGGCGCTGGGCGACCTGACGGGGATCAAGAAGCACTTCTCGAGGAAGCACGGCGAGAAGCGGTGGCGGTGTGAGCGGTGCGGGAAGAGGTACGCCGTGCACTCCGACTGGAAGGCGCACGTCAAGAACTGCGGCACCCGCGAGTACCGCTGCGACTGCGGCATCCTCTTCTCCAGGTCCGGCCGCCGCCGCCCTCCCGCCGTTAAACTACCTTGATTAACTCTTAATTTCCTTGCATGCATGCTGCCTTTCGATCGTTCCGAGCGAGCGCCATGCATAGAACATCTCTGAATAATATCGACAGTGAAATATCAACTGTTAATCACTTCAAAATCTTGGCAGTTTGATATCTTCCAAGTTCCAAGCTCCATCAAACAGCTAGTGTGTTTTCTTGCTGTTCTTGCTCTATTTCCTAGGCAGGCTAGCTTTTCTGAAATTTTAATCAGAAGTCACGAACCATTAGTTCATCACTCCATGTCATCAGAAAAAAAAAAGAGTTCATCACTCCATGTGGCGTGGTTGATCAGGCATTGCATACTCTCACTGGATGTGGCGTTTCATGTGAATTTCATATGAAAATTCTGCATTTGTAACTGGCTTTTTAATGTTTTGACTTGCTTGTTTCATCACTGCATAATGCACATATATGGTACTTATCATGTACGTACGCGGCACGTATTGAAAATTTTATATTTCATATATGCTTGTCAAAAACTGCAAATCCTGGTCAAATAAAGAGGCAAGATTTGGAAATTAACCGGCAGCTAGCCCGGCCAGGGCCTTTTTCATGGCTGTGCATGCATGTGGCCAAGAGATGTCCATCAGAATTTCAAAGCCATCTCATCATATCTGCATTTGCAGGAAGCATTGATGGAACACTCATATTTATAGATAATCTGCTGCTGCAGAGCACTGCAGTAGGATAGCTTTCTTATTCCCATTTCTTGCCACAAATTCCTGCATTAGCAATTGAAATTTAAGGAGGCAGTTTCAAGGAGCAGATATAGATATGGCTAGCTAGCATGCAGCAGCTTGGGGACCCCAAGATACACAATAATAATGCAACCAGAAATATTAATCTCAAGGAGTTAAACGGACACAAAATTTTGCCATTTACACTGCTTTGTAGGTCTAACTAGCATGTAAATTCATGAATCGGAACATCCAATGATCACACACGCGCACAAACCTTGGAAAAGAAACTTAGCTAATCATATGGCAAGGACCCTTTCTTCACCAAAGTTAAATGCAACTTTACATGCATGCGTTCATCACTGATCTTGTGCACATCATCACTAATGTTACCCCACAAAACACAAAATCAGTTGTGAAATTAAATATATATATAATCATTGAAGTCTTTCATCTGATCTATCATATCTAACCCTTAATAAATTAACAGTTGACAAAATATATAATACCCATTGTTCTTCATACATGCAGGAAGGACAGTCTGCTGACACACAGGGCCTTCTGTGATGCCCTAGCTGAAGAGAGTGCAAGGCTGCTTGCAGCTGCAAACAACAGCAGCAGCATCACCACCTGCAACAACAGCAACATCAGCAGCAACAACAACATCAACAGCAGCAGCAATAATAATCTTCTCATCAACACCAGCAGCAGCTCACCACCACTGTTCCTCCCATTCTCCAGCCCTCCTCCTGCTGAAAACCCTAACCCTAACCCGCTCCTGTTCCTGCAACACCACCAAGCTCACCAGCTGCTTCCTCAGTTCCAACCACCCTCGCCGCCGGCCTACTTCGATCACCTCCCGTTCGGCGCCGCCATCACCGGTAGCAACGACAATAGCTCGATCGCCGCCGGCGACGTCGTGGCCGACAATGTCAGCTTCGGGCTTACTTCGGAAGGCTCGGTGACCATGCACGCCGGTGGTCGCCGCCTCACCAGGGACTTCCTCGGCGTCGATCACGACGCCGGCGAGGTCCAGGAGCTCGAGCTAGAGCTGCCTCTGTCCACCGCCGCGGCGGCTGCCTGCCAGGGTTGCAACTTCGCCACCACCGCCGTCTCCCGCGCCGCCTGCTGCGCCACCGACTTTACCACCGGCAGCAGGCAGTACCTCGGCCGGCTGCCGCCGGTGAACGAGACGTGGAGCCACAACTTCTAGACCTTGAAGAAGCTATATATCCAATGCAATCACCAAACTACTAAGCAAAATCAAAACTAGTTCCAGTGCCACAACGCATGTGTCATCCTCCCTCACGTTGTTGATTTCTTCATCTTTGTTTTCATTTCTTGTCTTTAAATTAGGTTATTACTTATTACTTTGATTCTGACTTTCGGGACTCTGGATGCCAAGAAGCTTCGTCCATGCATGCAGGGATGAAATCGATCAAATTTCAGTTGGTTTTTGTGCAATTGTTGAGATGGTGATGACATTCGCGGACCTGTTTCTTGTCACTACTTTTCTGTAAATTGATTGCAATAGTACGTAGCAATGTTCTTCTCTACTACTCTATGCATGAAACCTCTTCCATTAACTACAAGTTTACATGCATGCATGGATTTGCATCTTGTATGAACGATGAGTAGTGTGCATGTGCATATGCTGCATGCATGTATGCGTCCATGGGACTTAGAGCTCGACAGGGACCATCCATGGCGAGATATATATATGTGCAATTTCTAGGTAGAGGAATTGATCTCAGCACATAGTTTAAGATGAAGAAGAATGAAAAGGACCTGTAAAAAATGTGTGCAAACTTCTTTATTGCCGTGCGTTGACACGCATCATATTCATGCCCCACACCCATCTCCTCCACCCTTTTTAACTCCTAATCATTAATTAGTGAGCTCATTAATGTATAATGTTAACTCGCCATCTGCCTAACTATGAACATATATAGTACATATGGTTAATTACATTGGCTAATAGAATTATCAAATAAACTCAAATGAAGCTCATAATTGATCGATAGAAATTTTACTGTCCTTAGGAGGTACCGAGAGGCACCATATTTTTTAATATAAAATTTAATATCTCCTAGTATTTTAACTATTAGAAGACATCAAATTTTACGTAAAAAAAGTGTAGCTCCTTAAGACCGTAAAATCACTCTTTTGATACTACTGTAAGGTAAAGACTTGATGCATATATGCTACATGTAGCATACAGCTACCATTTTGAACGGATCCAACATGCTTTTGGAAAAGAAGGGGGGCAGTAGGCATGCAAAAGATCAAAAGCCTAATGCTAGAATATTCTTGATGAGATGTGGATAAAGGATATAAAGTTTGCATGGGTGTGTACATATGGAATAAACCTAGGGATTATATCCCAACGCATGCACAGCAGGTTTTTGCATATACTTAACCAGGCTTTTAAACAAAAGCTATGTGCATGTGAGATATGCAGGGAATTAGTACACTGACTATATGAATTGCCTCCCCTGGCCTCCAAAAAGATCACTGCTCTCTCTGCTCTTGGCTTTTCCTCCTTTGCTTTCTCTTCTTTATTCCCCCCTCTTTGCCTTTTGCAATCCAGGCATTAACAAAAAGCATAAGCCTCTTTTACTTGCTGACAGTTTGCTTTGTGTTGCTGATTCTGATGAGCTAGTTAGGAAGGAAGCAAGTATCTGTTTCTGCATGCAAATACTAATTGAACCACTACCTGTAGTGTTAGTAGAGTAATGCATCATGCAAGCAAAATAAAAATTAGTTTATGAATCATTTTGGTACTAAGTCCAAGAAATATTTGCCCCTGGAATGAAATGGAGTGACAAATGATGAGATGATCCATGGACAGGTAGCTTTCCTGGAAATGTATGGGCAGATGCAAAGGTTTCAGAGTGCTGTACCATGGTCAGGAAAATGTACCGTACCTTGCTGCGGAGACATTGTAGATTTGCAGTAGTTGGATCAGGATTCAGAACAGTATGAGCATTAGCAATCAATCAATCATCGAATAATCATGCATGCATATACAGGCCACATTGATATATGCTGCATGATGTAATGCATACCTGCATTGCTTTCAATTGCATCAAGGTTTTTGGTCCAGGCATTGCAGCAGCAGAATTTGGGGTGGTGGTCCAAGAAAACCAAAGGTTCCACCTGTGGAGGGCACATATGTTCTTGGTGGGCATCCCTGGCCTTGCACCATCATCGCCCCGTGGCCGCCGCACGTTCCCCGATGCTCGATCGAAGTGCGTGATGGGCAGCCGCAAGCCGAGGACAATGCCTCGAGATCCATTCAAAAAAACTAGTCAGCTAGCTGCTCCCTTGGTTCCTCCTGAAAGGGACACCATGGCCACCGGTGCAGCCCTACTTAGGCAATTCTAATTGTCGTCTCTTGTTGGCTGTTTCTTGCTGCACCTGCAAAGTTCAGCAGAATTCATATGTTAATCTGCACTACAAAATGTTGTGGAAGAAATGTACAACAGTTTACTAACCTGGGCACACTAAGAAGTAGCAAACAGGAAGCAGTTACCTTCAAATCCCATGATACTAGAAGTCTAGAAGTAGCACATGTTCTGCAGCAAGAGGGAGTACTGCAAGGTAAAAGTTAAAAGGTGAGGAGTAAAATGTAGCACTTTGGCAGTGAAAAGGCAGAAAATTTTTGTGGCTAAACCAGTAAGGCTGAACATCCCTGTTTTCATGGGCTTGTATATTATCAGCTAGTAATAACTTTAAATCAGTTGTAATAAAATCAAAAAAACTAAATGGAATTGCCAGAATCTTGATCTGTAAAACTAACTGTGATTTAAGTGACAAGACACTTATTGCTCTAGCAAAAGAGAGTTCAATTCAACCCCTACAAAGCTGTATGCAGATGCTGTAATCTCTGCCACTCATCTAGGAAAATATCATAGTTGTATCATTCTCAATATATGATGGAAGAGAGATGGTTGTACCCATGAAATTACATAAAAAGTTGAGTGCGCAGGACAGAGTTTAAATTCAATATGACATTATTTTGATAATGTATAGCAATCAATACATTACAGACAGCATCAATATCATCTGTTACCAAAAATACAATCTTTTCTTGGGCATGGACAAACTTGGTTCGTTCAATTAAGCCTTGAATAAGTATCCTATGAAGCTACAGGAAGAAATAAATCATAGCACAGCGAGTATATCTTGAATTTGCATCTGAAGATTTACAATGGCTTTGGAGGTGGAGTGTTTGCAACCCTCCAAGAATAAGGCTCCAGTACTCCAATAACTCTGGACCCAGCCACCTCGCCAGCAGGGACAGCAGCTGAGATTTCTTTCAGGTCTTCCTTGCTCAGCTTTATCTTTACAGCACCAATGTTATCATCAAGGTTCTTCACTTTTGTTGTGCCTAAATTCAAAGAGCAGTTTCTTAGTTGGAATGAACCTTATGTATAAACAGCAGTAGAATTTAATTTCTACATAAAGAACACAGGAATTTAAACTAAGAAGACGCAATGTTTAACTAGATTTCTCACTGTACCAGCTATGGACTATTTTTGTCACGCTAGTTTAACAAGACGAATATAATTTTATAAGGGAATCACATCAGTCGATAACAAGAACATATTCTAAAGAAAGGGATGCTTTCAGGGAATCTGATCTTCAGGTTACTGTATTTCCTGAAGTGGAAAACAGCTGCCAAGCTTGTACTAGTGAAAATGATCGCAATTCTGATAGCATCCATGTCATTGAAGAAATTCCTTTTGAAATAAAATGACAGGGAAGAAGCAATAGACCAAGATATGTTTTGGTATATGAAAGAACACAAGATCACCTAATTGCAATTTGGAGGTCAAGATGGTTAAGCTAACTACACAACTGACCAGGAGATTGTGCAAATTCACTCTCACACCCTACATATAAAGCACATATCAGGTGAAACTGCAATTTTGAAGGCCAGCAGGCATGCCTAACTAGCTAAGGGTGTAAGATATTTCTCATGTTGACTCACTCTAACTGTTCAAATACAGCTGTTCTACGAGAAGAAAAGGGAGCAGTGGAACAGAAATAGATCAATCTACTCTGTTGCATGTTCAGGTAATGCAACAACCTGGCCAGTTTAACAAATAGACAAAACTAATTTCATTTCCTAACTGCTAGGCACACAATACAAGAAAAGCTTCATGTGCATCTCTTCACCCCATTGTATGATTCCGGCCTTTTCTAGAATGCAGTTCTAGCTTTAACTAGGAGATAGATGGAAGCATCTCCTATAATTTGATTAATTTTAACAGAGCCTACTCCCTTTGCATGTCATTTCACATGAAGTAGGGAAAATCGAAGTAATGCTCTGCCTCCCATGGTAGTCCATTCAGGAAGCATTAAGCAAGACATGGAACAAAAGAAAATATTACACAGAATTAAGGAAAGTCCTAAACATACACCAAGATATGCCTGTTTTTGAATGAAATCAGTAGGAAATGATCATCCTGTTTATAAGTAGGTCTTCCCCACACGAAATCAGTCTAATTTGATATGTTACGCCACACAGCCACACAGGTTACTGCAAAAACCTGGCCAAGCATAATGCACAATCTTTCGAACAAAAACTCCCAAGTCGGAGTTGCTATAAATATTATTTGCTTGAAAAACTCAGCAATAGAACTGAAGCTAGTTTCTAGAGGTGATATTACGTACGAAACCATGTTAAGCCGACAATACGGAGTATCCAAGACAGGAAAATACTTCTGACTCTGATAGCGTACTATATATGTTTAACACATTACCTGGGATTGGAACAACATCATCCCCTTGATGAAGAACCCAGGAGAGGGCAAGTTGAGCAGGGGAGCAGCCATACTTGGCAGCAAGCTCTTCAAGCCGTGTATAGAGAATTTTATTCTTTTCCAAGTTTTCCCCATTGTACCTTGGATGTTTAGACTGTGAAGAGGCAAAGGAGATACTAAGTCATAGGATTTATTCAACTGCAGAATAGAAGACAATGCCCAAAGCTCTGTATTGAATGATACTATATTAATGTGAATTTAATTTTACCAGTAAACTCTCTGATGGTATGCTCTGTACAGTTGCCCTGCCGGCAAAGAAGCCACGACCAAGTGGACTGTACGGAACAATTCCAACACCAAGCTCCCTGATACAAATAATGATTCGCATGAGTGGCATGCTGAAGCGATGTGAAGGTTCAATGAACAAGGTGTAAATGATGCACAAGCTTAAATAGGAGTTAATAATATAATGGAAGAAAGAACTCTATCTTGACATATCTAATAGCTTCCCAGCAGGAACAATCACCCTAATATGCTTTATTTGGAAAAGCGATATAAAATTGTCAGACGTACAAAGCCATTCCTTCAGATCCAATGGCTTAATCAAGGTTCCAGTTATAACTTGTAAGTGGTGATCGAAAAGGAACAATAGAAATACTACCTTCAGAAACATGTAAGTACATGGATTTCCTGAAACTAGAGCAAAAATGTTGTACTAACAAGTATATGGAATTGGAAGTACATGAACCTGCACAGTGGGATTATTTCTTCCTCTATATCCCTAGTCCATAGAGACCACTCCATCTCAACTGCGGTGATTGGGTGAACTGCGTGTGCTCGTCTAATGGTATCAGCACTGGCCTCAGATAAGCCAACATATTTGACTTTCCCTTCTTCGACCAACTTCTTTAGTTCCCCCATCTACATTTGCCCACTGATGAAGTCAGTCAAAGTCTAAGGGACTCAAGGCACAGCACAAGATCTGTAAAAGAAATGTTCTCATACACACAGTTTCCTCTATAGGCACTGACTGGTCTATGCGATGCTGGTAGTACAGATCAATGTAGTCAACAGCAAGACGCTCAAGGCTTGCTTCACAGCATGCACGCACATAATCCGGAGTACCCTTCACTAGCATGCCGTTGGCGTCGAATCCTGCAATGCCGCACTTGGTGGCCACTTGTACCTTCTCACGAGGTAATTGCTTCAGTGCCTGGTCAACACAATACATCCATATTATTCATCAGTTACTGAGAAAAAAGCTTCACCTTACATATCAAGGATGAACAAGATCGGTGATTTGGGACTAGGGAGTCTCCTTCATTATAGCTGAAACCTTGGTTTCAAACAAAAATTATAGATGAAACCATATGGTCATTGAGGCACTGGCTTGCTACAGTCAATGGACTACTGCTCACACAAGACTGGGACTCATTGATGGCTATCTCGGAAATTGGTAATCAAAACATCACTAACTAGTGGGCAAGGCATAATGGTAATCAGTACTACTTTCTGGGCTTTATCTGCACAAAAGCTAGGATCATGGTTCAGTTAAAATAACATGTGGAGGGGCATTTCACACTATCTGTTCTCTTTCTGCAGTCTGCACTGCTAAAACAGCAGTACCAAGTATTTTGCACAGAAAATCCTGATTCTAAGTACTAACTGCAACTAAATTCTATCATTTTTATAGTCAAGTCAATATGGTAGTAGTACATTTCCTTGCGTCGAGAAAGATAATACACCCTCCATCGTAAACAAAAAAGAGAGAGACAATGTTTAGATGACAATCTCATCTAGCACATGTATGGAAAAGCAAGAAAATTCACATGATCTAATGTAGGTAATGCAAAACCATTGGCCCAAAATGAGTTCTTTGAATAAAAATGGGAGTATACCGTGCTAATCATATACAACATCTAAGAATAAGATCTGATTTATGAAGCCTCTAAATATTTGTATTAATCAAATGCCACTCATATAATCATCCACAAATACTGTGCCGACACAGAGATCCCTCGAATTCCTATTGCCACCAATTCGACACTAGACACAAACTCATCATCGCAGTGAGGAAAAAAGAAAAAAAACATTTTATTACCTTCCCCAGCAGGACCTCGTTGGTGTGCGGCCCGTAGGCATCGGCGGTGTCGAAGAAGGTGACGCCGGCATCGAACGCGTGCCTGACGACGGCGACGCCGTCTTCCTCGGCGACCGGCGCGTTGTAGACGCCGGTGAGGCCCATGCACCCGAACCCAAGCTTCGACACCTACCTCGCACATCCGAATCGGACCCATTAGCATCAAACACCCACCAATTGCAACACAAAATCAGCAATATCCTGTCCCGTTGTGAGCGCACAGCAAACAAAATTGCATCTTTTTGCCTGATTCCTCTCCTAAGATCGTGCCTTTCCCCCCAACTACCCACACCACCAAAAGAAAAGATTTGTGACGCATCCAGAAGGATCGGAAGCGGAGCTAGCTTGCAGGTGGTTACCTCGAGGCCCTGAGTGCCCAGCTTCACTCTGGGGATCTGGCTCCGCTCCATCGATCGAGCTCCAAGAGAGCAGGAGTGGAATTGTCAACCGTGGACCCGTGGAATCTGACGACGAACAAAGAGGACATTTTTTGAGAGAGTAAAGAAAACGTTTTTTTTTCTCAAACATGCCATATAAGCACTTCTAGTCTACTTTGTCATGTTAACTAATCATAATTATTTTTTATTTAATTTTTTCAATCGTTTTTTTATTTTAAACCAATCACAATCATCTCTCACCTTAACCTTAATCTCTCAAAAAAATTCTACGTGGGCTTATATTCTTGGATGGAGAGAGTCCATATTTAATATCATGTATGCGATATCATTAAATTTGTATTTGAAAATATTTTTAAATGATGTTAATTCGGCAGTTGTTGGTAATGTAATTAAAAAATTAATGATCAAAGTATAGTGTTGAAGACCTTGTAAAAAGCTAATACACCTCTATTTTTAGACAAATGAAGTATTTTGATTGAATAGATGGCATATACAATGGTATAGGTTGTACTAAGTTGTCTGTTAGTCAATGAACAACGATCTTCTCTCTCTCCTCCACATCACCTAAATTTCTAGTGGCATCTTTTTCTAGAAGTTGAGTTCACAGTATTGTTCATGCCCTAAAAGCTTGAATTGAGTTTTTTTAAAAAAAGATAGCTTTAAGTCTAGATTTTTTTTTATTATAACTATGTATGTTTTACCAAGAATATGAGACCTTGATAAGGATTTATGTGTATTGAGCAAATGAGCATGGACACATCCCGCTAGGCTTGCCACTGGGGAGGGTATGGGTAAAGCACATCCATACCCAATTTTACCCATACCCAAATAAAATGAGTATTATCCAATGGTTATGGTTAACCCATATGTGGGCTCCACCTACATAAATGACTTAAAAGTTGCACAAAGTTGCTCTTCTATATAATAAATTATTCCTATAAAATAGCCAAATTTGACAATATTTTATAATATGAACCCTAGCAATATCAAAATAGTTATGACTTGGGATCCACCAACAAATCCAGCTGAAGTACGTAGCTTCTTGGAAATGGCAGGCTACTGCCGCAGATTTATTAAAGGGTTCTCTCAGATAGCTTCACCTCTCACCAAACTACTTAGATAGGAAGCTAAATTTATTTGGACAGAGGCTTGTGAGAGGAGTTTTCAGGAACTCAAGCAACGATCGATTGCTGCAACAGTATTAGCTTTACCTAAAAATGGTGAAGAATTTGTTGTGTACTGTGATGCTTCATGGATTGGCCTTGGATATGTATTGATGCACAAGGGCCGAGTAACAGCATATGCTTCTCGCCAATTGAAACCACATGAGTTAAATTACCCCACCCATGATCTTGAATTAGGAGTTGTGTACATTCTTTAAAAATTTGGAGGCACTACTTATATGGTTCTAAGTGCATATTATACAATGACCATAAGAGTCTTAAGTACATATTTACACAAAAGGAACTCAATATGAGACAGCGGAGATGGCTTGAACTTATAAAAGATTATGACATGAGTATTAACTATCATCCTAGAAAAGCAAACGTGGTGGCTGACACTCTTAGTAGAAAAACATGTTGCAGAATATGCAAAAGAGTTGCTAGTGGACTTAGCTAAAATGGAAGTAGAGTTGAGAATTGGTACAACAGAAGCTAACATTGCTGCCATGGTATTCCATCCCATATTACTTGACCAAATAAAAGAATGACAGTCAGCTGATGCTTTCATTAAAGAAGAGGTGTGAAGAATTCAGGTAGGTATACCCTCTCAGTTCAGATTGGGCAGTGAAGGAATTCTGTGGAATCATAACAGGATATGTGTACCCAATGATCAAGAAATCAAAGAAGTAATTTTATGTGAGGCCCATGATACTCTGTACACCATCCATTCAGGGAGTACAAAGATGTACAAGAATCTGAAAGGAAACTTTTGGTGGGCTCGTATGAAGAGGGAAATTGCAGAGTATGTAGCTAAGTGTGACATTTGTCAAAAAGTGAAAGCAGAACACCAACGCCCTACAGGATTACTAAAGCCACTTGAAACACCTGAATGGAAATGGGAGGATATATGCATGGATTTTATTACAGGATTACCTATGATAGTATACAAGAAAGATATTATTTGGGTTGTGGTAGACCGACTCACCAAGTCAGCACACTTCATTGCTACAAACCAAAAATATTCTTTTGATAGACTAGCTGAACTATACTTGGAAAGGATAGTTTCACTCCATGATGTGCCAAAAACTATAACTTCAGACCGTGGGTCAGTGTTCACCTCAAGCTTTTGGAAGAGCCTTCGGAATGCCTTTGGGACACATTTAAATTTCAGCATAGCCTATTACCCACAAACCGATGGTCAAACTGAGAGAGTAAATTAGGTTCTTGAGAATATGTTGAGGGCATGTGTGATTAACTTTGGAGTCATGGGACAGCGTCTACACTTAGCTGAGTTTGCCTACAACAACAGTTACCACACAAGCATACAAATGACTCCATATGAAGCATTGTATGTCAGGAAGTGTCGATCTCCTATATGCTGGTATGAAGTTGGTGAGAAGCCACTGATGGGTATTGATATAGTTAGAGAGAACGATGAGAAAATTCAAGTGATTAAAGAGCATCTCCGAATTGCACAAAGCAGGTAGAAAAGCTACGCAAATTGGCACCGGCGGGGAACTGAAATTTACACCTAGGGATTTTGTATATTTCAAAGTGTCACCCATGCGTGGAATTCGTTGGTTTGGAGTCAAAGGGAAACTCAGCCCAAGATATGTGGGTCCTTTTAAATTATTAGAGAAGAAAAGGACAGTGGCCTATCAACTGGAATTACCCAATGTGTTTCACATATCCCAACTCAGAAAATGTCTAAGAGAACCATCAGAACAACTAACTGATCTAGATATTCCATTACAATCAGATTTAACATATGAAGAGTGCCCAACCAAGATATTAGAAGTGGAAGAGCGCAAGTTAAGGAATAGAACAATAAATTTTTGCAAGGTGCAGTGGAGAAACCATTCAGTCCGTGAAGCAACATGGGAGAAAGAGGAGGATTTACGGGAGAACTACCCCAACCTTTTTAAGTAAGTTTTGATTTTGAGGACGAAATCTTTTCTAACAGAGGGAGGATGAAACAACCTGAAATTTTATTAAATCATAAATATATAGTTATACATTTAATTGTTCTTTGAGGGAAAAAAACAAACTATACACAGGTAGACACACAACTTAGCTTCACATACACTAGGGTACATTTTGATGAATAAGTTAGAATCCAAATACTTTAGAATGTAGACACACAACTAGGTTCATGCTAGCTGCAATTGCTGTTAGATCCATAATCCCACAATTTGTAGTTTCACTTACTAGCTCACAAATGTATCAATGCCATCAAGGAAAGATCAATACTCTTAGGCTAGTAGTTGGGTAGCATCATTCAGCAATTAGTCAGCCTGCTAACCTATCCAACAACACCAAAAAGAGTCAAGAACTAATATAAATAGTTATGACCAATAGAAATGTGCCACATTCATGCCACAATTTTTACCACCATGAAGAAAGCCACAATTCTGATCTAGTCAAGTGTGGTCAATAGAAACACAGTGCAAGGAGTGAGTAAAAATTTCCATCTAATGAGCTTGTGACACACACCCACAAAAATAGTGCAAAATCCACAGGGAGAGGCATGGGAAACAATTCCTATCACAACATAGTGAATAAATGAGATAGGATAACAGTAGTAAGTGTGGTAGATAGGAGGAGAACAACACTCACCTGCAACCAATTAGCACGTCGAGCAAACCAACCCCTCTCCATCTTCGCCTTCCTTGCCCAACCATTCCAAGATTTGTAGCCAATTAACCTCAAGATATTGATGTAGAGCACCCTCATAGTTGTCGGTTCGTGTAGGGTTGAATCTGTAGTTGGAAATACTTGTGAGCTCGTCGGGATCAGGCAAGCACAAACCAGGAGAAGGAAACATGTGATTCTCACATGCTACCACAACACCACATACTTTAGTAAATCAAACCTAAACCATTCCCACAACTAAGAGTCTTTTCCTATCAACTTAGTTTAGATTTTGCTAGAAAAAGAAGGGAGTAGTAGTAGCAGAGAAATTGGAAGGGGAGGAAATGGGAGCACTACCTCAAATCAGGCACTCGGTGGCGCCAAGCCTCGAGGGCGCCAACCATGGCGGTGCACCTAAAACTCTAGGACGTGAGCTCTGTGTAATCATTGTTTTGTTTTGCTTTATATTTTGTGATGAATAATTGGCGGTAATTATTTTTGATTGGTTCTCTCTCGGACCGATTTTTGTAGGCCAGTCAGACTGACATGTGTAAGACAGTTGGACCGGCGGAGGTTAGCTAGTCAGACCGTGGGTCATCGGGCGGTCGGATAGGCTAAGTCCAGTTCATTTTTTGTTTCGAAGTGATTTTGTGTTTCATGAAGGATAATTAATGTTTATGACTTCAATTTGGTTCATATGCGTATCATATACTGTTTGTGTGCTAATGTGAGTCAAGTTGGAAAAGAACTTATGCTCGGATATGATTTCTTTGTTTTTGCCTATGTAGGTGAGTCTTAAGGTCTCGAGAGTATTGCCGGTGAGGGATTGGGAGTCGACTTGGGAGAAATTGATGTCTGGAGGATCGGGAGATCACGTGGGATAGTAAAGGCTAGAGATCAATGTACGTGGAGGTGAAGATTCCATATGGCATCCAAGAGAAATTATGTGCGTATGGAAAGAGGAGTCTATTTTGGATAGGAGTCCAAGATTAGAAAGTATGAGTCTGAATTTGTAAAGGGATAACATGTATATATGTAGGAGAGGTTTTCTAAGGGAATAGGAGTCCTAAATCTAGTTGAATTTGTGGCTTTTGAACAGCCACACGTGGGTATAAATAGAAGAGGGGTCGAGGCTCTAGAAAAACAAGTTTTGAGAAAAGAAAAATTAGTGTTTAGTCTAGAGCCACGACTTGTGTACGAAAGTTAAGAGATGAGTATTGTAATTACACTTTGTAAACACATCTTAATGCAATAAAGTCGATTTACTTTGAAGAGCATCTTCGAGGCGTGTTTTTCTGGGTCCTAATGGTCCGACCGACAAGGGCATGGCGGTTCGACCGATGGGAGAACGGTGGTCCAACCGATAGCAAGGCGGCGGTCAAACCGGCAAGTATATGGTGGTCAGACCGGCATAGCAGAGGCGGTTTGACATGCGCACTCCATCCATGTTTGAGGATTTCTTTTATTCCGCAAAAGATTTTGATTTTTTGGTGTTCCTACTATTCACCCCCCTCTGGTAGGCTTGGTTCTTATGTTCGATCCTACAAGTGATATCAAAGGCTTGTTTTTTCTTTTTGATCTTAACCGATCTTGAGATTTAGTCATGGCTGACGGATTTTCAACCAAGCCGCATGTTTTTAATGGAGTTGATTTTCAATTTTGGTGCAAAAATATGCAATCTTATATTATGTCTCAGGGATACGATATTTGGTAAAAAGTTTCTCATACGTATGAAATCCCTGCTGCTATTAATGCTGATAATAAAGTTGAGTTTGAAAATAATTGTAAAGCGTGCAATTTGTGTGGTGTTTCTCGCTTAAATTTTGATCGGATTTCATATCTTGAAACTGCGCATGAGATGTGGAAGGCTCTACGTGATTTTTATGAAAGATCTTCTAACATCAAGGAAATTCGCAGAGATGTTTTCAAAAAGGAGTATATGAAATTTGAGATGAAACCTGGAGAAGCTCTTGATGACTATGTTGGTCGCTTTAACAAAGTTTTAAATAATTTTAGATCTGTTGATGATTCTTTGGATGTTAACTTTTCTCAATCTGAAATCACAAGACATATTTTGATTGGATTAGATATGAAAGTTTAGGAAATGAAAGTTACATCGATTCAAGAAACTGTTAATATGACAACTCTAACTTTATATAGAGCTAAAAACCCATGAGTTGAATGTTCTTTCTTGTAAGTCAAATTCAAAAACTATCACCTTAGTTTGTTCATCTGATTCTTCTTTTGATAATTCTTTATCGAATTCTTTCAATGTTTTAAATGCCATCTCCAATGACCAACTTGAGCAATTCTCCGAGGAGGACTTGACATTATTAACTAACAAGTTTTCTCAAGCTTTGAATAATGTTATGACCAGGAGAAGAGAAGGTCCAATTCGGTGTTACGGGTGTGGCGAGTTGAACCACATTCGATCGCAATGCCCGAAGCTTGGGAGATCTATGAAGAATGATAATGAGGAGAAGCCCAAAGACGTCAAGAAGAAGCAAGTGTCCAAAAGAAAGCAAAACAAGGAAGATTTCAAGAGATTCTTTAATCAAGTCTATGCTGCTTTCGAACAAGTTGGGGCAAGTGATGTCAACTACGAGAGTGAAGATGGAGGCGATCACAAAGGCAAGGACATCTTAGGGGTCTACCTTATGGCTCATGGAGGATCAAGTTTAGGTGACTACAACTCTGAGTACGACGATAATGAGGTAACTACATTTACTCCTTCCATTGAAACTTGTCATGAGATGGTAGTTGCTCTTAGTCTTAAAATTCAGAGTTATGAGAAGAATATTAAGAAACATGATTTTATTATTGAATCTCTAAATTTTGAAATTTCTAGCTTAAGATCTTTGATTCCTGATGATGATGATTACAAGTGTTGTGAAGTTTTATTCTCTAAAATTTCTGCTTTAAGAGATGTAAATGTTGCTACATGCTTAAGACTAGAAGATGTTCTCACTGAAAATAAGGAATTAGAATCTTGTTTTGCTCTTGGAACTGTGCTGCATACTAGAGTTTTGGATGAACTATTTTTGACTAAGAAGCTTTTGAGAAAATATAAAGTTGCTTTTGGTGCAAATTCCATGTTTAATATTTTGAGTGCTAGAAAGCTAAAGCGATAAAAAAATGTTTCCGTATCTAAAACTTGCTCAACATATTCTTTGAATGCGATGAAAGTAAAAAAGTGCTTTAGGTCGTGTTAAGTACATAGAGGATATTGTGAAAAATCATGAGGTGCTTTCTTGATTAAAGTGTTGTAAACAAAAAGGTATTTTGGTTGATTGCGAAAACTGTGCTAATTTGACAAAAGAGGTTCCTTATTTGCAAAGTTCTTTGCAAAGATTTTCTGATAGAAATAAGAAACTAAATATGATTTTGGATCAATCAAAAGTGAGCACACACCACAGAGGTATAGGTTTTGATGCACATGTCTATTTTACTTCTCACCAACTTGCTTTTTTGAATATCACTAAAAAGGATGAGATTTTGATAAAACCTGAACCTAAACAAACCGTTTTTAAATTTGCTGCGATTATGTCTTGTCTTTCGTCAACATGCAAAGAAACCAAGTCTTTGAATTCAAAACCTTTGGTTGCAAATTCATCTTCTCGTGAAAAGTATACTTGTTCTTTTTTGTAAAAGATGGATATTTAGTTGGTTTTTTTAGACTTGGTCGAAGACAAAAAAAAAAGAAAGAGAAATTGTTTTTGCAAAATCTAAATGGAAAAAATCAAGTTTTGGGTCGAGGAGATCGGTCGGACCGACACTGAAGAGTCGATCAGACCAGCCAGCGGTCCGATCACAGTACATCTAGCAGTCAGACCGGCCTCGGGTAAATTTTTCTAAACAAGATAAAACTGTGTTTGCTCGTGGTTATATGCTTGTTGGTACTTCTGGTCGTGTGTCTCAGTACTAGATCCCTAAATTTCTTTTGTCTAACCCTAGTACTGAGACATCGACATTTGCCTGTGTGTAGGCTTTGGCAGCAAGGAAGTAGAACATGTGGATAATGGACTCCGGTTGTTCGCGGCATATAACCGGTGATAACAGTTGGTTCTCCTCCCTTCAGTTGACATCTAAGAAAGACTCGATTATATTTGGAGATGCTTCTACAAGTGCCGTTCTTGCTACTGGATTTGTTAAGGTAAGTAACAAATTTGTTTTGAATAATGTAGCTTTAGTGGAAAATTTAAAGTACAATTTGCTTTCAGTTTCTCAAATTATTAATAAAAATTTTGAGGTTAGATTTAAGAAAACTAGGGTAAAATTCTTGATTCTTTTGGAGATTTTGTTTTGGGGATTTCTCGTTATAGAAGAGTTTTTAAAGCTGATTTTGAAAGTGGTGTTTCGTCTAAGATCACATATCTAGTCGCTAAATTTACAAAGGACTTAATGTTTTGGCATCATAGACTTAGGCATGTTGGTTTTGATCATCTTACTAGAATTAATAGTTCGGATCTTGTTCGTGGTTTGCCTAAACTTAAGAATAATCTTGATTTGGTTTGTTCACTTTGTCGTCTTGCTAAGGTGGTTGCTTCTTCACATAATCCAATTGTTTCTGTGATGATGGATGCACCGGGATAACTTTTACATATGGACACTGTTGGTCTAGTTAGAGTGCAATCTGTTGGAGGAAAGTGGTATGTGTTGGTTATTGTGGATGATTTTTCGAGATATTTTTGGGTTTTCTTTATAGCAACTAAAGATGACGCTTTTGAATACTCTCGGAGTTTGTATCTTCGTTTGGCTGTTGAACTTTCTGTATCTTTGAGAACTATTCGAAGTGATAATGGTGGTGAATTTAAAAAAGCTTCTTTCGAACAATTTTACAATGAAAAATGTCTTGAACATCAGTTTTTGTCTCCTTGGGTTCCTCAACAGAACGGTGTTGTTGAAAAAAGAATTATTCTTTGGTTGAGATGGTTAGGACTATGCTTGATGAGTATCACACACCTATGAAATTTTGGGCGGAAGCTATTAACACTACTTGTTATATTTCCAATCGTGTTTTCTTGAGATCTAAACTTGGAAAAACTTCTTATGAGTTTCGGTTTGGAAATCAATCCAAAGTTTCTCATTTACGTTTTTTTCGGTTGTAAGTGTTTTGTTCTTAAATTTAGAGATTTGGATAAATTTGAAGCATGTTCTACCGATGTAATATTTCTTGGTTATCCTGCTCATTCTTGAGGATATCGTGTACTTATTTTAGAAACTAACAAAATTGTTGAGACTTACGAAGTCACTTTTGATGAGGCTAGTCAAGGTACTAGACTAGAAATTGTAGGTACAATGTCAGAAATTCAAGGGGAGAATAGCATTTTTGTGGAGGAGAGCGATGACGAGGACAAGCCTAAGGCGACCGATCAGACCACTGGAACACCGCCGGTCAGACCGCCTGAGGAGCCACGGTCAAACCGGGTAGGGGGATCTAGCTTTGGTTCAGCTCATGCTAATTTTGGTGGTACTTTAGAACCTACAACTTCTAATGTTCAAGGTTTAGAACGTGAAACAACTTCTGAAGTCTCTGCTCCTTTGCATATTCAATGACGACATCCTTCGGAACAAATAATAGGTAACATTGATGAGTGTATTATACGGTCTAAGGTAACTCATGATCATGTGAATTCTGCTTTTGTTGTTTCTTTTGAACCCAAAGATATTACTCATGCACTAACTGATGAATTTTGGATTAATGCCATGCATGAAGAACTTGAGAATTTTGAAAGAAATAAAGTTTAGAGCTTAGTTGAACCACCTCTTGGTCATAATATTATTGGAACTAAATTGGTTTTCAAAATAAACAAAATGAGGATAGTTTAATTGTGAGTAATGAGGCTAGGCTTGTTGCTCAAGGTTTTACTCAGGTGGAAGAGTTGGATTTTGATAAAACTTTTGCTCCTGTTGCTAGAATTGAAGCAATTATATTTTTGTTGGTTTTTTCTGCTTCAAAAGGTTGTATCAAATAGATATTAAAAGTGCTTTTCTTAATGGTTTTATACAGGAGGAAGTTTATGTAAAATAACCACCGGGTTTTGAAAATCCTAAATTTCCCAGTTTTAGATTGTCAAAAGATTTGTATGGTTTGAAATAAGCTCCTAGGGCATAGTATGATAGACTTAAAAACTTTTTGCTTGCGAAAGGTTTTTAAATGGGAAAAGTGGATAAAACTCTCTTTGTTCTTAAGTATGGTGATAGTCACCTTTTTGTTCAGATTTATGTAGATGATATTATCTTTGGTTATTCATCTCACGTTTTGTTTGTGGAGTTTTCTGAGACAATGCGCAGGGAATTTGAGATGAGTATGATGGGAGAGTTGACGTACTTTTTGGGACTACAAATTAAACAGACACTGCAAGGTACGTTTATACATCAACAAAGTACATCAAGGATCTTTTACGACAATTCGAGATGGAAAATTGCAAGCCTATCACTACACCTATGGGATCTACTGCTGCTTTGGATCGGAATGAAGATGGTGAAGTTGTTGATCAAAAAGAATACCGAAATATGATTAGTTCTTTATTTTATCTTACTGCTTCAAGGCCGAACATATAATTTGCTGTGCGTTTGTGCGCTCGATTTCAAGCTTCTCCATGTGTTTCGCATCGTCAAGCCATCAAACGAATTTTGAGGTATTTACACCACACTCTTGAATTTGGCATTTGGTATTCTACATCATTATCTATATGCTTAAGTAGTTGTTCGGATGGAGATTTTGGTGGTTATAGAATTGATAGGAAAAGTACTAGTGGAACATGTCATTTTCTGGGTACTTCTTTGGTTGCATGGTCTTCGAGAAAATAATCAAATATTACTCAATCAACTGTTGAATCTGAATATTTTGCTGCTGCTAATTGTTGTGATCATATTCTTTGGTTATTTCAACTTTGAAAAATTATGATCTTGCTTTTGAGAATGTTCCTCTCTTTTGTGATAATACAAGTGCTATTAATGTTGCTAAGAATCCTGTACAACATTCACGTACTAGGTACATTGACATTCGGTTTCACTTTTTTGAAGGATCATGTTGAGAAGTGAGATATTGAATTGAAGTTTCTTGATACTAAATTGCAATTGGTAGACATTTTCACTAAGCTTATGGATTCTTCTTCCTTTGCGTTTCTTCGGTGAGAATTGGATATTATTCATTCTTTTGGCGTGATTTGAGGGAGAGTTCTTGTGTTTTCTATTGTATTTATAAAGTAAAAGACAGAAAAAATAAAAATATGAGAAAAGAAGAGCTTTGATTTTTACCTCTAGTATATTTTTATGCTTGCTAGCAATATAAGTGAGGTCTTTTGGTCGCTAGTTTAGCTCGTATGTATTCTACTCTTTATATGAGCCTTTGATATTGCTTTTAATGGAGATGGTGCATGACACTTAAATTTTTTTATTTGAGTTAAGTAAATATGCAATATGGACACTAGTGCTTGTTTGAATGAATTATGCTGATATGTATGCTTGCTGAAATTTTTTTTACTCAAATGCTCTAGAGATTCCTCAAATAAAAAATACTTATATCAGATAAAAAATGGATACCGAATCCTTGGAAATAATATTCACGACAAGGACGTATCCAAAGTGAGGAAAATAATGGGTGCCGAATCCTTGGAAACAGTATTCACGACAAGGATGTACCCGGAATTATTGAGAGATTTTCTTTTGTGCTATTAAAAGCCAAATTGAGCAAAAGCCTAGAAATTAAACTTAATGAAAATTCTCTTGTAAAGGACAAGTACATTTGAGAAAGAGTGTTTAGTTCAGCTTATCTATGTCTGGGGTTTCTTTTCAACGTATGTGCTAGTGATTATGTTGCATTATAAATCGTTTGAATACATAAATCATTAGTGCTGATTTGAGCTTATTTGTAATGTCTTTGGTTCATGTTTATATTCTAATTCATTCATGTTAGCTAGTTGATCACTTTATCTCTCTTGTCTTGCAACACATGTCTTTGAATTGCTCTAGTTACACTTCAAAGCTCTAAAAAGGAAGAATATGAACTTCTTGATGAAAGCATTATCAAAATGGGAGAATGATACAAAATGATGCATAAATTTTTCATGTAAAGGGAAATTTCTTTCTTTTAAAAAGGGGGCAGAAGCTTTCTTTTTCAATCTTGAGCCTTGAGTGCTTTTTACCAATTCTTTTGGTTTTTATTTGCAAACACTAAATCACATTTTGAAGGGTTATCCAATGTGTTCATCAAGGGGGAGATTGTGAAATCATTGTCTTGATTTTGTGATGAACAATTGACGGTGATTATTTTTGACTGGTGCTTAGTTAGACCGATTTTTGTAGGCCGGTCAGACCGGCATGTGTAAGACGGTTGGACCGGCGGAGGTTAGCCGGTCAGACCGCAGGTCATCGAGCGGTCGGACCAGCGGTCCCGACGGTCAGACCGGCTGAGTCTTGTTCACTTTCGGTTTCGAAGTGATTTTGTGTTTCACGAAGTACAATTAATGTTTATGACTTCAATTTGGTTCATATGCGTATCATATACTGTTTGTGTGCTAATGTGAGTCAAGTTAGGAAAGAACTTGTGCTCGGATATGGTTTCTTTGTTTTTGCATGTGTAAGTGACTCTTAAGGCCTTGGCAATATTACCGGTGATGGATCGGGAGTCGACTTGGGAGAAGTTGATATCTGGAGGATTGAGAGATCACGTGGGATACTAAAGGCTAGAGATCAATGCACGTGGAGGTGAAGATTCCATATGTTATCGAAGAGAAATTGTGTGCATATGGAAAGATGAGTCTATTTTGGATATGAGTCCAAGATTGAAAAGTATGAGTCAGAATTTGTAAAGGGATAACATGTATATCTATAGGAAAGGTTTCCTAAGGGAATAGGAGTCCTAAATCTAGTTGAATTCGTAGCTTTTGAGCAGCCACACATGGATATAAATAGAAGAGGGGTCGAGACTCTAGAAAAACAAGTTTTGAGATGAGAAAAATTAGGGTTTAGTCTAGAACCACGACTTGTGTACGAAAGTTGAGAGAGAAGTGTTGTAGTTGCACTTTGTAAAACCCATCTTGATGCAATAAAGTCGATCTACTTTGAAGAGCATCTTTGAGGCGTGTTTTTTTGGGTCCCGACGGTTCGACCAACAAGGGCGTGGCGGTTCGACTGATGGGAGAATAGCGGTCCGACCAACGGCAAGACGGCAGTCAGACCGGCATAGCAAAGGCGGTTTGACAGGCGCACTCTATCCAGGTTTGAGGGTTTCTTTTATTGCACAAAAGATTTTGGTTTTTTGATGTTCCTACCATTCACCCCCCTCTAGTAGGCTTGGTTCTTGTGTTCGATCCTACAAGCTCCATCCTAGGCATGGGGATTCACCCCTTTGAGCTGTAGGCTAGGGAGGACATGGGTATATAGTAGGAGAGTCGCCGGCCTAGGTGACCGGGGTCGTCGGCAATGGCATGGCAGCCGATGGCCGGCGGCAGCATGGCAGCAGCAGTAGGCTTACAGCGGGGATTTGGGGAGGAAGAAGATAGACATTAGCAGCAGCATATAGAAGAAAGGAAGAAAAGGAATAGCTAGTTGTGTCATGTCTATACAATAAAGATAAGGGTGGAGAAAACTGGTGAGGTTATTTGCTTGATGCACATTAGTAATGTATGCTAGGGACTCAATGCTCTTTAATTCAAATATAGTTTTAAGAAAATTAGCTACGACATGCTAACTGGAAGTTTGGTATAATAAAAATTCTACAGATTTGTGAGCACATTTTTTTATTATTTTATTTTATTTGTAGATTATATTTCTAGTGTTAAGGATTTAACTAAACCTTGGCGTACATGGTGGAATGCTAGAAAGGAAATAGAGGCAGAGGCGGGTCAGTTGGGAGCGCCGGCTAAGTTCGATCTCAACTATGAGATTCCAGACAAGCTAACCTTTGACCATGATGATTTGAATTATTTTGCATAAATAATATGTTCTTTTATAGCACTGTCACCTTGCATAAAATGAATTTTGCAAATAAGTAAGTCATAGAGATTGATGATGATATATACCGGAGAGGTCAGTTAGATAGAGCAACTGATTTTCCAATATTTATTAGGAGGGTAGAGGGTGCCCATGGACGGGATTTGACTGGAGGCCGGACCCTTTACATATGGTTATAATATAAGGATTAAATCACTCTCACTTGTATTAGTGTGCCGTATAAAATCATATCAACCATATACTTGTCGAAAGGCGAGCGGAGCTTAGTATCTTATCAAGTCGTTACACTCTATATGGGTAGGTAGTAATAGCTTGGGCAATGAAAAACCCAAGACAATGCCGATGAAGTGCATTGATGCGCATATATTAATGCCGGATGAAGGGGGTGCAATGTACGGCAATAAGAGAAAGTGCTCTGTATTCTAAGTATTTACAAATATGTGACTTGTAATATTTAGAGTAAATATGGGTAAAGCGATACAAGCCTGCGCAGTGCTCAATTAAATCGTGATTCACTCCTGTCTCTTGGATTAGAGGCTACGGGAGCCTATTGGGGTTCTCTCTCATTATGCAAGTAATTAGTAGATTTATATAAATATAATTAAACTTGTACATTTCTCACAAGAATCCTATTTTAGAAACTCATATTTGAGAGATGATGATTTAATGGGGTTGTGAAAAATCATGTCTTGCATTTTGTTATTGATGCTTGCTGAGTACCTGGTACTTACCCTTGTTATTAACTGATTGTATAGAGCTCAATCCATCTGGGCAATTCAATGAAACTAATGAGGGTTTGGATGACAAGTACTATGCTGCTTGGTGTGCTGAAAGTCCAGGGGATGATGCTTATGACTATGATGTGTATTATGGAGGATGGGAGGAGGAGATGTATGCATGGTAGTAGTCCTGTAGCTATGTCAATAAACCTGAGATGTTGAAATATGTATGATGTCCAAGTACTTCTAGTTTGCTTAAAAATTGTACTAATGGGAAGACTTGTAAGATCCTGTGTAAGATTTTAGCCCTACGTGGCATGGTATTGTAATGTTATTAGAACCTTCTAGCTATTATTATGTTGCTATCTCTAATGTAGATCATTATTCGCTAAAACACGTCTATAGCGAATAATAATCCATGGACTAGTGAAGCCATTTTTGGTAATGACGACACAGGTCGTCACAATACCCTTCCCAAATAGTATGGGTATAGGTATGGATATAGGTAATGGATACCCAGTGGGAGGCCTACATCCTGCCAAGTGAGCTAAGGTTTACTCCTTTTGTGTTCCTCCAGGAAAGACACAATACCTATCCTATGGACAATGGATCATATTTTATTTTGCATATGTACATTTTTTAATTAGACAAGGAAGATAAATTACATATCTAGCCTTTGCATCTAGAATGCACACAATGAAAATTCTTGTAACTAAATAAAAAACAGCGTGGGACAAACCCTATATGTAATAAACTAAGCAAAGCAAGATTGCATACGTACACGTATAGATGGCCAGGTGGGAAGTGCCGAAACAGTCCGGCCCGGGCATGATACTATAGTAAACATGTTGGGCTGGCCCAGGCATGATTGTTATAGGGTCGTGCCGTGCCTAGGCCACCGGTGCGGCACGGCCCGTCTCCATAGCGGGCCAGCACAGCACAAGCACGACTCGGCACGGTACATCACTGCCTGCTATGGCACGACACGGCCGGGCAGGCGCCCAATCCGGTTGTGCCACATGTCTTGCAACAGCTATTTTTGAATTTAGCCGTTGAAGGGCCAAAAAAATCCGAAAAAATGTGAAGTTTTTCCTATAAATAGGGCAGCCACCCCTAACATCCTGGCTTATCCAAACCTCTCATCTTGTGTTTTCTTGTGCTAGTTTGTGAATTGTGAGTTTGTGTTCTAGTTTTAATTTTTTATTTAGACAAATTTTGTGTAAAAATCAAAAATATTTTGGGGAAGCCTCCACTGCTCCACATCTCCTTAGCTCCACTCCTCCTGCAAGGTAAAAAAATTTCTGAATTTTGTTGTTTGTTTGTACTATTTATTCGGTATATGAATTAATTGTCTACATTTATATTTTAGGATGGACCTGAACTACCCGTCGTTCCAACTAAGCGACTTCGACCTGAACTACATGCCGATGTCATACCCAAACATCGAGCAAGATGACTCCAGGTCGGCTCCTACACCGCAAGGACAGCCTGAAGAAGTACATGCGGCTTCGGAAGGATTAGGAACTATGAGCGGGGGCACATCGACGGCCACCGGCTCAAAGAGATCAAGAACTTTCACCGCCTGGCAACATTTTGATGAGATCAAGGAGACCGGCGCCGATGGAAGGATAAAGTTCGCAAAATGTAGAATTTACAAAACTAAACTATCTAGAAAATCTTCTGGTGGAACAACGCATTTGGCGCGGCATGCTGATGCATGTGCAAAGAAGCAAGGATATCAATTACGACAGCAGCAACTACTACTAAATCCAAACGGTACAATACGTACATGGGAGTACGATCCTCAGGTAGCACGAGAATCCCTTACTCGTTTAATTCCTAGACAAGATTTACCCTTAAACTTTGGTGAGTCTACTGCATTTGAGACTTATATTAAAACTGCTTATAATCCTAGGTTTTAATCTGTTAGTAGACAAACCATAACCCATGACTTGGTGAATGTTTATAACCAACGCTGGGACACACTTAAGGAATTATTTGTTACATGCACCTTTTATGTTAGTATCACCTCTGATATCTGGAGTGGTTGGGCTAAAGAGGACTATATTTGTGTAGTTGCTCATTTTGTTGATGATAACTGGGAGCTACAAAAAAAAGTAATGGCCTTAAAATTAATTGATGTTTCACATACTGCTGAAAATATTGCTGAAAATATTTCTAGAGTTTGTGAGGAATTTGGCCTCACAAATAAAATCTTTGCAGTAACATTAGATAATGCAGCTGCAAATTCCAAAGCAATGAAAATTCTGTAACCTTTAGTCTCTCTTTATGTTGAATCATTTCTTTTATATCAACGTTATACATACCATGTTATTAATCTTATAGTTAAATCTGGGTTTAAAAGAATAAGTGCATATGTTGATTCCATCCGTGAAGCCATAACATGGTTGAATGATTCTAATCCTTGACTTGCAATCTTCAAGCGATTCTACATCGCTTCGGATAAGCGTCCACATAAGTTCCAAACAGATGTGGACCATCGATGGAATTCGACTTATTCAATGTTAAAGCATGTTTTACCTTACAAAAAAGCCATAACTGTTTTTTTGCAATCCAAGAATGTTGTAACCAGTGACGGACAACCGTTACTGACAGAACAATCTTGTCATGTTGTCAAAAGGTTTAATTACTTTCATTAAAAATTTTATGATGCAACTGTTACCATCTCTGTCACACCCTGATCTGGCACTGCCATACAACAGCACCAAATAGGGCGTGCCGTAGAAAAACAGCGCGAATTGCTTTCCCGCGAAACCATGATACCGATACTAGTCCCAGGATGCAGTGCTGGTATCCACGAAAATTAGATATGCATCATGCAGCCTTAATTAAATATATAAACATATACCTTAACTTACGTTGTAGCTTCGGAGCAAGCCGGAGACAGCAATGAACAGCACAGAGGCAGCGACAGCAACGGAACAGCGGACTAAGTCCCAACACATAGGCAGCGGCTGGGAACCAGGATGAAATCCTAGTCTTCACTTCACCGCAACTTCAGCTCCAGCTCCTGACAAAGAACTATAAATAGAGCAAGGGTGAGTACTTACGTACTCAGCAAGCCAAGTGAACTTAGGTGGTTGTTACAGGCTTCAAAGAGAGACTGGATATTTTGTAATCAGTTTTATTTGAAATATTTCAAATCTGCTAAGTGTGTGCTTCTCAACAATCAGGGCGAGGTGGAGTCTTGCCCGATCAGAGTGAAATGTATCAATCTTTATTTCTCCAACTTTCACATTCTCAAGTGTTGACATCAAACCGGCTCCCAAAGCCAAAACATTTCTCTGGACTTCCTGAGTCCGGCTGTCCTCGACAGCCAAGCCGACATCATCAGACGACCCACGTCCTCGATGGCACATCCTTCTCATAGTTCCCAAACCACACACACATTTTGCAAGCATGGTAAAATAAAACTACGCTAAGGAATCACCTTACATCCGCTCATGACCGTGGACACGGCTGTTTAAACAGTTTAGACCTCTGCAGAGGGGGTACACTTTACCCATACGACGTGACTCACTCTAGCCACCAGCTCACACTGATCAGGCACGATCGATGGCCTAGAGGTTTTCGCGACAAGGCATTTCCTGAGCCCTCCCAGGTTACCCCGTGTCAACTGGAGGGGTCCACGACCAACAACGGGTAGGTCCCAGACCATACTGTGCCAGGAACCCAGGAGGCCTTCCCCGACACCCTCCCAGCGATCCACAGTCCAATGACACGCAAGGCGTCCTTAGGCGGCTAGTTACTCAGCCAGGGGCTTTCCCATTTCGCCCATGTGGTTGTACTGTTATATACTCGGATGAAATTCCGAAGGAATCGGTCCTTAAAGCGACCATACAGGCATCACACACCGGACCGGCCTTGTGTCGCAAGTCTCCATGTTTAGAACTAATTTTTCTTTCACAAGCTGGGTCGGGTTTTCCAAACGTTTCGTAAAACCATATTTTACCCAAGAGGTTTCTCAAATTTTAAGTTTGAAGGCAACCGTTAATACTCGCACAAGAGTGCACGAATACCGAGGCATGACAGTGCTGGTTACAAGGGAACATGATATATCAATGTCAAGGAAATATTTTAAATGCAACAAGTTTAGGAAGGTCCGCCGATCTGACTTGCAGACGGGACCGCACAGATCAGTGCAGTCTATCGATGTAGGTTTCACAAATAAAATAATTTAATTTCAATTATGGGCTCGATTGATCAAAAGTGACTTGCCTTGCTCTAGGTCTTCACGAGTCTTCGAGAAATCTCGGTGAAATCTACTCAGAAACGATATTCCGGCGACCAATTACTATGCGCAAACAATTAAAATCTACACAAAGACCAAGAAAAAGACTATATTTAGTGCTACTAATAGTGTCATTAGATAGATCTCAATTTTAGAAAATTACTGGAGTTGGAACGGAGTCAATCGGAGCTACGGATTAAAAGATATGAATTTCCGAAGGATTAATTGAATTTTGGATAAAGGAAAAGGAGTTTCTGGAATTTTGGAAGGAATATTCTCAGGAATCTTCTTGGGATGTCACTGACAGCAGGAGCTGTGGAGACCATGGGCCCTGGGTACCTCATGGGAAGCTTTGTGGCCACTCAGATAGAGGATGGAATTGGAAATACAAGTGGACTCAGCATGTGTTACCTTGCATGACAAAAAAAGAGATATATTACTAGCCGGTTACGTTATGCTCCTAAAAGGAAATCCCTTGGATAAGTCGACTAGAATATCTACCCTGTAACATTATCTCCCCAGTATATAAGGGGAGGTAAGGAGCCCCCTGGGGCAAGACAGATCGTTAGACCAACATATAGAATCTCACTAGAGAAACCTCAAAAACAATATACAATAGCTGGAAGTAGGGTATTATCTCACCTTGAGGGCCTAAACTAGAATAAAATCGTTTCGTGTTCCTTTGCAGTCCATTAAGTTTAGGTCTCACGAGTAGCCCTATAAAATTATTGCCGATACAAAGCATCGACGGTTTGCGCGCCAGGTAGGGGCTTCATTGAGATCATCATCAACAAACCTAATGGATCTAATCACCGGAGTCAACGGCGTCAAGTTCTTCCCTGGGCAAGCGATCACCTTCAGGAGCCTCGACTTCATCGCTGATAACCTCAGCAACCTTGCCCTAACCGACTCGGATTCGACCCGATAAGGCAGGAACCAGGTCGGTTTCACGCTAGTCGGCCTACTCAATGCTGCAGCCGTCTTCGGCGACCTGCTACAGCGATTCCCGAGATCTACGATTCTAGGGACAACTCTTTTTCCCGGTGTTCGACTCGGACTCGACCCTGAGCCGACCGAGATCGGGCTAGGGGAGGAGGAGATCGTCAATGTCTCATTTGGACTCAACAATGCCGTAGATATCTTCAATCTTAATCCGATGCGACAAATCCAATCCTTTAGAATTCAACTCGGATACAGCCCAGAGCCACTCGAGATCGGATCTAGGGAGGTTGGAGCTGTAATCACTCCCCTGAATTACTCCAATTCTGACTCACAGTCGGACAATAGTTCGAGAAGCTTCTCTCCACCACTTCGTGTTCATGGCATCAAAGGGATCAACCCCTGGCCAAGATGCGCGACGAGTACGCGACTAGCAAGAGGAGGAAGCTCGCCGACTGCGTGAGCAACAAGAGGAGGACGCACGATGCCTACAAACTGAGCGCGACGCTCGTAACGACAACTTGTGCAAGGCTAGGCGGACTACTCAACAAGAGATCCTCCAAACCCGAGTAGGCGACCACGACGTCTTTGTGACCCCATAGCAGAATGCCGTGGCTGCTACCACACTACTAGACACCTTGCAATTCGGGCCCGACCACCAGGCTACCCTAACTTTTGCAAGGATCAAGGCAATGATCACCATTGTAGCATGTCAACAACGACAGCGGTCTGGAGACATGCTGATACCATCAAATAAAACGGCCTCAGATGCAGCAACTTCGTCTGCCTCAGCATGACGCTGGGCGGCTAGCTCTAGTGAGCATCACTTGGAGTCCCATCATACGTCACTCGGCAATTGAAACAACGACCGACGGCGAGATCATCACGAGAAGCGCCATGACAACCAAGATGCTCGAGGACGACTACGGCGAGATCTTCGTCATGACATCAATGCCCGGCGCCAGGAATGCAAGGAAGATGAATGCCGCCGATTCGAAGACGAGCATGAGCGCTTCGGCCTCTGCCATGTGCAGTTTCATCTCCGCAGTCGGAGTTGGGGCCCTCACTCAGACGAAGGAGTTCCGGCGTTCCCCCACGAACTGCAACAGGTCGACTGGCCATCCGGCTTCAAGCCGACTAGTATAGAGAAGTACGACGGCAAGACCAACCCGGCTTGTCGGGACCGGACTCGACCCCAAATAGGAAGACGTGCTTGTCACCTTCTACCAGGCGAACAGAGATATATTTGCTTGGAAGCCTTCCAACATGCCTGAAGTACCAAGGGAGGTGATCGAGCATTCCCTAAACGTCAAACCGGACGTCAAACCAGTCAAGCAACAACTACGGCATTTCGCACAAGACTGCAAAGATGCTATTCGGGAGGAGATGACCAAGCTCCTAGCAGCCGGGTTCATCAAAGAGGTCTACCACCCGGATTGGCTGGCAAACCCAGCCCTGCTCTTGAAGAAGAATGGTAAATAGCGCATGTACGTCGACTACACTGACTTAAACAAGGCGTGTCCTAAAGATCCATTTGGTCTACCCAAGATAGATCAAGTGATCGATTCAACTGCGGGATGGGAATTACTCAATTTTCTCGACTGTTACTCGGGATACCATCAAATCAACCTAAAGGAGGAGGACTGTCTCAAGTCTTCTTTTATCACGCCATTCGGGACATATTGCTATGTCACTATGCCGTTCGGGTTGAAAAACGCTGGCACAACGTATCTGTCGGAGGAGGGAACTCCAACCGTGGGGAGTCTGGGGACCCCCCCCTTTGAGGTTCGACCAGGGGAGTTGTTCACAGGACGACTGCGGCGCCGGGACGATGGCACGTAAGGGAGGCAGAAGAAGTATACAGGTTCGGGCCACGCGGAGGCGTGATACCCTACTCCTGTGTGTATCTGCTATGTGGGAGATGAATGTGGTTTACTCTTACAAGATGTTCTTGAGGGTGCTCAAGAGCTAGCCCTAACTTGGGGACTCCAAGTGTTTCTCTAGAAGCTGAGCTTAATGCAGAAGCCGATGGAACCAGCCTCCGGAACCGGGGGTCCTCCTTCTGCTTGGCATGGATCCTCCTTTCATAGTCCAAGGGGAGTCCACAGTGCCCAGCTCACATCTGATGAGAAAGCTTTTCTAGGTATGATATGTCTTGTCGCACACGTCCGCCTGCTAAGCCACGCCGGAGTTGGTTCAGCACGTCTAGTCGTCACGTTGCTCGGCTGCTACGAGCGGCTAGGTCGTGAAGATGTGACAGTGCACGCCACCGCTGCCAGAGTGTGGAAAACTGAAGCCCTCTTAGTCAAAAGTTCTCTAACTACACAAGGAGCCGGCCCACGGGGGGCCGTCACGAGCCGTCACGCGTGGTAGAGCGGGCGACAGGGGCGACGCGCCCCGTCGCCTCGCCATTAATGCGGGTAGTTGGAACAGTTGGTCTGCTCGAGTCAAGCTCGGGCCCGGGGCAGAGAGCTCGTCGAGCCCTCCGTGCGCACAAGGCGCCGAGTTCCTCGAGGACGGAAGACCCGGGGCTGGGAATTCCCAGCAATGTGCCCCGGGGACGCGACCCAGGGCGGAGGAGGTGGGTCCCAGGACCGGGGGCGAGGCCTGGGCCCGGGAAGTCCCAGTAATGTGCCCCGGGGCCGAGGAGGTGGGTCCCGGGACCGGGGGCGAGGCTCGGGCTCGGGAAGTCCTAGTAATGTGCCCCGGGGACGCGACCCGGGGCTGAGGCTGTGGGTCCCGGGACCGGGGGCGAGACCCGGGCCCCGGGAATACCCCAGCAATGTTCCCCGGGAACGCGCCCCGGGACCGAGCCTGTGGCTCCCGGGACCGGGGGGGGCGAGATCCAGGCCCCGGGAATATCCTAGCAATGTGCCTCGGGAACGCTCCCCGGGACCGAGCCTGTGGCTCCCGGGACCGGGGGGCGAGGCCTAGGAATGTCCCCAGGCCACGGGGCCCGAGGCAGATGCGGGCGGTCGTCGCGACGCGCCCGGGGAAGGTGCACCCGGGACCGAGCAGTGCTCGGGCCCCAGGTACTTAGCGGGAAAACAGCCATAGCCGGCCGTCACCGGTGCAGAATGTGGGCCCCGGAGGAGCTGATGTGGCCGAAGATCCACGCGTCCCCGGGGTATGTGGGGCCCCCAGTCCCGTTTCGCTGACAGTATCAACGTGCGATCCAGCGGTGTCTTCATACTCAACTCGGGCACAACGTGGAGGCATATGTCGATGACATGGTAATCAAGACCAAAGTCAAGGAATACCTCATCGCCGACTTAGAAGAAACTTTTGAAAGCCTTCGGAGATTCAAGATGAAGTTGAATCTGAAAAAGTGCATCTTCAGAGTACCTTCGGGAAAGCTACTAAGCTTCATCGTATCACAACGAGGCATCAAGGCAAATCCAGAGAAAATCAACGCTATCATGAACATAGCACCTCTGACTAGCCAGAAGGTTATACAGAAACTAATTGGCTGCATGGCGGCACTTAGCCGATTCGTTTCCCGACTTGGCGAACGGGGCATGCCCTTTTTCAAATTACTGAAGAAGGTTGACAATTTTCAATGGACGCCAGAAGCCCAACAAGCTTTCGAAGACTTCAAGAAGTTTCTCGTGTCACCACCCGTGTTGGCGTCACCAATGCCCTAGGAACCACTTATGCTGTATCTGGCGGCAACTACTCAAGTAGCCAGCATGGTGTTGGTAGTTGAACGGGCAGAGCTAAGACACATACAAAAAGTTCAAAGGCCAGTTTATTTTGTCAGCGAAGTCCTAGGTGAATCCTAGATGAAATATCCCCACATCCAGAAGCTGCTATATGGCTTGTTCATAACTGTCTATCGTATCCACTAGGGGACGTCCTACACAACCGCGAAGCCACTGACAGAATCACTACATGAGCGCTCGAGTTGATAGCATTTGACATCGTTTTTCAACCTCGGAGAGAAATCAAGTCACATGCACTTGCCGACTTTGTGGCCAAGTGGATAGAAGTTCTGACGGCTACATCAACAGACAAGTTAGAATACTGGGCAATGTACTTCGACGGTTCTCTACAGATCGGCGGAGCAGGGGCTGGCGTCGTCCTGACGTCACCCACTGGAGAGAAACTCAAATATGTCCTTCAAATACATTTTACAGCATCTCACAATGTTGCTGAGTACGAGGCACTCATCCACGGGCTCCACATCACCATATCACTCAACATCCACCGACTGGTAGTTCGCAAGAGATTCTCAACTTGTGGTAAACCAGGTCATGAAAGACTGGACATGTCTGGACAATAATATAGCGGCGTACTATCAAGAAGTACGAAAGCTGAAAAATAAGTTTGACGGGCTGGAGATTACACATGTACGATGCTAGTACAACGAAGCTACAGATGAGCTAGCAAATATGAGATCCAAGCGAGAAGTGGTCCTGAGTGGAATTTTTGTCGAGCAATTGTTGAAGCCATCAGTCAAAAAGAAGCCAGTACTCGAGCAGTCGGGAGCCGAATCTACCCCGGCAAAAACAGAAGTGCTGATCATCTCTCAGGATTGGCGGACTCCGATCATCAGATTCCTCCTAGAAGACGAGCTCCTAGAAGATCGCAGTGAAGCCGAGCGGATCAAACATCGAAGTAAATGTATCCTTGTAGTTGGAGAAGACCTCTATTGTCGAAGCGCATCCGGAGTCCTCATACGCTGCGTCATACCTGAGGAGGCCAAGGAAATTCTACAATCGATCCACTCGGGCATCTGTGGCAACCATGCTGCATCAAGGGCGTTGGTTGGAAAGACTTACAAACAAGGATTTTTCTGGCCGACTGCAGTTACAGATGCTAAAAACATTGTTCGGACATGCAAGGGATGCCAGTTTTTTGCTCGGCAAACACATCTACCAGCTCAAGAATTACAAACAATTCCAATATTTTGGCCCTTTGCAGTTTAGGGGCTTGATATGGTCGGGCCGTTTAAAAAAGCGTCAGGAGGGTTCACGCACTTGTTCGTCGCAATGGATAAATTCACAAAGTGAATCGAGGTAAAATCCGTTGCTACCATAACAGCGGCAAGGGTAAAAGACTTCATCATGAGTACCATATACCGATTTGGAGTTCCCAACCGCATTATAACGGACAACGACACTCAGTTCACTAGCGGTATTTTTCAAGATTTCTATGACGACTTTGGCATCAAGATCTGTTAAGCTTCTGTGACACACCCACGAAGCAATGGGCAGGTCGAGCGTGCAAACGGCATGGTCTTACAAGGTATCAAGATTAGGGTGTTCGACCGATTACAACCATATGCAGGGTAGTGGGTGCAAGAGCTTCCATCCGTTCTCTGGTTTTTAAGAACCACGGTTAGTCGAGCAACAGGGCAATCCCCTTTCTTCTTACTCATGGTGTCGAGGCCGTGTTACCAACCGAGTTGAAGTTCGGCTCTCCGCGAGTCCGGGCCTACTCAGAAGACAAATCAACCGAAGACCGAGTGGTCAAGCTAAATCAGTTGGAAGAAGCAAGGGACATCGCAACTATCCAGTTGGCAAGGTATCTTCAAGGCCTGCATCATTATCATAGTCAAAATGTTCGTGGCTGCGCCTTTTTGATGGGAGATCTCGTATTGAGAAAAATCCAAACCACCAAAGACAAGCATAAACTATCTCCCTTATGGGAGGGGCTGTTCATTATCGCTGAGGTGACACGTCTGGGTGCCTACAAACTAAAGACAGAAAATGGCGTCCTAGTCAACAACTCATGGAACATAGAACAGCTACGTCTTTTCTATACCTGAGTATTGTAATTCTTTTATATATATATAAAGTTAGTTACTCTGACTCACTACACTGTTTGTTTCAACTGAGTAGTGAGTCGAGGGCTGCATGATAATAACATATCTTTTATTATTTACAAAGTTTGACCTTATTTTGTCAAAGTCATGAAGTTTTATCACGATTATACTAAGTTTTCCCGAGTATAGTCTCACGAGGTGAAAGCTTTTTTAAGCTGGTCTCAAACCACTCGGTATAAACTGGCTAGTCGAGTAAAACTAATGATGGCTAAGATGGAATAAGTACTCAGCAAGATAAAACAACAAATATCAAAAGCATTTACAGTATCTACATATTATTCTTGTCATATACCGACTACTGAAAACAAGTTTGTCTTCACAATGGCAGATCCTCGGCTATTGCCCTAGCAGTCGGCCTAGCCAAATTTATCAGCTCTAAACCCTCACCAATAGCCTCAATATCTACTCGAAAGTAGAGAGACTTCGTCATGGCCAAGGCCTGGGAGATCCCCATGGTGGCATGCTCTATAGTGAATTCCTTCAATATAGTCAGAGCATCTTGAAGGCGCTGAATTACCTGGGCAGGAAAACTTGAGCTGGAGCTAGCTTGGCCTGGCTACATGCTGTCTAGTAAAGCCTTCACTGAATCCACTTTGGAATGCCGCGAATCCTTTACTATTTTGATTTCTTCAGCGAAGGCGCCGAATTGTGTCTGTGTATTGGTCTTAAAGGCTGCTCATACAAAAGAGAAGACATAAACAGATCTAGATATCTAGTTGGACAGAGTACCAGAGCATATATGAAGCTTACTTGCGTACTCTGTCTTGTTTTTGAACCCAAGGAGTTAAGTACTCTGTCTTATTTTTCAGAGGATTTATTTGGATTGATATTTGGAGGTTTTGCTTGGAGATTTTGAATTGATATTCGAATTCAAAAATGTAGTATTCAAACTTGGGGAAGGATTCAAGGGATGTCAGAGGAGCAAAGGTAGAGGGTTGATATATATATATATATGTATATATATACACGTATATATACGTGTGTATATATATATATGTATACACATGCGTATACAAGTATATATGTGCACCCATGTAGGTGTATACATATATATACAGGTACAATGGTGGAAATGTTTGTTGAGCAAAGATGTGAATCCCAGTTTAACTCAAGGTTAAGGGAACAAGGGGAGGATAAGCAAAGGGTTCAAGGAGGGGATCAAAGGAGCTATTCCTAGGGTTCCTGTTCGGATCTTCGGAACGGATATCAAAGCGGAGATTTTTGAGAAAGGATCAGAGGGGTTGTCCCCGTTAGGGTTTTAGGAGCGAATTCGAATACGACGATTCGAATTCGAGGATTGGTTTAAGAACAGGGGTTTCGAGAGGATGGATTTTTGAGATCAAGGACAAGGGAACAAACTGAGATCCAGGCACGACTTACGACTCATCACACAAAGATCAAAATTTTCATGGGTAGATTTTAGTAAAATATAGTTTAACGTCTCATTGAAAGTGGGGCGTTACATTATCTAGTATTTACTATCCAGCTGCTAATTTAATTTTGCATAAAACTTTTGAGATTGCCACTTTATTGCGAGAATATAAAGATGACCAACTATTAGGACTTTTAGTATTTCATATAAAACAAAAATATCTTCAATACTGAAGGAAAATCCCATACTTGTATGCTTTTGCATTTATTATTAATCCTAGGGGTAAAATGCGGGGATTCCTCAATATTTTGAATCTTACTGGGGAAGCAATGAATATTAATTATACTAACTATTATTCTAATGCTAAGACTAAATTATATGAAGTATTTCAAAAGTATGAAAATAAGTTTCAGGGAGTTCGTGTGCAAAGAGCCCCACCTGTCCCTGTACTAGGTAAGAAGAAATTACAGTGGGGCTGAATTTAGGGTTGTTCCTCTCTAGCACCGGTGGTGGAAGTTCAGCCACCGCAAGTATTGCCCACGCTTCGCATAACACCCACGAGTTGTCCTCCTACTTAGACAGCGACTCCATCTACCAGGAAGATCTCAACGTGCTCGGGTGGTGGAGCGATCACAAGACCCAATATCCCATGCTCTCAAAACTAGCACGGGATGTGTTCACGGTGCCTGATATCTTCCGAATTGGCCTTTCAGTCTTTGTGGAAGAATTATTGAGGAGAGGAGTAGAAACCTGCGCAATAAGGTGGTAGAAATACTACTTCCTGTCAAAGACTGGGAGCTAGCCAAGGAACATGCCCAACATACCATGAAGAATCAGAATTTGAGTTAGGGTTTTAAGTTTTGACCTTTAGCTGTACTCGTTTTTCTTTGTTATGGTTTTCTCAAATATCAGTTTTTATATGACAAAGTTTTTAATGAGACATCCATGTAATATCAATTTCACTAAACGTTATCGCTCCTTTTTTTCGTCATATTTATGCATAAATTAAATTATATATGTGTTGCTATTTCTCTTGTTTACAAAATATGGAATTTTCTCCTCTTATATCATTAAAAATTTTTTATGACAATTTTCTATTTTGTTGCAAAAGATTTTGTTCCTTTTTTCCCACTTATTAGCCACAATTTTAATTTTTGTGTATTTTTCCTAATTTTCCTTTTTTTTTCTTTTTTTTCAAATTTTCCAGCGGCGGCGCCGGCCGGCACCACCACGCGTCGCACGAGGACACGCGGGCGCGGGCGGCGCCTGCCACCTCGATCTAGCGCGCTGACCGCGCCGCGCGCACACTCCGTTAGAAATTCGAACGAGCGGCGGTACGGCGTGGCGTGCGGACAAGCCTCATGGGTGGTCGCACAGGGCGCCTACTGGGCCGTTGAGCCTACCGGTCCTCGGACTGGCCGGCCCGGTAGACCGGCTTGGCCATCTATACGTAATTGTCTTCACTGTTATGAGCTAGTTAATTTATTTCTGTTTCCTCCTCCTCCCTAATTATTGAATTAACATAAGAAACAGAGGTGGCTGGTTCTTGGATCCTGACTCAAAAGAGCGAGAAACATGCACGAGATGTTAAGAAATACTAATGTCACATTTCTTTGTCTTAGAGAGATAGAGGGGTCACATGATCTTGTTGGCTTATGTTAATTCTGTGATAAGCCTTTTGTTCCCTTTGATGATGAGCATGCACTAGCTACTAATAGAACAACAGCGCTGCTGCAAGGATCGAGCATGGTCCCCTACCTTGTCATTGCACTATAGGAATATTGCTATGCACACCTGAATTTGCAGCACTATTAATTTTGTTGGGTTCAAATGCATCACAGATGCCTCTTAAGAACATCATATATGAATGTGGTTTTTCATCGTATATCACTACTCATTGATGCACTATGAATTATTGAGTATTAGTATAGTAAAATATAATGTAGTGTTTAAGTTATCATGCATGGTTTTGTGAATTTGAATTAGATCCTCAAGCTCTAATTGTTGCTAGAGAAAACTGTATATTGTGACAAATGGTGAATTGACTTTTATATGTGTACTTCACATTCATGTGTATAATAAATGAGAGGTATTTTTCTTTAATTATCTCTATTGTGCAACACGTACCTTAGCGCATGAATTTCATACTAACACAATGATATGCATAGAGATGCATAAAAGACTCTACGAAACTTTTGAAAAAGCCCACTATATATATAGAAAGCTTGCGTGCTCATGATGAGCGGGTGAGCATGCCAATATTCTACTTCCCTTCTTACAGGGACCGCAACCTCTGAATTATTCTTTCACAGCACCTCTCCCAGTAGCAGTAGTCCAAACAGGCATGCATTATCAAGACCAAAAGCTCAATAAGAAGCCCTAATCACCCTTCTCAACTACCACATCTTCGCCTAACCTCCCTTTTCCCCCCCCCCCCCCCCCCCCCCCCCCCCCCCCACATCTCTCTCTCTTTCTCTCTGTCTCTCTCCCTCTCTCTCATCTATGGTGCACCACAAGTGGATGAAGCTGCCAGCATGATCTGATAGTAGTTCTCTTGCTGATGATTTACAAAACCCTAGAGCCATCAGATCAACTGGCAGTTTCATCTTCTCATGGAAGCACAAGAAGCTTACTAAACCCTAGCTAGATGCAAAGCATCAACCCTTCCCTCTGCTAGATGCTTAGATCTACAAATTATAAGGCCAATATAGCATATAAACATGCCCAATCTTGTCTTCTCATCGCCAGGAGTTAATGGAAGAGGCCGTCAGTGGTGATGGGTCAGTCATCTTCTCTTACAACGAGTTTTAATTTGTTGGATGGGATTATCTAGATGCATGCATGTTTCTAGAGTGCATAACTTCTTTAATGTCCTTTTTCTTGGCCTAGCTAATTAATTTGTATTTTCTTCGTCTATGACAATTTTCTTGCTTAATTTTGACTTGATCACTGCATATATTGCAGTACAATGTTTAAATAGTTTCAGGCCAAATTCTGTATATAGTGTAAGTGGATTTTGGGATTTTTATTCCAGCATCCTTCAGCAGTTTATGTAATTAGCACCGGAGAGTCTGGTTGAGAACGACTCTAGCATGTACTTAGATCCTTTTTTCCCTCTGTGTGTGTGTAGAGAGCTAGCACTCAGATCTACCTATTATATATAGAATATCGTTTTCTCCTGATTTTCCAACCTCGGAAAAAAGATATCAAGTTTGTCTATTTTATATGAAATATATTTTCAAACAAAATCACCAAACTTAGAAACAACAAAAATTAAATGATTGATAACATACGTTTTAAAAGATTCAGTTTATTGTATTTCTGCGCCATAATTCGTTAATAGGAAATAGCATTGGCACACACTCTTAATATGAACCTATATTATTCTTATACTTAAAGGGCGATCCAATTTTATGCCAGTGAGTTTCATCTAATGTGTAATATTAACAACACATTAGATAAAATTATTGAAATTAATAGTGTTTACTGTGGATTTATCAGAGATTTGCATGCATATGTATCCTCATGGAAAATTCCCAGGAGGTCACCCATCCTAGCACTACTCTCGCCCAAACACGCTTAACTTCGAAGTTCTGATGAGATCCGGTGTTTTAGTGCTGGTATGATCGTATCCGACATGCTCGTGCCACCGGTGGGTCTGGTTCTTTCTGGTCCAAGTAGAGGCACGATGGTACTATACATTATTTCGTGAAGGGGCAATTATTTTCGTGACGGTCTAAAAAATACCTTCACGAAAACAACTAATTTTCGTGGCGGTGTGTCAAGCACCATCATGAAAATATGTTTTCGTGGCGGGTTTTGTTGTATCTTCATGAAAATTATGATTTTCATGAGAATGTATCTAATCCTCTCGTGAAAATTCAACACCGTCACAAAATCTCGGTTTTCTGGTAGTGTACCTCAAATATATTTGATTTAATTTGTTAATCCCTCTTGGGAGACCTACTAGATCCCAACTATGAAATGCGTATGGGGTTAATTAATTTGAGATGTTTATGGGTGCTTAGTTACGCAGTTCGATTTTCATTTCCATTTTGACTAACGCTGCACATCCATGCTACAGGCCAGGAAAAAAACAGTCACCAAACGCAGCTTGGAGTTTTCCATTTGATGCACTCTCCAATACAATTAAAAATACACCGTACTTAGTCTCTGATTGGTTTGGCATGATGTGTTGCGTTGTGCTTTTTTTGTAAGTTGATATGAAAATAGATCTTTGATGTAGAGGCCAGGTTTTTAATCTATTATCTAAAAGATCTTATAATCGCTATATCTCGTTATATAGATCAAATTACAGTTGGATAAAATATGTTATTTAACTATCAAGGCGCACGCTTCTCTCAATTGTTTTATATTTTTGGAACATTATAGTATTATTGTTTGCGGTATAGATTAAAATAAAAATAGTTTGTCAAACACCCAATATCCAAAAGTTATATAGCAAATAATTAAGATTGCCATAATCTACCATAATACTACCTCCGTTCCATATTATAAGTTACTTTTAGCATTTAAATTTTATCCCAAATATAACTACTTCTCTACCTCAATCAATTACTATCATCTTTCATTTAATTTTTCATCTACTTTCTCATATCAAAACTAATCACAACCGTTTTTTATCTTAACCTCAATTTCTTTTTTTTTTACAGAAGTAGCTTATAATATAGGGGCGGAGTTAGTATAATATACCAAACGCATTAGTAGACAAACTATAATACTTTTTTTGAGTACGAAGACCAGCGTCATGGCGTCACGTAAAGCTATAATAGTCCCTTTTAGGCTAAATTTTGATATTTTTTGAGTCGGGCATTTTCACTTGTGCATATTGTTCATGTATCACTAATCACTGTCTAAGCATCATCAATCGGAACCTGTTCAGCACTTCCTAGTTATGTTTAATTATATATAGCTAGGAACCCTAGCCTTTGTTCACGAGTATATTAACCATGAAGTTGACTGCTGCTTGTAACAATCAACCAGACAATAGATTCATGTTCTTCAGGGGAACAATTGAAATGGCTGTCAATTCATTCGCATAGCGATGACGGCGAATTAAAGTGTGTGACACTGATTAATTTGTTATTAATCAATAAAATTTTAGTAAACAAAAAGAAGTGACCGGTGAAGATGCACCATGGCAACTAGCTAGTAGCGGTTTCTATTGATTCTTTTTCACAGATTGCTGTCACCATCTTCAATTTCTTTTTCAATTTTGGATTAAAAAAAAGCATTAAGTGAAGTCAACATTCTGTGAAACAAGTTGGCCACGTTAAGTGCTCCATTTTTATTTTGGACAGAGAGTAGATGACTTCATAACACACGCGGGTGTGTGAACTCCTAAATTGGACAAAGATGTTAAATCTAGAATTTGAATCTAGCTATGAGCACAATCGCACACACCACCTAGGTAATTATCTGATTAAGGCCATCACACTTAATTATTACTCCTCGGTCATAAATATTTCATGTTTGGAACAAGATTTAATTAAACTTTTAAAATTTTTATCATAAATAATTTCTTAAATGTCTAGTTTAAGAAAAGAATAGCATGCATAAATTTGTCTCGAAAATACCGTCTCTTTTCACTTGTGTTTAAAATTTGGGCCACGAGAAAATAATCAAATTCAAGCGACGGGCCGCTCCCTCTCGGTCCGGCCCATTAGCGAGCATGTTCAGGCCCACGTGGCACATCATCTTCTGGCCCACCAGGCAGCACAGGCCCACTCCATGAACCATACGCTACCTTCTTGTAATTAATTGGGCCCAGCTCGTTGCAGATATATGGATAGAATTTAAGACGGAATTTGATAACACAGAGAAGAAATAGGGGCGTTTAAGACCCAGTTCTATTATTCAAATTAATTTGTACAATCAATTTACTTGACATTTTGGTTGGCTTTGCGACGCGCAATTGCAATGCAATATATATGTGCATGCTAGCTCACATGCATTATTGACATGAATGCATGTTCGTATTTATGGACATCACGTGTCACTATGAATGAGATAGCTAGCGTACGTGTACGTTATCTGAAAATCGAGCGACGCCAGACATAACAAAATCCGAACTGAATTCCTTACCCTACCTGCATGACTTGCACTACTACAGAACAACTCGTTCATATCGCTCTATCAGTGTTAATTGGAGAAAACCCGACACTGATAGGGGTTTTCTGTCAACCCACTCCGCTCGTGCCCTATGCAAGCAAAAACCGATTACTAATAACACCACATCAGTGCGATTTCACCCATTAAAAGACAAGTACCTAAAAGCATCGTACCGGTTTTTTAAATTAATCGGCACTTGATGGATGGGATATCAGATAGGTTTTTTAATTAACAGGACAAAAGCCAAACCAAACAGAGGGAGGGAGCTGAAAACCAACGTGGGAGGGATATTTTTATCGAACTCTCATCGATCGATCCCTCTCGTTCTCTTCTTGTTTCTCACTATCTCATTCTCCTTCTGCCCCCCTCCACCCTCTCTCGGCTTCTCTTGTGCAGCCCGCGGCGGCGGCACTGCTGCCCTCTCCCGGCAAATGGCGCTCGCGCTCCGGTCCTTGTCCTTTTGTGTGCAGCGACCGCCGCTGCGGCACTTTCCTCCGCCTCAAATCCTCCGCCCTCTCACCCTGTGTTGGTGGGTGAGGCAGCGGAACGTGCGCGCTCCCTCCTTTCGTTCGCCTCTCCCCGGTGGCGACGGCGGTGCGTCCTCGTCCCAACGAGTGGCTATGGGCATGTCTTGTCCCCTCTCTCCCCGACGTTGGCCTAGCGACAGCTCCTTGTTACCGGCGAAAGCAAGCGGCGGCACGTCCCCGGTCCTCGAAGTACCCGGTGATTTAGTTCCTTTTTTATTGAATTTGTGATTCAGATCGTAGGATGTGAATGATTTTGTGATTATGTTTTGGGTATCTTGTCGTTCATCTGTATAGATTCATAGATGGGGGTTGATCTGTGATGTTCTTGGATGTGGATGCTGTTCTTTTTGGGTTGGGGGAGGGAGCAGTGAAGCTCCATGCATCGGCTCGATTCAACCCGATGTGTCGAGCTGAGTGCTTTTTTTTACTCGTGTAACCTCATCAGTGTTGGTCTCATATCCAACACTGATGGAAGTAGACTTCCCTCATCAGTGCTAGTTAGGGACCCAGTATTAATGGCCCTTCCGTAGTAGTGTTGATTGCATGGATATGTATATGTTGCGTAATGGACGACGCACTCTGTTCTGATGTAATTAGGGGTTATTTGGTTCATTGTCAAACTTTTGGCACACTCAAGTTAGGTAAGTTTAATTTTTTAAGGCAATCTTTTGGTTGCAAGCCAAAGTTATAGCGTGCCACACTTTGTTATTCTTATGTCCCATATGTCATAGACTCATTTGCTAGACAAAATTTGTCATAAGTGCGGCTAGCTTTTTTGATGTCACAAAAACTACGGCACACCATACCATATAGTATAGAAGTTTGAAAGGTGTGTAAACCAATCCAACCAATCGCTTTAGTTATACGAGACTACAGGGTTATTTAATTGATAGCTAACTTTATACTATAGAAGTTTGGAAAGGTGTGTAAACCATCCAACCAATCTCTTAGTTATACGAGACTACAGGGTTATTTAATTGATGGCTAACTTTATTATAACTAACTTGATAAGTTATGACAAGCGTATGTTAAATAAGTGTGGCTAACGAAATGTTAGCTACAATTTAGGACACAATTACTAAGAAAATTGAGTCTACAACAATTAGGTCCTTATTTCAAGCGGCAGTGGGCTGTCGAATAAAACAGTTTCTAAGCAATTGTGACGCCACTTAAAGTTCAGCATGACAATTTTGTAAATCCAATAAAAAGGCCCTACATGCAAACTACCTAAAATACGTATTGTCAACTTGTGCAAGTACTCCAACAACCAACTAAACCAGACCTGCAATCGATCGTCAGAGGAGCTAGACTGACTCTATTGTGTCTCTCGTTTTATCTCTTTCTCATCTTCTGGAAAGTTTTAGGTTATAAAATTAGCCGATATAGAGGAAAGAACGATTAACCATCCCATTGATTTCATCTAAGATACCTAAATAAGGATACTAGAATACACGATATTTGTTAGCAAGATTCAGCCGAAGTCTAATCTCTAGAACTCTGATTATGGACGCTCCTCTCTAATCAACATAGTATGTCTAGCCGCTACATTCATGTATCGGCATCACCTCTCTTTTGCATCTGCGCTGTATTATGTCACCATGCAGTTATATTGGGCGTCTTCCTCTCTAACTCTATCCTCTATCACCTAACCAACTCAAATCCAACTATATATAATAGTATTAGTATATTTAACACCCTATTAAATAACCGTTTATGCATGTATTTACAGTACTCATAACGGCGGACTCGATCGATCGGTGCAGAGAAGTGCAGTTCTGGTCAGCAACAGGATAGACACAAGCTAATATAAGCATACTGCGCCAAGCTAATTAATTAAGTTGTTGACTTCTTGACTACGTCATCACCTACGTACATATAAGCTGATCCGGCCATTGTCGATCTATCACATATTCACCCTTCACGTGTGCGTTCACTGCATGCATGTGATGTATACTACACTGCAAGCAGATTAATCGCAACAGGTA